>CM075865.1:23373892-23973892 GCA_038021265.1 Cyprinella venusta | reverse complement strand
CTTCCGCGTTTTGGCCTACAAAGTGACGTGATAACTTCGGCACTCTATATGCCTCTAAAAGGTTAAACAGTACATTTTAATAACATTTAATGAAAATACATGACAAGGCTCAAAACAGTGTTTTACACTACTTATAAATGACAGAAGGCAATATTTCATGATATTTTAGTGCTTCCTACTGTCTTAAAGGAAACACCACAGATTAAAAGTGTTTATCTGACATGTGCTTTATTTCTATTCCTCAGGTATTATGGCAGATTTTAGGTCCAAACTCAAATGAGGTTTTACCATCTTTAAACACAGACATTGGTGAGCCAGTAAATGGGACGTTCGGTTTCAGAGATGGCGAAGGGGGTGTGCGCAGCATTGAGCTGAAGATCCTGCCTCATGGTGAGGTGGAGGTCACAGAGAAATTTGTCGTTGTGCTTAGTATCCTCTCTGGAGAGATTGGCATTGACCCCAGAGCTGGATCTGTCACACTCACGGTACGTCCTGCTCAGCACGCGAAAAGTGGCACATAACCTCTAGAAAAAAGGGGGTAGGGGGGACTGTAAATGCAGCAATGTGACATTTTAGCAATTGTGTAAATGTGTTCATTCTCCAGGTTGAGAAGTTTGGAGACCCGAATGGCATAGTACAGTTCACAGAACAGGACCTGAAAGAGCGCATTTACAGTGAGCCTTCTGACAGCGAAGGCCCACTTAAAATATCACTCCTTATCACACGTAGAGAGGGAGTTATGGGTAACATCACGGTAAGAAAAAAATAAAATGAAAAATAAATAAATATATATATATATATTGAAAACAATCACAAGAATAAACTGCATTTTACTGTAAAATATGCTTAAAAAAAAGAAAAAAGTTATTTTAAATTGTAGTAATATTTGACAATGTTACAGTTTTCTGTATTTAACAAATAAATGCAGCCTTGGTGAGCATAGGAGATATCTTTCAAAAATATTTTAAAATCTTAACGACCCAAAACAGTAGTTAGTATTGAAATTATGTAATAATCAGCCCCAATTTTTTTTAGGTTTTCTGGGAAATCCTCAGTGATGCAGACACATCAGGAGACTTTGCTGCTCTGCAGGGTTCTGTCACTATCCTGGCAGGACAGCGTGTGACAGAGATAGTCCTCACCTTGCTTCCCGACTCTGTGCCTGAGTTGGAAGAAACGTACCTCCTCCGTCTAATCTCTGTGGAGGGAGGCGCAGAGTTGGATAGAAATCGCAGCAGTACCCGTTTGAAAGTCCGGGCCAATGACGAACCCCACGGGGTGTTTGTCCTTTACGCTCAAAACCAGTCAGTTGTTGTTAACGTGGAGGACGGAAGTAGACAACTAATCATCAGTGTGAACAGGCTGGCAGGGGCGTTTGGCAATGCCAGTGTGGGTTACAGAATCAGTTTTACCACCCCTGGGCAGAGTTTTACAGAGGACACAATCTCTGGGAACATACTGGTGAGGGACGGAGAACGAGAGGCTAGCGTTCGAGTGCCATTTAGTAGCCAGGTGTGTGATTTTGTTGCCTTTGAATTAGATATAAGACTTTTTAAAGGACATTAAGATGCTTGTCAACCTTAATAAGGTCTGTATTCATTGTTGAATGTGTCCACTACAGGTGTTCTTTGCAACAGGCTTTAACTTCAGTGTTGAGCTGATGGATGTGACTCTGGTTGGTCCTCTGCTCAGTTCACCTCCCAGAATTCAACTGGAATCAAAGCTGGCTATCGTTTCTGTTCCTGAAGTGGCAGCTAATGCTGAGGTCAAATATTTCATAAAACACCTTTCAATTTTTTTTTTTTTGGTTGTATATTTTATAATATTTTATTTAATGTATACATTAGTTAACTACATTAAATAAAATGAACAATAGTTCTAGCCTTTATTTATCTTGATTCATTTTAATCTCAGCATTTACTAATTAAATATTAAAAGTTGTGTCATTTAACATTAGTTAATGCACTGTGAACTACAATGAACATGACCAATTTTATCAACTGACATTAAGAAAGGTTAATAAATGCTGTAAAATATACTTTTCATTCATTGTTAGTTCATGCATGAACTAATGTTAAAAAAATAAGACCTTATTGTAAAGTGTTACCTATATTTTGTTTGCATACATTATTGTCTGCAATTATACCTCTAAAAGCTATAAAAAGTGCAATTCATTGAAATTTAATGAAAATAAGTGACAATGCTCTAAACAACATTTCACAATAATATTTACAAATGGCAATAGGCAATACTTTCCTGTCATTTTAATGGAAATGCACCCTCTGCAGTCTTAAAGCAATCACCACAAAATTTGAAAGAGTGTTTTACAGAAAAAAATAACGAAGAAATAAGCATAAATGAAACAAAGTTGATTTATTATTATAAAATTAATGCCACAATGCAAAAAAATAAACTTCATTATTTATATGAAATTAAAATATAAAATTTTTAAATATTAAAATATTAAAATATAAAATATTTATATGAAATATAAAATTCATAAAATCATTATAATAGACATAATCTACTATAAATTATTTTTGACTGATTATCTCTAATGATTTGCTGTTTCTCTCCTTGTGCTGTAGGTTGGATTTGCCTCTTTGGCCTTGCGTGTCTCAGATACAGAGAGTGGCCAGTGTGAGGCGCTGGTGACACGGAGAGGCTTATATGGGAACGTAACGGTCCGATGGAGCTCTGGGTTCCCCCCTGGTCAAACTCCACCAGGCTACCAGCCGGGAGACATCTCACCAAGATCAGGTTTACCCAGAGAGAGAAAATACTTAATATATATGATAAAAATCCAGAAATTATGAACTGACACTGCTGTTCTTCTTTTTCTCTTTATCTGAAGGCACGGTAATGCTTGCCCATGGTCAGAGGAGTGAGGTGATCTCTCTCAGTGCTGTTAATAATATGTCAGTCGTCACAGCACATGCCATTTACCTGACCTCTGTAGAGTCAGAATCACCTGGTGGAGCCCGTCTCAGGTAACACTGTCCTATCGAAAACCAAATCCCCTTTCTCTTAATTCTGGTTGGTATCTGAATATTTATGTTGTGCTATGCGTTCAGGACCGGTTACACAGTTGCTGAGGTGGAGCCATTAGGATTATATCAGTTTCATCCTGAGTCTCGGCAGCTGGTCATTGAGGAGGACGTGCAGACCATCACCCTCTACGTCCAGCGCCTCTACGGCTTCCGCAGCAACCGTTCCAGCATCTCCTACAAGACATGGCCAGGCTCTGCCCAACCTGACAAGGACTTTGCAGCAGTAGCAGATGGGCAGCTTCTGTTTGATTCCCGCCAAACATCTGCTGCCATTCGACTGTCCATTCTAGATGATTCCCTAACTGAACCAGATGAGAATTTTTATGTGAACTTAACCAGCGTGCGTGTTCTCAGCACCAGTTTGCCTTCAATCGCAGATCAGCCTCGACTTGTGCCTCAGCATAGTGTTGCTACGGTTACCATTCAAGCTAATGATGTTGTTAGCGGATTTTTGAGCATAGGACCAGCGATAGTACGCATCTCTGAAGACAGTCAGGAAGGTGCGCCCCAACAGAAGCTTTCCCTAAGAGTACGGAGGTCGGTAGGGCTCACAGGAGTGGTGAGTGCCAAAATCAGGGCTTATTCAGGAATCAGAGCCCCAGACGGGGATGCAGCCCAGTTTCATCAGGAGCATAATGGCACATGGGCTTTGGAAGGGGAGGACTTTGCCTTGGAGACCCAAACTGTCACATTGTTGGAGGGACAGAACGAGGTGGAGGTCAGTGTCCTCATACTGAATGATCAGGAGCCGGAGGGACAGGAGGCGTTCTTTATCTACCTCAGCGAGGCAGAAGGTGGAGCGCAGATTGTCAGCGTGCCAGATGAACTGGGGTTCACTTCCTTTGCCAAAATCATTATTCTGGGTGAGAACATTACTGTCATTACAGGAATCAACAATAACAATTTTTGTTCTACTTCAATGTTGAGTATTTTTCCTGCCAATAGTTTCATTGGCTCCACCATAAAACTTAAACTTATCTTTTTTTTTTTAATTTTTGTATACACATATGGGGTATCACTTGCCCGGGGTATCACATACATGGGGTATCACTTGCACGATAGAGCAGGCGATACCCCTAGTCAGCTGGCCTGAAACTCTTTTATATCGGCCATTCTTATTGTTGAGCCCTTCATTATATATATATATATATATATATATATATATATATATATATATATATATATATATATATATATAAAATACAGTACATTACTGTTAAAATGTTTAGTGTCGGTAAAACAGCATCATTTTCAGCATCATTACTCCAGTCTTCAGTATCACATGATCCTGCTGATTTGCCATTCTATCAAATTTCTCCTTATTTTGAGAACATTTCTCGTTCATTTCTTAAAATAATAATAATAATCATCTTACTGACTCCAATCTTTTGAATGGTAGTGTATATATGAGCTCAGCTACTAATGTTTCTCTGCAACAGGGAGTGATCTTCAGAACGGTATAGTTGGCTTCAGTTTGAGCTCTCAGTCGGGTCAGATTCTGGATGAGGACTCAGAGAACAGGACAGCAATACTCTTTCTGCAAAGACAGAACAACAGGTATCATCGATATTTAAGATGTTGTGCTTTCAATACTGTAAATCAGTGGTAATTAGTGGATATGCATCCCAAAAAGAAAAACTCCTCTTTCTGCCCCTCGTTTCCAGAGCATTTGAGGATGTGTTGGTGTTTTGGAGAGTCACTTTCAGCACTACAGTTCACTCAGTGGTCAGCCATGGAGTGAATCTGACCAGAGAGCTGCAGCAAACTTCGGGCACATCCGTCTGTAGGAAGGGAGAAATAATCTGTGCCCTCAAGTTGGAAGTCCGTCCAGATAAGGTATAGTTTTTTTTCTGTTTTGTTTTGTTTTGTTTTGTCTTTCGTTTTTTAAAATCTAATTCACACTGCACAGACAAACACCAACAAACAAGTCGGCCGTTGGATTTAGAACTTTATGAAAAACAACTGACATGCTCACACTGCCCAAACAGAAACAAATGTTCAGTCAGGCAAAAACAAACCCTAACCAACTCCAACAGACGCCAACAGGGGTAACACACCGATCCGACAAAACCCAACAAATCCCATTCTGAACTTTCTGTCCATTTAGATTATACTTGTTTTGATGTAGTGCTTAAGAGAAATCCACCTAAACAGCTTCTCTAATCATCTTGCTCCTTGACTTTTGGTCTGTGTACTGCAGGACCCAGAGTATGAGCTATGGTTTCTGGTGGAGGTCTATAAAGTGGGTGAGGGTGCCACCATAAACCAAACTGCCCGTTTTGCCAACGTCACCATGCTAGAGAGTGATGACCCACGGGGACTGGTGTACTTTGCCCAGGGCTCCAGACTACCCGTGGTCACCCTCAGTGCCACAAGCGTCAGTCTTCAGGTCTACAGGGATTCCAGTACAGCATCAGCTATCTCTGTGAAGTACCGCATGCAGGTGAGATTCATTTTAAGAGGGAAGCTTCTCCCAAAATACCAATAAATGCAGTAAGCACAATAATATGCAAGATCTAGAGGCAAGGATGCATAGAGAATACATATACAGTACTTTCTCGATTATGACTTACGTGCTGATAATTCCATTACTCTTAGTAATTGTTCATTGGCTGAAATCAAAGATCAGCTACAACTACCCAGCATACGTCCCTCTCTGACCCCGTTACATAATGTGACCTCATTAGTGGTGAGAGGCCTGAGATGATGTCAAATTCATGAGCTAAGATGATGAATGTTGAGAAGATAAGAGCTCTGAGCAATTAGACCACTGAGTTCCCAGAAGATACTTCAAAGGCAATATATATGGTTGCATAGTGGATCTGGAAAAGTAGGATTGACATGTCGAAAATGGTTTTACGCCAAAAATACATCAGTCTGTGGGAATGCTTTCTCATGCCAGTTTTTTTGCTCTTTTTGTCCCTCTGGCACACCCTTTCCTTTCCTCCATTTTTCAATTTTGATTGCCTACTGTTTCACTTTTAGACATAAGGAAATGCCTTTAATTTTCAGTATGTTACACACCTCAAACGAAAAAGAAAGAAAAAAAACGTCATCATCTCTCTGCAGATTTAAAATATCTAAATTTAAAGCTTTTAAATCTTCACCTCTGTCAACCATGTGTCCAGCTACTTTAAAAGTTCTTAGGAAAGTGACTTTCGGAGTAAATGTCTGAATATTAATTTTGTAATGTGTGTCATCTACTCTCACAGGAGCTTCAGAAAGCAGAATCTATAGGACCCAATCTGATCTGGCCTGCTGTGGCAGGACAGGACTTTGTGATGGCGGAGGGTACCCTGACTTTTGAGATAGGACAAAGAAGTGCCGGTCTGGACGTGACCCTCACGCCAAACATTGGTTCCTCCAACCCAACACCTAAACGGTTCCGCGTGGTTCTGTCTGATGCCACCGGTGGTGCACGGGTTCACCCAGAATACGGGCTGGCTAACGTAACCCTGGTTTCAGACTCGGAGGCTCAGGCAATATGGGCCTTGCTGGACCAGTTACATCAGCCTCTGGATGAGGCCATCATCAACCGGGTCCTGCAGGGCCTTATCAATAAAGTTAGTAAGGACATCACTCCAGAGCAGCTAACAGCAATGTTAGATGCACTAAGCAAGGTGAGCAAATGAGGGGAGTGGGTGTGTGTTTGACCTAACATTAAGGGTCATAATTTCTGAAAAATGTCTCCAAAAGTTAGCTCAATCTGAGAAAGAAAAATAAAATCCTTTTGAGGATATCGTTAGAATCAAAATATAATTTAGTCAACTTTCCTTTTATTTTAGAATTAGGATTTGGTACTTTGGTTTAGGGTTTTAATCAAGTTCAACAGTTTAATTTGAAAACAATAGTAGTAAATGGGAAATCCTTATCTTAGTAAGGTAAGCATGCCAAGGTTGTGGGCCCAAGGAGTGTAAAATCACTTTTTTTTATTACACTAACAACCCTTTGGCTCCCAACCTTGATATGTAGAGCATACACTTTAAAAGTTTGAGGTCAGTAAGATTTTTTCTTTTTTTATTACTCAAAAGTGACAGTAAAGACTTTTTGAGCTCTCTATTCATAAAATAATTGTCACGGGGTAGTGTAGGAGTGCAGGCTGAGGACTAAGACCGAAGAGGCAGGAGCTCCAATTCAATAACTTTACTTAAACTCACAATAGCAAACAGGTACAAGGAACAGGCAGTAAATACTTCAAACACATAGTAACACAAACATCGACCAACAGTGACTGACTGAAACAGAGGAAACTAAATACACAGGGAAATCAAACATAACGAGGTGAAAACCAGGTGAAACAGATGATCAAGACAAGGAACAGGTGGCTGATGAGGGAGTGAGTACGGGATAGGGTGACGGGAGGATCCTGGGAAGTGTAGTGACTGACTGGTGCAGACGAAGGACTGTGATAATAATCCTGAAAATGTATTGTATTAATGTAATTGTTTCCTAAAAAATATTGAGCAGCAAAGCTGTTTTCATCATTGATAATAATAATAATAATAATAATAAAAAATGTTTCTTGAGCACCAAATATCCTTTTAGCATATTATAACGATTTCTAAAGAATCATGTGACATTGAAGAGTGGAGTAATGGGTGCTGAAAATTCAGCTTTACCATCAAATTAATACATTACATTTGAAAACATATTAAAATAGAAAACATTTATTCTAAATTGTAATAATACTCCACAAGTTTACTGTTTTAAGTGTATTTTTTAATCAAATAAATGCAGCATTAGTGAGCATATACTTCTCTCAAAAACATTAAAATCTTGCAGATGCCAAACTTTTGAAAAGTAGTGTACTGTAAATATATTTTTACAATGAATTATAAAAATATTTATCTGGATTTAGAGAGGTTAGCCGGGTCTTGAGAATTTTATAATAGGGTAGTTCAGGAAATCCAGCTGATCTACGTTCGGTCTAAAGAACAATGAGGGGACACATATTGGCCCCCAGAGATTAATTAAGATAGCTTTCTTTACAATGCTTTTTTGTTCCTCAAGTTCAAAGAAATGTCTTATCTAGGAGTACAATGTGTGTATGTGCAGCCACAAGGCTCCACTGTGTAAAATAATCACTTGGAAACTAAGTTTCAATTAATCTGTATTATTTTATCACTGCTTTTCTAAAATGAATGTTGTGTTTTATTGTATGCAAAGTGTATATATTGTTAACTTTTAACTTCACAGATTCTGAATGACGCTGAGCAGACTCCGCTAAAAGACAGCAGCCGTAGCTTGACCTATGACCTCCTGTGCGCCATGGCAAACCCCAGCCGCGCGGACACTCGAGGACTGAGCCAGCTTGCTGAAGTGGCGGAGCGTTTTGCCTTCAGTCTGCTCACGGACATTGAGTGTGAGGCTGAAGGAAAGAGGTGAGATCTATTTATTGCCATTAATAGGATTTTTTTCTGTTTGTTTTTTTACCTGAGATCATTCTCATTTGCATTGATTTCCTCTATACTCCATTCAGAGGCACAACCATACTGGATACTTGCCCGTATTTCACCATAGCTGCTCACCACTGGTACCCCACTCGGATCAACGGCCATACATTTAAAGGCAAAAACACAGACACGTTCACTCTGCCTGAGACCCTGCTGGAGGTGCCAGCCCTTCCTGCCGACAGCACGGGCCCATCTGCTTGCCGTAAAATTCACTTCACAGAATACAGTACTGAGCACTGGTTCCTCACCAACACAAAAGCCAGTGCATTAAATGACAAGGTGAAGGAGTGTTTCACTGCATCCCTGAATACATCAACACTGTGTTATATTTATATTTGTTTGATTTATGGTTTGCTTAAACAAAAGTGAACGTAGCTTTTGTCAAGTAGGCTCAAGCACGTGTCCACCAGATGACACTGTTGAGTTGGAAATTTAAAGTTGTCTCCTTTTCTTCATTTTTGTGTGCCTTTACGAATCATCTGTGTGGTTTCCTTTTTTATAGTGATCATAGAGATTTCATTTGCACTTGGAATTTGGAAACTCTATTTTATAGCTGAGTCCATTTTAAATAATCTATATGTATGTTTGTTGCAGGTTTTCTCAGTCAGTCTTCATGGCAGAGGCTCTAAACCTCTCGCTGACGGTCAAGAGGTTGTTTACCGCATACATACTCCAGATCGACGTGGAAAACCTCGCCAATCTCTGTGCCTGCTTTGGAATCAGGCTGCCGAAAGGTAATTATGAAGCATTAATACATGTATTGTTGTTATTAAAGTGTTTTAATAGTTTTCCCTTTCATTTAATATGTAATGTATTTGTCTGTAAATGTAAATGATCTGGAAAGTTGTGAAGCCGAAAATGCTCGATAAAAAAGTGATTGTCTCTCAAAATAAAGAGTTTGACTCTGAACTCTGAATCCCACTTCCGTGATGGCTACACTTCACTGGGTAACACATTTCACTAATGTACGCACGCCAACAGCGTCTACTTTGACCCGTCCTCAAACGCTGTAGCTGGTTTGTGTTGTGCGAAAGTCGAGAATACACTGTTTTCTGCCCTGAAAGTGTTAACAAAGAGAATTTGCTTTTGCAAAGGATGAGGATGTCAAGATTCAGTGGTTAAAGTTACGACAGCGATACAACAGCGGTATAACCTTTTGACAATTGCTTCTCAAATCTCCTAGAGGCCTAAATGGGATTTACAAAACTCTTATCCATTAGATGGGACAGTGCCCCCTTTATTTGGACCAACCATTGCTCCTCAGAATCACAACTTGTGTGTATGATTAATTATTGATGTATTTACTATCTGTGTTCAAAATATGTAGTTACTACACTTTTACTATAATGAAACCATGGTTCATTTCCAGCTTACTGAAATATTAGCAAATCAGCTTAATGCCCACTTTTACCTAAAATTGTGTCCATTGATGCCGATTGTCTTTTGCTTTTACTTTGAGGAATGATAAAGGATGGAGCAAGATTTGTTTTACCAACTTGAATGTTACATCTGTCATTCACATAACGTACGCGCTGGTATTGGTACGGTAATGATGCAGATGACACATGTGCACCATAATAAATTTGAAATATACACAACGGTTGATGGATATACACTAATGGTGAGGAATTACAGTTGCAACATCTCATGATGAATGTCAAACTGAGTAGTGTATCACTGAGAAACTTCCTGCTCAAGCCGTCCTTACGTTCTTCCAATGTTTCATCATCAGACTTGCGGTAAAAACGACACCACTGTTACTGTCTTAGCAGTGTGTGCAATGGCTGAGCTTTAGGAAGCCTCTGTATGGATCTGAAATTCAGTTATGGTAATGGGCATATCTCATCCTCACCCAAATGAACCTGGCAGACCATCTGGCATTAAAGCTCTGACCTTGTCCATGTATTTCACACTCATCAGGGAGACAGACAGTGTGTACAGTGTGGAGTTTAAGGGTCAGGGTTTGTGAGTCTTTTAAGGCCTGTCTTAATTCTTTGGGAACGAGAAAGTTCTTGGCCAGGAAGCCATTCTAGAGAACATTTTGTTGCTTTTAGGCCCTGTTTGTCCCTGAATTCTCTCCTGGTTTGGATTGACGTAAAACAGATTGCTCTCAGAATTAATATTTAGGATATCTGTTATCCTTAAGCATATGTATTCTGATAACTCTGGGACCTTTTTGGGAACTTTTGGGACCATTTATTATTAGGAAATTGTGATTCCTTGTAATGTAAATGACACCCTAGAGGGACTAAACGATTCCTTCAGCTAACTCATCTTAGTGACAGCTTAACAGCCGAGAGTTCTGAGAGTTTGTTTGGAATGTGTGTTCCGTAAGTTTAATTTAGATGAACAGACTGTCAAGTCAAATATAACAGATTTCTGTGTTTCCTCACCAAAAAAAAAAAAATCTGTCGCACTGAACTTGATGTTAAAACATCCGGAAATTCTCATTTCACGGCCTGAACCAACAGCAAACTGAGCATTTCCCTTTGTACCAGAAATAATTGATTAATAGTTCTTTTTAAAGATTTTTTTTTTAACAATTGAATTTAGTGCCTCTAGTGGAAAAGACATAATATACTTTACCTTTAAAGTAAACTCAAGCAAAAAAAAAAAAAAGTCTTGTTTTGATATATGGCATTATAAAAATGTTTAAATATGGCATTATATGTGGCTTGTCATGATAATTTTGGTATTTGTCTTCTCCAGCTGGCTGTCTGATGGTCAATTCTGTCGTGTGGTGGACGACAGTGAGAATTTCGTCGAGTGTGCCTGTACGCATCTGTCCGTCTATACAGCATATGCAGAGACAGGAAGTTTTGCTTCATTCAACGAGGCCTTCTATGCTGCTGGCTTCATTTGTATCTCAGGTAACGTCCTATCTACATGCTTGAGTGGATACAAAACCCACCGTAATGTGACAAAAAAATCATGCATTGCTTGTGTCCTCAAGACTTACAGTACAGTATACACCTGTCTTTCACCTGCAGGGTTTGCCTTGGCAATTGTGTCCCACATGCTGTGCTCTAGATTCCTCATGTTTGCTGCCAAACTCCTCACACACATGATGATGGCCTGCTTAGGGACTCAGGTAAGACTTAGCTTTTACAGTCATTTGATCTGCCAGATTTACCAGTTTCGATGGTAAACAGCTTTCTAGTCAATCAGCTGAACAACACCAAACCTGAATGTAAATGCATGCTGGTTTAAGATGATTTATTTGTTCACTGTTCCTATAATATAAACATAAACTGGTCTAGTGTGTGTTGCGTCAATACAGTGCAGCAACTAATAATGTAATGGTGGGGCTGAACTCCACTTACACATAATTTGTGCTTGCGAATCAGAATCAGGATCTAGGACGCTGCTCCAAAGAAATGTGATACAGCTATGGCGTCAACATGACGCTTTTTGCTGCGTAATGTGGCCTAGTTTACAGTGAGGATCTTTGGTTGTCTTTGAGCCATTGTTAAGGTACAGTATAATGTTGCTGAGTCCATGGAGTTGATTTAAACTTAGTCAAAGCTCAAAGTTTATGTTGTTTGCATGCTTTGAATAACGTGTTGAGGTGGGCGTGCAAAAGCATGAGCATTAAATTACTTTCCTCTGCCTGTGCGTCAGGGACATTGTATTGTAACCTGAGTACACAAAGACGGTACACAAAGAGTACTGCAAATGTCTATTGAAAACAGTGATTTAAAGTAGATAAGTTGGGTTCAAGTTAGATTTGTGTGAATGGACAGGTGTTGAAGATGTCTTTTTGCACGTATCTCTTTCAGATCAAGCACGTTGGGAAACCCAAGCACTTTAGCAAGCCTTTAGATTCAAATGCACACAGTTCGTTCCCATCTAGATTTGGTGGGGGGGGGACAGATAACATTTTCTAAGAAATGTGTCATTGCAGCTTGGGCGAACACATCCGAATGGGCTAGTGTGCTAGCCCTGACAACCGAACTATCCCTGTGCACCCATCCCTCTACAAAGAAGAGGGGGGTCATTTAGTCAGTTGTCTGATACCTGTGGATCGGAGTGGGAATTTTCCACTGGTCCTGCTCACTTATAGAAAAAGTAGAAAACAAACATGGCTCTACTTAACAGGGCTTAGATAAACCCGGTCGGATTCTGTCATCCGTTAATTGTTTTGCTTTTCTTTACCTCAACCGCATTGAATGGAAAATTCCAGTCTGGCCATCCCAAGAAGTCATGCGTCATGCAGGTTCGGTACCGACAACCGCTGGACTCATGTTTTGTCAAAGGATGTTAAAAGGTTAAAAGATGAATACCTTCTAGACTAGTCCGGACTTCCCAGTAATGTGTGTCACTGAGATGTCTGTGAAAGAGTGCATCATCTGGAAATCAATGTGATCTTTTTTAAAGTGACATTTGTGTACAAACATTTGATAAACATATTTTAAAGACTGTATCCACACACCTTCTAAATCTGAAATGTCTCAAAAACATCCATATGTCATTTCAACATTTAGCTGAACACTTTAAACATGACTTGGTTCCCAGTGTTCTTCAACATATCTTCTTTTATGTTTATACAGTTTTGGAACAACATGTGGATGACAAAATTTAGATTTTTAAATGGACTATTCATTTAAAGGGTAATTCCACCAGTGGAGACATGAATATGTATTGAAAGTGGGTCATATATGTATCATAAATTTCTAATTTGGGTCCTTCTTGGCCGATAAAAGGCAGAAAATGACTTTTTAGTGCTGGTGGATTGTAGACAACAATCCCCATAATGCATTGCAATGCTCAGCTCCCCAGGCCACTCCCATTACCCATCAATGTAGACTAGAGTTGAGCTCCACTCTACGCTTACCGCCTGGATCATTTCGCACAATGAAATCAGATAATGTGCACTACTATAATATGACGACGTAAGAGCGTCAAGGTGGCGCCCACTCCATCAGCCAATGGACTGGCGTGATTCTATATGGGCTTCAGACAATCGGCACATCTTATGCGTAATTTTACATGAGAAATACAGCCAAACCTTGGAGCGTTTTGTCTTCGGCATATTCATTAATCCCCTCACTATCAGACTCAGGCACCGAAATTTTCGTTCTTATTCCTTCTGGTCATTACCGTTTACGTTGGAACCGGTTTCCTATAGGCTTACTTACTTCCGCATTCTCTGTAAAACGGGTCTCATCGCTTCCGGTCCAGATCTTTTGTATGTGCTTCATGAATTTTTTTGTGGTTTTAATCAAGATAACTTAAAAGGAGCGATCAAAGATTAGCATAACCAATATCCCTCACATGTGCAGATTGATATTTAAACGTTTTATATTTTTCATTCTTCACAGTAACGTTTAGATATTTAAATGGAATAAAACGCCAATAACAAAGTGAAATAGGTAGGTTAGCTGATTACCTTACAAATCCATAGATATCATAGTCAGTTCTTACGGCCGTTAACACTTTCTCTGACAAGCGGATGCGATGAGACCCGTTTTCCGGTTTGGTCACGTGACGCGCGGCATAAAGCCCATTGGCACCGTGTTTTGGTACCCAACCCTATCCATAATGCATCCGTCTGCGTATTCGGTACCTTCGTCCATATTTTCAAAAAGTTTCTGCCGGTGAAGTCAAACGCACTGGCACAGATCTGTGATAGGTCTGTTAGCACATTACTGTAGGTCCAACCCCCTATGGGTGTGTTTGAAAGGGTGGGATCTGGTGCTTGTAGTCTTTACAGAAATCCCACAGGAATCCCCACAGGAAGTGAAAAAGGTAAATAGCAGATTTCACTCGTCTCAGGGGAAAATTAGAGAGTGTTGCAGGGTGGAGTGTACCTTTAAATAGACATTTTGGAGACACAACATGGGCTCCAAAAATATGAGACCACTCAATGTTTCTGTTTTGCATGCGACTAATTTAATATAATTGTTTATTCATTGCATTCATCATTTTGTCAGCATAACAATTTGAGTAAAAAGTTGAATTGTAACTGAATTTAATGTCTAAGTCGAATGTAATTTGTGAAATGAAAAAGACTCAGTCGACACTCTTTCTATAGTTTTAACTTTTTATTTGCAATCACTGATCTGACTTCAGAATTCACGTACTCTAAAGAAGTTTTATTCTACGATGCAAAAAATACAGAATAAGAAATGTAGTGTCATCCCATCTTAAAACATTTCACACCTTCAGCCATAGACAACAAACAATCTCTTCAAATAGCCTGCCTCTTCTTGACTACCTGAGTATGTGGCAGCATGTAGGTAAGACAGGACGACAACTCAAAACTCTAGTTAGTGGAAATTTACCCAGACTTGCTCACCTGGCCCAATATGTCAGTACAGATAGGGCTGTTCTTATGAGCTGCAATAACACACATTAGTGTGGGTAATCAGCTAGCGAGCTGCAGCAATAAAAGCTTTTCAGGAAGGGAAACTTTAGATTCACATGCATGCAGTTAATGTGTGAGATCTACACAAACACATATGGAGATGCTAACACACATGGCCACCAGTTCATCAATTGAACTGTTGCAAAAATTGTTGAATCGAATGTCCCGGAATGAAGTGATAGGTCAGGATGTCTACAAATCAGTTATGCTCATTTCGTTTCAGCTCTGAGAATTGAGATTTTCCACCGTTATCTTTTTTATCTGAAGGTCTGAGTATTAGGTTCACTTAACCCATGTCATGTGCAGCATGCAGTGACTCTCTAAGGCCCTTTCTCACCAACACAGTGTCATTTGTGTGTCAAGTCATCTAGCTTTGCAGTATAGATTGTTATAACAATCAATTTGGCAAGAGACAAATTGTTATAGCCTGGCAACTGGGTCAAAGCATCTCTGAAAGGGCAATCCTTGTTGGTTGCTCAGCAGTGGTTAGAACCTTCCGACAGTCGTCCATGAAGGGATAAACCTCAAATCTGTGACAGGGATGGGCATCTAATGCTATTTGATAAACAAGGGCAACAAAGGCTATCCTGTAGCCGCAGACCTGACAGAGTGCCCATGATGACCCCTGTCCACTATCGAAAGCTCCTACAATGGGAATGTCAACATGAGAATCATTGGAGCAGTGGAAGAAAGTTGTCCTTTACATCATGTGGATGGTCAAGAACATGTGCGCATTTTACCAGTGGAAGTGATGGCATCAGGATGCACAAGCAATTTTGTTGGTTACGTATGTAAATCCAATAGGACAAAATGTTTTTTTTTGAGTAGTACTATGTTATTGACCCTGATGTATAGTATTTTATTGATGGCTGACTTGTAGTTCAATCCACAGTACCCACCTTATCTGTTGAATTATGAAATTAGAAAATGTGGTGTGAATGCTTTTAGGTTCTCCTTGTGTTGTGATAGCAATTCATTTTCAAAACTAACAGACAAACACTCTAGAACATTCCAAACATTCCTGGGTCAATTATTCTGTTAAATTAAATCCTAACCTATCCCTAAACTCAATCCTTCCCATAAATCAATCCCTAAATTCAGAGGGAAGTTAAAGGTGAATGACACTGATAGGTGAACAAGCACCTAACCCTGGTTGTAAGCCTAAACTTGATATAACCTTTAAACTTCAAGCCTTAAAACGATTGGTTAATTGGAATGTTGTTCCAGGATCAACAAAGATATTGATCCAGGAACATGTTGCACTTCGTGAAATCAAGTTGAGAACAACAGACGAAGTTTGATGTACAGCACTCTGAAGCAGCTTTTGTGGACAGTTCATTTTCCCATTGCGGGGATATGACTGTTGCAGCGTTGAGGTCAAGATCTGTCTTTGTCCACGAAGTGCGAGAACCCATTACCACGCCCCACCTTCGGGTGCCACGTGGGGTGGGTGACAGTAGGATAGTGTTGGATGTCTCACCCAGTAACCGTTCCCTGTGGAATCATCGATCCTCCCTAGTGCCCTGTGGAACATGCTGTTCCATCTGTAATGGATGGACCGGCCATTGGAGGGTGAGCTGGCCTTGACTACGTTATCTCCCTCTGGTAGCATAGTGTTGCCCGAGCCAGATTCAGAACTGTCAGCAATGCTTTGGGCCGCCGAGGCTGTCAGGCTCGAGTGGAACCCTCCACCATGTCCCGCTCAGTCTTGGTCGGATGATTGCTATCTCAGGGCAGGCTGTGCTGGTTCTCAGCCCGCCACCCCAGTGCTCTTCTTTCCCGAAGTGCATGGAGAGCTTACTCAGTTGTGGACGGCACCTTTTACTGCTGAAAACTGCCTAAGTGTTTTTTTTTCTCCCCTTGCTAGCCTTGAAGGAGGAGCGGTGAAGGGTTATGAGGCTATTCCTCCAGTGGAGAAGTCTGTTGCGACACACCTGTGTCCAACGGCCGCTGATTCTGGGGGGATTCTTGTCTCCCTTCACAGGCATCTGAGCTCACGTCAGGTTTGACTGTCAGGGCTTACTGTGAAGGCAAGCCACCTCCTCTTTGCATGCCATGGCTTTGTTACAGGTCTATCAGGCCAAGACACTCATGGACATGGGCGAGGATAGTCTAGACCTTGCACTCATGAGTGAGCTCCGCACTCCTCGCCCTCACAGGCACAAGTGTCACAGCATGCTTGGTCGATCTAGCAAAGTCCACCCTAGTGGTCTAGGAGTGTTATCATTGGCTTTGGCCGGTTGAGATGGCGGATGCGGACAAGGTTCGATTCCTGGACACCTAATTTCCCAGGTTGGGAATGGCAGGTGTGGAGAATTTCAGCATGGTGTGTTCGAGGACCCTGTCATCAGCCTTCTCACGAATCCCCTGTTGACTCGTGGATATAGGTAAGTGTTTTACTGCACACTCAGACCCCACTTCTGGCCACCCCCGGGACTTCCAAGCCGAGTCCCTGTTCTCACTTCCTCACCTCTAGTACGTCTGTAGTATTCTGGACCTGAGCCTGGTTCGTAGAAGCTGAAAGAGCCTCCCATGTCCGTGCTGCAGGGCCGAGCATTTAATCACACGTGCGTTGACGTCGACTACGTCCTCCGTTCCGTTCTGCTGCAAACCACACAATATTGTCCAATGGTTTCTGGATGGTAATTTTTTATTTTTTTTTTATTTTACGCTTACCAAGACTGCATTTATTTGATCAAAAACATTGTGAGATATTAGCCTACCACAATATAAAAATATGTTATTTTTATTCATGTGGAGGCAAAGATACATTTTAGGCATCATTACTCCAGTTATTATCAATATTTAAAACAGTTGCACTGCATTTTTTTTTTTTTTTTGGAAACTGTGATGCTTTTTTAAAGATAATTTGATTTAAGATTCTTAATAAAAAGTTCAAAAGAACATTTAGTTATTTGATACCGAGATCTTTTGTAGCATTATAAATGTATTTACTGTCAATTTTCTGTCATAGTTAAATGCATCCTGAACAAAAGTATAAATGTCTGTTTTTTTTTTTTTTTTTTTTTTTTAATTATTGGCCCCAAACTTTTGAACTGTAGTGTATGACCTGCAAGTTTTGATTACCATTCCTGTATCTGTTAGACAGTATCTGTTGTTTATAATTGTCATGGGGCTAGTAATGTATACTGGATGTAAATTATTATAAGCCTCTTAATGAATACAATGAGAGTATTGTTAATGTAACTGTGATTAATGTTTTAAGACCTCAAGAGTTTTCTTTCAGCTGGTTGTGGGAGCTAAATTTGAGACAGGGAAGGTCCATTCAGTGTAAACGGGAAAGTGATAGTCATGGTTTGTCTGACGTCAAAAAGTCTGGGAGAGTGCAACAATGCCTGTGAGAAAGTTGAGCAAAAGGAAGCAAATCTTTGGCCTCTCAAACCTCCTCTTTGCCCTCTTCCTGTAGTGTTTTAGGTATGTGTGTGTGTATGTGTGTAGCACTAAAATACACACCGAATTATAAACACACACTCGCACTTCTTAGTGAATCTAAACAGTTTGATGGTCCCACGATGCAATCTGATTACAAAAGATGGCAAAAGGGGTTGTTTGAGAGGCCAGAGATCTCCCTCTGTAATTAAATTGTGCCCATGTCTGTTAATTTACTCGGATGATAAGGAAGCACACGCTTATTCAGATCAACAGTGCACCTCATTCAGAAAGTCTGGATCAAACTGGACTGAGGTCTGTTCGTGGGTCCGTGGAGAACAAGGCAAATTGGATGCGTGCAGTACTCTTTCTACAGAGTTACATGACTGCTGGGTAATTTCTATTAAACTTTAGTTTAGCAATAATACCTCAAGTAATGTCTCCTTTGTTTAAGAAAGTAAAAAAAAATATTCAGCAAGAATACATTAAATTGATCATGAGTGGCAGTTAAGGTTTATCATGTTCCACAAGATTTCTATTTCAATTAAATGCTATAAATTTCTATTAATGAAAGAATCCTGACATATTCGGCATTCAAAATATTAAGCAGCACAGTTGTTTTCAACATTTATAATAATACATGTTTCTTGAGCACCAAATCAGCATATTAGAACGATTTTTCAAGGATCATGTGACTCTGAAGACTAGAGTAATGGCTGCTGAAAATCAAGCTTTGCCATAAGGTGAATACATTACATTTTAAAACACAGCTATTCAAAGTGTTTACTATTCCACAATATTACTGTTTTACTGCATATTTGATCAAATAATTCCAGCCTTGTTGAGCATTGAGCGTTTTTATGGTGATCTAAACACCGGTTTACTCTTATGGAACTGTTTTCAATATTGTTTTTACCGAGAGCATTTTGTTTTTAGAGCAAATACTGCATGTTTTGATGTGTCATCATCTGGTGTGTAGTTTGATTAGTGTGTGTGCTTAGACTATGTCCTGCTTGAACCTTTGGCCTATGGCACTTTTTTTTATAGCACTGGGTTTAGCTACCCAGTAATGTACCCCAGATGACCCACAGCAGGCCTTGAACACCTTATTTCTTACCAAAAAAAAAAGCACTGTGAAAGCGCTGTAAACAGAGGCAGTGAGTTGGCCTGACCTTTAGCACACTTCTCAACAGTATTCAGGCAGAATGCACACTAATATAGCCGCCTGGCACACCATTAACAGTGATTGCACAACGCAGGAGAATCCAAACAAATTCTTCTTTATTAATACACAAAGATACACACTGGATCCCAGGCAGTCCCAGGTCCCTTTCACCCCGAGTCAGATCTGCTTAGGATCTTCTGGTCACCAGTTTTGCCATGGTGAGTGGAATTCCTTGCTGTGCCTCAGGCCGCCGAGCCCTTAACTCTAATTCAGTCAGCTCCACCTTTATTCCTCGCCCCTTCGGCTCCACCAGGGACTGCTGTCCTTGCGGTCTACGAGGCTCCCTCTTCCCTCTGGCTTCAACTTTGTCAGACATTGCTCTGTCTATACCACAGACTTCCAGAACATCAGCTGTGCTTCACCCTTCAATTCCATCGGGCTTCGCCTTTTCTACGTCTCCGCCTTTGTCCTAACTCCTCCCTGGCTCCTCCCACCATCGGTTCTGCCGTAAGGTTCTTCAATCTCGTCTGCTCTGCTGTGGTGGCCTTTTGTTCCACCATGGAAGTCCTCTGCTCTCCTGGGGCTGGTTCCACCAGCTCTGCGTAAGTTAGGCTAGTTTTGATGTAAATGGGCATTAACATCTGGGGTCGGCAGTCAGGCTGGCTTGACCAGCTCGCTTTTTTTTATCAGTGCAAAAGAGACTCAAAATTCTCTGTTGATTTTGATCTTACATATAAGTGTTATACGTCATTCGATCCTGTTAAGTGTCTTATTTTTTGTGTATACTCACAATAAAAGAGTGTTGTGCTTTTTGCCAAATAAAGAAAACTAAACATGATAACTAAACATAACGTTCTGCCATCTCTCTCAATGTGAAGTATGAAGAGCTTCCGAAAATGAACTGTGAACTCAGAACGCAGTGAATACTCAGTCTCACAGGCATACAGGCACACAGGTATAAAGCTCAGTTTATGTAATGTATATGAAAAGAGAGAGATGTCAGTTGGACAAAATTAATCATTTGTCCTTTACAAAATCATGCAAATGCTTTAGTCTGATTGGATTTGGAATTGTCAATGGTCAATTGGACTGACAGACCTAAATAATGTGACTGTAGCTCAGCTTCATCCAGCATGTTTACATCCAACTACAGTTGACCTCACAAAAACCTACATGGACATGTACTTACTGTGTATGTACTCAATGCTAATTTACATTTTTATCTGCTACCAACTTTACTTATTGTCTATAGACCCTGCTTCATCATTAATGTGTATGCCCTGTCTGTCAAATCAGCTCTTAACAAGGTTCAGGTTTGGTGGCCAACCAGGACAGTCCTATCAGAACAGGTCTGTCAGCATGTTTCCTGGATAACCTCTGGACTCTGGGAGGCTGAATGCTCTATTTTTGGACACATGGGAAGCATGAATAGTTCATTTGGCCTGAACTTTGGAGGGTGAGACAGGGCAATGCTTTGCCCGATGAGCTGGCCCTTTGTTTGTTTATTGACTTTGGAAAGAATGAGGGTTAGCGCTAGCACAGCTAGTCGCTCGTGCCCAGGTTAAATCGCATTGTAACGCTTAGTCACTTGTGCAGGTATTAGTTCTTAAGCTCAATTTGAGAATGACTTTGATGTCAACCTTGAGGGATCAACATATAATGTGCTACATCCAAACTGGAAGTTGGCCATGGTCTAGTTTAGCATTTCCACATAGTGAAACTTGTATAAATTACAAGGACAGAACTCAGAGCACTGAAAGATACAGCCAAAGGCCATTGTGAATGTTCCAGACTAGATATAGGGACCAGGCTTCTGTCAGATTTCCAAGAAGCTTCAGGATGTGCCGTCAGATAAGCGAGGAAGGAAACCATCAACAGCCATTTAATTAAACTTCAGGCCTATTTCAGGTCTTTTGTTAGTGCACTTTGACTGCGTGACTGTCTGCAGTCTGCATGGTGATGTGGCCAAAACAAACTGTCAACAGTCTTTACCTTTACGATAAACTGTCCAAACATTAATGTTTACTCATATTTATAATTGCAGTAAAACACTGGTCTCCACATAAGTTGTTTTGTTTTAACGTGGCTCTAGGGGTCACTGTAGCTCCATTCTCAAACCAAAACAATGTACAGTATCCTATATGAAAACAAAATCAAAACATTTACCAACTTTTATTTCCACTCCAAGGTCATTTATAATTATGTTTAATCTACTGTAAATGTGTATTGAGAGCTCCAGTTTTCACATAATGATATTTATTAGAAAATGAGTGAGCAAAAGCTAGAAAAACAACTTGAAAAAAAGAAAAGAAAAAAAAACACTGCTGAGTGGTTAAGACATAATTAAGGGCCGTCTGTTGTTGAGCACCAAGTGATATTCTGAAGGTCAGTACGTTTTTTTATTTTTTTATTTTTTTATTTTTTTTAGGAAGTCTCTAATGTCCACCAATGATTTATTTATTTGAAAACAGCAGTAAAAACAGTAAAACAGTAAAACAGCAATTTTATGAAATATTGTTACAATTGAAAACTATTTTCATAATTTTTAAACATTCTAGTATGCTGATTTGGTGCTTAAGTAACATCTCATATTATTATAAATACATTATAAAAACATTTGTGTTGCTTAACATTTTGTAAATTATACAGTTTTCATGATTATTTGTATGTAAAGTTCAAAATAACAGCATTTAATTAAAATAGAAATTGTTTGTAATAGATTAAAACTGTTAAAAGTATATATATATATATATATATATATATATATATATATATATATATATATACACATTTTTTTTTTACTTTCACTGACCAAAACGTTTTAATTGCAGTGTATACTTCATACATACAGTTGTAATCTAAATTATTGAACCCCCATTGCAATGCAGGTTTTGCAAAATTCACAGACCTTTAGCTGTTTGCAATCAAACTAAAGTAATTTAAATATCTAAACAAATTCAAATTAAACTGAAAATGCAACTTTTAATGACTTCTACGTCCTAAAATTATTCAACCCTCTGAATAGAATCTCTCACAACAGCACGAATCTGCAAAACAGGTGTTGTCTCAAGCAAACCTGATGTAACTAATCAAGGGCTTCATTAGTTGCACCAGGTGTGCTTAGAAGATAGAACACATGAAATATCTGAACTGGCTAGGTTCACATTTGACTGCATGTTAGTCATATGGATGGAGTCAAGAGAATATATCATTGCCCTTTACAAACAATGAACATTATACAAAAAGATTGTGAAGGCACTAAATGTTCCCAGAGACAGCATTGGAAGCATAGTTTGCAAGTTCAAAGTTAAAGGAACAGTGGTGACACTACCTGGATGGGACAGAAAAAGGAAGGATGGGACTATCGATGGCTGCAACCAGATTTCTGAGAAGGCAGGTTCAGAAAACCCTCCAGTGACTGCAAAATACAGGCAATGAGGTTTCAGCTTGCACAGGTGCATACTATACACATGCGGTTTCCATGCCCAACACCAAGGCTACACCACTACTGAAAAGCACAGGAAAAGTGCTCAAAATCATTTAAATAAGCCACGGAAGTTTTGGGAATCTATTTTGTCGAGCAATAAAACAAAACTGAACTTTTTGCCCCTATGGATCATCAGTATGTCTGGAGGAAGAAGAATGAAGCATATGCTGAAAAGAACACTCTGCCTACTGTTAAGTATGGTGGTGCTCAGTGATGCTCTGGAGCTGTTTTGCGTCCTCTGCCACTGGAAACCTGCAGTGTGTGGAAGGCCAGATGGATTCTTTGAAGTATTAGGAAATTCTAGGAGAAATCCTAGGTCAAGACGTAGGAAGCTGAAGCTTGGGCATCATTGGACATTCCAACAGGACAATGGTCCCAAGCACTCCTCAAATTCCACCAAGGCTTGGAAGAAGTCCTGGGAGATTCTACAGTGGCCATCACAGTCACCTGACTTAAACCCTAGAAAATCTCAAAGATTCCTCAGAATCTTTATATATATATATATATATATATATATATATATATATATATATATATATATATATATATATATATATATGTATATATATATATATATGTTGCTCTGAAGATGTTTCAACATTAGAAATCACATTACAAGCAACATATTACTTGTTTCAGAAAGGAAGAAGAAACCTCAGAACCTCAGACAGGCTGGCACCATTTACATCACTTTATTCAAAGCATACTTACATAAATGATCATATAATGAAGATCAGGACATTATGTGGTCTAGTAAACCTCAGGAGGTGGATCTCAAAGTGAGATTCTCATTATCTAAGTCATTGATATGTACGTGTGTCAAGTCACTGTTTGTCTCGAGGTGAGTTACAAAGCCATTAGTGAGTTACAAAACTCAAGTGCTTCTCAATGAATCTCCAAGTTGGAGATTAAAGACAGCATTGTGAGATAATTTATAAATACCCTGCTGTATGGGATGTATCTACTTTTTAGTAGCTTTCAAGCTATTTTCATCTATTAAATGATGGTGTCAATCATCTTAGCTCTTTTAAAGGATGTTGCAAGCAGTACTGAATGTACTGGTTTTAATGTTTTCAGCCATTGTTTTTCTGTCTTTTTAAAACTGTGTTCCCATGGACACTTTTATTTTGGCTGCATGGTGGTGTCCGCTTTGACCCTGGAGTGTGTCAGCGCGATAGCCAGTCTTCCTTTCACCACAGTCTGGTATGATATAAACGGTAGCATGTTGTTTTGAAGAGGATAGAGTGGTAGTGGTATCAGGTAGCTAGGAGATTTGTAACAACATCAACACAGTGTGTCTGTGAGTTTAGATGTGAGGGATCAAAGCTTGTTTGGTTTCACTCAGAAACTTCAAGGAGGTTTTCTAAGATAGAGCAGACTTTGAAATCACTTCTGCTGTGTTATTCAGTTCATGCTGACTTGAAGAGTATTAATGACGTTCCTGTCACCACTTCCCGAATTCATTTCAATGTCGCCTTTAGTAACCATTTAGTTTTTGTCTTAATAAACACTAAGACTTGATCCTGTGACACTGAAGTAATGATGCTGAAAATTCACAGGAATAAATTATATTTTCAAATATTTTCTATTAGAAAAAAAGTTAAATTATAACAATTTACAACATTGTAGTTTTTACTGTATTTTTGATTAAATAAACGCAGCCTTGATGAGACTTTGTTGGATTTATTTTATATTTAAATCTTGGCGACCAAAATCTTTTGAACGTGTACATTTGCGAACACTGCACGTATAGTGTGACTCTCTAAATGTGTCTCCTGGAGTTTTCTGTATGTCATAGTTGTGCAAATCCACATTTGTTTGTATGCCTCAACTGACTGCAGATGTCAAAAACAATAGATTTCACTGTCCCTGATGAAAGCAAGCTTGCATAATGTAATCACGCACAAACGAAAAAAGGGGACAGGTCAACCGGACTAGTTCCAGAGTGATAATCTCTCTGCTTGTTCGCTCGATATAGCCTAATAAACTGACTGCCTGTTTCTTTTGTCTCTCAACTATTTGTATATTTTTGTGAAGCGACCTTGGGTTCTTGAAAGGTGCTATAAAAAATATATTAATAATGCTCCACTGAATGTCAATGGTTTGTGTGCATGTGTGTGTTTGTCAGTTTGAGCGCTGGATTTGTGAGTAAAACATTGAGTGGGAGTTATGTGTTTCATAACAAAATAAAATTGCATAAAGATGAGCATTAAATTATTTGGATCAAATGTTAATTGCAATAACAAACTTTGAATATTAAAGCTCATTTCAAATTACTTTTCTTTTTTCAATTAACACAAATGTCTAATTAGCTTAACCATCATTAGAATGACTTAATTACTCTGAGATTTTTTTTAAGTCTTAAAACTTACTTTAGGTTCAGTGAGGATCACTGATGCCTAAAATTGCTGAAATGATAATAGAAAATTTCATCATCTCACATAACTTTTTTTTTATTTTCAAAGTCTTGACAAATTTTCTTCTATAGCCACAGATTGCGAAAATCCTTTTTGAAGGATGAATAAAATACAGTCTTCCTTGTAAACAGCCGCCTGCACATCTAACATTCATCATATTTCTTCATGGCTGAGCAGCACGCATGTGAGTCACACATCAGGTGTGGCTTCCCACACTGACCCACTAACCACACGCCGTCACCTTTTAGCGCTTGACAACTTTTCTTGACGAGTCTCATCGTGATGCAGTACATATTCGCTCGAGGCACAAACCCGTGACTGCTTTCTTTGGCAGATGAAAGTCTATGCAAAACATTTCCCATCAGACCTGAGAGTTTGGGGAAAGCCCGGCCATGAGCAATGAGGAATCTTTCCAAATGAGAATGAAGGCAGAAAGAAGGAATTATAGCAGAGATGAAGGTGGTTGTTTGTGAGATGTTCGTGCCTTTGGCACCCACTGAACAAAAGCAGCTGAGGTTGGAAACACCCACAATGCTGCTGAGTCTGGAACCAGCTAGTTTAGACCGGTAGATGATGATGGATGGGGGTGGGAAGGGATGTAGGGGGAGAGAATGAAAGAAAAAGGGCAATTGAGAACAAGGATGTTGTTATGAATGACACATTGAATATTCGGACCATCTGTTTCACGTGACTCATCCCTCACGCTCTGTCGGTGATGTAATCTTTTTGGCCAGTGCTATTATTAGCGCCATGTGCCAAGTCAACATCAGCAGCAGATCACTGAGAGGAGCGTATTGACCCTCTGACATGTTCTATAATGATCATTTAAATTGAGCTTTTCTTATAGAGATCCAGAGTCTGGTGTACTCTATATACATATCTATGTTTATTAAAAAAAATAAATAAATTAAAAATAAATAAATAAATAAATAAATAAATAAACAGGTACTTACCCTTACAGAAAAATACAGTGACAATACAGTGACAGTTGTACAGTGATGGTTATACCATTGTACTTTTTGTTACAGACCACCAAGAAGCTACTTTGAAACTGCAGACCGACTAACAAAATAGTTGCTGAATAAATAACTTATACCTATTTAAGGACCCAGATTGTTTTGTTATTTTTTTTTTAATTTTTTCAAATATATCTATGATTGATGATTATTTATTTATTTGTTTATTTATTTATTGTCGGATAAACAAACACATCCTTAATGGTTTAAATCAGTTAGGATGGTAGCTGGCAGAATTAACTTGAACAAATATATTGACACAAAAATATTTATATTTTAATATATTGAAATAAAAATAAACACAATGCACCCTATCTTATATAACTGAGTTTAAACCAACAGCATTAAACATTAAAATGTCTTCATTTAAAAATGATCTAAAATGCACTGAGGACAATACTGACACAACAATGCATTTTTTTTTCTTTTTTGTTCAATTTCGATTGACTATAAGACATGTTGGAAAAATATTAATGAATCATGAAAATAACTATGGCATTACTGTGCTTTCCATGTCTAAAAATACATGGTAATAACATGATGCTTTTGGATGCACAACAATTTAAAGGAGTAGTTCACTTCACACAGAAATTAAGGTTTTTGGTCCAAAAGACAGTTTCAGTGCAGATTCAAAGGGCTTTAAATGACACCAGATGATGAATAAGGGTCTTATCTCGGACCCTTCGAGTCATGACTCGAAAAAAGATTTGTTCATTTTGATGGAACAGGAGGGTCACGAATGCTCATCAGAACAGAGCAAGGCGAGCATTTGTGCTTATAAAACTTTTTTATTTATTTTTATTTAAAACAGTTTTATTTATTTTTGAAATGTCTTGTGTCATTTAAAGCCCTTTGAAGCTGCACTGAAACTGTCTTTTGGATCTTGAACCGTTTGGTTACCAGTAAAGTCCATTATATGGAGAAAATCCTGGAATGTTTTCATCAAAAACCTTAATTTCTTTTCGACTGAAGAAAGAAAGACATGGACATCTTGGATGGCATGGGGGTGAGTAAATTATCAGCAAAAGTTGTTTTTTTTTTAAAGTGAAATACTCCTTTAACTCTAGTATATAGAAACTTAGTCCTCTTCAGAAAAAATGCCCAAACCGCACTTGTTATTTTCCAAATAACTACCATCAGCGGAGCAAAGATTGATTCATTCTTCGAGACAGCGACTAACACACATACCTTGAGCCAAATATATAACTTTCTTGTTACTTGATGACAAACACATATGCATCCTCCAGGCAGGAAAGAGCCTAGACGGCTCTCCCTTCTGAGGGGGAAGGCAGACGAATCTTTATTATTACCCTGCAGTTCTTTCTCTTCACTTCACCACTACATACTTCAATCAGCTGGTGATGATAGTTGTTTGAGTGACTTGTACATATGCTGTATATCACTGGGCTGCTCTTGATTATGTTCACACACGTTTGTTTCACACATGAAGGCCCACGGGGCTGTTGCTGAGGTTTACCTGTCTGACTGATGTGTGTGGAAATTAGCTTGAGGCCACAGACTGCTTGGCTCCTTTATATTCAGCTTTAGAAAAGGGGGGAGGTGCATCTGTGACTAACACAGTATCTATATATAGTAGCACTCGAAGGCGCACAGACAGGACTGGAGTGGTTCTGAGTACAGCAGGCTGCAAAGATCAATGCATTTAGATCAATGCATTTATTACACCTGCTTTTCAGGTATCTTTTAATGGAGTAAAATCACTTGCTCATTAAATATTTTACTGAAGATTTAATGTTTTAAAAGGTTACAGAGACCCATCCAATATTGTTATTATTAATTCCCTTCACATCACCCTGTATGGTCTCAAGAAAACGAGGTATCAAAAGCCATTTCTAAGCTTAATTATACTGCTCAAAGATGGCTGAGCAAATTAGTTTATACTTTGGTCAGCTAATATAGCTCTGTTGTTGTTGTTTTCTTCAGTGACAACTTACAAATCAGCGTCAGACACTTGAGAAGGAGGCAACAAGTTTATCGTCATTCATACTGTAGTCACATGGTCAGTTACATTGCCTGCCAACTTGTGTGACGGGATGGTTGACAGATGCCATTTAATTTCAGCTGAACAGAGAAGTTATGAGTGATGTACCATACAGTTTCTTTCTTGTAAGAGAAAACTACTTGTTGAGATAACATGACAAATGAAGTCGTGATCACGAGAAAACAAAATTGTGGGCTTAATATGTAGAAGTTGTGTCAAGGCCAGTGACATAGATAAAGGAAATGTATAGGTCTCAGAACCACTAGTGTTGTTTTATATGTCGTCCAGATGCTTTTTTTTTTTTTCAAAGCAACTCCTGAAGTATAGCTTTTACTCTCCTGCTCCCGGTTGGGCTGTCATTCTCACTTAATATGTCTGGTTCCCAAGCCATCTGCCTGTCATTCAGGACATAATGTTTTTAATGCATGGTGTATGGCTATTTTAAGCTCAGCATCTTCCTCCAGATAGGGCATATCTGTAGATACTGTGGAATAGGCTACAAAAAAGAAAGAAAAGTACATTTCCAGCAGATTTCTTCCATATAGCAAATATTTAAAAAAAAGTTTAAGAATATGTTGTGTCAGTTATTTAAATGGGTGACATATTTGAAAAGAGTAAGATAATAATTTGTTATTTATATGTTTAGAACTAATCCCTGTTCTTTGTCTCTTAAGTAAAATTAAGATTTTTTTTCAGATAACTAACATTTATATATACAGTATATAATGTTTGTACATGTACTATAAATACGTGTCTTTGTATTGCTCATAGACCTAGTGAAAGTAGCTATTTAATTTGATGCAAATGAAAAATAGGCTATGAGACACTTTTTTCAGCCATAATGCAACCAAACAAAGAACCAAACAAATCACAATAGCTAATTTCTGTCTGTTTGGTCAGATAAGACTGTAACACTGTCATTAGGAAGCTGATAATACAGAGTGACTCATCTCTCAGTCTCCATAATGACCGCCCTCTCTGATACTGTTTCTTTGTCTCATCAGGAACCAATTGACCTAGAGAACATTTTGACATTTTTTCATTTAGTCTTTCTTTTGACTCGCAGTCAGTGCTGGTGTTTTTAATGCTGATTATTACATTCTGCTTTCTTCGTGAACCAATTGACCTAGAGTGGTTCATGATGGAATGGAACTGAACTGAACTAAATACACAGAGGAATTAAGCTAAATGAGGTGAAAACAGGTGAATCAGATGAACAAAACGAGGAACAGGTGGCTAATGAGGGAGTGAGTTCAAACGAAGAGACAAGAGGATCTTGGGAAGTGTAGTGCCGTAGACGCAGACAGGACGGTGCAGACACAGACTGTGACAGTTGGCAATTTAAAATAAAGAGCTCTTAATTAATCTTTGACGTCTGTCATTTTTTTTGGACTAAACTTTACTCATTTTAAATGGTTAACTTTTAAGTAATAATTTGATTCATGATTACTCAATTCTAATTTGTTCGATTTAATTAATAATATTGCTTGTAATCTGTTGCCACAATTTCATTGATTAGATAAAGCATTCATTTTTACAGTGTAGAGTACGTGTATTTTGCACCACCCATGTTGTTTATGGTACAGCGCGGTGCAGTACATCCATTCTATAAATACAAAACGTATCAGATTGAATGGTCTATTTTCTGCCACTCCCTGTTATGGGTTTCAGTGACTACTGAAAGGATAAGTGGGTCAATTTTATCAAGTGTATCAGGTCCTGAGGACTGACTCCCCTGGCCAGATTCGTCCCAGACACAGGGTCCTCTAATCTCCACTTTGGCTCTCTATCACCCTTCTCCAATCTCAAGCCTCTAAGTGAACCGCAATCCCCCACAGCTTTGATTATGTCATCGGATGCCATACGGTTCACATAACGGAGCTGCTGATGTCTTATTAATCAGGGGGTGTTAATGTAAGTCAGAGCCATGTTGCCTGCATTCATGCACATTACTGCAGGATAAATGGTTGGCTATAGGGGCCAGTCATACAGCCCGAAGTAGATTGATTTATGACCTGAATGGGTTGTTTTTGATGAACTGACCCACAGCTGTTACTTTTAGCTTATGTTCAGAAGTCTGCCTGAATGTGTATTTTGTTACATAAGGCAACGGGATCAATCGTGGGCCAGAGAACCATCCAGAAAGGTTATTATTGGAGGGGGGGGTGGCTCTCCTGCCGTCAGCATCTAGTGTTACTGATGTGGTTGTGCATGACCAGATCATATTGAATGGAAACCTGATCAGATCTCCTCCCTGTTTACTCACCGGATGTGCACCCTAGGGACGACTACGGGAACAAAAACATGGGCTTTGCCTCGGTGCGCATTAATGAAGGTGGCACTGTACAGTCTGTAATGAGTTTCTAGTTTGAATTTGATTGGGAATTTGTACTGTGTCACAGAAGAAGACCTGTGAACTAGTCAGCCTTTGCTAAGCTAGCCACTAAACCTTGCAACTGTAGCCATAAACAATATTTTCAAGCTTTTTCTTTTTCTCTCTATTTTCCTTTTGGTAACATAAAACTATGAAGCATATTTTGTATGTGTCTAGATAGATAGTTTTTAACAAAGTCGTGTGAAATGAATACAATATCATTGCCGGTTTACTTATAATAGTGAAATTCACCGGAACCATAAAAATTAGGAACAGTTGTTCCCTAATATATATATATATATATATATATATATATATATATATATATAAGGATTAGTATCACGTGATGCTTCAGAAATCATTCAAAAATGCTGATTTAGTGACAAAATTTCGAGACAACATTTCTTTTAAATATCTTTTTACAAACAGTTGTACTGCTTAATATTTTTGAAAACAGTGATTGATTGGTTCTGTTCAATAATAAGTGCAAAAATCACACAGACCAAAATATGATTAACCTAAAAAATAAAGCAAATGTAGGTCACAAAATGAGGTGATGACAGACCGTATGAACTTAGTTGAGCTTATTTGTTTATGGGATTGTACCATGACCTTGCTAGCTAACACACATTCAGTACAGACCTTTTTTTTGGCAGCATTACCACATTTCCAGAATCGCGCTTCACAGCATGCACCCGATGGACACTGCACGCTACATACGTCCCAGCTCTCTTTTCCTTCCTGCTCTGACACATCCCTTTCACACCACATGCTGCCCTCCTGACTTTTATCCCAACAGTACCTCATTTAAGGCCATCTCGGCTGTAGTGACTCCATATTTTCCTTCACTCAACACTGTTTCCTCTTAATTTGGGTTTCCCAACAGACACACTCTCAGTTTAGTTGAAAAAACACCCACTGTTTGCATTGAAAGGGTTACACTGTTCACAGAACAGACCGTTTCCTAGTGTCCTCCACATGAGCGGCTGCCAGTTTTTTATGTTTCCACAAATACAGTTAGAGGTCGCAGACAACTGTTGCTTTTACTGACTGTCCATTCAAGGCTAACTGTCAAGACCTGACAGTGTCAGCTTTTTAAATATGCATCAAAAATATTATAAGTATAAATGATTTAGGAACAGTCTTGGACTTTTGAGATGCTCTTCTCAGACTCAGAGGTAGATTCTGTCATTTTGAATGTGTGTATTCTGCTGAGTGCGTACTGGTTGAATGAGGACCCCAGGTCCTCTGCTGATGTATCTGTCACTCTGTGTTTCTCAGATTTGTTTCCTGGTGTCTGCATTCCGGGGACGTATGTTCTCAGAGGATAGCTGCGCTACTCTTGGCCTCTTCTTCCATTACTTCCACCTCAGCCAGTTCAGCTGGATGCTCATACAGGTAAAAATTTACTTTTGTCATCTACTTGTGTGAGGTCACTGGAGCAAGTTTTGGCATTGACCACGACAAAATGAAAAATTGAAATTCTGTCAAATTTGACTTAACCTCATTTTACTCATACAAGTTTTGAACAACATGAAGGTGAATAAGTGAACGAATCTTAATGTTTAGGTTAACTACCCTTTTAACCAATTGAAGGTGAGATCAGGAAGTTAGAGGTTTTTACTACAGATCATTTGAAGGTGTGTCACAAACTTCTGTTTAATCGATGAGCTTACTTACAGAGAGATACACATTTCATATAAGTTGCTTTAAACACACATTGCCATTGTAGTTTTATAGAACTTGCCCTCAGACAGTAGACGAAGGTTTTACCCTCAAGAAAAGAAAAAAAACTCTCAACTTCAAAAGTAATCTAAAAAAAATAGTTTCTGAGTTCCACTTTTCTCTCTGAGGTGTATTTGTAGGTATGATTGGGACATAAACTCAAGAGTTTTTGAAAATCTAGCAAATATCAAAAGGCCTTTGGTATATGACTTGTTGCTCACGAGTAGGACGAGTTTCACATAATAATATCACCATCAAAAGGAATCTTGTATTGGGCAAATTACTAAGCCAGGCATCTTGTGTGTGTGTGTCTGTGTGTGTGTTGTATAAAAAACAACACTTCTTGGCTTCTGCAAATTAAAATACAGTCTTGTTCTTTACCTGAATGTTTTAACATCAGAACGTCCCATTGTCTGCTCAGGAATGGGCTTAATTACTCATTGTTCAATCTTTGGAAACACATGATTTATATTACATGGTGCCTGACATGTTCCTGCTACCTGTTATTATTCTGGTGGAGATTTTGCTGGAAGGTGTTCTAGCACGCCTGCAATAGATGTTCTGAGACCTTTGGAAAATTCATTGCATAACTCTTGCTGGACCTGTTACCCTTTTGCCTGCTCTCTTCTTTTTCTTTGTGCAGTAATCCCTTCTAAGCACAGAAACCTGTCTCTGGAAGTCAATCCACTCATAGCTGTGAAGGTCGTCGTGTTCTCCAGAAGCAAAAACAGGATTTGGCCAGACTATGCTTAATGCAATGAAAAGTAACATAGCTCTTAATCCCCCAAAGACCCACACAGAAGACAAACATCTGGGCTCATGTGGCAGTTGAGGTTGAAAAGACATAGGATCGAGCACTGACCCTGGAGGAACCTCTCACCTAAATTGAACTTCTTGAAATCAAAGGCTGTTTTGCTCACATAGTGGGATTAACTTGTTTTTCTTAATGACGCTGAAAAACACCAGGGGCTTAGCAGTTTACATAGAGCATGTAATCTCTTTTGGCACTTGATGAACTGGTGTTGAAAGATTATGCAAGAGAACATGAAATAAATTAACCGACTATGGTTTTAGGTTGATGGGGCCATAAATTGTGAAAGGGCCAAAAGTGTAAGGGCCAATACGTATGACACTATGTTTATGTAAGTGTGCTGATGTAACAAAGTGGGCGTGAGTTTATGAAAACACATATGGAAGAAATTACACACAAGTTGTCTTTGGTGGGAAAGGTAAATTGTGATTCAGACTGGAAAGTATTTGCATCCTGGAGAGAACGATTTGAACATGTGCTTGTCTTTATCTCAAAACAGTCTCAAAACAGCTGGCATAACAGCTTGCAATACAATTTCACTTTATGTGATGTGTCCTAATTCATTTACACTTTTCTCATTCTTGTTTAATTTCTCTCATTAGTTTTTTTTCAGCGTTAAAAAACTGCATCTTATTCAGTAACCACCCACAGTCCAGTTTATGGTAGCCTAGTCTGTTGCATCTTCTACAACCCAGAACTGACCCACAAGATGGGGAATTGCACCAGGAAAATTGTGTTCAGTGCAGTTTTGTCTTTGTTTGCTCAAGACACACTACACAACTTTTCAAATCCAAAGAGATTTGCATGAATGCTAGATGTTATACACCTGCCAAATTTGTAACGGTTACAGAGAAAATCTGGCATCATACACTAAACGACTGAGGACCATACTCAACCATATTTTCAAGACATTCTGAACACAACATACTCACACAGAAACGCACGCCTTGTTGCAAGGTGATGTTTGACAAATAAAAACAACATTAGTTTTAAAATTGGCGCAATATCACACATGTTTGATATCCTCAGACCAGATGGAATCATCAGTCTAAAGATAAAACAATCGGTATCCATCATACACATGATTTGTCAACTCCGACTGCCCAGAAACTGTAGACTAGTTCTTACTTTTGGCAAAACCATTGACTCTTTAATTCTGACCGCAAATGTGTTTTGAAAGTCAATGGAGCCTTCAATGGACATACAGTAGTGAAGATATTCCACGGCTACTTTAAAAGGGCACTGAAAAATGTACAATTTCTCAATGAAAGCTATTGATCTAAGAGTTTCTTTTTACGCACAGGGACTCGTGGTTGAGTCTGTGCTAAAATAAATCCCAGAGACTCCATAAACTGCCACGGTTGAAGCACCGGATCAATGGAAGTTGCGAGACAGGCGTAGAGCCAACTTCTTCCATAATTACAAAGAGGCTGGAGAGGGATTGCAGCGTGTTTGGACACCCAAAAGCTAATACAACGTCCTGCCAGCTTCGCTTTTCTCTTCATCTCTAATCCAAGTTCCAAGCAGAGCAAAACAGAGCTGCAGCAGTTTCTATCCAAGTATGGAGTTGATATTGATGGATGAAGGGGCCACCTAGGTCTTCAATGTTGATTTTGAACTCTTTGCTGAAGTACCTTAATGCCTAAAATATAGGCTCTTTCAGCAAGTAGTCGGAGTTGCTACTGAAATTAAATACAATAGAGGCTGCGGTGTTTAGCTTCCTTGTTAGAGTGCCCGCCTCCCAAGCAGGAGACCCCGGTTCGAATCCCACTCAGAGAAGGCCGAGTAGGATCAGTTACACTAGTCTTATCAGAACATTAATCAACCATCCTTTTTTTTAATGAATCAGGCTTGTTTGTAAAACAGCCATCTTTCCATTTGTTTATTTAGTAACACTTCTGTTTTTTTTTTTCTTTCCCAGGCCATAAACTTCTGGCAGATATTGGTGATGAATGATGAGCACACAGAGAGACGCTATCTTCTCTACTTCCTGCTCAGCTGGGGACTTCCTGCTCTGGTCATCATCATTCTGGTTGTGGTCCTGCTGGGAGGTTTTGGATGGAGCATCCATAGTGTGTATGGCCTGGTGCAAGGAGACCTGTGAGTTTGGGAACATCTGCTCTCTCTTTCTCACATACACATACCTAAACTTAAAGGACAAGTTTGGTATTTTACAATTAAAGCCCTGTTTTAAAATCGTTTCTGATGAAATATAATGGTTAAGATTGTTTTTTAGACAGATGCTACCATCCCGAGAATGTTCGGATTCTGTGGTAGCAGAATTTATACTTTTGATTTATCACCCAAGGCGTCATAAATCCTTTAGCGTAATATGAGATTACCATATCCTACCCCACACCTAAACCTACCCATCAAAGCGCGTTATATTAACGATAACGGGTGCCATGTGCGTAGTATAGCGGCGTTTTGTCATATAGTGTCACATATGACGCTAATGAGAATGCGTTGAAAATACCGAACTTGTCCTTTAACTAAATGAGGCCATACCATACAGTTGTACATTTGTTTACAATTATAAATGCTATAGATTAGGGATTTCAAACGAACTGCTACTTTTCAGTAATCCTTTAGTGAAAAAAAACTAAAACACTTTTACAAATTAGGACATTCCTAAATGTCTCTAAAGGGAAATTGTAAGATATTCACGTAATAAATTTGTCCTCATACTCAGTTGTACAGGTACACTGGTAAAACTTGGAAGTGACTGTACTGTACAGTACATAGAAGTTCTCTTACTAACAAGGTTTTATTTTGTTCATAAGCACTTCATGCATCCACAACATGAAAGCTCACATTTGTGTCAAAGTTTCAGACTCATAGTTACTCATTTCCTTTGTTAATGGATTGTAAGCAATTTTCTGTCACACACACACAAACTCTTCTTTGCCCAGTTTACATTAATTGATTGTGTGTGGTCAGGGTCTGTTGTTGGTAAGTCGGGAAAAGCTGCTATTTTTAGCCTCTGTGTGTTTATGAGATCACAAGCTGTGACTGTGCAGACGTTCGGTTTCACCCCAGCCAAGCCTGTAGTGATAACAGAAGACTAAGGACACTCCTCTTCACCCTGTCTCAAAGAAGCTATTTGCAAGTAAACTCCCAGATGACTCATGAAAGCCAAACATCTCTCTTTCCAAGAGCAAACAAATGATGTCACCTCACAAGCCACCACAGTTCTCGCCTTTTCCCGTACCATAGGGAAATGTTTGTGGCCCGGGAAGAGTCAAATGCTTGTAGGAATAGAAGCACATTAGTTTAAAGGTCAGATTTAAACACACTTTAAACCACACCATATGTATAAATATAAATTGGTGCCATGGCTATTGGCACCATGTAGTGGTACAACTGTAATAATATTTTTGATTAGCTTTTATTTTTATAGTAGTTTTAGTTTTAATTTTTTAGTATTTTTTGGGATTTTTTTTTTTTTTTTTTTTGCTAGAGTGTGAGTTATTACCATAACTTATTACCATAAGTGTGAGGACCATTATTGTAAGTAAACATGCACTAGATAAACACTCTTGTTCTTGTGTCTTTTGCCTCACAAAAAGAAAACATTAAAAAAAAAAACAACATATGTACCCTAATCGCCAGAGAAATGCTATAGTTACTCTATAGGTATCACAACTAGAAACTGAACTACATGTTTATTTCGTATTTCAAAAATGTGTGTTGTTTTCTGTGTGGCCTGATTCTGATTCTGTGTGTTGTTTTCTGTTCATTTCACTGAACAACGTTTCAAAATTATAATCAGATGAAGTCTAGTGAAAAATGACCTGTTTATTTTCCTTCAGGCATTTCAAATGCTCTGAATTCTATTATGGCTACATTGTGCCATTTCTTCTCCATGAAATGAGTACAGACTGTGTTTGTCCATTCTGTCTGGACAGGGAGATGCCAGGCCTGTGAACAGAATGCAACTGCTGCTTATTTTGATACATATCACGTCATAACAAGATTACTCTGGGTTGAGTTTCCCAAAGCTTTCCCATTCCAAATACCAGGCAGAGACTTCATAACTGCATACAGGACAAAAACAAATGCTGCAGACTGGAAGAAATTCCTTAGATAGAAGGAAAGAAGTCAGAGAAAGTCAAAAAGAGAGAATCTCAGGATATCCCATCTCTAGTTTTTGTTTTTGTGGTTCAAACGTGAGAATAAACTACATGGAGTCTTTCATGGAGTACACAAAACCATAAACCTGACAATACATGTGTGTACCAATCCTCTTTATTGTATAAATTTTCTGTTTTCTCTTTCTTGTCATCTTTGTAGGTGCTTCATCCCAAATGTATACGCCGCTCTCTGTACGGCCGCCCTGGTTCCTCTCATTTGTTTGGTAGGAGTGCTGGTGATCTTTATCCATGCGTATCAGGTCACTCAGCAGTGGAAGGCTTATGATGACGTCTACCGAGGGCGAACAAACAGCTCAGGTGTGTAAGCTTAGGTTCTTTTCATACAGAATTTGACAAATTGCACAATAAATAGCCTCTAGGTATCCTTCCATTTTAGCAGGGAAAGTACCTGTCACTGCAGTGAACAAGTTACAAGAAACCAGTGTTTTTAAAGTAAAGAACTGAAAACTGAAAGTAAACTAAGAATAGATTCTTTCCTTTGGGAAGTGTCTTAAGCAATCATCAGATCGCTCTGGGCTGTGCTTCCCGATATATTGCACTGCCTTCCAAATAATTACACACCTTCCAAATAATGTATTGCTTTCAATTATGGTTTGTTTGTCTTTCCTTTCTTTTAAAAGTTCCCTTAGTAATGGGCTTTATGCACAGCTGCACTTCTTCCTGAACTTAAGCCAGCTCCTTGTTTCCTGTCGCCATTATTGGCCAAATTGATTAATCCAGGTGTGCCTGACCTCAGTAGTCACGGCAACAATAATCAGACACACCTGAATTAATCAATTTGGCCAATAATGGCTGACAGGAAACAAGGAGCTGGCTTAAGTTCAGGAAGTAGTGCAGCTGTGCATAAAGTCCATTTTGAACAGGTTGTAGATCATTGGATTAAATCTAGCGTAACTTGCTTCCCCACTCCTGAGTAAACATGCATGTCAACACTCAACTTGATGATTATCTATTTCGTGTTCACAACCTCCACCTTCATGTTTAGTCTCAAAATTATCACTGTTTAAAAGTGTAATATCAGCACCTTCCGATCAATGTTTATACAATTAGCATGTTAAGCACTGTCTTTCACTTGTTAATCCACTGTGATGGTTTCATTGTTTACCTTTAACTGCTGTTCTGGGCTTTAAATGATGGTATTGTACTGTACAGTGTGTGTGTGTGTGTGTGGGTGGTCAGTAAGGGTTGCCATGTGCAATGTTAGCTTTCCTCTTTGTGCGCAAGCATGCTTGCAGCACAGCGGGCTAATCCTAAACCACTCAACTTTATTACAGAGGCCTGCACTGTCAGCCCACCCTTTGCTGGCTAACACAATGACCTCACTGTAGAGCTCCCACTCATGCTTTTTTTCATATTGCAGGACACACAGATGTAAGCAAATACATTATGCTGCAAACTTGCTCCTTCATGCCGGATGTGTTTAACAGCTATCTAAGAAGCACAGTCAGATAAATATGCATCTTATAAACTCTCTCTTTCCTGTTAACACTCAGCGGCTCTTCTAGATGTTGATTCTGCCAGGGTGTGTTGCTGCTTGATTACATGTCAAACCAAACATTCAGCTCGGGACAGGGATGAACTGGCCACAGCGAGTAAAATAACTTTCCCCGGTGGGCAGGTCGACATGTTGGAAGCTAAATTTAGATATAAAGTAAATATAAAAAGGTTTTAAAGAGAAAAAAAAGTTCTGACATCGCCAGGCCAGCCCATTGCCTAAGGCCACAGCCGCCACATCCCATTTACTGCCAGAAGAAGGATGTAATTTCAGTTCTGTACAGGTTAACCTAATCATCTAAATATTCACCTACTGTATATCACCTAAATGACAAAATAAATGCAATCCCATGCGTCTAGTTTATTTAAAATGTAATTCAATTTTGTTCTTAAATGTCAGATATATCAAACTGTGAGAACTATAGAAATATATCTCATAACCTTGAGATATTCTGAAGTGATCTGCCTTAGAAGAACCACATTAGAGCCATGCAATTCAATATTCAATTGTAAGTTCACCCAAAAATGACATTTCTGTCAGTAATTACTCACCCTTATGTCGTTCCAAACCCTTAAGCCATTCATTCATCTTCGGAACACAAATGAAGATATTTTTGATGAAATCCGAGAGCTTGTAGACCCCATGTAGACTGCAATGTTATTACCACTTTCAAGGCCCAGAAATGTACTAAAGAAATTGCTAAAATAGTCCATGTGACTACAGTGGTTAAACCTTAATTTTATGAAGTTACAAGTATACTTTTGTGCGCAAAGAAATAAACAAAAGGAACAAGTTTATTCACCAATTTCTTCTTTTCCGTGTCAGTCTCTGACACTACCTAGAGGCAGAGGTGTTCTTTCCAAGGCCTGTGAGGAGATAATTACCTAAACCCTTTTTAAAGATTTAATTTGGCTTTTGCAGTTGTTCTACATTATCTTAAGAGAAGTTGTGTTGCAGTAATTTTATTTGAAAAGCCTTATTGGCTAGGAATAATACTTCATCTCCTTTAATGAGGCTTGTTTATGTGGTGAAGTATGACTGCAATAGCTCACTGATTGAACGCTGTGGGGCCTTGAAGAATACAATATGAATATGAACTAAAACTGAAATATATTTTCTCTTAGTTCATGTGAGTATAAACATGTAATAGACCTGAGCCAACATGTGCTATAACAACAGTTGTTAACAAAGATGAATGAATACTATAACAAATGTATTGTTTGTTGTTAATGTATTAAGTCATTTATCAATGCATTAATGAATGATTAATGCTTCAATTTATTGATTAATTAATGATTAATGCGTCATTAATACTAATGCATTAATGTGAGCTTTTTAATGTTGTTATATCTCTATGTGGTGTATCAATATGTTTAAGACAAACTATTTACAAATGCATAAGTCAACATTGCTGTGTATTTTCTCCTTCAATTTGCAGTGAACCAAAGACAGTCTCAAAAAATACGGTTTGAAATTACTGGTATTTCTGACACCACAAACTATCTTGTAAGCAATCACGATAATGTGTGATCATAAACGATTGGATCTCTGAGCTGGTGTGAGTGAATGGAGGTGGGGCTAATTTGCATATATATAAAACCACATATACTAAATCAGGCAAGTGTATAAAGTTATTCAAGCAAAAAGTTTAAATATGTAATTTTGGTAATCAAAGATGAGTTTTAAAGGATAAAATTATTGACTATGGGACTTTAAAAGTTAGTCATCTATTTTTTTTTCTTCAAGACAGCTCATAACTTTTGAAGTCACTTACCTAAAATGGTAGATTGGAATAATTTGACTTGGAAAAGTAAGATTGATTGAGATCGAACTAGTTCTTAAGACAGTCCTAACATAGTGGCTAGGTATATGCAATTGGCCTGGTCTGACTTATGATCTGTTTCATGGTTAGTCATTAGACATAACTGGAAAGCCTAAAACATTGGTGAGCATTTTAAAACCTGTATTTTCTGTTTAGCTATAGCCCAGCCTATAAACAGCCTAGTTAACCCAATTAAGACTATTTGAAAATCATACAGTGTCCTAAGTCAAAAGAATTGTTCTTAGAATCAACTGCTGTTTCTGATTGCCGTACAAGATGTACTTTGTGATAAAGAGACCAAGTTAACAAAGGGAGAGAACTCATGACTTTTTATGAGCCCTTTTGTGTAATTATACTTGGAACCAGATTTAATCTGGCTCCTACAGTCCTATTTAATATTGTTTTGTTTTTTGTGAACAAAATGTCTGTGTTTGCTTAGTAATGACTTGCAGTACATGACACTTTGGTCATGCATAATATTCCCCAATATTTCATGATTGCATAATTCATTTACAGCCCGTAGGTTCATACAGGCAGGGTTTTACATTCTAAATCACTGTTTATCAGTGTAATATTTCAGCTGCTTCTAAAGGATGTCCATTTCACCCACTTGCATCTCATATCTTTATGACCTTGCTTAATTGCTTATATCACTAACATTATTCTCCTGTTGCATAACATTCCCAGGATTTGACCCAAAGTCTAGTGTCTGGATCCATGTGTTTTGGTGAAAACACATGGATCCAGTCATCAGTCATCTAATTACTTGCGTTTTGTTTGAAAACTGAGCACTGTACTTTTTAGGCAGTATACATCTCATTTTAATGCTGAAAAAGACCAAAAGACCTAATAATGAGTAGATTTATAAAATGGTTTACTGTAATTCATATCACCCTATTGCTTTGCTTAACTTATTGTTTTTAATGGAATGTTTAATATTCAAATTATTGTGTATATAGAATTTATTTTTTTATTTTTATTTTTTTGTGATCTCACCTGTTGTAATGGTCACTGGAACTGCTGTAGAGTCTGTCCATCCTCCTTTTTATGCCAAATTGTATTAGTTTTCCCTAGAGAGATTTCAGAGAACATGTTGTATGGTCAGAGTGCTGGCATGAGGCCAGACACGCTCCCCACACCCACAGTTCAGAGGAAGGAGCAGGATGTCCAAATGTCTCCCACAAGCACACACGCACACACAAAATGTTTGGTTCCAGAGAGCGTGTTGATCTAGTATATACTTCCATCTTAAGCCTTTGTTTACATCTCTCAAAATTGTTGGACATCTCTGGTGTTCCAGCAGATTTACTGGAAGATCTTAGCTCTTCCCACTCTCTTCCTCTTTCATCTCTTTACCAAGATCCTCGTCTTCAACTACCCATGTCTCTTCCAGTTGAAACACTTGGCGATTGTTTTTTTCTTCGTATCATTGAAGCTGTTGGCCAGGCAGATGTTAGCTCGCTCAAGAGGGAGACAAAAGAAGGTCTTTCATCCTCTGAGCCGAACCACAGCTGATTGTTGTGACAGCTGCTTTGGTATCTTAAACAGGAGCCAGAGTTCTGTCTCACATTTGGTCCCTGCTGTCTTCCCCCAGTGGTCCTCAGTGCTTGCCTTTTCATGCTGAGGCTCTTCTTCTTCTAAGAAACAAAGTAAACCTTTTAAACTTTGGAATAATAATATAGTTGTCTGTTGTGATTGTACAGTGTGTTTATCCGTTGTAATCGATGAAGATCTCAGCACCACTAAATATTATTTTCATGACTTCACCCTAAATGCCCTGTTATTTTTCTGTCAGAGCACTACCAGCGTATTTAACATTTAACAATAATTCTAGATTTGTTTGGTTGATGCCCAGAGCCGTACTATTGGGTGCTATGAATGTCTATCAAATGCGCCTCTACGTAGGCCAATCGGTTCAATGATACCAGATTACATATGTAGAGCGACAGAAAATTAGACGAGGAAGAAGACGATGGGTCAGAAATTTAGGAGATTTGTGTATACCCAAAGATTGTATCAAAAGGTAACTTCTCATCTGCTGCCAAGATGGCTCCATAGATATAAACAAACTGCTTCGGTGTGTCGCATGTACGTCGTCATCATCTAGCTCCCTCCCCGTTCTGTGATTGGTTCCCTATCTCAGGCGAAAATTTGGTTCATGGTGTCCAGGCTGCCTAGCAGCGTGAATAAAATCGTGCTGTGGCAAGGCAGCATGGGGAAACCCAAGCTAATGTTCCAGTGGATTTTGTTTTTCTGTAGGAAGTATAGTTTCCAGATTGTTTAGTGCAGTACAATTTTATTAGCCTGACTTCATCATACTCATAGTCTTGTCGGAATATGAGTCTGAAACTGATCCGTAGGGCTTTGATTATGAGGTGTGTCTTAACCGAACCAGAAAAAAAAACCTCTGCCCTCAATTGGATAGACGGACAGACCTACAACCAATCAGAGCAATGCAGTAAGTGAACTACTTTGCATAGAGAGTAGTTCTACTTTGCATACAGAGTCAACTACAGAACTTACTTATTTTAGAAGTAAAATAACGAGTGTTGCTTCTTTTACTTGGTCCTCCATGAGTGCAACCAAAGGAGAAACCACAACGACCACAGGCTTTTTATTACGTCCCATCTTCTTAGCGACCGTCAGAGCCAGCTGATAAGTTACACTTTTTGCCGAATCATGTAGGAAGGACGACAAAAATATGTTTCCGATCGACAGATGCCTTGATTGCAGCTCTCTGTTCGTCTATTAAATTGAATGAGCTGTCGATTCATTTTAAAAACAGACGCGACAGTGGAATCTATACATCTCAATTCTCCAGCTGCAGTCATCTTTGAGGGAAACCAGTTCAGCGCTATTTGATAACGTGATGATTACGTCCCTGCAGATCATCTGTCCACCATCGTATAAAGCCCATCCTGGCAATTTGATTGGCCCGAACGTTTTTTGCCTGATCATAATTACTCCTCAATGGATCAAGTCCAGACCGAACTTCCCGACCAAAAAATGTTGTGGGCGGGGTTCGGTCTGGCATCCAGGCTACAGTTTTTTATCACTTTCTCACATTCTTATTATGTTAGATTAATATAAGATATAGGGTCCTATCTTGCACCCGGCAAAAATGACTTTATACACTGATGCATGTATCATTCCTATTTTGCACCCACGCAAAGCAAGCTTTTCCTTTTTTACAGACGCACGTTGGCAAACTAGGGAATGAACTTGTGCTCCCGGGCGGGTCGGTGGAAAAAGGAGGGGTGTTCCGGCGCAAACATTCCCTAGTGCTATTTTGCAGTTCCAGAAAACAATTTTGCCACTGACCAGAAAAAAAAAAAAAAAAAAACTAGTCTAAAGTCAGTGGCGTGTTGTTCATAATGCTATTTTAAGCACACATGCTTGGCTATTATGTAGTGGGTGCACAACACGCATACACTTGATTCTCTCATCAACACAGATGCAGCAGTTTTTATTTTTGCAAATTATACATTATAACGAGGGGGAAAAAAACACGAGGGAAATCATTGTGGTGTTCATGAAGAAATCTAGCTGACACATTTACCCAATTTTTTCAGGCTAATTGTAGTAATGACGGATCAGACCTGTTTGCCCAATAGTGGCAAGTACATATGCATATAATGTTTAAACGACGACAATTTGGGTGGGTTTCTCACATCCCCATACAATGTAACTTCTATCTTTCACTGCCCTGACTAGAACGTCGGTCTCCTCAGCTGTGAACCGCTTCTTGTGTGAGCCTGGTAAATTTGCCATAATAATAACAATCTACCATGTAATATGTGCACCTGTTCTTAAAGGGTATGTTGGATGACGCTTTAATTGGTTTATTTCACGTTACGCCCAAACCACACCTATGAATAATGAAGCTATTTCAGACCAACCCCTTATAAACTTGCGACGGGCGAAAGAGTAATTTATCCTGCCGGTAAAATAGCAAAAGCGCCCAAGACACACCCACAAAGTTACTTGCGCTTCAGATCATTAAAATAGGGCCCATAGCCATAATCAATTTATATATTGACACTACCGTTTAAAAGTTTGAGGTCACTTTATTTTTATGTAACCTTTAAGTTACCCTCATTTACAGTATATAGCCCTTTTAACAATATATATCGTTTCACATCAGCTTTACAGTTTAAAGCTTTACAGATTTAAACTGCAATAACATTTCACAAAATTACTGTTTTTAGTACGTAAAGTAAAAAAACGTGAAATGTTTTTGACTTCAAAATGTTTCATCTTTACATTGGCTGCAGGAGTCACTTCAGTTGTGAAATATGGTTGGAAACATTAGAGGTATCGTTTAGTCCTTGTATTTAAGCCATGGCCTCATGAAAGCCTGGTTTTCATTGAGGGGGGAATTAGCCAGTTCCATTCCAGCAGAGAGATGGTTCCTCTGAGTTTGGGAACCTGCTGCTTCAGAGGCACACAGACCACAGCCTGGAATGTGCTTACAGAGATGGAACGCTAAGGCAGTCAGGGAGAGGAGGGAGGGAAGGACATAGAGAGAGAACAACATGTACAGAGATGAGACTGATATGCAAAACAATAAATGGGGAGAAGAACAGATATATAAAGAATTTGTTATCGGATGTTATTTGTAATAAAGGATTTTACTGATTTGTGGAAGAACTTGCATAGAAGTAATAAATAAAGGAAACATTTGTCAAAATTAAAGTTAGAAGTGTATTCACACTGCATTCAAAAATAATTAATTATAGCAATAACACTGGGTGTATTTGGGAAATTTACAAGAAATAGGTTGGCATGAAGGCCTACTGCACCTGTCAAATCATTTTACACTGCATTTTGCAATTTGTAGAATTATGCATGTATATAATAATGCTTTAATAACCCTATTTATTGAAAGATTCTATGTAACATTGGTTCTTTTAAATATATGTAACTGTTAGAAATAGTTTGTACTTTTTAATTTGTCATTATTTAAACGAACGTGAATTAAAAAAAAGTGTGTGCTTATCGCCACCATTTTCCGAGACGTTTTTTGACGCATTCACACCCAAGCGATTTTCAGTGAAGTGCAAATTCACTCCCCGACAGTAAATGATGCTATCGCAGCTCACCTTTGAATCCTATTTGAATCTGAAATTCCTCTCTATAAGAACTCCCTCTTATTGGGATTTTTGTGTGCGTTGTGCTTTGTCATAAAGTTCTTTGTGTTCAGACACCAAACAGACCAGCAGCTCTACATTCAACTTCGTTGCATCTTCTTTGTCTACTTACTTCCTCTTTGTTGTCTTCTTCTATCAATGTGTGCTTGGCAAAACCATTTCGAACCCAAACCCAAAAAACGTCAAACCTAAAAAACGAACCCGAGGCTTTTTTTAAATTATTATTACGCTTTTACGCCTGCCTTTTGCATACTCGCATTGGCGCCCTTTGTTTAGTCACAAGGCGTTAAACGTTGGCGATAAGCTTGCGTGATAATCGTCCTGGAGTGCATGGGCCTTAAGGAAATGATCAAAGGTACTGGATCTAAACCTTCTTTTTAGGTGCTTTCACACTAGCAATTTAGTTTGAAATGGGGCACGGTTTGTATGAATGCGAAAGCTGTAATTCGGACCCAAGAACCGAACCCAAGACTAAATGTAGGAGGTAGTCTGAGTTTTGTTGCACTGGAACTGTGGTGTGATTCTGAAATTCTGACTCTGGTGTGTGCTTTTTCAGGAAGTAACTTAAAGGTATAGCGGAGGATTTTCTTTTTCCGGGTGGGTAGTCTATACTATTGGTCCACCTAAGTGTCAATCATTCTGGTGATATGTTTACGTAAGGCCGTCGTACGTGCTCATCTCTATGTAGTTTTCACTTTCTGGTGTATTATGTCAGAGTTACGGTTTCAGCCATTCCTTTGAAAATGACTGAGGGTCGAAAGAGAAAAAATGTATACGAAGTGTATGATAAGAAGAGAAAGGCCGCAGAATATAGAAACAAGACCAGAGTGATTTTGGGTGAATATCACACGCTGGCATGCGCTAAAAGCACAGGTTGGACTTCTCACTGATGCCGCAGTCGCGAAGATTCTACTAGACAGGTAAAGTTTGTCATGCTATTTGGAGAAATCCATTTAAAATCACTAGTAAAAGTTAATGCAAGCGACTTAGCAATGCTAGCCCTGGCACAAGTCATGCACCGCATAGACACGGTAAACATCTCAATTTGTCTAAAGTGGCCTTTTGACCAAATGGTAAATGGTATCGCGCTGAAATATTCTAAAACCGTGTGTGTTCATGTGTTCATATTCTAAAACCGTGTGTGTTTATTATTACACAAACGCAACAAGCTACTTCTCCATATGCAACCATGTATAAAAATAACGTACTAATACCTACGTATTAACAATGAGACATGTTAGGTTAAGGACCAACGTAATAGCACTGCTCATATGTTGCCATGTAACATTTGCGATTTGCAAAATAGTTTCCTCAGAACGTATTTCGTGTGATACAGGGTTGCACATATCATGTCTTGAGCCCTCGGTCACTCAATCGATCAGTATAATAAGTAAATAAAACACGGACGGGCATTTGACATTTGCGTTTTTTAAAAAAAATTGAAGAGGGCGGGTCTTCTCTAAATTTCGGAAAGATCCTCCGCTATACCTTTAACATATGCATTTTAGCTGATGACAACCCAAGTAACATTCACTCCACTGCACATAATAGCACCAAAATAATAAAACAAATACAATATGTTGACCCACGTCAAATGTTTTCTGTCATGCACGTTTGTCATGACATAAAATAAACACAAACACATCGGGAAAAACCACCCTTAGAACCACAGCAAACGTGCCCAGTGGGAAAGCCCCCATTTACATATAATAAATGTAAAGGTGTCCCTCTCTTATGGCTTAGGTGGAGACAACTTGTATCAATTTACACTGTAAGATGAGCTCTGCAAAGTGCTACAAAAGTTTATATGGCAAAGGCATCAAAAGTAAATAGCCACCAGAACATCATGGAATTAAATGTAAGATTTTCAAAACAAATGCAAGACAGGACGGAAGGAATGACCATGGCATTTTTGATGTGCTAACCTGGTGTTAAACTTCGGCCTTGTGCCATGTGTTGTCTATCAACTAAAGAATGTGTGGCCTACTTTTCATTGCCAAGTCTTTCACAATGTTTGCCTGCTTCGACTGGCAGGTCTTCCACTGACTTACCCCATGAGAAGTGTCAGTCATGCATGGCCTATGACTCTGTTTGTCTTTTCACTCGCGGTGTCATCAAAACCATATTAAAATCAAAGCACCAGCACAACACATGTTAACACATGTTCATTAGTTCTGCTGGTGAAACACTGGGACGGTGCAGACACTGAAGGCACAGTATGTTGTGCTCTCAAACAGCAAGTCTTGTCCCTAAAGGAAGTGGAATATTGGATTGGACAGATTCTCTTCACCCTCATTCACGCTAATCAAAGCCAATTATAATCTCATTTGCTGTTTTTTTTGTTGTGCGGGCACACATATCAGTAATGATGCTTGGAGAATTATGGAGGATCATTTGAAATCTCTCTTGAACTTGCAGTTTTGCTTCGCTTAATTCGATTAGATGGCAGCATGCGGGAACAAATCTGCAGGTGCATGCGGGATTGTTTTCCATCATCTGGGATGTTGTAAGCATGCCCAGGGAAGCGTTGTGTTGTTGAGGTTAAACCAATGAATATTCCTTTCCCCTAGATGTGGGTTCTGCACATCTGCCGTTGCATCTAATGACCTTTAATCATCGGCTTGAACAAACCAAGCTAATATGTTATTATTAATATGTTAATACTCCGCTTGTTCACTCAATTTCCAGGTTGTCTCATAAGTGAATTGATGCTCTAGTTCTAAATCAAATAGACACTGAATGTGCTTTATTGAAAAAAAAAAGAATACAAAGAATACAGGTCTCCTGCTATTGTTTGGAGCACCCAGAGTGCTAGGCTGAGCTCACGTCCATGTTTATGTAATGAAAGGAGAGCTGGATGGATGAGTCAGCCTGTGCTCCATTCTGGAGCCGAACTTGTTTGTTCCCTCATTAAATGTACGAATTAAAAAAACAGGTTCTCTGGAGGTCGAGGAGGTGAGTGGATGCAAATAAGGCCTGCTGAAAGAAACAATGGCACAGACTGTCTATTCTTCTCTCTATTTATCAGTCACAGCTTTGTCTGGCTGTGTACTTGGGCAACATCGCCATCACAAATAAGGTGTTAGTGTAGCCAAAGGAAGTAATATTATGTAACATATAAGGCACTTATCAGGCAATGTCTTTGCAGGCAGTGTTTGCGCATGAAGGTATCTCACAAAACTGAGTTTGGACAGACTTCTGAGGCAGAGTAAACATTTAATGATCTACGGCAAAAATGGAGAGATGATAAATAAGCAAATATTGAATTACTGTAATAGTAATTTCTCACTAGAAATGACATCAAAACGTTGGTCAAAAACTTACATTTAAATACAGAAACTGTGACCTGACTTCGTCATTTTCATATTCTTGTCAGAATGTGAGTCTGAAACTGATCCATAGGGCTTTGATTATGAGGCGTGTCTTAACTGAACCAGGAAAAAAAAAAAACAAACACAAACAAACTCTGCACTCAATTGGATAGTCGGTAGACCTACAACCAATCAGAGCAATGCAGTAAGTCAACTCCTTTGCATAGCTCAGTTTTCAACTATATGACTTACTTATTTTAGAAGTAAAATAACGAGTGTTGCTTCTTTTACTTGGTCCTTCATGAGTTCTACCAAAGGAGAAACCACAACGACCACAGGCTTTTCATTACATCCCATCTTCTTAGCGACCGTCAGAGCCAGCTGATAAGTTACACTTCTGCAGAATCATGTAGGAAGGATGGCAAAAATAGCTTTCTGATCGACAAATGCCTTGATTGCAGTTCTCTGTTTGTCTTTTAAAATGAATGCACTGTCGATTTAATTTACAACAGACGCGACAGCGGAATTTATATATCTCAATTCTCCAGCTGCAGTCATCTCTGAGGGAAACCAGTTAAGCGCTCTTTGATAACGTGATGATTATACGTCCTTGAAGATCACCTGTCCATCATCGTTTAAAGCCCGCCCTGGAAATTTGATTGGCCCGTTCATTTTTTGACTGATCATAATTTATCCTCAATGGATCGAGTCCGGGGTTCGGGCTAGAATCCAAGCTACAGAAACTGGCCACCAAACACAACTTTCAGATGCCGTCTCTTCTTTTTTTTCTTCTTTTTTTTCTGAAACACTGCACAGGAACAATTGGAACAAAATAAAGGCGTCACATAACCGCGATCGTCTCTTGTGTGAATGAGCACCAATTTCCCTCTGATTTTGGGCATTTGTCTGCGATTTCATAAAGCTGTCTGCCAGTAAATCTTGGCAAAACATCTTGCGGTGTGTTCCCTGCATAAGACATTTGGAGTTTTTCAATTGCGAAATGTTTCAATTGTATTTAAATTGTTCATTTTTTGTAAATAAAATGTACTGTTTTGTTATTTTATTGTAATTTTATTTTTATAACATTTAAATATTATGTGATTTGGTCACTACTCCTGATTTCTATTGGTAGTTGCTGTATTGCATCTTTGCTTATGTGCATAAATGGGTTTGTGAGCACGTTAAGTATTCAATTACACACTACACAGAATTATCAAAATGCATAAACCTAGCTCTTAAGTTTATGATACCATGATTTTGAGTAAATTATTAATTTATGTTGTTCCCAGAATTTCAGGTTTGACCTACTGAGTGTGTGCAAACTATTTTCCTTCCACCTTCTCAAGCTGAGTGAATGTTTCAGCAATTAAACTCATAACCGTTGTTAAATTAAAACACTCAGCCTGGTTAAAGTCCTTGTGCCAGTACGCTTGAGTGACTCTTGGCACTGGGATGCATTGTTTGCCCACACGAAGAACGCTCTCAGGCCAACTTTGCACCCATGGCTGTCCTTATTTACCCCAGAACAGTCACTGTGACATGCTTAATGATATTTATTCCCTCTCTTTTGTTGTTTTGGTTTGTTTGTTTTCGCTGGCAGCCATCTTGGACTCCTGCCCCAGGTCAATAAACGTGCCCACATGGCTCTTATGCCAGAGCGAAAGCTGTTCAAAGGGCTCTAGCTGCATGTGAAAAGCTTGTCTGAACTATGGAAAAACTGAAGCATGCCTGGCCGACTTACTCTGTAACTGAAAACAGCACACTGGCTGCTGGCATCAGTGCATGCAAGCAGAGACAAAATAGCGCAGTCAGCATCTGAAAACTGATGAGCAAAGCTATTGTGATTTTTCTAGAAATATATTAACTTCAAATGTTGCCATCTTGAAATGTCTTTTTTCAAATGAACCTATTTGATCATGCAAACTCAATTGAAGGTTAACTCAATTTCTTGCTGTTTGTTCTTCAGAGGTGCCCATGATGCTGTATCTGTTCGCCCTGGTGTCTCTGGTCAGTCTTTGGGCTGGATTGCACATGGCCTACAGATACCTGTGGATGCTGATCCTCCTTGTTATCTTCAATATCTTTTTGGTAAGAGCATACACACATGATATGATATAACTCTCACTTTTATTTCAAAGCCAGTTTCCTTTTTAAAGCTCATTTATGCATGTTTAGGGTATAGTTTATACAAACTACACATTTTTGTCAATATCCCATGACACTGCATGATAAATATAAAAGTGTGATATTTAACAAAAAGAGTCATTAAAGGGCACATATCATGCAAAATCCACTTTTTTAGCCCTTAAATGCATTTTGTTGTATATGTGGAGTGTTTATAAGTACAGAAAAGATTAAATTATTCTCTTCAGGTGCTTCATTTATATCTTTATATTCTGTTTTGGTCATATTTTTCAACCTGTTCAGATTATTCTGTTTTCTATGACGTTTTTTGAACTATCACGTCACCGCATTTGCAGCGGAACTGCCAAATAAGGAGATCGACTACCGGCCCAACACTTCGCGCAATCCGCCATTATTATTTCTCGCTCCGATTTTGTAGTCCGAGCTCAATGATGCAGAAGTTACGAGAGGGCAAGTCAAAATGTTCGGTTTTAGTACCTTTGTCTTTCTTTGTTTTTGTTTTGAAGTAACGTTACACGTCTGCAGTATTATGTTCTTGAGTTTCATCACTGGTCATTTAGCTGCTGTGTTTTCTGATGCTTTTCTAAACGTGTCATATGATCAATACAGATTTTTTTGTGGTAAGATCAGACCGCAGTCATTTATCTTGTCAGTGTGCTTGTTTTAACAAGAGAAATAGTCGACTTTCACTAATAACACAAAACAGTTAACGTTACATACAACTCACATACCAATACATCCATATGAAGAGGTTGTCCTGCAGGTTCGTCGGCGTCTTCATCATCTCGCTCGCTCTCGCTCGAATAAACAAGGCTTGATGGAAGTCTTCTGTTGTTGACATTTTATTAACGTGTGAATAAAAATGTTCTTTGAAGGTATCGTATATAATCGTATATCTCGAATCAAACTACAATTATGGCCGAACGGGGGAGTTGAACCGACCGTGAACTCATCGACCTGGAGAGCGGGCGGGGCATGACGCATCTCCTTTTTATTTAAAGGGGCCGCTTTGAAACGAGTCGCTCAAAGACGACTTCAGAAAAGGGGTAGAAAAGGGGCTTGTGGAGCTATAATAATGAGGAATTCAGACCCAAGCATTGCAGTTATGTTTTATATAGACCACAATGGTATGATTTATATGTAAAAATGAATGATTTAAAAGCATGATATGTACCCTTTAAGGAATACTTTCCATCGATTGTGATTGCATATATCTGTATTTAAGCTTCAAAAGTTTGGGGCCAGTAATTTTTATTTATATAAAGGTCCACAGTCCTAATCCTGAAAATAGATTGATACTGGTAATCTTCACATTTGAGGGCCTAAAGGACTCCGCATTTAGTGAAAGACCTGCAAACAGCCATCTTATCTCTGAATACAGATGTATTACTCTCACAATCACCTCACTATCACTACACAACTGCCTAGCCTGCTATTGTGTCGAATAGTTTCTACCCGTTCTAGTGAGATAGAACAGATAGCTACTGCAGTTTTACAGCCTATTGATTTCTAAAGGCTGTGCATCTCTTGCATAACATTATCTTAAAGATACTGGCAATGAGAGGGGGTAGACTGTGTTCAGAGTCATTATATAATGAAGAGAGTTTGTTTACCTGTTGACTTGGAACCACTGCAGTCTTATAGACCAGTTCTGGAATAAGTTAAAGGGATAGTTCAGGCAAAAATGAAAATTAAGTCATTAATTACACACCCCCATGCTGTATCAACCCTGTAAGACCTTCGTTCATCTTCGAAACACAAATGAAGATATTTTTGATTAAATTTGAGAGCTGGATCACTCCTCCATAGGCTTCCTGGGGGATTGAAACTTGACGGCCCAGAAAGTCAATGAAGAAAATGTTTAAATATTCAATGTGACTACAGTGGCTCAACTATTAGTTTATCAAGTGACGAGAATACTTTTTGTGCGGAAAACAAAACAAAAATAACTACTTTATTCGACTTTGCCTGTGTGTCATTAATTTTTTTGAGTATCCCTTTAAGAGACTTCTTTCAAAAACATAAACCCTTTAACGCTTAGAGGTCACTATACAGTTAACAGCTAATTAAAAGCTGATTCTATACAATGCTACCAAGTGGCGAGCCTTTGTATATGGAATTTTTGTTTTCTCCAAATCAAGATGGCAGCCCAGTCAGAAATGGCAAGTTGCTCCAGAATATCAACCAATTCCTTCTATCCTAGGAGACTTTTGTAACATCAAGTAGCTGTCTGACATTTGGTGGTGTAATATCACACACGACGAAGGAGATTACTCTCAAAGAACAATCTGTAATAACAAATACTGTAAATAGAAATAGCAAAACCATTTAAGACAACGCCGAACAATGAACTGAATGAACACAGGGCTTAAATACACAGATTATGAGGATAACTAACAGAATGGGAGCAGGTGTACAATAAGAACCAAGGAGATAAACTAGGAATAACGGCTTCAATTTCAGTGTGTTTCTCACACAAGTTTTGGGCTTGCAGGTTTCCAAATTTAGAAGACGATTCCTTTAAATGTTATTTATTTAAGTGGTGTCGGTCTGTTTCTTCCACACCATTTCTCACAAGATGCATCATGTCAACTCATTTCCCTTATATCTGAGGTAGTAAAACCACACTTTTCTGTCCTGACCCGAGAAATGTTATGTAACTAGCAGAATGAAATTGAGCATGCTGATCTAGCCTCTGGACATTTGTGTGTCTTTCAGGTAGCAGCGATAAAGCTGTTCAGTGGAGCACAGGCTGCCCACATAGTCTTTAAATCAGCCCAGAAATCAATGTTCTATTTTTGTGAGGTGTGTGTGTGTGTATATGTGCTTATATCCACTATTTACTTTTCCTGCCTTCGATGGTGAGCTTCAGTGGTTTCAGTAAGGTCTACATTATGTTTACCTTTCATTTGGATGCAATTGCGTTTTAAAGAAAGTCTTGTTTAAGTTCAAAGGAAGCGAGTCCAATATACACGTTACTGCATGCATACACAAAATCTAAATATAAGCTAGTATATGTATTAAGAATATTTTAATGCATGAATGTTTTGCCCATCATTATTACATATTCAGGTCTTTAGCGACCTGGATCTATATTTAAGACGGAGGGATCACTACCTGTCCGGGTGATATAAAACTCTTCTGATATATTAGAGAAATATTACAGCTTTATAAAATAAAGCATTTGTTACATTTTGGAGCTTCTGTATTACCAAAAGCTCAGCAGTTTTCTCCACTCATTTTAGTTTCACCTGCAGTCTGTCACCCATATGTCACATTTGTTATAACATTTCTGGTGTTCATGAGATATTTGGCAAGAGTGTGTGTACAGCAATATTCGGTTGGGTGCTATTGACCATTATCATTCACGGTTGGCCAGACCCTCAATGACAATGATGTCAGAGGGAGGGAAATGATGTCATTCTGTTACAAAATGTCATCTGGATTTGGAGACCAAATGATTGATGATGTTTGAACTTTTTGATTAGTTACACAAACACATTTGGAATGTCAAACAGATGGACACTTTAGATGTGATGGTCTTTACAAAGTTGCTCCTGAAATAGTTTTACATTAACCTTCTCTGAATCTGCTTTGAATATTATAGAATAATTGTGGTCCTAAATGCTGGTACATAGTACATAGTTAAAGGAGTAATTCACTTAAAAAAAAAAAAAAAAAACTTTTGCTGATAATTTTCTCACCCCCATGTCATCCAAGATGTCCATGTCATTCTTTCTTCAGTCGAAAAGAAATGAAGGTTTTTGATGAAAACATTCCAGGATTTTCTCCATATAATGGACTTCATTTGGAACCAAACGGTTAAAGGTCCAAATGAGAGTTTCAGTGCACCTTTAAACAACACCAGACGATGAATAAGGGTCTTATCAAGTGAAACAATCAGTCATTTCAAAAATAAATAAAAAAGTTTAAGTTTTATAAGCACAAATGATCCCCTTGCTCTGTTCTGTGATGCACGTTCGTGACTCTCCTGTTCGAACTCGTTCATTAAAATGAACGGATCTTTTTCCGAGTCAATTCGTTCATTTTGTTCGTTGAATCAACCAAATGACTCGAAAAAAGATTCTTTCATTTTGATGAACGAGTTTGCATTAGCATTTGAGCTTATAAAACTTAAACTTTTTTTTTAATGAGTGATGATTTCGCTTGATAAGACCCTTATTCATCGTCTGGTGTCATTTAAAGCCCTTTGAAGCTGCACTGAAACTCTCATTTGGACCTTGAACTGTTTGGTTCCCACTGAAGTCCATTATATGGAGAAAAATCCTGGAATGTTTTCTTCAAACACCTTATTTTTTTTTTTTTTTCGACTGAAGAAAGAGTGACATGGACATCTTGGATGACATGGGGGTGAGTAAATTATCAACAGAAGTTTTTTTTGTTTTTTTAAAGTGAACTACTCCTTTAATGCAGAGTTCCAAAGATTTCATGTCGACTAGGATAATATGTAGCCCTGCATTACCTTTCTCAACAGAATAGAGGAAATAACTAAATTAATCTGATGAAACAGTGTGCTGAGCTCTTCTAACATTATGATTCATCTTTTTCCAGGGTCTTTATGTGTTTTCCGTGTACTTCATCATGCATAGTCAGGTCTTCTGGCCGGCTAAGGCAACCTACACTGTGGAGATGAATGGTCACGGCAGCCCAGACTCCATGTATCAGAGGCAGAGCACCGGTGCCGCTACCGTCGGTGGAGGAGAAATCAGCAAGTCCACACAGAACCTCATCAGTGCCATGGAAGAGGTGTGTTTTGATAAATGTTTCTAATGCTCCGTTATTGCACGTGCTTTATTTGGCAATGGCATCTGACAGCTTTTCCTAGCACACATGCACTTGTAACATTACATTGGTAGCGTTCAGATATATGTGTGTTTGCATAACCACCTATTTATCATCCTCGGGCTGAGGTAGAGGATTCTCAGACCTGTGCTTGTTCATCAAGTCTGCTCACCACACATTGACTGTGAAAGCGTTATGCAATAAAGAGGCCTGGTGTAGAAGCTCACATTCCTCTAAGCCCTCAATGTAAACTTTTCACAGATCCGGGAAAAAGGGTGTACAGGAGGTTAGGACGAGAGAGACATGCCTGTGGAGAGAGCACAGGCTGCACGCGGGAAAGATCGGCAGAGATCAAGAAAGGCTTTTAGAGGAGATATTTATAAAGGAAATATCAGTTTCTTGAGCTGTTCTCAAGACTCTGTTCTTTTATTAGTGAGATTGAAAGTATACTACAGCTGAAACAAATTGAGTAGAATGTATTTATACTGTATTGTTCCAATCATGACAAGTCTCTGAATAGTTTTAGTATATTATTGGATATATGTGTAGCAAATCTAGTCCGTCAAGATCAAAATGCATGAAGTATTAGTCTTGACGAACTAGATGCTTGCTTCTGCTACTCCTGCAGAGCAAGTTTAGACATGGAACTGTCACTTAATAGTATTCATGCAGCAGCAGCATATCTTACATGCTCTCTGTGTATTAAGTTAATACACAGAGAGCATGTAAGATATGCTGCTGCTGCATGAATACACATACATCAATCTTGACAGGTGGAACTGGGGGAGGTGGAGGGTGGAGCAAACACTGAACCAGACTATTTAAATGTTGAGCAGAGCATCTCATTGGCTGCAGAATCTTGACTTCTTTTGTTTATTTATTTATTTTATGATAACATTTAATTATTTGCTTGGATTTTAGTTTTAACTACTGTTCTGTTTTACCTCAGTAGATGAACTTGGACAGTGGCTTTTCAGATACTCTTCAAAACTTTTCTAATGGATTATGAGCATATGTTCATGAGGTTCATGAAACATTTCAAACAATAGAATGAATATTTTTTTAATAGCCTAATAGAAGCTTTGCCATAATTTGCATGATACTTGCAGTATCCAATGTGTTAGCCTTCCCACGGTTTCTAGTTTGAACAGTGTATGGTTTTATAGACGTTTATGGTTATTTCACAGCCCAAATTATTTAGATGATGGATCATCTCGACTACCGGTTGATAACACATGATCTACTATACCATGGTCCTAAAATCCAGCTTGACCAATTTAAGGCTAATTCATTCTAATTCCTGGATTGACATATAGGCAAGCCAATGACAACAGACATGTTTAACAGGTTTTGTCGGAATGGCACTTTTGTTTTGTTTTAGGTTTTGGAATGAGGATTTTTTTTTAAAAGAATTAATTAATATACTAATTATTTTAAGGAGATTTTTTTTGTTATATATTTTAATTACAGCAAAACTATTTTAATGAATTAAAACCACTGGCCCACTTTATCTAAAAAAAATAAAGAAATTTTAAATTAAAAAAAATAGGGCCACTGTGTTGAAATGTCTATAATCATTGGTCAATATAAAATAATTATCAGTTTGGTACATTTACATTTATGAGGGTTGTAGCATCATAACAAAACTTGTTATCGATGCTCCATTCAACTTTTACATAGTTCACCCTACTTTTTGGTAATTTTTGTTCGTGCTGTCAGCGTTTGCCTTTTCAGTGTGTGGGTGCAAATGAAGAGATCTGGGTTAAGTTCATTCTCCAAATAAGTTTTTATCAAACAGATAAATCAATGCAAAAAGCCTTGAAATTGTAAATATATGCAACTAAAGCCAATGTATTCCCAAAACGTCGTCTGCTTAGTTGAATCCATTGATGCTATAGTTCCCAGCCTCACTGAATTTTGATTTGACAATTCAGCTTGAGGGGCCAAATCAATAGTACTGTGGCAAGACTATAGTTTTTGACCTCTAGTGCAGACTTAGGAGGTAATCCTGTTTTGTTCATGAGAGCACTTACTTTTGGCTTAAAGTGGCTCGTAGTGTCACATGTGGCCTCGGGACATGAGACGGTTGGGTGGGGAGGTGGTGACCGGTGGAGTGAGGAAAGGAAACCACGCACTGGAGGGGTGGCCGTCTCCTCAGGCTCTTCAAACAGACTTGAGTAGGTGCCTGGCGGTGCTCAGTTCACCCAGCGTACATTCTGTTCTGATTACAGGACTGCTGATAGGTTATTGTACCAGAATGTGGTGCCTGGGACATGGTGGACTGGAGTGGCCTTTCCCTACATCCTCCTGGGAAAAGCAAAGGAAATGAAGTCCTTGCCATTAAGAATCACATTAAAGGGAGGGCTGGCCAGATGTACTGTTTCATAATGGTGTGTTTAATGAGGCAAATTGTTCTTTGCTTTGATGATTAAAATGAATGATAGAGTAGATTTGAAAAAAAAAAATGGTCACAAGATGAAGTCAGAAGGGTAGTGTGATGGATATCACTGCCTCTTCAAAACATCAACAGTCTCTATTTAGTTTGCTGTGTCTCTTATATGTGGAAACATTGGAAATATCCACCAGTCTACTGGTTAAGAGTTTGATGTACCATTTATATTACAAAAAAATGGCTACATGACTGTTAGAATAACAACATAACAAAGAAACCTGGAGGAATGTTGCGTCTTGTCTCAAACCAGCCGTGGTGAAGTCATTGTTAAATGGTGTTTGTTTTGCAGTGTTATGTTTTTGTATTGTTCATTGAATATTGGCTGCTGTTTTATTTATATAGCGCCTTTCCAAAGCTCAAGGTCGCTTTACATTGTACATTACAATACATTTAGACACCCACATAAATATTAGTCACATCCATATATAATGTCCAATTATACTTATATATAAACTTAGATTCTATAGGTTACTCCAAATAAAAATGTGAAGAAAAGTGAATGTAGATTGTTTGATATGTAGACACATCATTTTAACATTACCTCTGTAGACCTCTCCCCCATCGTCCTGTGAAGATGAGCATTTGATTGAGTAAACTTTATAATACTATTTGTCATCATTCTTCCAGTTTCACCTCTAATATTATAACAGTTGGGTAAGTTACTATAAAATAGTTATTAAGGCTACCAGCTATAAATGACATCTTCAACAGTGTAGTTAGATTAATGTAATAATTTATATCTCTAGAATGTATTGGTCTACTTATTACTAATTACTAAATCTCGTATAAACCTCAACCACTTGATCAATACAAGGAGAGACAAGAAACTGCACTTTTAATGCTTTCAAATTAACAATTTAAAATTGCATGAATTATTCTTGAATTGACCAAAGTGTGTAGAAAAGGAGAAGGTAACATCAAAAATATACCTTTTAAAAATGTATATTAAATGCACTACTGTTTATGTCTAGTCTATGCAGTCTATGTAATGCAACTACATCAGATTTTACTTTAAATTACAGAAGAATTAAGAGTAATCCCTTTGATTGAATTACAGTAACTAGATTACTTGGTAATTACTTACACCCAACACTGTATATCAGTAATTAAATTGTAAACTTAAGCATTGACTCGAGAAGCTATTTTCTGTCAAGCTGAAACAGTTCTGCTGGTGAGAAATACGCAGAACTCTTGTTGTCTGGCACTGTTGCCATGGTGACTCGTAATATCTGTGCTCCATTGATAATGGCTTTTTATTGTTGTGGTGTACGTGCTTAACTCAGAGTCAGTCAACTTAGAGTTGAATGAAAGAACTAATTTCAGCTGTCAGAGTTTCCTCAGAGTTCAAGTTTTAACTCAGAGTTGATTGAACCTTCTTATTGAAACGGACCCCTGGTAACATAGATGAACACTGAATCACAAGTGATGCAGATGAAGATTATGAGTACTGGCAGGTGTGGGTAATGGTGAAGGAGGTGCTCTAGTGGGCCAAGGAGGATGATGGGAACTGTAGAGCGGACGGAGACATGACAGTGACAGTGTCAGTGACAGTGACGAAGACAATTAGAGAGTCATGGTGACTGTGACAATTAGAGAGTCATGGTGACATTCATTGTCACTACAATTAACAAAATTATTATTGTTTTTAATAATTCTTATGTAGCTCATATGAACAGAACTAGATGTGTTTGATGGTTTGTTTACAGCTAATTAACGGTAAATAGTTATCACTTTAAATTAGGTCACAGATCTTAAAATAGCTTAAAGCACTTAATTAATGACATTTTCCGTGACCTATAATCTAAAGTGAGAACAATTTACTTCTAATAATGATTAACAACTCATTATTGAGTTGTACATCACTTATGAGTAATAAATTGTTAAGAAAGCATAAAAAATCGAAATATTTATATTAGCTAATTAAAAAATATTTGTAAACATTATCTATTTTGTACATGAGCATATTAAACAATAATAATTGTGTTAATTAAAGTGACAATGAATGAAGAACTCACTATTTGTATATAACATATTAATATATTAACAATGTAGACAATTCATAAGCTATAATAAATCATAAGCTAATAGTCTGCACTTTATTTCTGTATACTTAATGTGAAATGTCGCCGAAATGTTTCTTTTTATCATTGTTGATGATAGATAGGTTGTCCTGCTTAATATTTTTAGAAACCCAACACATTTTCTTTATTTTGAAAATAACTATTTTTATAACATTATTAATTTCCCTAAACATATAAAAATATCATCCTCAGCAATACCAGAATTCATTTCATAATATGTGAATCATCCCACAAACCCATTCAAGCAAAACTCTACAGAAATCCAAGCCTTTGTAACCTGTGAATGACCCCAGCACCAGACAATCCGGCGAATTCAGGGATGATTTGTGTGTGTGTGTCATTTAAGCTCAGACTGGGTACACAAACTAGAAATCATTTTAATTTGCTGAAGCTTTGAAAAAATGGTAGTTGTTTGCTTTTTCTGACATCTAAAGACCCTTTTTGTTATGTTTTGCAGATCTCTGCAGACTGGGAGAGAGCTTCACTGAGGCCCAGCAGTCAACCCAGCAGTGTTTTCAAACCGAGTCCTCAGGACGAGACCTACATCACAGAAGGAGGGTTCATCAACACTAATCTGGTGCAGGACGAGGAGTCGCAGGAGTTTGATGACCTCATATTTGCCTTAAAAACTGGTACGTCCCGTTCTCCAAAATGGTAGTTCCCTTTTTTTGGATGAATACTAGAAATGTTTCTTTGGAAGAGAACAAAATATGAGAGTTATGGTTTGCCTACACACAGGTTCTGGCCTTAACATGAGTGACAACGAGTCAATCCACGGCAGTCATGATGGAGGTAGTGTGGCTAACTCTCAGATCGTAGAGCTGCGGCGGATCCCGATCGCAGACACACATCTCTAACCTCACTATTTTTTGTACTGGAAATTGTAAAATAAAAACAATAGTTGTTTTTGTTTTTTACTGTTTCTGCCTTTGCACTAAATCTTGTTAGATTTTAAGTTGTCTTTTTATACGTGGGAATTTAAACTGTTTTTTTAAATATACATATGTGAATATAATTACAACTAAATTAATTTGTGAAGATTTAGTATTGGTTTGAATGGAAATGTCATATAGATTGATTGGAGGTCGGGCCAGTGCGCCCCATAATTCTGCTGCTTGATTTGTGTAACACCAATAATAAATGATTCAACCAACATTCAGTCTGTGTGGATCTTCAGTCTCAAATGGATCTTTATACAAAACATCTACTTCATAATAACCATGAAAATATCTTACTGGCAGTAAAATAAAAGTACGTTCAGAACCAGAAAAAACAAGACTGTGCACATACCGCTTTAGTATCGACATGAACAAACCAGTTCCACAGGTACATACTTTGCCAAAGGAAACATACTTTGTTTGTATGGGAAACAATTTGTCTAGACCCCGAATAAAAGCACATCAGTGGCAATCGACCAGTACACATTTGATATTCAGTCACAGTGTGGTATATAGAAGAAAAATGTTCATCCTGTCTGCTTAGTTACATTTCCTTCAATTTATTTCACTGGCCTGAATTGACAGGAGGAAACATTGCACAGATAACATACTGAAAGTATTGCTCTTATGTTTCTGGTGAGGGTTCAGACATGTTGAAGATTTTAAAGTGTGTGGGAGTATGATTTGTACTGAAATGGCCAGTGAGGGAAACCACTGTGGACTGGAGGTTTGCAGTCTAACCTTCTTGGATGATACACAGGGTGGCACACCCAAGAATAAAGAGCTGTCGTCAGCTACATGGACCCACAGCTCTAAGAACTAGAATAGCTTAACAGTATTTTTAGAAAAAAATATTTTACAATTCCTCCATCATCACTAGCAGACATAACATAACTTTAAAATGAGTTAAGGTTACTGTTCAGCTATAGCAAACTGAATGGAAGGTGATGGCCTCCTCATTAAAAAACAAAAAAAACATTAAGTCCAAAAGTAACACTTGCAATAGCTCCACTCACTTATGTTAATATGTGAAATTGTGAAATTAAATGGACTGGAAGATAATTGTCACACTGATAACAAGGCGTAGAACGCACACGAAGACAAAGATAATTCAAATAAGTGATATTTAGGAAGACGAAGAGTACTCGCAGGGTAATACATACAAATCACTGACAGTGTACTGAACAGAACACGGAAACTTTATAGACCTTATGCATCAGAGAAACGTGGGCGCCGTCATCTTTAGAATATTGTCTTTGAACTTCCGTTTTTGCGGTCGCTCTGTAGGCTATATCTCTATGGCTCCATCGCTGTCGAGGAGTAATGGTCTCTATGCACGGCGGTATATCCGGTGAAGATGTAAGGATGCTTGATAACTTCGGCTGATCGTAGAGTCCAATGCAATACCGAGAATTTATATTGAATTTTATACTCCATGGTTATACTAAAGAAACGTTAGTCACAAAAACAGATAAAACAGACACCCCTCGTTGTGTTTATGCTTCATTTTAAAATTATATTAAATAAACATAACTATATATAAAATTACATCTAAACGTATGTACGTTTCATTTCAAAGACGGGAGGCCAGTAAATTTTGAAGACTCTGCCATAATCCCATGCAAGATCGCTGTGAAAAATACAGATCGGAAGTCAAAAGACAACGAGCGCAGCGCTGAAAAGGGGCGGGGCTACATAAGGTCTATAAGGGAACAAGTGAGAGAGAACAGAAACAGGTGTGAATTAACTAATCATAAGATACACAATGAGGGCAAATGAACAGGCCAAATGAAGACGTAACTGTTACAGCAGGCCTACTCCCTCCTCCTGGAAGGCACGACCTCGAGCCATACGTGGGCCAACAGATGACCAGGAAGGGACCAGGGTGGAGCGTACCAGCACCGACTGGATTTTTGCCAGATTACACTTATAAATGTAAGTAATAGGTTTTAACTTGCTCGGATAACAATACAAATGTAAAAAAAAAAAAAACCTTTAAAGCTGTTCAAATGTTGACAAGATGCGATTTGACAGATTTATTCTCCTTATTATGCACTAATAAGGACCATGGTGAACTCTGTTTTAACCAGCAATTAAACTGAGAATATATATAATGCAAACTAACGGCTTTATCAAAAGCATATACAATCGATGAACAATCTCAAAGCTCACAGTAAATCTTTCTGCAAAGGTATCAAAGTTTTTTAAAAAAATAAATGAAATGTGAATGTAGAAAGTGATTGGGATTCTTATTCTCTATGAAGAAAGTGATTGGGATTTTTATTTCTTGAACCGAACTGGTGCACTCTATTCTGTCGTTAGCTTAGCGACATGCTAACAGCAAACGATAGCTGTGTCCCAGTTCAGAGGCTGCGTCTGAACTTGTCACAGTGCCATTCTTGGGGGGAGGAGGATACGTGAATTGCTACCTTATACTTTGGCCAAATGAAGTAATCTTAGGCGGAGTAATTATGCTGCTTTCCTTTCGAACTAGCAGTTGCGTAGGAGCTTGTCTATATGATTCTTTAGAAATGTGGCCTACTTAGGAAGCACACTAAATGTTCTGGAGCAGAGCGCTTAAGCAACCCTCTTCCTGTTTCTTCCTGTTTCTCCATTCTGGGGAGAAAAAAAAAAATACATGAATTGCTGCCTTATACTTTGGCCAAAAGAAGGAATCTTAGGCAGAGTAATGCTGGTTTCCTTCTGAACCAGCTGTTGCGTAGGAGCTTGTCTATATGATGCTTTGGAAATACGGCCTACTTAGGAAGCACACTATATATATATTTTTTGGAGCAGAGCGCTTAAGCAACCCTCTTCCTGTTTCTTCCTCTTAAAGAGGTCTATCCACTGTAAATCACACAACCTCTTTATGGACCCATATCGTCAATCCATCTCCCCCAGCTGAAGAAAACACATTCCCAGGGCTGATGCAACTCCCCCAAAACAAACAGATCATCTTTGAGGTCAGAGGGCTGTAACCTCTCAGATTATACGCGGTTGCAGTCAGATCAGTTCCAGATGAGTGTACTCCAGTCAGCGGGGAGACGGATAAACTTCACCATATGCCATGCCTTACCATTTGATTTACATCTGCAGTGACACAGTATGAGTAGCTTGGCACAAGCGTTAGCCTGCGCAATACTGCTGGAATGCAGAGAGCGCTTTAGGGAGCCGTGGGCCAAAAGTAGCTCCTGAGAATTTAGATTAGATATTTTCAAGCTTTATAACTTTTATTGCTAAAATGTAAGTTCATAATCCTTTTGACCTTGGTACCAATATATATATATATATATAATAGGAATTATAGTTCACCTAAAAAATATAATATTTTACTCATCCCCATGTTGTTCTAACCCTGAATGACTTTCTCTCTTCTGTGGAACATAAAAGAAGATATTCCGAAGAATGTTTTTGTACAGTATATATAAGTGAAGAAAATAATAGAAGAAAGAGGCCAACATTCACAGACTTTAATAATAAAAATGAACAAATACAAAACAAAAGCGAAAGGCAGCAGCCCCTCAAGGACGACTGCTGTCACATAATAAAACACAACCTGTCTCATTCTTCACTGTCGTCACTCCTCCTTTTATGCTTCCACTTCTCCGTGGAGAGTGCTAATTATCAATCAAGCCACCGGCCTCACACCGTTGTCTCATGGCCCTCGGTCTCGTCCTGCTCGCTACAGTGATTAATTTTACAGTGCGCTTCAGTAGGATGTTCTCAGTACGGCAGCAATATTTGATATTCTTGTTGGGCTTATGGCATTTGGGTAGATGGGCTGTCTAAATAAACTATCTCCAGAGGCTTAAGCGCAAGTATGTGTTGTGTGGATTCCTCTGTGCACTAACAAATGCTCTTATCATAACTATAAGTGAACACCAAGTACATTCTGTATTATTTCTTCCAGAGCAAAAAGTAAAAGTAAAATGTACGTGTGACAGGTGACTGTTATGAAATGGACCTCTTGAGTAAATAAGAGAGATAAAAATTAGATATCGTAGGTCAGTCTTCACCACTGTATAAAACTAAATTGTTTGTTTATCTTAAATAGATACACAGTAGTTACACAACAAGTACAGGCTAGTGAGTCTCTGTGATTAGTCGGCCCAAAAATGATTTCAAGATCGCCCAAAATGTCCTGGATCTGGCTTTTGAGTTCTACAGTTGCCATTCATTATGTTTACTGTGGCGAGCAGGACGAGGCTAAGGCCGCGGGAGAACGGTGTGAGGCCAGTGGCGTGTTTACCGATGAGTAACACCTGTGAGATGCATCGGTCTCGTATCTCTCACGGAGGAGCGGGAATTTTCTCAGCAATGTTAAAACGCACATCAACCGTTCACTTGATTAGCATTCATGTAAACACTACATTCAGATTCACCAATCAGAATAGATTGACACAAAAGATGTGCATGTAAACAATGAATAGCGACTGCAGAAAGCAAAAGCTGAATCCAGGACATCGACAGCCGGAAAAAGAGGATGGTAACCCTTACTACTCATCTTTCTCCACAGAACAAGAGCCTGCTAGCTTAGCTTCCAATAAAAGATGGCGGACACTATGTGTACATTCTGTGAGTGAGATTCCACTCTCTATGGATGGCTTGGGAACATGCGGAACAGCCCCTACTACTGATTGTAGTCTTTAGCCTCTTGCCAAAAAATCCTCAGATGATGCAAAATTATGATTTTTGCGTCATCAGAGAATTTTTTCTAAACAAAAAATACATTAAAGGGTACCTATTATGGATTTTGGAAAATTGCCCTTCATGTAGTGTTTAACATAGATCTAAGTGAACGAAAACATCCTGCAAAGTTTTAAACATGAAAGTTCATCGTATACAAAGTTATTGTCTCTCAAAAGTAAGAGTCGACTCTGAGTCGCTGATATGAATCGTTCGAAGAACGATGCTTTTCCTTTGTCTAGTTGACGTCAACTTGAAAAGTTATTTGAATAAGAAACGCCCACTTATTGCGCTCGGAGACGCCAGGGAAAACCGGAAAACAATCATGTCGACGAGACGCTGTGTTTTGAAGTGCGACGCAAAAGCGAACTTTTTTCACCTGCCAAGTGAGGAACATTTGAAGACTAAGTGGCTGCGGTTCATATATACAAGTATAGCCCAAACCTTGTTCTGTGTTTGCGTCATTTTGAAGATGATTGCTTCACAAATCTAAACGCTATAAAGTATGGATTCGCGAGCCGGCTCTATCCTAACGAGCTGAGGATCTGAATCAGGTGTGTTAAATAAGGGAGACATACACAATATGCAGAGCAGTGGGTCGCGAGGACTGGAGTTGAGAACCCATTTAAGATGATATGCGTTCCGTTTTCGACAATCTCTGCACATAGAATACCAATCACAACTGACTAGGTCATCTGACCAATCACCCAACCCGATCACACTAAATGCGTCTTTATAGCACGCATGTGTATTGTCGTGTAATATATACGCTAAAGTGAGTTTTTACGTGCATATAATACGCATTGGTTGGTTAGGTTAAATTTAGGTGTGGGGTAGGGTGCGTGTGTATTGTACGATTAGTGGTGTGGGGTGCGTGTGTATTATACGCAAATGAACTGCGTATCAATTGCACGTGAAAAACTGCGTCTCATATGCACGTAAAAACTCATTTTCGCGTATAAATTACACGATAATACACGATGCGTGTTATAGAGACGCATTTACGTGAGAACAGGCTGAATCACCGCAGATTAGCGTCACGCAAAGGCGGGTTTTTTAAAAAGGACTCGCTAAACGATTCATAAGGGAGTCGGTGAGCAAATCAGGTAAAAATAAATGCATATTATATATAAGATAACAAAAGTGTTTTGTCATTGCATGCTTGTAAAACTGTTGTTGGGGACCCCCAGAACAATATTAGGAACATTTTAAATGTCATAATAGGTACCCTTTAATCTCTAGTCTCAGGGCAATATGATGTACGAAGCATGGTAATTCGAAAATACTACAGGTTTCCTACCTATACAAAGCTTAATGCTAAATCCCGAAGGATCCCTTTAAAAAGGTGAGCCACCTGGTTGCCTTAAAATTCTGAGTTCATTGAAATTAAAACTTTTACTTAATACAATATAGGAGATTAATTTAATAAATAGAAACTCAAAATATGATGTTACCTGCACCACATTAGCTATATAAGTAGATTTGACAAAAGATAAAAAAGTTGTATGTAATCAAGTCTCTGTAATGCTGCAGTAAGCTTTCAGTTCTGTTGATCATTTGATATCAAGAAGGACACAACACTGTTTACAAGTGGTGCTTGCCAAGATGTCCAGACACTAGCTCTGCTCTAGATTCCCTGGCCTTGGGCACTTAGACCAAGGTATGAAAGTTTCCGACAATAACATCATGGTGGTGGGTGAACATGGTCTTGGCCTTGAGAAACGTGGCCTTGGTCTGGGTCTGAAATCTTATGGACCTCATTCTACTTCCAGTGCATTAAAGATAACATTTAGCTCAACTGTGTTATCCTCTTCATTATAGGGAATTCCCAAGAATTCCTTAAAAGCATCGCATGACTCTGAACTTCTTATCCAAAAAATGGAATAAATTTAACATTTCCTGCATTTTAGTTCTTTATAGTGGCTGGGTAATTGGCCTTGAGATGTCTTGGTATGGATCTTAGGGTGGCTGGCCAGAAATCATGTTAATGCTGGACTGAACTGCCGCCATTTCAGATAGTCTGAATAGTCAATGTGTTGCATGCTGAGGTCAAGAACATTGGTGTTCTGTTGATACTTTTAGCACCTCTTCAAAGAATAAATAGATCCAGGGTGTGGGCTCAGTCATTCTGTTTTGTTCCAGATATTGACCTCAATTAGTGAAAGTCAGTCAGTCTTTGAGACTGAACCCGCTCTGGTATTCTGTTCAGCACTCTCTGGAATCTCCTCTATATTTAGCTTAAATTTTAGCGTAGCCTGTACTACGAGCTATAAATCTCAGGCAAATTTTGCACAGCTGGCATTTTGCTATTGCTAAATCTGCAGTGCAACAACAGGCTGCAAAAGCAGTTAGGTGTTGTGGTAAATATGTTAATGTTACATTAAGTTACATGTTCTGCTTGATAAAGTATTAAAAGCCAATTTAGCCAAACCTTCAAAGATTGCTGATAACTCAGCTTTTCCAGTCTTTTCCGTTAAGTAGCTTTCTATGTGATGGCAGATGACAGCTCTGATAAGGCATTTGAGCTCTAGCTTTGGTATGAAGCCAACAGTCCATCACAGTCTTCCCATTTATCATTTTATATTTATTTTCCTCTCACACTGCCCACAATGTCTATTTCACTCCAAAACAGGTTGATTTAATATTTTATCTCCACTACATATTGTGTGACTCATGTAAAGTCAACATGCCTTTCAAATCTGTACTAAAAATGCATTGTCCACTATAAAAGAGACCTAAATGGTTATATGACTTGTCACATCAGGTATCAGGTCATGGCCCATGCTTGCTAGATTCACTCCATAGTGTGCTAAAGCAAGGGTTCACAAACATTTCCGTATAGATATTTACACAATTTTGAACCCCACAGTTTTAGAGTTAAATACTTGGAGTTTTTTTTGTTTTTTTTTTCCACTTCTCACATTATTGTATTGTGTCTGACTTTCTGAATTTCTTTGCAGAGCCATGAGGCGTATGGTAAGATATTAAATTATAGAGTATAAAGTGTGTGGTATATAGATAAATAGATGTATTTATTAGAGCAATTAAGAGAAGATGTTGATTTAATGGCCGCTCTGAATCTCAGTCTACGTTTACACAACAACAATGTACTAAAAATGGAAAAGTTTTTCCTTTGAGTTTTTTGCCTGCAGACGACAACATTGTCAAAATGATCCTCGTTCACATGGATCCGCGAAAACGACTAAAATGCTGTATTAAGTTGCCAGGCCAGTAGTTGGCGACACACATATAGACTAAATATGTATGCATGCACATGACGTCACAGTTTTCACAAATTCACGTTTTTGTAGTTTACAAATATTGTTTTAAAAACCTTGCACTTTGAAACCTGTTTTCAAAAGTTTGGGTTTCCAGGCCCCCAAAATGCTGTTGTCGTGCTTATAAAGTTTACACTTTTTAGCTGAAAACAGTGTCGTGTAAATGGTCCCACTGGGAAGTAAAGAGGTAAGGTTTGCCCTATAAATGTAGGGACCATACTGCAAGCCCATTTAACACATTGGTCCCACCATGAAATGTTGCCTGGGATGTATGAAAATTGCTGTGCAGGCTATAGAAATACACACTCAAGATGGTCATTATTACATGATAAATACTGCAGGTAATGAAGCGTATGGAGATCAGGGATGCCTGACATCAAATAAAATCTTTAGCAAAGTTCCTCAAGCACTCTGCATAAGTTATCAGTTAAGCCAAGAGTGTTGGCTAAAGTGTGAGTACACGGTTCGAAGGAGCTGCCCTTTGCTCTCTTATATTCTAGCAGTTGCAAATTGGGTCAGATCCTTAAAGGAGTAAGAATGAGACACTGGTAGAGTATGTTGATCCTGACTGCTGCTGCAGGTATTAGGTCTGCTGTGGAAGAGATACTGTTTGCAATGAGGAGCTTGACCTTCAGGAAAAAGTAACTGTACACTGCAGATTCATGTAATACTTTGCAGACCTCTTCAAAAAACAACAACACGCATTTGAAGGTCAATGATTAAACTATGTCACAACCAAACCTTAGTTATGTTCCTTGCATGACTGGTCATTATTTCAACATCCGACATTAGATTGCATATTTCCAATAATAGTTTACCAATCAATGCTTTACAGTGTGGTGCTAAACTAAACATTGTTGAGTCTGTTTTAAGTGTTACAGGAATACAGAAAGACTTCCAGTAAAGAGTGTCCCTGGAATTGTTTGCCACTTTCTGTTTTACCCTGTGGCACCTTTCCTCATACCAGCTGGGTCAGACCATTTGTAAGAGTGCATGCACCTGTTGTCACATTGTACAGAATTTTGCAACATGAGTGAGCAGTGTATAGACACTAAACCATGAGGACATGTATATGAAAACTGTTTTTTTCTGTTATCACATGGCAGCAAAATCCATACTGTACACATGGTGAAGACGATTTGTTGGTTCAAACTAAGCATCAGAATGGGGAAGAAAGGTGATTTAAGTGACTTTGAACGTGGCATGGTTGTTGGTACCAGACGGGTGAGTCTGAGTATTTTAGAAACTGCTGAACTACTGGGATTTTCATGCACAATCATCTCTGGGATTTACAGAGAATGGTCCAAAGAAAGAGAAAATATCCAGTGAGCAGCAGGTCTGTGGGTGAAAACGCCTTGTTGATGCCAGAGATCAGAGGAGAATGGGCAGACTGGTTCGAGCTGATAGAAAGGCAACAGCCACTCAAATAACCAAGGTCTGCAGAAGAGCATATCTGAATGCAAAACATCGTTATTTGAAGCAGATGGGCTACAGGGCCAGAAACACACCAGGTGCCACTCCTGTCAGCTAAAAACTGGAAACTGTACTTTTGGACACCCTCTTTTAAAACAGGCCCTTTGGCGCATATATCCATTGTGTGTTAAAAGATTAAGGCAAATCTGACAAGTTCTCTAAAGGTTTTCCAAACCATATGAATAGTAACTAGAACATAGAGAATTGAGTACTAAAGAAGCAACTCTGTATTTCAAATTAGAAAGGACAAGAAGTTTAGTGTGCTGGCATACAGTTGGGGAAGTCCATAACTGAGAGTAATAGCCATGTGTGTAATACATTCCTTTCACACGACTCTTTGTGCTGACTCAACCTGTCGCAATCGCTCTCTAACTCGCAGGATGTGAGAGACTGAGCTTCACAGTGGAAACGAGAGGACTTTTTTCATAGGCAACTCATACAGAGGCTGATTATAAAGAAATGAGTCAGTGAATCACTGTTCTCATCCCTGGATGACAATGAAGGATATCCAAAAGAGAAATAAATCATTTAAAGCAGCAGAGGAGACGAGGGGAAGAAAATTAAACAAACCATTTAAGTTTTGGTTTAAACAAGTAAGTTTTGGTTTTTGGTTTAGTCTATTATGCAAAATTGGCTTTTACATGGCGTTTGAACATACATGTGTTTTGGCAGTGTGTGTACACAACCACCCTAAAATGAAAAAAAAAAAAAAATCCACCCAGTGTTTGTTTTGTTTTTAAATCCCCATAAATCATGAGAGCTGTCTCAGAACAAACCGTTCTCAGATTCGGGCCAGTGTGACTTACGGGGCAGGCATCTACTCAAACACCGCCTATGTGCAGCATCCACCTGGATAATGTGATGGCCGCCATATTACACCAGAACACCCACCACACACCAGCTTACTGGTGGAGAGGAAACAGAGTCATGAAGCCAATGTAAAAAACCTAGACAACTTCGAGCAAATTTAGATTGGCTCTTAAAGTTAGTCTGGCAAAGAACTCATCCAAGCCCAAAACGTTGAAATCACGGCAACAATCAGAAACGTTGGGGCGGGCTTTACACGATGATGACAGCTCTGGGATTTTGAAGCAGATTTTGTAGCCTACATTACAAAGATGGATGCTGTCCTCGAACATCACTCGCTCGAATCAGTTATCGTGACTGTTTTAAGTGATTTGAACGTTTCTTTTTTGTTAAAAACTGAGCAAAGAACAACACTCGGAGATGTTTTTCCGCCGGCCGCCGCTCTGCATACGTCATCTCCTTCATTGCTCTGATTGGTTTTAGGTCTACCCGCGACATCCGTTTGTGACGCCCCTCTGGAAATGATTTGTCTATGATGCTTTGCCAGACCATAACTCGGTTACAACTGAGAATGGTCTGGTTTTAAACAATTAGGATGATTAGGAGGCCATGATGGACAGAGGCCACAGGGAAAATTTGGCCAGAATTCCCGGGTTACACCCCTACTTTTTTGAAAGACAACCTGGGATTTTTTTTGTGACCACAGAGAGTCAGGTGTCATCCGAAGGACGGTGCTTTTTTTGACAGTATAGTGTCCATATCACTACACGTTACGTGAGGAGTTAGGATTCACAAAGACCACAGGGTGAACACCCCTTGCTGGTCTCTCTAACGCTTCTTTTCAGCGATCGTTTCTCTTGATAAGACCCTTATTCTTCGTCTGGAATCGTTTAAAAATTGAATACACCATACACCAAAAAACACCATACTAATAGGCTACTGGGTTTGACCCCCTTTCGCTTTCAGAACTGCCTTAATTCTATGTGGCATTGATTCAACGAGGTGCTGAAAGCATTCTTTAGAAATGTTGGCCGATATTGATAGGATGATATCTTTTAGTTGATGGAGATTTGTGGGATGTATATCCAGGGCACGAAGCAGCTGTTCCACCACATCCCAAACATGCTCTATTGAGTTGAGATCTAGTGGGGGGCATTTTACTACTGTTACATCCCATAGGACGTATTCATTTGTTTATTTATCTAGTGTTACGTCCAAGGACGTATTCATTCATTTATTTGTTATTATGATTATTTATGACTGTGTGGACATGGTTGTGTGTCCTGTGTTTTTGTTTGCTTGCTGTGTCTCTGGGTGCTTCTCAATATCCCTCCTCATCTCCTCGCTCCTCCGTCCTCCCTCCTATGACCCGGAAACCGATCGAGCTCAGACATCTAGAAGGACATCTCAATTCTCTAATTGCAACGTGAGGAGTCGAGGATCGAGGAGATAGGAGGCTTCCTGAGGAGTCATAAGCGAGGATACACAGGTGCATCCTACGCGGAACTGTTATATTGACTAAACGTGACGCACGTGCAAATTCTCCTCCCCCTTCACATCGGTCACAATCATTTTAATTTATACTTTACCTTTGCAGTTTATATAAACCACACATCCCAGATATTTCAACAGTATAGCCTATCTTTATTATTATTTATTATGACCCATATGAAAAAAAACTGCATGGTTCATATACAGCAACCATATATCTTCCTTGCTTAAATTGGCCAAAATTACCTTACGTGTTTCATGTAAGACCAATATATGTCCTATAAAAAATCAGACCGATTATGGCCCCTTTCATACTAAATAGCACACACACAACTTATAGGGGATTTTTGTGTCATATATGAATACTATAAAAGTCTTATATGAGTTGTACATGACAAAAGTATGCAATTGTGTATGGTATTTGTAGAAAAAACACAATATTCATATACAAATCATTTAAAGTTCTTATATTGAATTATATGAATTTTACATGACAAACATATGCAGTGGTATATGGTTTTATTAGAAAATAACTTAAATTCATATACAAATCATTTAAAGTTCTTATATTGAATCATATGCTAGTCAAATTAAAGTCATATAGGATTTATACACATTTTGTGTCATTTTTTTATACTCGTTATAAAATGTGTCATACAGATTTCATGTTTAGATGACCAACATCACTTATATGAAGTTTGCAAATTTAGAAATTGTACAGTGCAGAATTCTGTTCATTGAAAGTAAAAAAAATCCAAAATACAAACAGTGGTTTTAACAAACTATTGATTTTATGAACAAACAAGCCCCTTTACATCATAGGTTAAAGGTCCTATAAGCGATCCTGGGGGTGTTGACGTTCGCAATATTTTCAAACAAATCGGAGGCTAGCTACACCCTACCTCCTCCGCATCTCATCTCCTCCCCCTCCCTTCCGTGCTTCCTGAAATAATTGTAACCGTCGGACTGGAAGCCCTTCTGCCGCCGGAGTTCTCGCCATCGTTCAAAAGCTTTGCTACCGATGTAAATTCGGAACTTCGCACGTTCTTTATCCGACTCCTTCTTCTTTTTAATTTGTTCTTCAGAACGACGTCTCTTTGGTCGTGTCTTGGGCATTTTTCAAATTTCCTTCTGACGCTTGTCTCTCCTTCACACACACACACACCCTTCATGTGCACGCGCACTAACCCCCAGACCCACCCTCAAATACTTCTTGCCAGTGATTGGCTGGAATACTGTTTGTTAGGTTTCGTGGTCCAGGTAAGACATGATTGTTTTTGTAGACATTTGTGGAGCCTGTGGTGTCTACAGAGACCGCGTTTTTTTACAGTGTGTTTAGGGGACAGGCAGCTAGCCGATAGTGAGGAGACGTTTGCTGTACGTGACAAGAAATGTTTTGCCCCGACATCGCTTATAGAACCTTTAACCTTTAAAATAAACAATGAATGCACAATATAGGCATTTCTGTCAAATGATCTGTCATACTTCAAATCCTGAACAGTGAATGTAAGTCCAGTGTCAGTGAAGTTGATTCAGTACCTTCGACTCTGCAACAGTACAGAACAGTGCTCGACTCAACAACATTCAGCAGATGAAGAACAGTTCAAGGGTACGAGAGGATCAGTCGCAGGGTACGAGTGGATCAGTTGTGTCCAGTTGCTAACAGTAGAGTTTCATAGAGCAGGAACGGCTGTGCAGATCCAACTTTCTCAAAAAATCCTGGAGTGCTGGTTCTCTAGACAACACAAAACCAGATCGATCACAATTAATACAATTTGTGTTTTAGAAATACAGCAAATTTATGGTGGAAAAAGTTAAATCATTTTAGACTTTGAGTCACACAAGAAACTATTTTGGTTAGATTAAGACTAGAATTTACTGATTTTAAAGTAAATTAAAGACTTCATCCAAAAATCTTAATTCTGTCATTATTCACCCACATGTTGTTCCAAACCAGAGTTTTGCTCATCTTGCTACACTTAACGAAATTATGTTTAATGGAATCTAAGAGATTTCTGTCCCTCAATTGACAGCCTATTCAACTACCACTTCCAAAGCCATGGAAAGGAAATCAAGTCAAAACCACTTCCTTAGTGGTAAACTTAAAGGACAAGTTCGGTCTTTTACAATTAAAGCCCTGTTTTAAGATCGTCCCTGATGAAATAGAATAGTTAAGATTGTTTTTGAGACAAATGCTCCTGTCACGAGAATTTTTAAATTCTGTATTAGTACCCCCCCACCTTTATAATGAAAGCATAGGTGCACTCGAACAATCATTCATAAAAATGCATAAAACTTTAGTTTACAAAGACGTGAAACTCACCGAGTGGTCTGGGGTGTTCACTGATATGCCCACACAAAAATCGCTGCAAAAGATGCTTTCCAACAGGTTTTATCATAGTTTATGTCCAAGTCCATGTTACTTCCTATTTTCGGTTGAAGTCCACAATAGTCAATTGTCGAGTTCACATGCGCGATCCTTAGTTATCTAGTTACCAATGATCGCGCATGTGAACTCGACAATTGACTATTGTGGACTTCAACCGAAAATAGGAAGTAACATGGACTTGGACATAAACTACGATAAAACCTGTTGGAAAGCATCTTTTGCAGCGATTTTTGTGTGGGCATATCAGTGAACACCCCAGACCACTCGGTGAGTTTCACGTCTTTGTAAACTAAAGTTTTATGCATTTTTATGAATGATTGTTCGAGTGCACCTATGCTTTCATTATAAAGGTGGGGGGGTACTAATACAGAATTTAAAAATTCTCGTGACAGGAGCATTTGTCTCAAAAACAATCTTAACTATTCTATTTCATCAGGGTCGATCTTAAAACAGGGCTTTAATTGTAAAAGACCGAACTTGTCCTTTAAGGAACGCCCATCAAAGTACAAATGTGGGGAGGCGTCGCAACAGTCGTGTCGCAAAAGTGGATCTATATCGTCAAGTCAATGCAAAGACGCGCAACGCGCATAAAAAAATCCTGTTGAAAAATTTTAACTTTGCCGTCAATTTGGCAATGCTAAAAAAATGAGCCTGTCTGCGATGCACGAATGGATTCAAAGTGTTCAAGCCTATACATGTGAACGCAGCATAATGATGTACCTTTATTCTAGTGATCTCAAACTCAATTCCTGGAGGGCCACAGCTCTGCACAGTTTAGCTCCAACTCACACCTGTAAGGAAGTTTCTCGTAATCCTGAAGGCCATGATTAGCTCAATGGATCTGGATCAGGTGTGTTTGATTAGGTTTGGAGCAAAACTGTGCAGACTTGTGGCCCACCAGGAATTGAGTTTGAGATCACTGCTTTACCTTTCTGGGGCTTGAAAGTAGTAGTTGCATAGACCGTCAATGGAGGGCAGGAAGCTCTCAGATTTCATTAAAAATATCTTTATTTGTGTTGTGAAGATGAAAGAAATTCTTACATGTTTGGAACAACGTGAGGGTGAGTAATTAATGACAGACATAAATTTAGACACCCACCTTAAGGAATCTCCCTAATAGTCATCCGCCGGAAGAATCTGTGTTCCCTTCTTGTGGCTCTGATGTTGGACAGGTGATAGGCAGATTTTCCCAGTCAGTGGAGTCTAAAATTAAACAGCAAGAAAACATCTATATGTCAAGTCATGAAAACAATTGGTTTGAAAACTAATTTTAAGTAAAAAAATAAAAATTACATTTGTAAAGTTATTTGACTGAAGAAATTCAAAATGATTGTTATGAAACAGAAAATCTTAGTTATACCAAATAGCAACAAAGCTATGATTATTTTTTTGTGCCCATGATTCTCTCATGTCATCTGTTAAATCTTACCATCACCAAGTTCTAGTCTGTACGGTCTTTAAACACCAAGCCTGGATAGCCTTAGCCACTCTGTGCATCATAGAAATGCTCCTAGAAAACACAAATAGCTAAATCAATAAAAGCATAACCACCCAACATCAAAAGTTATTCTAATAAGTACATTTTGCATAAATACTTAATCTGAAAGAATTAATTACCCATTCTAAGAAAATTGGTCCTCCAAAAAAGGAAATAAAGTGACAATTTCACATGCATTGTTGATCTGCAGTCTGTGGAGTTGTTCTTCTATTTTTCAGTAAACTTACAGTAGGTGTCCTAGTAAACAAGAGTAAAAGATAGTTTGAGGATAAATACATACTTTTAATATTTGCACATCACAAATATTGTCAAACAATATAAAACACGTATTGTAACGAGTTAAAACACTTACTGTTTGTTTTTACTGCTAAAAGCACTCATGTCAGCGCTGTGTCATGAGTCAAAGAAGATACAGGCCTAACTTAGTCTGTGAGAAAGGTTTAAGCACGCACATCACATAAATATTGTTACAAAACAATATAATGCCATGAAATACATTTTGTAGATTAGATTAAAAACACTTAACTTACTTTCTGTGTTTTTCCTGTTAACGTTATAAACTTCCCTCGTCGTCAGCTCAGTATTGAGTCAAAGAAGATCGTCGCCTTAGAGAAAATATTTGGCTCGTTTAAGCGCACAAAGCATTTAAATATCGCTATAAATCAATATATTATAAACTAGATATTGTAAATTAGATAAAACACTTACTTTCGCCGTTTCCCTGTTAAAAAGCAAACCCAGGCATCCTGGCTAGGTCACCTCTGCATCGGGCTTCGACGGAAATGCCCCCCTGAGAGCGGTTTAGCCACGCACAGCAAATACACATTGTTATAAAACAATAAGACGTTATACAATGCATATTTAAATGCGATAAAACACTTATTCCATGCGTTTCCCTCATGTATGCCTTGCATCGCGAGTCAAAGAAAATGGCGTCTGTGTAAAAACTGTCTCTGCACGTTTCGTCTCGCTCAGCAAGTAAAAGTCCCGGATGTAATTCATCACAGTGTTTATTTAAATCAGAGGCGTCAAATATGTTTCTAGAACTGTGAATAAAATGTTGAAAATTGGCTAGAATATATTTTTGTATGTGACAAACTCTGGTGGTAATATGCATAAGAATAACTTAAGGAAAGTTTTATGTTTGTACTAGGTAAAGAATAGTATTATATTTTATTTAATTTTTTATTTTTGTATTTTTTTATTGAGAAAACGTTAAAGGGAAATACAGAGACATTTGAATCCATGAAACAGATATAATCACAATTCTGCATCTTATTTCACATCAATCATCTTTCTAATACATTAAGTATCATTTTCAGGTTAAGAATAGTAGATGTAGTAACTTAGTAGGCCTACTGTGATAAAGTTTACAGAAATTGTCACAAATGAAAATGAAATATGGTGATTCAGAATTTAAAATAAAACTATTGATATATGTAAAATATTCAACTGTATCTTGTAAATACACTCCAATAAATATTTTTTTTTATTTTTTTGCAATTTAAATGTGTGCTTGTGTGTGTAGTTTTAAATAGTTTTCTATTAAGTTTCATCAAATGTTAATTATGTACTGTATATGAGCATGAATGACTAGGACCCCCCCCCCCCCCCAATTCTGATAATTTATGATAATTTACTCAAACCCTGATGTCAAAGATATCCATGTCTTTCTTTCTTTAGTCGAAAATAAATTAAGGTTTTTGAGGAAAACATTCTAGGATTTTTCTTCACAGAATGGAATTCAATGGTAACCAACGATTCAAATTTTCAAAGAAGGTTCAAATGTCCGTCTCCATGTAGCTTCGAAGTCTCGACGCGATCCCAGTCAAGAAAAGGGTCTAATCGCGAAACGATCGGTCATTAAAAAATAATAATAATTAAAAAATTACTAAAAATAATATAATCTAATATGATATATATGTATATATATACACTTTTGAAACTTCTTTGAACATTTGAATAGTTGGTGGCCATTGAAGTGGCCACAAAATTTAAGTGATAGGCCTATGGATATCTTGGATGACATTAGGGTGAGTTTGAAAGTCAACTTAATACTTTAAGATGCTGGACATGAATATTAAAGTAGCATTATTTTCCTATGTGTTCACATCAAGAAAATCTATATGGCTTTTGTGTAGGACATGCAGTATATGACATATATGATTAAAAAATATATTAACATTATGCAATTTATATATGTGGATTTTGCAGCATATATGTCCCTTACAATATTCTGTTGGAACATATAAGAATCACAGGTGTTTTTAGCAAACCTTTTCCATATGGGGAATTTATTAAATAACCAAACTTCAACAACATAAGGGCAGATCCTTTTAGCACTGCTGATGACACTGTGGAGTGACGCTCGAGTGATCAAGTATTCCAATGTATATAAAAAAGCTTTTATTCGATTCCTCTATCCTCCTTTCCTTTCCTCGCTTCCTTCCCTCGCGTCCTACAGGGGGTGGAGCTGAGACGCAAGGAAAGGAAACGAGGATGCACAAATAAGAAATGAGAAGCACCCTCTTTCTCTCTCTACTCATTCTCAGGCCTAATCATCAGCACCTGTATCTCGTTTGTGAGTGAGACGGAGAGTGCCGTTCAGTGTTTCCGAACGCTGTTTGCTTGTGTGATATGTTTGTCTGATAGTGAGACTAAAACTTGTGAGTGGTGGCTAACTGAGTTCAGCAGTGGCTGGTACTTAGAGATCTTGTTCTCACGACGAAATCAACCAGAGGGTATTTTGTTATTAATTTGTTTAACTTTTTCTTGTGAGGGAAGCTGTAAGCTGTATTTTTTTTACTTTAATACTGTTTATGCCTCTGTTTTTGATATAGTGAGGGAGTTGAGGGAAGTTTATGTTGTTTATTTCTTTTGTTAGAAGGTTATTTCCTCCTAAGTTAGGTAGAGGGCTGTTTTGTTTGTTATTTTTGGGCCTCTCCCCTGAGCCATTGCTCCCAGTTACCTGTGTTTTATCTTACTTTGCTATTGTAAATAAAACCCTTCATATACCAACTAGTCTGGTCTTCACTCTGGGACAGGGGAAGACCAGACTTTTTATGTTAATTTTAGGTTTTCTTTTCTTTGTTACTTCTCCTTCCAACCCCTAGATGGATAGGGTACGTAACAGTACAGTGAACTCATTGTCATGTTTAAAAAAATCAATTTGAAATGATTTAAGCTTTTTTACACGGTGCATTATCCTGCTGGAAGTAGCCATCAGAGGATGGGTACATGGTGGTCATAAAGGGATGGACATGGTCAGAAACAATGCTCAGGTAGGCCGTGGCATTTAAACGATGCCCAATTGGCACCAAGGGGCGAAAAGTGTGCCAAGAAAACATCCCCCACACCATTACACCACCACCAGCAGCCTGCACAATGGTAACAAGGCATGATGGATCCATGTTCTCATTCTGTTTACGCCAAATTCTGACTCTACCATCTGAATGGCTCAACAGAAATCGAGACTCATTCAACTTTCCAATTTTGGTGAGCTCTTGCAAAATGTAGCCTCTTTTTCCTATTTGTAGCGGAGATGAGTGGTATCCGGTGGGGTCTTCTGCTGTTATAGCCCATCCGCCTCAAGGTGTGTGTTCACCTTGTGAACTTCTGCTTTACTGCATGCCTCGGTTCGGTTGTAACAAGTGGTTATTTCGGTCAAAGTTGCTCTTCTATCAGCTTGAATCAGTCGGCCCATTCTCTTCTGACCTCTAGCATCAACAAGGCATTTTCGCCCAACAGGACTGCCACATACTGGATGTTTTACTCTTTTCACACCATTCTTTGTAAACCCTAGAAATGGTTGTGCATGAAAATCCCAGTACTGAGCAGATTGTGAAATAATCGGCCCGTCTGGCATCAGCAACCATGCCACGCTCAAAATTGCTTAAATTACGTTTCTTTCCCATTCTGACATTCAGTTTGGAGTTCGGGAGATTGTCTTGAACAGGACCACACTCCTAAATGCATTGAAGCAACTGCCATGGGATTGGTTGATTACATAATTGGATTAATGAGAAAATGAACAGGTGTTCATAATAATTCTTTAGGTGATTGTGTCAGTCACTGGGCTGTCAGTTAAACACGTTATTAACGGCATAAACGCAAAAAATTATGGGACAATAAGAAATCAAGAGACGTTTCGAATATAATAAAATGTGCGATTAATCGCGAGTTAACTATGACATTAATGTGATTAATTGCGATTAAATATTTCAATCGTTTGACAGCACTAATATATATATATATATATATATATATATGTGTGTGTGTGTGTGTGTGTGTGTGTGTGTGTGTGTGTGTGTGTGTGTGTGTACACTGAAAAAATATGTTCATGCTTTGTAATCACAAAATTTTTTCTTTTGTCAACTCAACTTAAATAATTTATGTGGTTCAGATATCATAATATTTTGAGTTTCTGATGATTAAATCAATCTTCTTCATTGTATTAACTGAATTTTTTCCATTTCAATGAACTTAAGGCAAGCAGGTTACTTATTTATATATATTTTTTTAAGTTAACCCAACAATATTTTTTACGGTGTATGTATGTATGTATATTATTTCAAGTAATGAAGATATTCTTTTATGATCTTAGCTTTAGTTAATGATAATAACTCTGACTAAAACTATTTGAAAACACATGACAACTTTGAGGGATGATGAATAGATGTTGAAAAGTGATGTGTCGGTAATGGATTTATGGGTTGAGATGGACAGGAAATGCTTATTTTCTCAGAGACGAGAAGGGGGACCATGGGGCAGAGGGTGGGATCATGTGGGTGTGTCTACTGACCTGGCTGTTCATTGGATGAATCTGGGGGCATAGTATTATTGCGTAGCAATGACTCCTGGATTCAGTGCTGAATCATATTACAGCCATGCAGGGAGAGAGAAAATGAAGACGGAGAAGGAGCTGGAAAGAAAATATTTTGTAGCAGGCAAAGTGGGCATAACTTTTGTAGCTGGAGTATGGTTACATTGTTTTTAACACTCAGAGCTCCTTGCTTGTTCAGCATGTGTGTTTCTAAGCTATATACTCCCACTCAAGTAGATTCAATTAACTTAAACCTTCTTGTCCTGGAATCTGTCTCTTTTGCTGCCTATCTCTTTGTGTCAATCGAAATCAAAATCAGAGTCAAAATAATGCTTTGGTGTAATTTCAGAGTTCATGTTAAGTTTAGGATAGGTGTAAATGTATACCAGGACATTATGTATGCAATGCAAGGATGTTATGCAGAGACATTCCACCATTTTCACACTTGCAGAGCTTATTTTCAGCATTCACAATGTGTATATTGACTATCTTGTTACTATCTGTACAGCTGTTATATTCTTAGACCCATGGAGGATTGTGGATGGGAGATGTTGACAGCGTGGCAAATACTAAATTCACACGTTTAACTAATGATTTAAGGGTGTCAGATGATAAGGGATGCCAATGTCTTTGATTATCTTTTTGATATAAGAGGTCCTTGAACAATATAAATATATTGTAACTTCCTGAATTCTCACCGTCCTTGCCCGTATGAAAAAAAAAGCTTATTAAAACGAACTATTATAAAGTAGACAGATGCATGAGATTGATTACAATTGACAATTACACGATTTATTTTTAATGGTCAGAGAAAAAAAAAGGAAATTGTCTTTAAAATATGAATTATTACTGATAATAATAATGGACTGTATATTAAAGGTTTAAATTAAATATAATAATAATAATAGTTATAATTATAACCTTAAATAAGAAATCAATAAATGTAAATATATATTAATATAATAACAATTATTTATATTACTATATTATTGTTACTAAAATGTAGATTAAAAAATGATTAAAATGAAATGAAATGGTCCATTTAATGTAAAAAAAGAAAAAAACTATCTCTCTCTCTCTCTCTCTCTCTCTCTCTCTCTCTCTCTCTCTCTCTCTCTCTCTCTCTCTCTCTCATCTCAACACAAAACTCTGCTGGTGGTCCTCTGGGCACATCTGAATATAGAACTCTATATTTCTGGAAAGTTAAGTGATGGGCTTATTGAACTTTCCACCATTATAGATAAACCGAGGGAGGTGGAGGTGAACGAATGCAGCTCTGGGGCCGATTTCACAAAGCTATTTTAGACCGGTCTATAGTGTTAGACAAGTCTAAAATGTGCTCATAGACTTTCAATTTAGACTGGTTCACAAAAAATAAAGACTGATTTAATTTAGACCAAATAATTAGATACATTACCCCCAAGCTAACTTAGGTCTAAGCCTCGATGGCAACCAACAGTAACAGGGCAGCAAGGTGGCAGGGACCCGACTCGGAAGCGGCCCGACGTATGGTATGAGTGTGAGGTGTGACACTTAACTGTCTCCACAGTTCGGCAGGTGTTTGACGCTAGAATGTGAAAATATTCAAGACAAAGCATAAATCAACACAACAAAGCCTGGGGATGGAAAAAAAAAGGTGAGACACTATGTTTTTTTTTTCCCCATGAACAATGGAGGACACATTACAAGGGCTTAGGGCCAGTATTTGGTACAGAGATTGAGATTAAAATTGAATTTCACTTGGAAATTTATAGGGAACATAGAGTAAAGTTTATCATCTGTGCACTATTTTTAACCAAAATTTCCATCAATTGCACAAACTGCTCCACAAGTTACGTAAAAAAATGAAAGGAATAAGCACACAAAATAACCCAAACTTTAGATTGTAGAACATAAACTTTTATGTTGCTTCATAAAAGCCAATAATTATTTCCAAACAGGTTTCCCAAAAACTCCCCAATCTGTTATTGGTAGGACAAACAGTCCCAACCTAAACTAATGAAACTGGCTGAGACAATTCTGTTTGTTTTAAATGGCAAATTAGCAAATGATGGCATGGAACTTGGCCAGGAATATCCAGCGGGGTGAATAAAACGAACTGGGTTAGTGGTTCACGTGACTCACGTGAGTCAGTTCACCCTGGCAGCATGGACCTCTTGCTCGCCTTTCTCTACACTGCAGCAAAAACAAATTGACACAATTTTAGCACATGCGTTCAGTATACAACATACTTCAAATTTGAACTTTTACCTCCGTCTTATGGACATGTGGAACCTGAGGCTCTAAAATGTGTGTTTGTGCATGCATGTGTTCAGATGGTAGTGGGAGGATTCCTCAGAGCAGTCGGCTCCTGCTCCACCTGCTGTTTTGCAGCTCAGAGGCACAGGAGGGGTCAAGGCTCACTATGACTCAGGAACAGAGGAGAAACAGAGGGTATGTTAGTCAGCCTGTTGCCTAAAAAAGGAAACTGGCAGGGTGCTGGAAGGAGAAGGGTGAAAAATATAACGCCATCCACCTGCAGAGAGAGTGAACTCACTTCCCCTAATGAAAGAGCAGGACAGGCCGTATTTGGTGTGATGTAACCTACACCCCTGGGCAAATAAGTAAATAAAAAGCTCATAACCATTTTAATCACAAATCACTGGTCAGGAAATTAGCAATACTTGCACTAATATTGTAGATAAAGTAACTTAGTGTTGATGTTAATGGCTTACATACAGTTCATGAGCAGTTAAAAAATGTCTCCTAGTTTGTTTGAGTTTAACATGAGAACAAATATTCACTTTAGGGTCAAAACATGAGCCTGATGGACTTGATTTCAATCCATTTCTTGGTTGATTTTGCAATTTGGGCAGGAGCATGGTCTTGATGTTGAAAAATAACATCTGATCATTAACTTTTAGACAACAAATTTTAATTTGTGGGAAGCAAGTCATTCTGCAATATTTGCTTGTACTTCAAAGCATTGAATGACTTTTCACAGTGAAATATCACACCAATACCAGCTGCTGGAAATGCTCCCCACACAATGGCCTCTTTCTCCATTCTTCACGGGTAGAGATGCATGTATTATTATAATCTCACCAGATTTGAAAGCTGTTTAAACATTAGGACAACATCTCCTTGTCCACCATGCCTTCCATTACACTGTTAAACCTCTGCAACTGACCCAGAATGCGGCAGTGAGAGTCTTTTAGCGCATCACACCTCTCTTCGTCAATGTGCACTGGTTGCCAATAGCTAGTCACATCAAATTCAAGGCAAATGAATGCCTGCAGAACAACCACTGGATCTGCACCTTTATACCTAAACTCACTATACTTCAGACTTATTTTATCTATTAAAAAAAACTGTGCTAGACTAAGACTTGTCACAGCACACATGTTGTTGCCCCTTTGTTAAGCTGCTAAATGATTAAATGTAAATGTTGTATAGTTCATGATTTAGGCTCCTCTATAGGTGGAACAAACGGCAGAAATAATGACTGTTTCCAAAAAGTTTTCCCAAACACTTCTCCCATCTGCCATTAAACAAACAAATGACAAACTGCCATTGCTTGCCACAAAGTCACAACGTTAACACTTTAGAGGAGTAATCAAACTAAAAATGGATTACCAAGCATAGAGAAACTAAATCACCTCAGACATAAGGTCAAGTTTATGTAGACTTGTATTTGGTTCTACCATATCCGAATTACAGAAAATTCACGCATTCTCATCCCAATATACACGCTTTTGCCAATGCGTATAAATAGTAAATACAACGCACATAGCACACTTTAGCGCCTATATTTCACGCACAGAGTATGGGTAGGTTTAGGTATGGGGTAGGGTTAGGGTTAGACCACTAGGAGGCGCCTTCTGGCCCATATATACCTTCGTCTTATATTGACGCTAAAGGGTGCCATGTTGGATGTGTACGCATTGGCAAAAGCGTCACTTTATGACGCCTTGGGAAGAGAACGGTCTGGAAAATTTAAGCAGTTATTTGATGCGGTTACATCCTAGGGGTAAGTGGCAAACATAAGTAGTAAAACTACATAACCCGCCAAAAGAAAAAAAAAACAGAAAAGTACAGTAACTCCCTAACTAACCTAAAACAGGAAAAAGATAAAAATAAAACAGGCACCCAGCTCCCTACAGCTTCCAGCACATAGGCTTATGAATGTAGTAATAATAGACCTCAGTAGGCTACAATAAGCTTTAGCTTGGTGAGAAATATTGCACAGTCTTTCTGCTACACAACACAAGAGCAAAAACAAAAGCAGGTGAGGGACACAGCAGTCTGAAAGGCAGACTTCCAAGCCTCTTTTGATCGTGCAGCTTCTCCAGCATAACGAGCAGCAGGTGTGAGCAATCACCTCTCTCTCTTATGCACCTGGTAGGGCGGCAAAAGAAACACCAGCACTACCATTTGGAACGTAACAATGCTATTGTTATCGGTTTGTTTTTCAAAGTTACAGTTAGTTTTGTTCCTTGACTCTTCATGTTACATCAGCAAACTGTCTTTAGGGAGTCATTGATTAATTAATTCGCTTAATTCAACACCGAAAGTGATTGGCTGCATCTGAAATTACATTCTCTTCTGGGGTAGGCTACTTATTTTGATTACGCAATTACATCACGACTGCTAAAAAGTTACGTTAACTGTATAAAATGAATGTGTGTAGTGGTATATAATTTGGAAGTACATCACCATACTGTCATTATCATGGACCTACCATCATCTGTTGCATCACTTCACTGTCATTTGTGGCTTCATGCGATAGGAAAGTGTCCCATCAATACAAATTATATTTATGAATATCTAATTAATCATTTTTATATTATTATTGTTTTTTGTGTATTCACATTTTGTATATTTAAATATATAGGGTAAGCACTGCCAGATTTATCAATATTTTCAGGCCTATAGACCTTATGTAGCCCCGCCCCTTTTCAGCGCTGCGCTCGTTGTCTTTTGACTTCCGGTCTGCATTTTCACAGCGATCTTGCATAGGTATGAATGAACTGCTTGTAAAAAAAATTCCCGGTCGACATTTGTTGAGACATCTGCTTTACAATGCTTATGATAAACATTACAATGCTCATGATAACTTTTGTTAACTCTACAATAAGTAAATCCACTTCACCAGCTAATTACTCCTCGACAGCGATGCCATAGAAATATACAGAGCGACTGCAAAACCGGAAGTTCAAAGACAATATTCTAAAGATGACGTTTCTCTGGTGCAAGGTCTATAGATGTCCCTCGCCACTAAAGCTGCAATACATTCTTCTTCCTTTACCCCATACACAAAACCATAGGTTCCTATTAATCATCCACTGACATTACAGCTGTATGTTGAAAAAAGCACAGCCAATTTTCAATACAAGAGCTCAAAGTTATCTTCAAAGCATCACAGAGAGAGAGAGAGAGAGAGAGAGAGAGAGAAGGAAATCTGTTGGTGGTGAATGAATTAAAGTGGTAAAAACTATCTTATAGTCTCAAAGCTGTATATAACTAACAAACAAACAAATTCAATTTATTAAAACGACCTACATTAGGTAGAATCTGGAGCATTAGGCAGCATTAAACACAAAATCCATTTGTAGAGTGTGCTTTTACTGCTGTTGTACAGAAAGTATAGTGTGGCTTACTATCCCAACACTAATTCAAGCATGACACTGCACTTAATTATCGGGAACTTGAATCTTCGCCCCTAGTGTGGACAGGGCAGGCCCAAAGTTATGCAGTCTATCCTGGGACCCATAAACTTGGGGACCTCAACTAGCTTGAGAAATCTCATACTATCAAGTTCCCTCCTCCTTATCCACAGCCATGCTGCAAAACAAGCTGAAGCAACTGGCTTCTGCATGTCAATAGCTCTGAGAGCTCACGCAGCTGTTCACTTTAGTTGTGTTTGCTTTGTTGCCATGACCACAGATGGGTGTGAATGTTTGGGGTTTTATGGTAGCCTGTATGTTACAATGAGACATGTTTGGATTGAAAACTCATGAGCTTTCAAAAATCAGTTTCATGTAGGTTGACCTTATTGTATTAATTAATATTAGAATTGAAACAATTAAAAAGTCATGTTCCACTTTAAATGCATTAAAAGGTGAAATGGTGCTCTAAATGTAGAATCACAAAATCCCTTGCACAATCTCTTACTATTGGCATTCTGATTAATCCCATTTTCTACTGTACTTGCCACTTTTACTCTTACCTTCAGTGCCCCAAATTACAGAATTGATTTAAACTTGTCCCACAACTGTTTCCAACTATTTACTAACTATTTAAAAATCTATGTAAAATAGATGTATATATATATATATATATATATATATATATATATATATATATATATGAAGAGTTCAGATGCAAAAGCCTCTAAGTGCCATTTGAAATTTTCTTCTAAAATGATCATTTTTATCAAGCTTGTATATTTAAGTTCAGTAATTTCACTTAAATGGCAATGAAGATTACCTATTAATTGTCATTTAAGTGAAATTACTGAACTTAAATATACAAGTTTGATAAAAATGGTCATTTTAGAAGAAAATTTCAAATGGCATTTAGAGGCTTTTGCATCTGAACTCTTCATATATGTCACAAAAGTTTGTGAAAATTTTGTGATGACTTTTGTTTTATTTAATTACCAATAAATGTCATGTTTATCTCTGTGCCAAATGTTTCACTTTATGTTTAACTGTTTAATTTGTATGTTCTTACATGAATGTATGTTCAAAAAATATGTATTTTTTAAGAGTTGTGTGAATTGTTTTGAACCATTTTTGGAGAGTGTACAATACATTTTAATAGGCAAAGTAATAGCAAAGCTCTGTCAAGCTTGTTTATGCTTTTTTTCTCCTGTCTTATTTTCTCCAGGTTAATGTCCTCTTCGTCATGCTCTCGATGGGAACAATGTGAAGATGTTCAATCATCTCTGGAGATCATACTGAAAAACCTGCTCTTCTAAAAGGTACAGAACGGATGCCATAGCAAAACAGAAAGGAACAAGAGCTGACAGAGATTGAAACTAGATGCAATGAACAATAGACAGTATACAAGGAAATTGCGTCAGGAGCTTCTTCCCCCAGCAATTTCTCACAAACAGTGTCATAACAGTTTAAATAACAGACTAAATCTCTTATACGTCATGCAGTGCATTATGATTTGTATTGTTATAAACTGTGTATCTATAACTACAAGATATTAAACACTTAAAACAAGATATTAAAGTAATGGACACATGATCATATCCTTCTAGAAGCTTCATCTGGACATTCTGCTTTGAGCGTGAGGCTCCTGGCAAGGATGTACGGCAGTAGGATTTAGCAGTTATCGGAAAAGGCTCAGATCTCTGTAGCATCAGCATTGACTAAATCAGCAGCTGCATTGCTAGTAATCCCTCCTCTCTTTTTTGTTGGGGCCTGGGGTCAGCACCGTACAAAGGGCCTGACCTGTAAGAGTCAGTAGAGCAGGAGGCCTAGCAGGAGAGAATAAAGTGCTGGGTCAAAGCTGACTCATGAGATCCTATAGCAGCACTCAACTGCTCGTAAAGATGACAATACTGCTATAGACTTATGTAACACAGCCGCTAGCTGCAACTCGCTTAGCTGTGTGAGGATCAACCAAGTCCTTTCACATTTCATTGCCGCATGCTATTTTGTTCTCATTTTCAGTTGGCAAAACAGCAACTATACGTTTGAAAAATAAGATTGCACATCTTTCAGAATGATAAACAGTTTAGCTTGTTCAAAAGATTGGGGTCAGCAAAAATCGTTTAAAGGCACACTATGCAAGAATTGTACCTTAATATAACAGCTTCAAAGTCATTTCAGTGGTAAACAATCTCATAGTAGGGCGAATCATCCTGGAAAAACCAGCAATGCAAGTTTGAGAGGAGCACCCCTGACAAATCTCGCGAGAATCACGACAAGCTTTACGGCAACGACTTCACACTCATCAACAACAACATATGAGGCATGAAGACACTCACGTGCATTTCAGACGTGATACTTGACGATGGAAAAAGCAAAGAAAATGCAGAGACTAAAAGGAAAAGATAATCTGACCGCGTGAGGAACCGGACAAGAGTCACACACGGTCAGGCTTTTCATGGTGCTTTTCACTCGTTTGCGCGAGCTAAAAAGCAGCACTGGATGCAACATTGATGCTGACCTGGCGATCTTGTTGATGGACTTGTAAGTAAATATTTGTAAGTTTGTGAGCATTTTATTTTGTGGTTTCACCGGAACGAATAGAGAGAGTCCGCGGTAGATTGAAGGGTGTGTCCGAGTGGAGACTGCGCGTGCCGTGCGCCGCCACAAAGACGCCACAGATGCCCCCCCCCCCCCCCCAAAAAAAAAAAAATTGTGACAGTCCCGAAATCTAAGCTGTTGTCCCGAATCCAGTCCTAATTGTCCCAGAAATAGGTGGTTTGCAGTCACATGATTGTGTTGACGCGCGGAATGCAGATGGAGGGCAAGGAGTGAAGAGCGCAATGGACGAGATGGAGGAAAATCCGTACTGTACTACTTTAGACGCTATTACAAGAGAAATATATAAACAGAAAATCTAAACATATGTTGGACGTGATCCTTACGTTATGAAGAGGACTGATTTTCAACTGAATTGAGAGATTTGCCTGCCATCGAGGCTGTAGATATCAGCAACTAACTCGTCTTACGGACATACTTTGACTTTACAAAGTTCGGAAACTGGTATGTTACACAAACAGCCACATAAGTGTATTTAAACACCTGAATAATGTAATTATAAGCCACATAAATAATGTATTAACTCACATTTGACGAAGTGATCACTGCACACACACACACACACAGGCATTTTCCCATTCGGCTCCTCCCGACCGCAGACGTAGCTTTGCAAGGCATTTTCCCCGGTGTTTTTCTGTCAATTTCTTGTATTTTCCCCCCTTATGAACAACAACTTTGGGGACACGATAAAAACTCCTCGTGGTTTGATCAATTTGAGCAACCATAAAAGACGCAAAACATAGGCATTTTCATTGGCTGCAGCATCTTTTCTGTTTCTTTTCTTCTAAGTTCTACAAAGATGTGAATTTAGATAAGCTACATTGATAAGCAAATTTTCATTCATTTGTTTCGTTGACATGGCTGGTGTACCGGAACCATAACACGCCGTTTTTTTAGTAGCAGAACTAAAGAGTAATGACAGACTGTTGATCTCTGAAAAAAAAAAAAGTTTGGTTCTGGTTTGAAACTCATTATCTTTTATTATAGATGTAGTCTAATATCATAGTAGGCCTATAAACACCCCCTTATTTAAAGGTAAACTATGCAATATTTGTACCTTAATATAACAGTTTTAAAGGGGTATCAGTGTTCACTGATATGCTCACACAAAATCACTGCAAAAGATGCTTTCCAACAGGTTAATGGTTTTACTATTCGTTGTAAAACTGTAGACCTATTTTTCCGAACGCCTCACAACCGTACATTTTTCCATTTAGAGCTTGAATAATAGACACTCCAGCCCAGTTGGTGGCGATAATGCACCTATGCCAATTGCAAGCAAACCACTTGTTTAGTGTAGCATACAATACGGCGACTGCATAAGACTACAGAAAGAATACAAACAACCCCCATTTCCGTTTCCTGTGGCGGAGTAATACGGTACATCACAGAACATACAATACAAGTCAATGGAGTTGTACAAAAACTACGATAAAACCTATTGGAAAGTATCCTTTGCTTGTCATTATTTAGCACCTCAGCTCCACCCACGACCCACCTCTTAGCCCATTTTATTTTATCCGGTAGTGACGAGAGGTGACGCGCTTGCCAAGATGGCGACGACCGGCCCCGCCCACTTTAGGCTTCAAAACCGCTCTTCAGAAACCAATGGGTGATGTCACGGATACTACATCCATATTTTTTTACAGTCTATGGTGCAGAGGCACTCTGCGTGAGTGGTATTTACGACAGTAACATTAAATACAAGTACTCCACAGTGACTCTAGGGGTCGCTGTTTGACAAAAATTTTCTGCATAGTGTGCCTTTAAATGTTTTTGAATGAAGTCTCTTATGCTCACTAAGGCTGCATTTATTTGATCAAAAATACAGTCAAAGCAGTAATATTGTAAAATATTATTACAATTTAAAATCAATACTTTCTTTTATATTCCTGTAATGGCAACGCTAAAATATAGCTGCAAGCAGCAATTATCTGGTAGAAATGTAGAAATACAAAAAAAACGTGTTTGTTTATAAAGTAAGAAAGGAAAAATAAACATAATGATTTGTGGAAATCAAAAACAAGATATTTAATGAATACCTGCATTAATAAATGATAAAATAAATTTCTTTCAAACATTCAGCAAAGAAACATGAATACGGGTCATTTTAGACCCATGTTGCGCATTAGAAGGGGAGTGACTCAGAAACTATTTTTATTCAAAAAGTAAGAAAGGAAAATTTTAAATACCAATTTGTAATGATCTACATTAAGTTAATTGAGGAATACTGAATGATGAATTTAATTTCTTGCAAAGATATAGTAAATGAAAACTCAGTCAGGTCTATTTAGACCCATGTTGTGCATCAAAGGGTTAAAAAATGTATTTTGATAAATGCAGTTAAAGAGACACCCAGAGAGGAGAAAAGAGAATGTTTCTTTATGTTCCTGACTCCTGCTCTATCCTGTGCGTGCGAGTCTACATCCTAAAACCCAGTCAATAAACATAACCCATGAATGACGCAACTACAATAGATTTTCTAAACGTGTTACAACTGAGTTGCAAATCAATATTCAGTTTGTGGTCAAAATGAATATGTAACCTCACACTTCACCTCATCCAAAAAACCATTAAAAAAATAAGCTTAGATCTAAATATAATACATATTTATTTTTTAAATGAACCTTTTATAAGCCATAAGTGGGTAGGAAGGCATTTTAATGATGAATTCATATTTTTTAAGAAGAACATACAGAGTTCATTATGTGGCTAAGATTAAAATTACAGCCATGGCTTAGAATTGGACATAACAATTTCCCATGTTTTGGCCAGTTCTAAGATAAGCCTTGTTTATGTGTTAGTATTTTCAACCAACCCTGCTGGCCAAAGTTTGTGAACTCACTTGACCCTAAAGTCACTTCTTGACCCTAGTGACATCCGATAAGCTGAGGTCAGAAGGTTATCCCCTATAAACCAAGCTGGCGTCTTGGAGTCCAACACCTTAAAGAAAGTTCAACCTTATCTTGAAATGATCAACTTAAAGCAACAGCAATGCAAATGAGTAAATGTGAAATAAGGAAAAAAAAAAGGATTCTTATGAGCCTTAAATTAGATCATCAGTTATAACAAAATATTATAAATGAGTTTAAGTTAGGGTAAAGGTTAGGGTTAGAGTAGTTAGGTGTAAGCAACCAAAGAGATCTTTAGAATCGGCAGCAGGGTGGAGTTTCCGCTGAATTGGTTTTGGGGGGTGTGAATGGATGGAGAGGGGGATGGAGGCACAACATGTCCACTGTCCATATTTCATTCAAGAGGTCTTCCTGATGTTTTAAATTCTGAGCAGTAGCCTGCTGGCTTTTATTGCACCAATATCAACATAGTAAATAGTGAAAATGATTGTTAAAAACAAAGCAGAAGTACAACAGAAGTAAGGGATTTTTTTTATTATTTAGTTTATGTATTTCCAAGGAAGAACTAAGACAAAAGTTAAAACCAATACGGACATACATTTCGATCATTATCAAATGTTCATAATGATCTCTGAAATGAAAGCACATTGAAATAAGACAAAATATACCACTGAGTCAAAATAAACTCAAGAAATATTGCACTTAATTTCTAAAACATACCATATTTCCATTAAAGGTGTTTCCTGACAGAGTCAAGAGTTTAGCTTTAACACTGGACTACACGGAAGGCCAAGCATTAGACTATATTATTGACCGACCACAAAAAGAAGCACTTTTCTTTTTGTGCTTAAGCTTATTCTTTCATTGGTAGCCAATTTTGGTTTGATTTTAAACTAAAAAACACAACAGAGAAGCAAAACATTTTCTTCTCATAATCATCTCTTGTGTTTTTGGATGACCCATTTCTCCAAGGTGTGCTACAGCTACTGTTCCCATATTAATTGAGAGGATCCACATTAGTTCGTTTATTTGAAAAACGAACACCGAATGCCCATAAGTATTCATCAAAACTGAATAACTGAAAACCTAAACCCATTCAAATCAAAAGTGGCATGATCCATGCTCGCTCGCTTTGAAGGACTTTTTGCTTTTCCCTTTTTGTCCTTTTAAACTAAACCCCAATCTCTAGGACTAAAAGGATAACAAATAGGATGTTAAGATCAGTAATTCTTCAAGGCCACTATGTTAAGATCACTTTGCTCCAAAAACTGCTGAATCATAACCACCACCACATTAGAGATGAACTTATAACATGCACTGTGTGCACAAATAATGACTAATTCTATAAATCAAAACACTTCTTCAATTATTGACATAGCTAAATGGTTGAATGCCAAACCTAACCCTTTCTCCAGACCTCAACCAGACATAACAAAAACAAACAAAAAAAAAAGCGCTTAATGAGGGCCAAGCATGATCCTAAACTGCTTTTGTAGTCGAATGAGTTTTAAAAACAAATGTACGACTCATTTCAACTAGATTCGGATGTCTCTGGATAACATCCAGAGTCCTCGTTTTGCTTTACAACTTGGCTTTTTAAGCATTTGTGCCATTCTCTGGGTCATGCATGGCTTCACTGGTCTGAAGAAACATTACGTCAAATGCAAGTCCTCCGGTGCAGCAGGACAAAAAGGGAATGTCACAAGTCTTTGAAAGCTGCCTTGCATCTTTGTGCATATCTCCGCTCTTTATTGAATCGGTTTTTCAAAATTGAATCTGAATTTCCTTCTGTAATCTCCTTCCTTTAACTGAAACATGATCTGCACCATTTTGTTTTCATTTGGCAAGTGAGATGACCTGAGACTGAGTGCTTTTTTTTTTCAGGCAGTGCAATCTCGAAGCCTGCACCGCTACACGCTATGAACAGAAAGGCCACAAACTTTTCAGGCATCCTGCCCAGGCCCCCACCCTGTTTTATCTCTCTGCTCCGATCACACACATGAACACCAAGTCCTGGACTTTTGCTCCTCTACCAAACAACATGTGCAACACATTTAAAACCAAGCAAACCAGTTTGGCTGAAAGGTTCTACATTTAGAACCGAAAATGAAGTCCATTTGAACAGGAAAAAACAAAAAAACAAAAGCCATTCTTGGTTTGGGAGTTGGCGAGGCAACATTGCACAAGCTTTCAGAAAGCGTGTTACCAAGAGCAGATTATTGACTGAGGAAACACAATCAATGAAAACTACAGACCTCAAAAGAGCTTGAACAAGATCAGTGCATTACGTCAGTCTGTTATTCTACTCAGAATCTGTTCTCTGTGTTGTTTGTAATTTGTGCGGCTCAAGCGAAACTGTTATAAGCCTGTAATCTCTTAGTCCAAAAAAAAAAAAAAACTGAAATAAAACAATCAGAGATTTTAAAACTCAAATCAAGGAAAGCAAACAGAAATCCGAAACTGAGACAAGAGAATGACGAGTTTCTCCATGGCTGCGGTCGTAGTGTTTTCTTGCCTTTCTCTTCAGATCTCGAACAAGGTCTGAATGTTCTTTGAGTACTTTGACAAAGCTCTCCAGGCTTAGTCCGGTGAAGAGGGGGCGGGGGGGTTCTCTGGGTCGGGTAATTTGCCAGTGACTTCCTGGACCCTTACGAATGGATTTCTCCATAGAGGTTTGTTTTCTCTCGGTGGTGACAGCGAAGCGAACAATCGCTGTCATCTGGAGATAAACAAAAGTGAAAGCTCCTAAAGCCCAACCGCTTTGGACTCATTCCATACATTTCTCAACGTGATGGGCAGGTGTCGAGTCTCTGCTCCGCGGTCGATGTGGCTTGATCTGGATGTGGATCAATCTGATGGAGAGGGGAACAGAAGAACAGCTGCAGTGAGTCCAATGCATGTAAACATGGCTGAAGACTGCCTCCTAATAAAAATATCAACGTTTTACCTGTCAACAAAACCCTAAAAAGCTTACCTCAGAGTAGGGTGGAGGGGGTCGGAAGCGGAACTCCTGGATGTAGGCCAATAATGGCCCTTCAAAGTTCTCCCGGCCTGACGACACATCCAGACAGCCTTGCCTCTGTTCTTCTGAGACCACCTCTGCATAGGCTGGAGGAGCTGTGTACAGCAAAAGCAAATGTTAATACTGTAGCTATGCCAACCAAGATGTCGGTTTCTTCTCTGTGTACAATGTTGTCTCCACTTCCTCTTTTGGTGTCTTATTTTAAACACTGCAACAAGTTCTTTTTCTATAAGTCAAAATACAAAATCACATGACCTCTTATTTTATTGAAAACATGCCTCAAAACAAGTGGTTTTAAAGGAATAGTTCACTTAATTTAAATTCTGTCATAATTTACTCACTCTCGAGTTGTTACAAACCTGAATGAATTTCTTTCTTCTGCTGAACACAAAAGAAGATATTTTGAATAATGTCAGTAACCAAACCGTTGATTCACCCCATTGACTTCCATGGTATTTTTTTTCCTTCTATGGAAATCAGTGGGGCCCATTCAGCAGTCTGGTTACTGAAATTCTTCAAAATATCTTCCTTTGTGTTCAGCAGAGGAAAGAAATTCATACAACTTGTAAGTGATGACAGAATTTTCATTTTTAAGTGAACGATTCCTTTAATTGACAACCTAGGGGATAAGCAGGCAGTATCGTGCAGAGTTCCTTACCTTCAGGCCTCTCAGGGAGTGCCATGCCTAGCCAGCTCATGGTCATGCTGCACTGACTGCTCACAGAAGATGTACGGCTACCAAAAGGATGGAGGGGGATGGTCCCAATCACCAGGGGCAGGTTTAAAGATAGGTTCATGGCTCCTGGGATATCTACATACACCTGCAGATAATAATATTGGGATTTTAGGTTAATCATTTCACAAATAGTGCACCTTGATTTGTAAATATGACTGGTAAAACCATCTGGTTGTCACTGTTTCCAGGTCCAAATGCTTCTCGGTATCCCAAAAGCAAACAAACGGTGCTAAAATACACTCATGGTGTGCAGAACTACCAATGAAAAAATATGATCCTAACCTTTATCTCCATTACAAAATTTCATTTTGGTAAATAAACGGAAAATAGATTAGAGGAATAGAGACTTGGACCCTGAAACAGTATTTGATGAGCCATGAATTCAGTTATTTGAGAAAACAAGGATTCAGCGTATTTTCAATAACTTTAGATTAAATGCTTTGGCCAAAAGTCACGTAACTAAATAAATTGTAGGATGAAAAAAACAACTAACAGCATTATTTATGTAATCAAGATGGATTGAAATAGTAAACTCTAATATTCAGATACGAGCGATGACAGATTGGTTTGTGGGGTTAATAGGCCATTATCACTCAATGGCCTGAATTTCATCAGATATTTTTAGGCTGATCTTCTTATCAGTATGTGCTAGGAGACCTTGACGTAATCTCCTTATCGTTAATGGAGCTGCATGTGTAGAAAGCATAAGGGGTGTTCAAGGAACTGATCCTTTAGCTGCTTGAAATTGACATAAAGCTCTGAAAATTACTACATTATTTAGATTTTTAAGCTATAGAAAATGCCGGCACATGTAGAGATGATCGGTAATCTAAAAAAAAAAATAAAATAAAAAAGCACTTACCATGAGCGAGTACTCCACTCTAATGATACTGCAGTCGAGGATGGAGGGTGATACAGGAGGGATTTTTAACATTTTTCCACTCCATGTCTCCGTCTTGCCTGAAGAAAGCGACTCCCCTCGGATGTTGGCCACCAATTGCTTGATCTCCTTCATCTTCCCTTTGGCAAAGAAGGTCTGTGTTTGGTAAATGGCAGCCTTTGGCACAACCATGCGTGAGGAACAGTTTTCGATTTCTGCAAAGATTTGAATGGACTCTCCTGTGTAAAGAAATGATGCATTGTTAGAAATATCAAGGGTGTCATGTAGGGCTACAACAATGAATCAATCAAATCGCTAATGAAAATAATCAACAACAAATTTGATCAATGATTAATCCAGCATGCGCACTATGCACAAAAACATCCGGCAATCATGTCACTTTACAAGAGTGAATGTCTAATTTCTATGAACAAAACGGATCTGGAAAACAGTTCCGTTTTTTTTCTGCAGATGACAATGCGTCAAATTAAGCAGTCCAAACAAAAGCTTATAGTTTAATGTGCCTTGTAATGTGGCTTAACAGATTAGAGTAGAAGAGCACAATAATTCAGACTAAAATATACATTATTCTAAATATTTGATTTTACACATGAAATGCAATTTTGAAATTCAACATGAGACACAAGTAATTGCATTTTTTAATGAGAGCAGTGGCTTTTTTTACATTTTTAATTTCTAATTATATTTTCTAAGTACATTTTTTTATTTTGTTTAACTGCTCATAGCCTACATAGACACATTATAGTATAGTCACTATAAGCCTATTTGTTTCTTTTGCCTTCAGATTGCACATTGTTTGGGGGACAACATTGGGCAGTATAAATAAGGGATAAAAATTCCTTTACTTTTCAATTGACATTGTTATTTTAATTAATATAATGTATAACTAATTGACAGATTAATCAAAAATAATCATGCGATGCAACCCTAGTACCATGTAGAAATACAGTGGGGTTCCAAATATCAAGTGAAAATAATAACTATCAGAAGATTTACCTGGAGTATAACCCTTCCGTTCAATTTTGGCACTTAAGGAGATTGGACCTGAGGTGCAAAACCAGCAGCATAGCGTCTTTTCTTTAGTTCCTGCCTGAGGAGACTGTATAAAGTAGAATACCAAAACGTTAGAATGCAAGAACCTCGAATGGTTAATCTTCAACATTGCATTGATGAATCAGGACTAATAGAGGGATGCGAACACTCACCAGCAGGAGAGGAGTGTTGATGTCGATGTGTTCAAAGACAGTGAACTCTTTCTTGGTCTTCATGGGCAGAAGCCAAGGCCTGTGCAGCTCAGCCTTTACCCAGTAGCGCACACTGCCATGCTTCCCTTCGAACGAGGTAGCCAAAGGTCTGCATGTGCATGACAATATAATACGAATTATAACATACAGTAGAGATTAACAATTATTAGCTTTGGTGCCACATCTGACCAAAACTTACGTTTGTGGAAGCTCAAAGCTGAATGCATACTCATGTCTTCCTGAATGAATAGTGGTAAGTCCCTCCTCAGAGTTATCATCATCTGAAACAGAAGAGAACAATATTCCAAATATACCTTACCTGCCAAAGCATTGATCATCTTCTTGTTTGTTACATGATCTAATTTATTAAGGCACATATGCATTATACGTCTGCTAAATGCTTAAATGCAAACATAAGCACACTTTGATAAAACATAGTTTGATTCTCATAAACCCCAGCAAATCATATGCATCACAATTATATTTTACCCATGAATCATAAGCGTTTAAATCAAATGCATAATCATTGCACTTGAGTCACAGGTGTATTAAGTTTCAGTATGTATTCTGAATGGGATATATACTCGTAAGATTCACTGCAGTTCACATGAAGTAAGGTAAATGTGAAACAAAATTCCGATGTTAAATAATGTTTGTGTGACACAAAAAAAGCACCGGTGGCTTTCGTTTTGCCAGCTCAGCAGTCAGCACTCCGCACTCCATTCAGCTTAGCGGAGCCATGGTAAACAAGCACGGGGCTGTCAATCAAAGGCAGACTCCAGCAAGAGAAGACCGGACTAAACCGGAGCCAACTGCTTCACTGTGCAGGAGCGCTCATTACGTATTCAGTTTGCAGCGGCGAGCGCGCGAGTACACGCCTCCCAATTGAATCTACTCGTGTGCTGCGGCGTGGACCTCACGAGCGTTCTCCCATTCAACAATACACGTGAGAGAAATATGTCAAGTAAATAAATTAATCAAATAATAATAATAAAAAATACCAACAATCAGAAACGACAGAAAGACGACCAGTTTCCATAATAAATTGATCTTTATTGTAACCAATTACTCATACAGAAACAGCAAAGTGACAATTAGACACATTATTTAGATTAGAACTTCACAGGAGCAAGAATTTCTTTCAAATTACAATACGCATGCAACTAACAGTCATTATGCACTACTTGATTCATAAACAACGAATAAATTCCAACAATAAAAAATGACTAGCTCGTTCTGTACCAAAAAGCCAGCTCAGGCCAACCAAAACTTCACAACAAAGAATAGCGACTGAATATGGGAAAAGTTATACAATTTGTGTGTATTTTTGAAGTCACATTTCCCCCCCTAAAGCAAAGTTTCACACTTGTAATTTTTTTACCCCTGTGTTTTGAAGTCTTGCTAAGTCAGTATATTTATAATGGAATGGAACAATGCAGCGGTAGAACATTACGTCAAGTTGTTTGGTAACAGACAACCAATGAACTGCCTCGGTGCTTACTTCATTAAATATTCATGAGCTCTGTACAGTTGCAGAAATTGTGGAACGCGCGGAGAGAAAATTAAAACGTCGAACAGAACGGGTTGAAAGGAGAAGGTTGTTTTTGCTTTTTAGCAAACGTTTTATGTGGCTTAAACAGACAGAATTGCAGTTATCAAAACAGGTCGCGATCCGTATTCGCACAATACAAGTTTTCTACCTCATACATATGTAATTTAGGTCCAGGGTTTATACAGTGTGAAACCAGTTGACAGGAATATGATTCCTCAAATGTAGAATGACCCTGGCCAATTTCAAATGTGAAAAGTCTATAGTGTATGCAAGAAAATTATTCAGCGAGGTTGTCAGTCAGCATTGACGTTTTACAGAATGATACTGGACCACTGAATGCATTTAAATGTAATAGCCACTGTATGCAAGGTTGCATAGTATAGGCTACTAAAGCCACTGGTGCAAAGTTGCTGTTTTTCTCACTTTCCGCAAAAGCATGATGTCACAGAAGACACGTTGGCGCCTCCACCAATCAGAGTCAAGAACGGCAAGACACTGCATCAAAACAGGATTGAACCGCTTCTAACAATGGGTGGAAACTTAAGGCATTATGCCGAAAGATATGTCATTACTGTGATATATGCAATGAATGCACGTTGTTTTTTATACCAAAAGAAACGTATAGCGGAACATCGAATACGAATTTCGTTTTTCATCTGTAGCATAGATGAGTAAACTGTGTGGCCATTCATTCAAGCTGTCACTGACACCTGAAAGAATGTTGAAGTGTAGTCCAGAATCAAATAAATATATGTGCTTCATATCACGCCTTTATGCGATCTAAACGGAATTGTGTAAATTAAGCATCCATGTGTATTGCCAAATTTTTTTTTTAATGACTGATCGTCTGCCATGTAATGTTCTATGGTGTATTTTTCGAGCCAATCGAATCCAACAAATGGATACATTAAAACAATTGATAAAGAAAAGAAATGCATATGCATGTACACAATACTGTCTACAGATCCACCGGTCAACAAGTTACTGTGCAGCATCCAAAGTATGTCATGTCATCCTGGACCACTGAGCATCCATCCCATTATCCCACCAGTACATTCAACTGCTCTTTTCGGAACAAATCTACACTGAGAGCATGTTTGATCTGTATTCTTACCTCTTTCGTGGCCAATAAGGATGTCTCTATGATTCAGATATTCCACTTCTTCTGTATAATTTTGAGTGTAGGCAGTGTTGGATCCAGCATTTCGTGATTCTGTCCAACGAACTTTTGCAAATCCTTTTGCATGTATTTTAAGTGACTTTACACGAATCTCCCCTGTGACTTCAATAATAACTCTACCTGAGACGGAGTCCCCACTTGAGAAAACAGGGACATTGCTGTCATTGAGACAGTCGTAGCTTACAACGAAACTCTTTACCTTTCCTAGCACCATGGTGGCAAGAAAATAAAATGTACAAAGTTTTGTAGACAAAAAAAAAATCACACGGCCAAAGTCTATGAAAATAATCTCTTATGAAAAAAAGCGAGATTCGACACTGGATAGTGTCATTGAGCTGCGAGAGCTGAATAACAGCAAAAGATGCTGTTATCGCGTCTCGGTGAAGGCTTGATGGTCTGCAATGAAAGACAGCGAGATTTCGCCACCGGCTCACTTTAAGCGCTGCTCTTGTGAAAAACAAGTTAGTGCGCATGCGCAGAACTCTCTTATCCGTCCCCCTTCTTCCGCTTTTTGTGCAGTTCTTTGACCGGGTACTCAGGAGGAGACAATTGTCTAAAATAACAGCGAACAGCTGAGCAGTGCATTAAAATAATACGTGGAAGTCTAAACATTTTTCACACGTTTAGGTAGAGCTCCACATTAATATTTGAACAGTTTGGGTATAGAGTAACTTGTGTTAGACGTTAATTGGGCTCTGTTTACTCAAGGGGAATGCACAACAGGAAAAAACACCTTAAACAATGTTGTTTTCCAACATATGATGACATAAATAATGCAATGTTTTTATTCAAAGAAGGCTATTGCTTGTTATAGATTTACCGCGTGCATCGAGTGCAGAAAAAGGTATCAGATATTGAGAGAGAGATTTACCTGGAGGTCAGTGGCATTTTCAAGGCATTCTGCCGTGTGTTACATTTAGATAAAGATATTGAGGCAAATTGGTCCCATTTTAAGCCACAAAATATGTCAATTGAACTGAGTTGCCTTTTAATATCGTTCTCCCATTTTTTTATTTCATTACAGTCTTAGTTTCATATTTAAAATATTAATGCAATCCAACTGTTATTCAAAGCATTTTTAATTAACTGTGTAACACATTTCCATGGTGAGTTTCGGTTTCAGATGGCATAAGGAGAAGAAGCAGAAATAATACTGAGATCATAATATAGATGAGGTTGATTTTCATAATTTCACTAGCAGATTTAGACCTACAGGGCATGTTGGTTCAAGTTGTGAAAACTAAATGCTCCTGCTCCACCCTGTGGCTGCAGAAACTCTTGTGTTTTTCTTCTTGCCTTTGGCGCTTGAATGTGTGAAGGAATTACGATGGATTCTGCTGCCCGCTAGTGGTTTATTGGAGAACTGTAATTCGAAACCAATATAGCCTAATTATAACTTTTGAGCTTAAATATATTGTTTAAATTAATTTATTTTTCTAAGTAGATGTTTTTTGTTTTTGTTTCAGTGTGACTTATAATGACAAGTGGCGGCTACTGGTCCTCGAGAAAAGTAAGTTGCTAAAATTTTTTATCATTTTACACTTTAGCAACTAACTTTGATGTTCATGTTACAGTAGAGTGAACGTGTCTTTAGACTCTGAAAATTGTTACCTGGTGTGTGCACATGGCTGAACAACATAACACAGTTTTCAAAAAATGAACTGTAGTTATAAACTAGAAGAAATTGTTGAAATGGTCAGTAGAGAAAAGTAAACATGGGTTGGGCTGAGCTGTCAGACTGTTGACATAAAGGAACTTTGTGTACAAGTGCGGATGGGGGTGGGGATGTACAGTAGGCAAAATCTCATTTGAATTTACCAATGCCTGAAATAGATGCACGATCACAACTAAAATGTAAGACATTTTGTGTTTATTCATTTAATTGCCTTTTTTTGATGAAGAACAGTCCAATTTCTTTGCTAAGATGCTTGAAAGTTCCAAGCGCCAAGTTTTATTGTAGCCTAATACTTAGACTTTATATGTGAGTGAGACTAATCTTAAGTATGTGATGCGGATATTTGATGCCTAGAGATTTGTGTTGAGAGTCCAATAATAATAATTCCAATAACAAACTCAGAAGGTAACAACTAGCCTACAACAAACACAAACAATACCAGACAATGAACTGAGGAAACTGATGGCATAAATAGTAATCAACAGAAAACAAAACAGATGCGTGAGACTAATAAACAATAAAGGAAAGTAACTATAGACCAGGCAAAGAAATTGCGCAAATATGTAAAAGTTTTATAGACCTTTCATCATGAACAGAGGTCGGAAGTGCAAAAAACACAGTATCAATACATCATAGTGCTATCGGATTCAGCTACAGTGAATAAGTTTTAGTTTCAGTGGTCAGATATAACGTTTTTTTTTTTGTTTGTTTTTTTTTTTTTACAATTATCTAGAGCTACATTTCCTGTAAAATGAAAAGTCCTCGTTTATCACAATAATAAACACTGATCTTAAATCATGCAGATAAAACCATTTTAAGTTAAGTGGTAGAAGTTTTTCTGCTGAACAAGACTAATGAGATGATTTTCCGTCACGAGATGAAGAGTTGTCAACGTCAACAAAAACTGTGATTGTTTCACCTGCAGCAATAATAAGGAATTAGAGACAACATAGGCTATTACTAATAAAAAATAGAAAATAGACAAACTGAAATTGACATTGACTCTGAAATTGAAATTGATGAAATTGACTCTTCAGTTTATGCAGCTTTGACTGAGAGCTACACAGGTCACCTTGCATATAACCAGTTTTGTATGTTGTCCCAATAACATTTTCCCTGAGCTGAACAGTTTCATCTTCTTGTCTTGTGTGGCATATAGTGGTTGCTGTATGAAGAAAAAAAGTTTTATACACACACACACACACACACACACACACATATATAATACCTCCGATGCAAAAGCCTCTAAAAGCCACCTCTATCAAAAGATAATAATATTAAGTGAATGCTCTCATTCATTAAATATTTTCACTCACTAAATCCCAGCTTCAGCCCATTCAGAAATGTCAGTACTTTGGTAGAAACTTATACATATGAGCCTGATAAAAATGTTAATATTAAAGAAAAATGTTAGACAAACTTAGAGGCTTTTGGAAATGATTTTCTTTTAGAGGAAATGTAATTCCAGTTCCCTTTCAAGGGAAATTGCGCTGCATCGATTGACAGCTGTGGGAACGCTCTGCGTGATTACGTCTTGAAAGCATATGTGAAATTAGTTCAGTGGTGTGGTGATGTCACCAACCAGGAAACTATAAAGCCTACCCAAACCAAGCAGCGCTAGGTGCTTGATAGTATGAAGTAAGTCTCCGACAGGAATAGGAGGTATGACAAGGTGTAACACGCAGCGTATCGTTCCCTCTTCAGTGAACCGAGGTTACAGTTGTAACCGAGGCGTTCCTTTTCAAGAGAACTCGCGTTGAATTGATTGACGCTGTGGGAACATCTATAGCAATGCCACTATAGTGAGGAGTGACTGTCCTGTTTGAAATTGTGAAGAGCAGCACTGGGATGAGAGTACCTGGGACCCTGGTTCAGAGTCCAGGTTCTAAGAATAGAACCTCACAAATGTGTACAGTGAGGACCAGCCAGTCGCATCGCAAACATCTTGGAGAGCAACTCCTGACATAATTGCCTTAGAGGCAGCCATACTCCTAATAGATAAACACAGTTTTCCTGTTTTGGGGGGCTGGGGTACATTTCTATGGCCCCTTTTCCCAACAGGGTTTTCACTTCTTGTTCCATTAGCAGAACCTGCTCGGGCCCACCACGGTGGATAGCACCCCCAAAAACCTGGGTGGGCGAGACCCAAACTGTATTGATAAACCTTTTCTATCGTTTGCTGGACCCAACGAGAAGCATCTGGAAGTAGCTTCCATGCAGCCAAAAATTCTACTAGTTGAACCAGCCTCTTGAGACTGGATTCTGGTGTTTGTTGCGCAATCAGTCCAGCCCCCTAAAGTGGTGAACCCGAGAAAATACACGAATAATATTTCATAATAACATTAATAATTACAATTTTTCTTGAGCAGCAAATCAGCGTATTAGAATGATTGCAGAATTATCATGTGACACTGAAGCCTGGAGAAATGATGCTGAAAATGAAGCTTTATCACATGAATAAATTACATTTTAAAATGTATTAAAATAGAAAAAAGTTATAATATTTCACAATATTACTGTTTTCACAGTACTTTTGAAGAAATAAATGCATAAGAGACGTCTTTCAAAAATATTTAAAATTGCAGTTTCCATACTTTTGACAGGTAGCCTATAGCCTATACATTTAAAGTCATTCTTTTATATTGTGCATGTAAGGTGTGTATGTTCACCTTTCTTTGAGCTCTCCTGAATGAGGTATTGGTCATGGTCATGACCATGTCATGGTCACGGTAGGTTGTTTCGTCAAAACCTGTTCGTTCAGTCCAGTGTACGTTCGCATCTCCCATGAGCTTCACAACAAAACTGTCCACGTTTATTTCTTTGGTCACATCCAAAACAACTTTCCCCTCCACAATGTCCCCACTAGTTAAAGTATTGCTTTCATTATTCTTGCTGCAATGAAGACGCATTTTGATGGATCCTGACATGTATTGTTTCTGTGAACGTAGGCCTACACTACATTCAAAGACAGCTACACAGCCGGCTTGCTCTTCCCATTCTCATATAGGTGAAGTAGGAGTGACAAAGTTCATGCTTCGAAAAAAAAAAAAAAAAAAAATGTTTTGAGGGCGAGGCACTTCCTACACCTGGTCAGCACAGATCTTTCAGTTCAAAGTTCACTTATCCACCTTATTCCTACGCCCCATGATGCTTCGATGCTTCGAACAATCAGTGAAAGGCTTTCTCTATGAACGCAATACGTTAAAAAAGTGTCACAAGGAGATGACTTTAATGGACAGTAAGGAAGAAAGTTTTAGTGCCCAAAGACTCTTCAAGGATCACAGATGGAGAATTGCAGAGATTAGTTGAGTCTTGGGGTCAGAAAGACTATACAAAAATCAACAACCCCTACATCACCACATGAAGTTGTTTGGGAGGTTTTCAAGAATAATCCTCCAGCATATTCAGTTGTCAGACAACTTCAAACGGCACAGGGTTCTGTGGTCAGGTGAAACTAAAATAAGAGCTTTTTTGCACACTAGATGGGTTTGGTGCATCCATGTGTACAATTTAATATACCATTGGATCTTTACTATTGTGAGCATATTTTTTTTTCTGCTGGAGGTCCTGCACTTTTTTTCCAGTCACGTGAATGTTTCACTTTGCGTGTTTAAACCCAGGCCACTACTCTACAGCTTTCTGGAAGTTTAAATCCATTTACCGTTTTTTTCTATTTTATTTTTTTATATAAATAAGCCTATAGCCTATGTTACATGATTATATTTTCTGGCACATAAACAGCATAGAAACCATAAAATAATTAGAACAACATTTACTTGCATCAAGCAACTCTGCTGGTATTTTTATAATTAGTATTAATATAATTGTTACATTTAATGTATTGCCACACTTTAATATGTGAATTATATTATCAGAAAACTGAACATTTTTGCATCGTCAGGCTTTTATTTGTGCTTTATGATGTAAATTGGAGACAAGTTTGGTCGTTGCCCCAAAACTTCAACATCTCTCTGAACATCTCCCCCCAAAAAAGGTTAAGGAAATCTAATAAAATAATTCATAGAGTTTATCCTACCTAGCAATTTTTACAATAAACAAACAACATTTCATATTCACAAATGTAAATTCACAAATGTCAGACCAAATTTTATTGTGCTTAAGGAGATTAAAATCTGCATATGTAGATGTGATGTCAAAATAATAATAATAAAAAAAGTTGAAGCTCCATGTGTCATTGCATAAATACAGTGTATGCAACAAAATTTCAAGTGCTACTCCAGATCAATTCATTTGGACTATTCCAGATCAGTGCTTTAAGAAAAAAAAGTATAGTATAAAATATGTACAAATAGATAAATATAACAAACAAACAAACACCCCCTATCCCTTTCTCCCCTCCCACCAATTTAGCACACACCCTCCCACACACATGTGTAAATAGCAGCAGGTTTCAGCATAAAAAAGAGAATGTTTGCAGATGAGATCATGTCGGTCATGACAGGAGGATAGACCTTTATTTCACAGGGTTTTTGTTTGTTCAGTGAATGTATGGCCCAGAGGAAAAAAAAAACCCTCTTTGTTAATCTGGTAGTGTGTACTCTCATTGACCTATAGCGCCTGCCAGAGGGAAGCAGGTTGAACAGGTGTTGGGCAGGGTGGACAGTGTCTTTGAGAATAGATCTAGTCCGATTAAGGCAGCGGGAGTTGACAAGCTCTTCCAGGGAGGGAATGGGGCGACCTATGGTTTTTTGGGCTGAACCTATGACCCTCTGAGAGATGATGACCAAGTCTCACTTGTTGTGGTCTGTTTGAGAGGAAGTCTTTTATCCAAGCGCAGGTGGAGGGAGGGAGGTGTAAGCCCAAAGAATTATTGTATTAAAGGCTGAGCTGAAATCTATGAAGAGTAGTCTTACATAGCTGCCTGAGTGTTCGAGGTGACTCAACATTGAGTGAAGGATGATGGCGATGCCCTATAAGCAAATTGGTGAGGGTCTAATGATAGTGGGAGGCAGGCCTTGATGTGCTGGGCAAATAGTCTTTCCAGGCACTTCATTACAAGTGATGTTAGTGCGATGGGCCTAAAGTTGTTCAGGCTTTTCCATGCTGATGTTTTTGGAACTGGGATGATGATGGACTATGATTGAACTATGGCTTGGGTCAGAGAGATGTTGGAGATCTTGGTGAAAATACCCATTAGTTGGTCTGCACAGGCCTAAGTACTTTCCCTGGTACTCCGTCGGGTCCAGCCGTAAAGTCCCTAAGTGCTCTCTTCACCTGATGTTTCTGGAGGGATAGTGAGGTGCTGGTGTTTTTTTTTTTTTTTTTTTTTTTTTTGTAATTTCTATTGTATTGTTAAGCATGTGATATGTTCTTTTGATGTAATATAAGTTACCGTTAAAGAATAAGAGGTTAAAGAATAACAACAACTTTAATGGAGTCAGAGTAATTCTATTGGAGTCAGAAAAATATTTCAATTATACCTGTCATCTTTCAACTATACCTGAACATTAAGATAAAAAAAGTTGTAATCACTTTAGCTTTCAACATCATCAGTCATAAAAGGAAAGATTCTCAAAGCCTTTAAAGCAGGCAAAGTTATTTATTAAGTTACAAGTTTAAATATTCAGACAGTAGATTGGAGCAACATACTGTATAGAAAACTTAGTTGTACGGTTGTGCAAACGAGGCCGTAAAAGATTTTCTAATAGTATGAGGTTACGCCTTTCCTTATTATACCCTGAGCAATTGTTAAACATGAGTGGAATAACACCAAGACCGACCTACAGAAAACCAAAAGATGAGGCAAATGGGTGGTGATCAAAGTGGGAAGAAGAACATTAACATATTCTAAATGCATGTTTAACCAATAGATTGTACATTAGGATACTTTAATATCTCTAATAAGTTCACCACCATTCATTTCAGTGTATAAGCTGTCAGGTGAAACCAAACTTGAGATAATTACATATTAAAACACACTAGTACTTAAACAGTATGTTGTTCAAAGCATATGTCTTGTGAACCAAATAGTGGTTCTCTTGACAGAACCATTCTGTGCCTGGAGTGGCCCAAAAGTTCTCAATAGTACACTCACCGGCCACTTTATTAGGTACACCTGTCCAACTGCTCGTTAACACTTAATTTCTAAGCAGCCAATCACATGGCGGCAACTCAGTGCATTTAGGCATGTAGACATGGTCAAGACAATCTCCTGCAGTTCAAACCGAGCATCAGTATGGGGAAGAAAGGTGATTTGAGTGACTTTGAACGTGGCATGATTGTTGGTGCCAGAAGGGCTGGTCTGAGTATTTCAGAAACTGCTAATCTACTGGGATTTTCACGCACAACCATCTCTAGGGTTTACAGAGAATGGTCCGAAAAAGAAAAAACATCCAGTGAGCGGCAGTTCTGTGAGCGGAAATGCCTTGTTGATGTCAGAGGAGAATGGCCAGACTGGTTCGAGCTGACAGAAGGGCAACAGTGACTCAAATAACCACCCGTTACAACCAAGGTGGGCAGAAGAGCATCTCTGAACGCACAGTACGTCGAACTTTGAGGCAGATGGGCTACAGCAGCAGAAGACCACACCGGGTGCCACTCCTTTCAGCTAAGAACAGGAAACTGAGGCTACAATTTGCACAAGCTCATCGAAATTGGACATTGAAATTGGTAGGGTCAGAATTTGGCGTCTACAACATGAAAGCATGGATCCATCCTGCCTTGTATCAACGGTTCAGGCTGGTGGTGGTGGTGTCATGGTGTGGGGAATATTTTCTTGACACTCTTTGGGCCCCTTGGTACCAATTGAGCATCGTTGCAACGCCACAGCCTACCTGAGTATTGTTGCTGACCATGTCCATCCCTTTATGACCACAATGTACCCAACTTCTGATGGCTACTTTCAGCAGGATAATGCGCCATGTCATAAAGCTGGAATCATCTCAGACTGGTTTCTTGAACATGACAATGAGTTCGCTGTACTCAAATGGCCTCCACAGTCACCAGATCTCAATCCAATAGAGCATCTTTGGGATGTGGTGGAACGGGAGATTCGCATCATGGATGTGCAGCCGACAAATCTGCGGCAACTGTGTGATGCCATCATGTCAATATGGACCAAACTCCCTGAGGAATGCTTCCAGCACCTTGTTGAATCTATGCCACGAAGAATTGAGGCAGTTCTGAAGGCAAAAGGGGGTCCAACCCGTTACTAGCATGGGGTACCTAATAAAGTGGCCGGTGAGTGTATATTGATGAAATCTCTTGCACTAGATAGGCATTCCCATACTGTAATGATGAAGGCCATTGAGCCACGTTTAATTCACATTTATACCCTTAAAAGGCTTGTTGAAGTACTAGAGCAGTAAAGACTTATGCCCATATTTGCTCAGCCCTACACCTAATGGGATGTCAGAGCACAAAAAGTGAACATTGTCGGCAGTAGTGGCCCACTCTGCCTTCCTTGCTAGAATTAGGAACAGTGGTAAGAGACATTTATTTAATTTTTTTTAAATGTTTTGTACTGCAGTAAAGGATAGCGAAAGTTTTTAGACCTGCGTTTTTGGAGCACATGGGAAAAGGGGAAACTGAACAGTGAACTACGAAGGCCAAATAAATATGAAATAAATCTCAAAAACTTTTTTATACTGTACATTCCTTGTAAAATTAAGAACAGCCCTAATTTTAAAGAGGCACAATAATAGGCACCAAGCTTGAATTCATGCAGATAAAGTTTTTCTGGTGAACAAGACTAATAAGGCACATTAGGAGAGGATTCTTTAGTGCTTTGATTTGGATCATAAACTGGTGCGGATGGAGTCGGATAGAAAACAGGCAGCGTGGCATTTGGATTTGGGTAAAGCCCTGCAGCAGCTCCTGGATAGGGCAGCACTGAAGGGTCATTCAGATTGGGGTAAACTTCTGCATATGAAGGTGGTGGTCCAACAGGATAGGGCACAAGGTTAGGCTGAGGCGGTGGATATGGCTGGAATCCCCCAGGTGGGCCTTGCCAGGGAGGACATTGTTGGACAGCTGGAAGAATAACCACAGGGAACAAAACTTCTGGATCCGAGGCAAAAGACACATCCAGGTAGACCTGAAAGACAACCGTGTACAGAATAGTTCAAGCGAACTGTGAAAATTATGTGTTGAAGTTACAAAGGAGAGAAAACAAATCATTTATTTTTGCTTTACTCTTTGTAAGAAAGTCTTGTATATGCTGTAAAATCAATGTTGTTATATTCTCTTTTAACACATAAATTAGAAAGCATTTGAGACATGCTTTGTTTAAATTCTTTCATTTACTCACCATTATGTCATGACTTTATTTCTTCTGCAGAATACCAAAATAAGATACTCTGAAATTCGAAGAATATTTCAACGGTTTCAAAATATCTTCTTTAGTGTTCCAAAAAAGGAAAAAGTTGTACATTTTAAAATGACATGAGGGTGAGTAAATTATAATTTGCAGGTGAACGGTCACAGTTAAATTGATTAAGTTCAATTAAATACTTAAATCTATTTAAATATAGCAATACTCAGGAAGATAAAATAGCACCTTGAGATAGTACTGCACTTTTATAATTCTGCAGTTCTCAATGGTGACAGTCAGGTCACATGGAAGGTTTATGTCCACTGTAGATTTAGTCTTTTCTCTAGATGGGATGCGATCTTTAGTTTCTTTGACTATATACTTAAGTGCGTTATTAGTTCTGCTGCCGGCAAAGAAGGTCTGTTTCTGTTTGAGGCTGTACTTCAGCTTGACGTCACGAGATGAAGAGTTGTCAATATCAACAGAAACTCTGATTGTTTCACCTGCAGCAATGTAAGGAATTAGAGACAACATTTATCAACAATGGAAAACAAATACAACATTACTATGGCAGGGTTTTCCATCCAAGTTGCAAATTTTATTTATAAAAAACCTATTTGCTGATAAAGCAGTGTTGTCATTTAGTTTGGTTTAGGAGAACAAAGTAGCCACATTCAGAGAAATTGGAGATAAATATCAATAGAAATTATTTGCATGTTGTTGTTTATATCTCAAAATGTGCATTAAAATATGTTGATGGAAAACCTGCCATTGGGATTACAGGCTAGTGTCTTTAGTTTATGCAGCTTTGACTGAATTGCTTAAGAGATACACAGGTTATCCTATACCTTGCATATAGCCAGTTTTGTCAGCTGTTACTGTCATTGCCATTTTTCCTGAGCCAAAAAGTTTCATCTTCTTGTCTTCTGTGCCAGATTGTGGTTGCTGTATAATATATGTACACAAAAAATAAATAAATAAATAAATAAATAACAACAACATTGAAATAAGTCAACTAAAATTTTTAAATTTTAGATAAAAAATTAAAAATTTTTATAAGCTCTAGGTCACAAGCAAATAGTTTAAATCACAATACATGAGTTCTGATAACAGTAAACGCAGTTACATAATCTCTGTATTTATCAAAAGATGAACGCCAAAGAGTCAAACATGGTATAATAATTCATACCAGTAAATGATCATTGGTCCCATCATTCCTGGGCAAAAAGGTTATTTCCGTACATGTAGAAGATATTGGCTTCCAAGACCTCTTCAGCTTTACCATCAACACATACTTAACCGAGCCATGCTGTCCTTTAAAAGATGGAGGCATATTTCTGAAATTAAGGTAAAATAAACATTTTGGTTTTCAGAAAAAACTGACAAGCATTATTATAGTGTATAATATCCTATATGCACTTTAGCAATTGCTATATATGATAAGTTTACATATATATATATATATATATAAGAAAATTATATAAATATATACATATATTTCTTATATACAGTCTTAAGAAAATAGAAATAAATGAAATATGATTATTCATTCAGCATGTCTCCCGTTTTTTTTTTTTTTTTTGCTCAGCCAAATATTAACCAAATCAAAAGTTTATTTGGTTTATTTGGGATGGAATGATCCTTAATACTATATTATTATTATTATAATGATAATAATAATCATCATCATCATCATCATATTTTAATAATATTTAATAATATTATTAATATTATTTTAACTATTCAGTGTTCATATAAATACACAACAAAGAACTACAACCATTGAAGTACCATGGATTGTGTTTTATCACTCACTGTTGAGGCAGCTGAAGTCTGAAAGGAAAAACATGACTTCCTGGTTTAATCACTGGTCCATCTGTGAAACATAAGGCATGTTAGTATGGGTTAAAAGAGAGTTGTGCAAGTTCCTTATTCAACAAACATAATTAGTCTAATGTCAAAAACATGAATGTCAAAAAACGAAATGTCATTTAGTTTTATGGAATTTATTTATTATTGCAATGTATATATGAAAACTCATCACTTACAAGTCTCTCCACTTACAAGAGTGGTCTTCTTTTCACTTTGTCCTTTAGACATCACAGTAAGAAATAGAAGTCAGTTATTATATTACCCAATCTTACACTCTTACACACACAGATGTGTGTGTGTGAGAGAGAGAGAGAGAGAGAGAGAGAGAGAGAGAGAGAGAGAGAGAGAGAGAGAGAGAGAGAGAGAGAGAGAGAGATTTTATTTAGAAGAATAATCTGCCCCTACATTGATTTGTAAATTCACAATGAGCATTTTGCCATTAAATTGTTATATAATGATGTACACATTTTACAAGCAGCCTACTAGTACTTATATTAATATTTTGTGCAACTTGCCTTTTTTCGAGCTTTCTTGAATGAAGTATTGCTTTAGTTTGAAGTATCGGTCATGGTCGCTGTAGGTTGTTTCGTCATCACCGGATTGTTCAGTCCAGCTCACGTTCGCATCTCCCGTGAACTTCACAAAAAGTGTTTCCACCTTTATTTCTTTGGTCACTTCCAAAACAACTCGCCCCTCCACAATGTCCCCACTAGTAAAAATATTGCTTTCATTAATCGGGTCGTAATGGAGAATAAGCTCTTTAATGGATCTTGACATTGTTTTTATGTATGTTTACACACAACAGGCGGTCTAGTCTTCTCGTTCTCGAAGGTAAGCGGGGCTAATATTCTTAGCAGGTTGAGGGCGTGGTCGACGCTTTTTACTATTGCCTGGTTAGCTTTGAGATTGGCATAACATCTATACGCCAGAAGTCCAAAGAAGACGATTGATAATTTGATATGCATCTTCTTTGGAATTCTGGCGTATTCCGTACATTAGGCACACCGCCTGTTTCGTTATTTTCAGCCTTGTTTTCTGCATTTGTGTCAGCACTCCTGCAGTGATATCATCACTTCCGGTTCTCCTTTTCTTTCTTTCTTTTTTTTTTTCAAAATAAAAACTGCCAACTAGTGTCCCGTTGACACAATTGCTCTACAATCTTTTAAAGGTTATACATTGTTTATATATGATCATTAGTATTAACAAAAATATCAATAATAACAATAATAATAATAACAAGGTATTTCATCTACTAGCAACAATCGGGTAACCTAATTATTTACATTGAATTAAATAAAATGTTTTCAAAATAATGTTCTTAAAAATAGTTTATAGAAACTTTGTTCTTCTACTTTAAAATCAGGAGGACATTTCATGACTATATGATTTCACCCATTTCTAAATAAAGTGAGTATGTTCCTATTTTGAGTATACTGAGTTTTGAGTAGGCTACATTTTAAATAAAATCTAAATCTTTAATATTTTATTATTATTATTATTATTATTTATTATTATTATTATTATTACTACATTTCTTATGTTTCATGCTTGTGCATTTGGGAATTTGAATTGATTTTGTGAATGAAATGTCCTCCTGACTGCAAGTCTGGTTTTAAGATTGGATGATTTTGAGCTCTCAGCCACTAGATGGTGCCGTGTCTGCCATTAATGTTTTAGACAATTTTGTTGTTCTTAGTCAGGCATAATAGGCTCTATGCACAACTGCACTACTTCCTGAACTTCAGCCAGCTCCTTGTTTCCTGTATACCATTATTGGACAATTTGATTAATTCAGGTGTGCTTGACCTCAGTAGTCACGGCAACAATAATCAAACACACCTGAATTAATCAATGTGTCCAATAATGCCAGACAGGAAACAAGAAGCTGGCTGAAGTTCAGGAAGTAGTGGAGTTGTGCATAGAGCCTATTTTGCATTTGTGTCCTTGTTTGGTCTGCCTAAGCCTTGATTTTACTTACCATAAAAAATCTGTAATGAAAAAAGAGAACCTGAAACTTCTCAACCAATCAGAATCAAACATTCAACAGCCCTGTAAGCCATAATTTAAATAACCTCTTGGGTTCCCCTATCCATAACATCACTAATATTTGCCTACAAACAGTTACAGCTGTGCAGGGAGTTTTTATAGCATCTCATTTAAAAAAATCACTACTTTATTTTATTCAGCAAGATATTAAAATAATAATTTTTTTTAGTAATAAAATTTTCTTTTTAATATACGTTTTACCTTTAATATATACTAGAAAATGTATCCTGATTTCCAAAAATATTAAATAGAACAACTGTTTCCAACATTGATAATAGTAAGAAAAGTTTCTTGAGCATCAAATCAGCATATTAGAATGATTTTTGAAGGATTATGTGACATTGAAGACTGGAGTAATGAAGTTGAAAAATCAGCTGTGCCATCGCTGGAATACATGACATTTTAAAATATAATAGAAAAAAAAAATAATTGTGTTGAATAATACAATTTCACAATATTTTTATAGTAATAATAATAATCAAAATAATTAACATTTTATAAATACATTTCCATTCAAAAGTTTGTAAAAACACCAATTTTGTGAAAAATGATGAGAATTTAAAATAACTGTTTTATCTCTAAATAAATTGGTACTTAGTGTCCTGAAGTGATTTGACTCCAAACTTTGTTATTCGAATATAATTCGAATATTAAAAAAAAAAAAAAAAAAAAAAAAAAAAAAAAGTTATTCAAACGAATAGTAAAGGCAGCCTTTAATATTAGAACCTGTTATGGGCACTATTTTTTGTTGTTTAAGTAGTAGTTTGCTATTTTTTGTTTGCTTGTAAATGCTGTTTTCAATTCAGATTCCGAGGCTTTTTCACGCCTGGTGAAGTTGTGAAACGCGAGCTCAATAGCAAGGCAATGGGCTCTATGCACGGCAGTATTTCTGGTGAAGGTATAAGGATGCTCGATAACTTCCGCTGATCATAGAGTCCAATGCAATACCGAGAATTAATGTTGAATTTTATACTCCATGGTTATACTAAAGAAACGTTAGTCACAAAAACAGATAAAACAGGCACCCCTCGTTGTGTTTATGCTTCTTTTTAAAATTATATTAAATAAACATAACTATACATAAAATTGCATCTAAACATATGTACGTTTCGTTTCAAAGACGAGAGGACATATTGAAGACTCTGCCATAATCCCGTTTTCTCCGGTTTGCCTCCGCTTTAATCTACACAACCGGAAATAGACGAGCATCCTTGCGTCAAATGCGGAACTTATGCGTGCATAGAGCCCATTGGTCCTCTCTGGACTCCTGTAGGTGACGTTTCTGGTTGTAAACAATGGCCGTGCCAATGCCTACAACAAAAATGCCTGAAGAGTAAATCTCCTGACAATTTGAAAAGCAACGTGTGGCGCTACTTACATTTTACCAGGTATTCGTTCACTGAACTTTTAGTCATCATGTAAACAAAGAGAACGGTGTGTAATGGAGTGCATCAGAGCAACATCAATAATATCAAATACATTGCCGACATCTCTTATTTGCATCTTGCAAGTAATAATGATAGGCGCGAAAAGTGTAGAACTCGCTGAGCTCACGCAAAACACATCTTCAGCACAACGACTCATTTAACGCATCTGATTGGTTGATGCGTTCAACAGACATGTCCGTGATTAGCTACAATGCTCAACGCTGCAAAAGCACGTTGCAAGTAACTTTAATGCAGAGGTAAAAATATAAATAAAACTGTAGTTGCCTATGGACTATAATTAGGTAAACGTGGTAGCTGTAATCTTATTCACATTTGTTTTTCTGATCAATAGTTTTGCTCTATGAGAAAGGTAACACATTTCAGGCCTTTACTTAAAACATTCAGGGCTTAAGCCCCTTTAGCCCAGCCCTTGCGCAGTGGCATTTAATGGTCAAAATATTATTAATTAATATTAGAAAATATTTCAACAAACGAAATTCGAATATGATTTTTGGGCAAAAGTCAAAGCCCCACTCTGAAGTAGGCTTGTTGTTACTTTTTTATTTTGATGGCTCTGAGAATGCCAGAGTCTGAGCAAACAAACAATGCCCACATTCTCTGTGTTCATTATTTTATGATCTGTCTAACAGTCTTGTCTAATATTTTATTGGTAACGCTTCCTTTTACAGTCCAGTTACCCATGTAAATACTATGTACATATTTTAGTAACTACAATTACTGGGTAATAACTAGTACTAACCCTGAACCCCTAAACCTAACCCTGTTCCATGTACTGTACTTACATTACATTAGCCAGTACTTTCTAGGTAAGTACACTGTAAGTACACTGTAAGTACTGTACTGTAAAAGGAAGCGTTACCATTTTATTCAAACAAACTATTAAATACATAGAAAGTAGACAGTAATTAAAAGTTAGTAGCATATGCCATGTGGTTGATGTCCAGTGATGCTAGCTGAGCAGAAATACTTAATCATGTATTCCTTTCGAGTTGTCTCTCATATTGCGCAAGGCTAGCTTACGCTATGGGAAAACTCCTTTCCTCAAGAATATTGAAGCCAAATTTTTAAAATGCAGTGCGGTTGCACAGCAAACACAGATGTGTGACTAGCACGGTCATTGGCTGTGCTGCGGCAACTGTACGAACCTATGGCGAGGTGGCTCAGATGCGAAAACCAATCAGGCTGTTTCGCGTCAAAGCCCACCAGAATGGGTGTGGCCTAAGCCTTTATAATGGCCCATTCAGCCAAAGGTAGTCAGATTTTGTCTCCTTCTGGAAGCAGGAGACAAAATCGGGAAGCTTTTCTCCCGTACTTAAAGGGACACCATGCCCTGGTCCGTACGGACAAAATGGCAGTGGTGTCCTACATAAATCGCCAGGGCGGTCTCAGGTCAAGTAATCTGCACGCCATGGCCAAGAACCTCATGTTATGGGCTCAGCACAACCTGTGCTCTCTGAAGGTTGCGGATGTGGCAGGCATTCTGAACCAGGGTGCCGCTATGTTATCCGGGGACAATGTTCCCCCAGGGGAATGGTCTTTCCACCCAGAGATGGTTCAGCTAATATGGAGCATCTTCCTTTGGAAGACCCAGTTATGGTTCTCCGACTTGAAACAGCTGCCGGAAACAGTCCCATGGCCGGTTCCGCTGAGGAGAGATCTCCTCACACAGGCAAATGGGAAAATCTGGCATCCACGTCCTGACTTGTGGGCCCTTAATGTATGACCTCTCAATGGGTACCCAGTTGTCTCCTAGAAGGGGTGCTGAAAGCAATCGTTGAGGGGGTATTCTCTGGCTGGTGCGCTGCACAGAGCCTAGACCCCTATTTGTGCGAAGTATTGACTATACTCGCCTTCCTGCAAGAGCATTTGGATGCTGGTCGGACCCCTCCACGCTCAAAGTGTATGTGGCGGCCAACACAGCTTCTCATGCTCTTGTGTCCGGCTAATCACTAGGAAGAAACAAACTCGTTGTACGCTTCCTTAAAGGGGCAAGGAGGCGTGACCCTCCACGACCTCCTTTTGTGCTTATCTGGGACATCTCCACGGTCCTGGAAGCACTGAAAAATGCCCCATTTGAGCCAATTCGGTCTGCGGATCTGAAGCACCTCTCGCCAGAAGACGAAAGAGACACTCAAATTTACTCTGTCCCCGTAAGGGCTATAAGAGTTTATTTGGAGCACTCTGCCTCATTCAAATTGTCGAACAGATCTTTGTATGCTTTGGAGGCCGCACCAAAGTGCTCGGTGTGAAAAAGCAGAGATTATCGCTCTGGATAGTAGATAGATGATTTCATGCTAGCTTATGCGTTTAAGGGCAGTCAGATGACCCCTTAGGTGTCAGAGCTCATTCTACGAGAGGCATGGCCTCGTCATGGGCTTGGTCGCCAAATGTTTATGCAGTTGCCGCGGCACAGCCAATGACCACACTGGTCGCTCATCTGTGTTTGCTGTGCAGCTGCACTGCGTTTAAAAAAAACTGCTTTAATATTCTTGAGAAAAGGAGTTTTCCCATAGCGTAAGCTTGCCTTACGCAATACTTGTTCCCTCATCTCAGAGAACCGAGGTTACATGAGTAACCGAGACATTCGCAAGGTCCCCTCAAAGTTGCGCTGGATTTTCTCCTCAGCATAAAGGTTAAGATGCCCATCTATCTCTGTTTTCCATGTTCGTAGAGTTAGTTTGTGGAGTAAATATAGGCATAGGCAAACACATATATCTATGTGTTTACACAGGCTTAAAAAAAAGGTGCTGGCGTGCTTTGGCCAATCAGTGTACACTTACATCACGGATAGTTCCTATAGTGCTGGTTTAGACCATACTCTATTTGGATAAACTAATTTATCTCCTACTTCAGAGTTCCTAGAAGTAAAATCGTTTCTAGTTCCTGGGGTGCGGATATGCCAAAAACAGGGAACTTGCTCCAATAGTTCTAGGAAAGTTCCTCCGGTGCGAAAGCCCCTATAGTCCTTGAGGGGCTGGTTGTGATCCCCCTTGAATCTCGAGACCACACTGAGGATGTGCCTGGACAACTCTTCAAATAAAGTGATGCCTGAAGGTCCACCTGCAGCACATCTTAATTATAGACTCTGACGAGCACGCTCTCCAATGATGTCACCATCAGAGGGCGTCAAGTTCAAAGATAAATTCTTTGCACGTAGCACTAACACTGCCTCTCATTCCTGATTTGTCAGGGAAGGGTTACAATAAAAAATTTCACAGTATTACTGTTTTTACCGGATTTTAAAGACATTTAACTCCAGCTCACCATTGGTGTCACCAATTCCCTTTGTCTCCAGAATGTGCGTACGCACGGCTCAAAGTTTGCTTAAAGGTTTGCTTAAAGTTTGCGTCAAGTTTGTTTTTTCACAACCTTTGCATGGAAACTGGCGTACGTATGTTTCCAGCCCCGTTTTGTGCGTACGCACGCTTTATAAATGAGACCCCAGGACACCTGGCCCACCCTCCACTCATTTTCCTCACACAAAGCATTGATAATTGATAATCAGTCTCCCAGTCGTTCTCCATTGACGAGCCACAAACAGTAGGAATCTAGCAGAGTATGGAGTGCTATGGGTTGCTACTTATGATGTCATCACCCAGTTACTGTCAAACCCATGCTACAATTTGAAGCCACAATAACTGTTATTGTTACACATTTAAGACATAAATGTTTAAATGTATACAAATTCGAGCACTTTAATTTACACGTCAATTGGTTGTGGTGGTTAACCTGCAATTTACACTTTCTAACCTCAAATTTAAAAAAAAAAGAAAGAAGAAAGGTTAATGTGACCAAGCCACAGGTCATAATCTGTAGTTTTACCTCTAGATTCAAGGAAACATTTGTGTAAAATATTTGTTCTGCTACATGAATTGCATCCTTGCCCAGAGCAGAGAGACAGATCTGATCTTAAGCAGTCTTTATTAAGATAAATGAACAGTTTGGCATTTTTAGTCCTCTTCATGGAATCAATGAATGCAATACTCACCGAGCCAATAGGGAGTGGACACACACATACACACACAGACACACACACACTCATACACACTATGACTTGCCAGAGGGTGTGCGTTAAATGTCCAAGCAGTAATCAATGCAGAGAAATTAGCTATTGATTGTGTATAGTTTTGTAATAGGTTACTCTATGGGTTGCTCTTTTAGAAAATTCCAATATTCATCTCCCTGGGAATAAAGGCATAATACCTTTGTTTAGCCTTGACTGAGAGTGTGAAGGCAGAAATGAGTCAGCTTTTCGGGGTCAAACTCTAATTAGTATAAAGGTCAGCTTGGAAATAAACATGGTGATAAAAAATAATGATGAACTTGGCATCAGAAGCAAAGTTCATTAAGAGCTGTGTGGCAATGGTGCTTCTGTATTGGCTTTTCCATGAATGTGATCTACATTAGATTTTATCTTTTAAAACCCAGCTGACATTGATGGTGGGTAACCTCATATCAACATTTTTACTTGTCAGAGATTTACAAGGCAAAAGTTACTGCAATGTGATTTAATAAATTATATACAGATTGTGACATTTAACTGGAAGAATTAACCACAACAAAACAAAAAAACAAAACAAACAAAAAAAGTTTTTACTAGTGGTTTTCACCAGTTGAGTTATTGGTTTTGTACAGATCTGTTAATTTATGATACATATATGCATGTTTTTTTTGTTTTGTTTTTTAAATACATATTTGAAACTTTTTGTACACTAATTGTACATTTTTCAAAATCAACATTATTATAATAACTTGCTATGCATGTTTTAGATGTTAATTTTTTTAATGTGTCCTTTTTCTTTTTTGTGGACACTTTGATTTGTCATTGCCTCATGTGTCAACTTCCTCATTAGTTTTTTTGTTTGTTTGTTTTTTCATTACAATTTTCTGAATGAGAAAAAAGCAATACAGCTTTAGGAAATTAAATTAAAATCAATAATTTTCACAACACAGTATTGACACAGTAAACAAAGTTGCTGCCTTAAATCATCAAGTATACAATAAACATTAATGTTTAAATCATTTCAACTTGAATTAGATTAAACTGATTAAAAAAGTAGAATCTTGTATAACTTATAAAACAGTTGAAAATTTCTTAACCTATTTGGATAAGTTAAAGCAATGTAAAAACATATGTTGTCATAAGCTATTAATCACACACACACACACACACACACATATATATATATATATATATATATATATATATATATATATATATATATATATATATTCTTTACTGCAACTTTACAGAAAATGCATGTTTCCATGCTACACTACACTAAGGTAGTATTATGTTATCAAATGCCTGAAACGATTGTGTCAAAGTAATGTCCATATACAATACAGCTTTAACTGTGGCTGGTTTGATGTTTGCGTGTGTGTGTGTGTGCTTAACAGCATTGAGTTTTCATTACAAAACTGAGTCTGTGTTGGAGGTAAGGAGTGGCATTTCCATTTGGCCTAGAGGGATGACTTCATAACGTACTGGTCCGTTTGATAAAAATGCCGTTCCTCGGAAGACTGAGTCCCCAGTTCAAAATCTTTGAGTATTGTCGTAAATCAAGCAATAGATAAGTCTCTTCACATCCCCTTAATGCTGGGTCCCTACCATAAGATCATTACAGTAAAAAATGACAAATTTGATTGATTAAAATGGCATCAGGCGACTTCGGCTAAACCACGTTAAGTGATGTGACACTGCAGTTTCCGCATCATATTTCTGTCAAGACAATGATGGTAAAAAGCGTTGTTGGCATGTGATATCTGACAACACGAGCCATCTGCCTGGATATGAGGCTAGATTTATGACAGGGTTTAAGTGGGCTGCACACGAGCAGCGAGAGAAAAGTAGCCGTTTTTGAGTATTGTCACTTTTCAAATGACCGTAAATTCTGTTTAGGGGACACTTAAGTGGCTTGACAAACTGCCAGTCGTAAAGGTATGTACCATGCTAGTTAGCTCTGGCCCTCATGCCTGACACAGTCTCTTAAATGTTTATACTCTGCACAGTTAAAGGATGCACTAGCTTTGCTGCATGTTAATACAGAATGCATTGACTTTATACTCTGTTTATTATCACCAAAATAAAGAATGATCCACAACAAGCAGCAGCAGACAAATCAAAACCTCCCTATTGATCAAGAAATAATAAAATAATGAAACACTTCAGGTCATGGAATGAAAAGGAAAATCTTGCACATAGGATAGTCTAATGTATTTTAAAATGATAAGTCACAGATGTAGTAGAAGTGATAATATCGATAGTTATTAGTATTATTGACCTAATAAATATTTTCAGATCTTAAATATTACTATTATTGTTGTTGTTAACTTTTATTAATGCATCATTCACAACACACAATTTCATCTAAAACTAGTTGTAAAATAAAAATATTGTCGTTATCTTTGTTAACAAGAAGCATGCGTGTTCATAATGTGAAGTTTATTAATAAAGCTTGCCTCAGGCCCACTCGTGTTGTGAATCTTTTCGACTTAATGCGATAAATCTACCTTTGCTAGCAAGTAAATGCAGTACATTTTGTTCACATCCATTTTGTTAATGGATAATTAAATAATTAAAATGTAATCTGTTCAGCTGTTCATTAGTGTAACACTGTAGTGTGTATACTTTTGCAAGCATGATCATCTTTATTTAATTTATTTATTATGTACACCATTCTTTTAATTAATTAATTTATGAAATTACTAAAGATTTAACAGATGAAACCACCACATGGCTCTATTGTAGCACAGCTTTTGTCATTATTCTTCGATTCTAATTCATTCATCCCAATGAGTGCGAGCAACAACTGCGTCTGATTGTCTATCAAACGAATCCCCATATTCACAGGAGCGCAGAGGATTGAGTACACTTACAGAAACCCATTAGCCTAGTTTCTCAGACTTATAGGAGAAAAAAAAATCAAGCCAATCATCAAGCACAGACCACACATGTCCACAAGAAATGTCTTTTGCCACTCACATCACCATCAGAAGGATAATGATTCTCAATCCATCATTAAAATTTGCCTTGAGGCTTTTTGTCGCATCAGTCTCACACTTGTCTCTTGAGGCAGGTTGAGTCTTGCTTGACACGTTATTGTTTACCCGCTAAACCACATGAAAGTGTGTGTGTTTGTTGTCCTGAATCTCTATAATCAGCAATTTTGATTGAGGTATGTCTGACTTTATTAAAATGGATCACAATCACACTTACAGCTTGCATAGAAATGCAACACATTGGTTTCATATAGAGGAGACTGTGGCTAGTTGTCACAGAGTTTTGACTAACAGTGGTTTTACTATTGTAAACCATGCCCTCAAAAGGACATTTTCATTTGTCACAAAAGGTATGGTTTACATTAACTCTCTTATAGTGGAAATGTTCAATAGTCAAGCCAAAAAAACGAATTTGTATAGCACTTTCACAATACGCACTGTTTCAAAGCAGATAATATAATATCTTAATAATGTCATCCCTTATAGTCACATTTAGTAAGTTAAACCTGGGCTATATATATATATATATATATATATATATATATATATATATATATAGATGGTTGATGTGACACTCCATTTTTCATAGTGTTCATAGTGATAAAAATAAATAAAAAAGTATAATATTTCATTAAAATATAAGTTTTTATATACAGTTAATCTTCCAGAACCAATACATCTGTAATTAATGAGAATTATAATTCATATTTGTAAATATTTTGTTTTAAACATGACATTCATCCACTGGTATAATAATGTCATGCCTTATAGTCACATTTAGCAAAATATAATTTATATTTTGCAAAAAGGCATTTAAGCAGATGAGACGTGCTATATATATTTGTGATATATAACTAATCTGGATTACATAATCAGATTCCAAAAATTAAATCCTTGTAATTAGATTATATTACGTTTTAAAACACTCATAATCAGATTACAGTTACTTTTATATTGATGACATGATTACTTAAATATTTACAAAATGACAGTAAATTATTCAGAATTCATTGATCAGTGTTAGTTAGCATAATGTAGCCTATTGTTTAATGCACTTCACGTTGTTAACAACAAAATTAAAACATTTTTCTTTCTCTTTGTATTTTTTTATCAATGGTACTCTGTCAATATAATAAGATACTACTCAAATCAATGTTATAAACCAGTTAGGTCAAAAGTAATCTAAAGTAGTCAGATATATTACCTAAAATGTGTAATGTAATAGATATACAAACTACAACTTGTATTATGTCATTTTTATTCAGCAATAGACTACAATTTGTATTGTGTATATACAGTCATACACAAGTATACTGTTAAAATGGATTTATAAATAAATAAATCAAATAAAATATTCAATAATCTGCAAGGTGTGACAACTAGCCACACTAAGCAATAGTGATCAAATAAGTAGCCCAGTGTAAAATATTAATGTTTTTTGGTCATCTAGTGTTTAGTCCACCCTAAACACTAGATGGCACTGTTTGACCAGCAATGCTATGGTTTAGGCCTGTGTTTTTCGAGAATCTCCTCTCTTCTCACAGTGCAGACAAAGTTATCATTTACTAGTTGAGTGGGATCTGCCATTGCTGTTATCTTTTAATAGATTTGTACGGAGGGGAAAGCAGGTGCCTCTTGTTAATGTGTCCAATTGCCCAAGTTGCCTACTGAATGTGGTGCATCCATCATTGTCTGCAACTGTGACACCCTGTCATCCGCCCTCAGTGGCACAAGCCATGCAGACGCACAGTAACAGATGAGCTTCCTCATGGGCACCGTGCACGCTCAACACAATCAGCACAAACACTCCCACCCACTCACCCACACACACACACACACACACCATACACCACTCCTAAACTATCGCTGTGTCTACACTGCAGGTGAAAAGAATATTCTGATTTCATCAACAAAGTTTACTACAATAAGCCAGTGATTCCCAAACAGGGCGGCTCAAATTTGTTCCGGGGTACTTCGCAAGATTTAAATTTAGCATTGAAGGATGACTTTTCAACTTGGTCAAAATATTTATATAATTAAGAAAATTGTTGTTATTTATGTTAATTAACTTATTTTTCATATATATATATATATATCAATTTGTATTGTTATTGTTATTAATGCCTTTGCACGTGCAGCTCGTTTTTTAAGGGTAAAAAAGGAAACTTTCTATCTATCTATCTATCTATCTATCTATCTATCTATCTATCTATCTATCTATCTATCTATCTATCTATCTATCTATCTATCTATCTATCTATCTATCTATCTATCTATCTATCTATCTATCTATCTATCTATCTATCTATCTATCTATCTATCTATCTATCGTGTCGGTGGTGCTTGAGCTTGACTGGCTTATATGTATGTAGTATATAAAAAAGTTGAGAAACACTGATCTACACATTGTTTTTCACAGTGTAGATGGATTATTACAGAGAGGATATGAAGAGTTCAGATGCAAAAGCCTCTAAATGCCATTTGAAATTTTCTTCTAAAATGACCATTTTTATCAAACTTGTATAATTAAGTTCAGTAATTTCACTTAATTGACAATTAATAGGTAACCTTCATTGCTATTTAAGTGAAATTACTGAACTTACATATACAAGTTTGATAAAAATGATCATTTTAGAAGAAAATTTCAAATGGCATTTAGAGGCTTTTGCATCTGAACTCTTCATATATGAAATCACGATGTAATGATAATATTGACATTCATTGTTTTATCTAGATGGATAGATCGCATTTCTGCAAAACGGTACAATCAGTGCAACCTGTGATGAAATATCCCATTCTTCATTGATGTTGTCACAGATGAACTGTGTGAAGAAAGCTTGTGGTGCCTCTACGTTATGATTTGTTATTTAGCGTCGTATTAATGTAGTAAAAGATGCACAATACGAATGGGCCTGAGGCAAGCTTTATTAATAAACTTCACATTATGAACATGTATGCTTCCATATGGCTCAGATAAGCGGAAAGGCATTTTACAATCAGTAACACTCTGAGCTTGATTCTCTAGTAAAGACTACATGTGTAAATATGTTCATGGTTTGTGGCCCTGTAGTAGAGGTTGGGACGTGGCTTTTGCAGCTGCACCTTCTTCGAGGGAAGCATTACCAGGTTAATACCATTTTAGGACTCTTGCGATGACTGGGTCTTAGAGAGGTCAATGTCAGGACCAGTTTAGCAAAAACCTGTGATGCAGCAGGCCAGAGTTTCAGACATGTGCAACCTCCACATTCCCATCACCCCCAAGAGTCCTTCCAGTCTCAGCTTAAAAAGGCTTTGCGTGTATCATAAATATGGCCCTTTTTAATAGAAGAGGGCAATAGGGTTTATTTCTTGTCCTTTGATTTCATTTTTTTTTTCTTTGGTTTTTATTTCTTTTTCTTTAGCCTGAGGCTCTTGAGCTGAAGTTTTCTCGTTTTCCTGTTTCTGGAAAGCAGTAAAGACCACAAGGTCAAAGTTCCTGACCTCAGTTTTCACGGCATGCAGGTAATTATAACCATGGTTCCTCGTTTTCAGGTTTCGGCTAAAAAAATAATTGCCCTGCTGGCATCGTTAAAATCTGCTTAATTCATTTGTATAGCGCTCTTGCTAAACATGATTTGAGTACACTTTGTAATCCTATACTGTTGAGTAAAACGAATGAGATGATTTAGGTCTAATTTTGTAACACCAAAAACAGTCAGCTTAATGTTTTTTTCACGACTAGTGTCATTTCATTCCATAAACACTTCTTTACGACTTCTATGAAAATGTCCTCTTTTCGATGTAGAGCCACACACACAAACAACAACAAGGTGTGACAAACGTTTCCACATTTGTTCCTCACTCTTAAAAATAGTTTTTTTTTTCTTTTTTTTTTTTGCAGATATGCCATAGAATAATATTTTCCAAAGTTCCCCCAAAAGACCTCTCAGTGAACATTTCTTCAAAAACACTTTTAATAGTGTAAAGAGCCCTTTAATGATCTAAATAACCTTTTCCCACTATAACAAAACTTTTTTTTTCTTGCAATGTAAAGGATCCATGGATTTTAAAGGTCCTTCATGGAACGATCTATACCAATAAAGAAACTTTATTCTTAAGAGGTCTTTTGGAATAACAAATGACCCTTTCGCCATATTAAATGATGAAATATCATCAAAATCTCCATCATAAATCAAGATCAGTGTAACTTGTGCCAGTGAAAGTAGAAAAATCAAAGATTTTCAAATTAAGTGTAACCCTAAAAGATAATCAGAGATATCGAATTTGTTTTGAATCCAACATGCGAACTTAACATGAGTAGAACATACTAGACTAAGCATAAAATGTAAATCTTTCTTATTTTTGATTCCGATCCCATGCCGAGACTTTCTTCAAGGTTTACACAATCTGAAATGTCTCTTAAGACTGCTTTGAGTGGTAACCCAGCCAATTTATGCAACAGATTCAATGGGCCATTGCAGCCTGCAGTCAAGCTCAAATGGAAACTGTAATAGTGGTTCGCCATTTGGCAATGTTATTGTTTTCTTTAGTATTACCCAGTTGGGAAAAGTCAATGGCAGAGTGGAGAGGTTCTCTCTTCCATCTCTAGAGCTAATTTGGTTGTGCAGTTTTGAGTGCTTAATTTTGCACTCAGTCGCTTTCTAAGGTTAATCGCGGGACAGCAGTGTTTATGTTGCAGTACGGGCCCAGCTCCCTTGCTAAATCTTGTAGGCTCAGAAATATGCATCCTCCACCCCCATCTGCCCCCTGTTCAGTGGAGGAAAAAAAAGAAGAAAGACAAATGTGACGTTGAACAAAAGACAGAGGAAAGTCGTTCCAATTAGCCGCTAATGAGACAAGCTCATGAGGATTTCCAACTCCGCAACGTGTTAGCATTTACCGTGCCCCTCGCCGAAGCCCCGCGCAGCGCGACAAGGGAAATGTGGCGAGAGAACATATCTGTCATGATTGCCTACACATGGCTGCGGGGCTTGCTCTTTGAGATGTGAGCAGGAAGGAACGCCTCACTTATGGTCAATGTAAAAACACCAAATTGACATGCTGAGACCATTTTTCTGTGTTTATCTATCCTGCTACAGCACCCAACCCTTCACCCCCTCTCCCAAAATGGATCCTCAAAGAACAAGGAACAAAGTTGCACGCCATACGTTCTCAATTTTCTCAATGTGGTGAAAGGGGGGGAAATTCATATAATAACTGAAAAATAATATGTCAAGAGAATAACCAGCACTCCCTGTAGCCTCTAAGATACTTTTATCAGAAATGTCTGGTTGAAAACGGGAAAAAGAAATATGTTTTTGAAATGTGCCTCCGCTGAAAGCCCGAGGTGATCTTTTTCTAGCTGCTAAAACGGCCACATGTTGGGTTAGACAAGAGAATCTTGTCTGCAGTGAAGTGTAATGTGATGCCATCATTTAGAAACCACCAGCATAAGCATTAACGTCAAGATTTTTGCTTTGTATATGTCACATGCTAATGTAAACATCGGTGACTTTGCTTCTTCAAACCACAATAGCTGTTGACAGGTTTGTTTGCCCCTGAAACTATAAAGATGGAGCTGAATTGAATTGGACAGGAAACACACACTGTAATTTTATTTGGTGTCGGGGAACTATGTGTGCGTGCATGCTAACTAACTGCGCCACCGGACCCGCCAGAGCTGCCAGCGTCTCGCACCAGGATTTCTAGCATTAATTTAAGTCTGAACACATCCATAAATAAATAATGAAGGAAATAATGAAAATAATATTACGTTTGGCAGTAGGCTTGTTTCACATTTCCTCTTAGCCCACGTACTGCGCTAGCTAATTAGCTTTCTAAGGAGTCGTCCTCCTTTCTGTAAATTGAGTTCCTGAGGAAAAAAATAAGGCTCTCAAAAAGCGGTATTCTGATGAAAGACAAAATCATCACAAATGCAAGCAAAACAGTCACATACATGTAAAGATCTCAGAGAATGCCACTAAACATTTTGTACTCATTGCTTAATAATCACAACTCATCACAGAACTTCTAAGAATGTAACCATTAAGTTACTGTATGAAAAAATCATTTCTAAATGTTGTTTGAACATCCAATGTTTTAAAAAACGTTTTATGGGACTCAAATTTAAAGGTGCATTGTGCAACATTTCATGTTAAAAATACCCGTTTTTCTAACCTAAACATGCTAAAACAATTGCCTTATGGGCTGAATGAGCCCTTCTCTGATCACTGCGATTGCTTCTATAATTCTGTACAGTAAAACTAATGAAAGGGATTCGGGCTCGAATTTGAGACTGGGCGTGACGTCATGCGCGTTCACGCACTCCTGGCTATGTCTGGCAGGTTTGTGTATTCGCCACCATTCCGTATGAGAGAAGACAACTTGAGCGACACAACTTTAGTCAACTTTCGACAAAAGTAGAAGATGGATTCAAAGAGACTGGCTTGTAGTTCATTCCAAACCCCAACGCAAACTCCACGTAAGACAAAGAAAATTAAACTTTTGTCTAGCGCCAGGAGTCGGAATAAGACGATAGTTAACATCGGGAAGGATTTCAACAAATGGAGAGATCTCCAGTCTGCTCAAGGGGTCAAACGCGATCCTATACAAAGTAATAACTTACTGTATTTTGTTCATGAACTTGTTTCCATAATCATAAGTGGATACGTTAAACACATAAAACAGTTCAACATGAAGATAGATGGAAACAAAAACCGTTTTCTACTACCCCCCTTTTCCCCTCACACACACATAAGTGTGTAATTCACTCAAATGCCTTTCCTTTCATATATTTACAATGAGTTGCACATTTATAACTTTATTACTTCTGAAGACATTATGACTGTAACAAAAGATTTGTGCGGCCGGTCCTCCATTGGTTATGAACAGCTCGTGCAAGTGTGCGTGTGGTCCATGAGCGTGCACACCTCTGGTTGCAGTTTCGCTTGTCACCAGAGGGGGCGTAGTTCTGCGAAAACTCATACTTGCACTATGCACCTTTAAAAAATAAATAAATGAACAAATAAATTGTATAGGGGTGGTGATCGCGCAGTGGATAAGACACATGCCTTTGGCAAGACACTTAACCCCTAGTTGCTCCAGAGACGTGCGACCTCTGACATATATAGCAATTGTAAGTCGCTTTGGATAAAAGCGTCAGCTAAATGTAAATGTAGAGGTATAAATAACATTTTTGTATTAACGTTTAATGAACTGGAAGAATGTTTCTTCATATTTTTTTAGAGAACCTTTCCAGAATATTATAAGTTATGAGATCGTTCCCTAAATGGGATGTGGCTGTAGAAGCCAATGCTGATCAGCTTACCCATTTTTGGTGCTTTTCATTGACCTTGCAGTTACTAAAACAGTGTTCGGGCCTTTAACCTCCCCCTGCCTACTTGCACACTCTTAACACTCCCACTTTAGGATCTTACCTGCTCCACCTTGTGCTCCCCAATGCTTCTCATAAAAAAGCTTATATGCGCAGGGACAGAAGCTGTGGCTCAAGGTAGCCTCTAGTTTTTATTTGAGTCTTAAAGAAGACCGTAAACCTTTAGCTCCAGAAACAACCTCCGGCACCTAGAGCTTGCATGCTCTCGTTCCTCATTAGACCCCAGTCCAAAAAAAAAAAGAAAAAAAAAAGACATGTTCAAACGACTTCTTCCTCGCAATGCGTTTACTGCTAATTAGTTTGCTTTGTAAGGTTAGATGTGCGGACGGAGCAACTTTGAAAGCGTTTGGCGGCCATCTGTGTGAGCACAGCGATAACTATGTACAGATGGCCCGCACTCGAGACAGGTTGCTTCAGAGAGGAAAAAAGCAATGAGACGTTTTTAGTTTATGTTAATAAGATTTATGGCCACACTCACAGGTAACCTATTTGGCAGTAATGGTGACTGTTAGTCATTTGAGGGGAAAAAAAGTAAAAAGTTTTGAAGAAGAAAAGTCATTGAAGCGGATGAATATAGAGCAAATAAAAGTCTTGTTCCAGTGTTAAATATTTTCTGTGATCTACTAACTGTATTAGGTGGGGTTATTAGTCATTCTTATCATTTTTCTACGACTATTTCTTTTTTCTGCTTTGCTGTTTCTACACTTCCACATATTGAATCAATTGGTTGTCAGCTACTTGAGAAAAATACTTAATTTAACCAAGTTAAATTGCCATTACTTACTCAGTGAACCAGGTAACTCAAGAAAAAGGTAATATTGCCTGGTAATTGTTGGACACGGTCACAAAATTCGCAAACATAATCAAATAAGTGAAGTGACATTTGTAATTTATGCCTTTGCCTCAGACGCAGGTGTTTACATACTGTTTTCAGCCATTTTCATTTAAGAAATTTGAAGAAAGCTAATTTCTAATTTTCTAATATATTTATGTGTACAATAATGTGAACAAAGACAAGAAGATTATTATTGTTTTTTATTTTAGACTGACATTGTACATTTTGTGTGAAATATGTCCTAGTTCACTGCTTTTTTGGACAATATATAAGCTCTTCTAACTTTATTTTTTTAAAGTTGTGCTGAATTAGTGCTGGCCCATGACCAGGTTCCTCAATATAGAGATATTCTGTATGACCGCACACAATAGGATTCCTCTTTCTAGTCTATTGATTACATTCATGCTATAAAACATGGCTAATTTTATAATGGCTAGATTTTGTTTTATAAAATATATCATCCAGCTCCTTAATTAACACACTTCTTTTTGGATCAAGGGAGAGGATTTGCACTAATTCAGTGTTTACTTTTCAAACATAGTGAAATAAACTTCACTGTGTTGCCTTTGAGTGGCTAATTCGGCTAATTGCTTCCACAAGTAAACATTCTGTTAGCATGGCCCGTCACAAAACACATCAGCTTAGCTGTAATGGAGTCCGGAGCTTTTGGGAGGTTAAGAGTGTTTTTATAACTTAAGAGGACTTGATAAGAGAAAGCTATATTTACAGTGGATCAGTTTGACAGCTTTTCAAAGAGCGCTATCTATAAGTGGCTATTTTTGAGCCATAGAGAGACTGTCCTCTTAGCTGAAGTCCTCATTAGGGAAGGAAATCGAGAGGAAGCTGAGAACAGAGAGAAAGAGGGAGATAAAAATATGTTCAAATAACATCTTTGTAATGTCAGTGCCCATTTTCCCTTCTGTGCTTGCATATGCAGCATCTTCATACTGTTAAAAACTCTTCAGTTATTGTTTGTACTTCTCTGCTAGCAGTGTCTATGTTGTTTTTGCAGCCATTTGTAAATTTTCCCCAATACCACAATCATTTTAATCCTTTTTTTTAGATGCTTACATTATGGATAAAGTAGGATAACATTCTTATAACCAACACTAAACAGCATATTTTATCAAAAAGAAATTTGTTTTAATGAATTGCATACTGTGACTTGAGTAGCCCTGTTTTGTTTTCTTCCATGTCTTCCATTTTTTTCTTTTCATAATCTCTTATTCCATATCTCATACTATTCCATCTGTTTCTGTTAAACATTTATTCATTCCTCATCTGTTTCATAAGACGAACCAATCAAGAATACAGACACTAGAAGGCACCTCCTCTCCCTCTCCTTCTTTTTTTTTTTTTCCTGAGGTTTTATTAGGAAATGGATCCCAGGTGTTCGATAAGCCTGTAGTGGACATGACAGCAGTGCAATCAAGTGTATAAATTTAATTGCAGGCTCATTTGGGGCCGTTTATTAGCCGGTTAGGGGCACCCTGCTCCACTTGAACCCTGTTATTGTGAGGCAGAACATCTGTTTGGCTCTTTTTAACTATTTGTTTCATTGCATAGTTTCACAAATGCACAGTTTTAATGGATACAGGATTATGGTAAACTGGCATTGTGGGCTTGAATGCTGTAGTTGTGTTTCGTGGAGCAATTTATGTTGTTTAAGGATCAATTTGTAGTTTGTTGTCTAAATTATAAAACAAATCTCCAGGAAATATATAAATGTAACCGTTTCATTTTGTGAAGCATCATCGACTGGCCCGTTTGGGAGCCAAACACAACAAATGAATTTAGAGCTTATTTTCTTTCATTTAATCATATGAAATTTGATGTTCTTACTTTGTAAAATGGTGTACAAAGTTTTTTGTAAAAAAGTATTTCTCTGTTTTTTTTTTTTTTTTTACAATATTGACACCAAACATATCAAGTTCAATGATAAATTGTCATTCTCAAAAACTTCAAATTAATAACTAAATAAATCCAAATAATTAAAAGATCGATCCCGTTTTTTGAATAAAACATATTACAAGTCATCACCGTGCAATATTGAACATGTTTTTGTTGAGTTTACTGAGCGGGTCTCAGTGAAGATGAGTGTGGGTGGATTGTTTCGTCATTTTGATTGTGATTTTTTTAATAGTGTGTAATTTTCATATTTATGTACATTGTTTCTCTGTGTATGCTTATTGAAACTTATTGACAAAATTTCCCCATGGAGATAATGAAAGTCAACAATAACAACAACAATATATTATAAATTCAGAGATATACATTGTTGAAATTGACTTATATTATTGTCAAAAACTGTGTTTTTGCAAAAATGTTTTAAATAGGCCATTTACTGCGAAAATGTTTTAAATAGGCCATTTACTGCGAAAATGTTTTAAATAGGCCATTTACTGCAAGAAACTTCAGTCTACCGCTTTCCCCATCATAAGGTTTACCTAGAAATAACATTGTTGGACCTTTCTCACAACTTTTCCATCATTGTTTTCTGTCATTTTACACTATCTCGGCTTTAACTCACTCCGTTTTTTTTTTTTTTAGAAAATGTGGACTTAAAGGATCCCATTACTTAGGCCACGTTTACACAAAGCCGGGTATTTAGAGAAACAGGTATTTCCCCCGCCTCCATTTTCAATAATAACATTGTGCACACACCCGTATAAAAAAAGTCGTCGAGCGCCATCATAACTATGTCAAACCTATGGGCGGCAGTGTAGGGAGAAGGATAAAACCTTGCAAGCCAATCAGAATCCTCAGAATCGACTAGAGAGAACCTAAAACCCTGTTTCTCCCAGTTTACACGACAACACATAACTGGCATTTTCAGAAATCTCCTCTTTGGCCAGAGTTTTTAGAAATAATCGTTTTCTGTGACAAAAACTGGGTTTTCGTGTAAATGACAGGCCAAACCGCAAGGAAATATCTGCATTTTCCTTCGTGTAAGTGGGGCCTTATTGTGTTAACATTTTCACATAACAAGGCCTACATTTTACAAATCAACCAGCCAATAGAAAATGTATTATGAAAAAAACAAAACAAAAAAACAGATAAAGACATTTCCTCATCCTCATCCATGTATTTCTCATGGTAAATTTCTAGATTAATCAACTGTATTTTCATAATCACTGCATGCTAATGCATCACACAAGCCAAAATTGGAAGCGCATTTGTTTTGTAAAATGGTCTTCTCATGCCGTGCAATCTAACATCCACATGATGTCCTCTGTAATTTGAATATTTCTATGTGAGTCAAGCATGACAACAAAATAAACAAATACATGCACTTGCTCCGGTGGCACCTAACAGCATTTTCTCAAGTGTGCAACAAGGGCTAAATATGTCTTAGCAAAGGTCAGGCTATGATTTGTTATGAGAGCACTCGTGGGGATTTCTGATGCGCGCTGATCAATCCCACACCCCTTGACATGCACATAAATCAATGCTGTATCAAGAAAAGCCCTCCCACTGTACAAGACGAGAGCAGGGCGACGTGATAAATCCCGTACTCGCCATTTTCTGCCCCCTCCTCCACCTCTTAGATCCCGGCCCGCTGATAGATCGCAATACGCCGGCCTTGCTGTTCTGTTTGGTGGCATGAAAAAAGAAAAAAAAAAAAAAGAAAATCCCCTATGCGCTAACACTCTTTGGCGTTGATGGCTTATTACCAGGCGCTGTGATTTGACGGGATGTGTTCAAGGATCTCCTGTGCGGAGGAAAAGGTCAGCAGCTTTTAGCTGCGGCTCCGCTGGAATACTAATACTGTCCTTATTCAAATGATCCGCTACATTGCTTATTAAATGGGCTCCGGTGCTTTAATTTAATAGTGCGGGAGCCGGGGCGAATGAGAAGCCATTGCCAGGTCTGAGTGAGACGCTTCTAAAGGCAGAGATCAGAAGGGGGTGGGGGTGGATTACAGGAAGTGCAGTCAGTGTTACCGTGTACGTTGGCGAACACACGAGAGTGTGTATTTTTGCACATGATGGACACACGTACGGTCACGTACATTCGCTTTACATCTCATAATTGGAGAATGTCCTCTCTCGCTTTCGTTCCCGCTCCACCTCTCCTGCTAATCCTCCTTCCACTTGGCTCTACGCAAACAAAAAGAATAGATCCATTAAGCACTTGGCTAGGCTATTAATGCTGTTTAATGTACGTGTTCTCGTTAAACCCGGTTTTGTGGATTTGAACGTCGGACAGTGTTGTGCTTGTTTCTCATAAAAGTTGTGTTTATTGGATGGTTCAGTCTTGGAAATCTCTTTTGATCAATTGGCAGGATGGGCCTCATGTCTAGAGTGATGTCAAAATTGAGTCTTAAAGGGATAGTTCATCCAAAAATGTAAAATGATGTCATAATTCACTGCACCCTCGTGTCGGTTTTAACCACAGAAGTGGACAGAGCCATCGCATTGGAACTCCATTGAGACAAGTGAAGCCTGTTTTTTTTTTTTTTTTTTTTTTTTTTTAGCACTTCCATTCCTGACACACAGACTCAAGCCAACTCAAACAGAGCTTGAAGATGTAGATGTGACGTGGCAAACCCGTCTGTCTTCTAGTGGCTGTGGCATGAGAAATCTGAATCATTCCCTTATTTCAAAGCAGAGGCGGAGAGTGTGAGTAGGAGCTGTCCATGAGTTAGGAGCAGGAGACACTTTTGCTAGGTATTCTGATTATTTATTTTGTCATTTTGCCTCCACGTTTCCCCGATTGCCCGCAAGCTTCTCTTCCTGTCCTGTCTTGTATGGTAATCTCTCTAGAGTCGCTTGGTTATGACGCAATCGTTAGCCCACTTTTACAAAAAAAAATGCTTCTACATGGCCATAACATAAGCCACAAGGTAATGGAGCATTTTATATATTGTCGTGTTTCTTTAGAAATGAATGAAGGACAAATGGGGTCTTCAAACGCCTCAGATGTAAAGTTATTCGCTGTCAAAATGACGCCAAAATGAATGGGAGTCAATGGGAATTCTAACGCAAGTGAAGTTCAGCTACAAGATGGCAGCTCCCGCGAGGCTTCAACTTCCGGTCGATGGATTACCCCCTTGGTTTTAACTTTCATTCTTCAGTGAAAGATATTTTGAAGAATGTATCAGCTGGATTTATACTGATGCCTAGTGGCATGGATCATGGGATCATGGGTTTAGTCTATAGTTTTTTGTTTACCAATGCCATTGTGCAAATGTAGAATTCATAGTCTTCTGTGAATTTCTCTGTGACTGAATAGTTTTCAGCAGTTTCAGACCCCATTAGGCAACCCACACCATGTAAAATAAAATATTCTAGGCCTACTGTATATCATGCAACACAATAGTGAGTTATGTGTGTATATGCCAGAGAGAAAATCATATAAAGGGATGTCTTAACAGCCATCAGCATTCATTCTGACATAAGACTGATTCATTTTTGTGTCATTGACTGGGTAGATATGATTGACAAAGCAGGTACGCTTTAGCGTGAGTAAATAAAATACATCTTTCTTTGTGTGCATCTTACACTCAAGATGAATTTTGCACTACACTCAAACCATTAATTGTTATTATTATACTTTTCTTCTCATGCAATATGTTAAAAATACGTCTTTGAAATAGTACATAAACAACATAAACAATATATATATATATATATATATATATATATCCTTTTTTTTCTGAGAAAAGAGCCCTTTAGGGATTTGACAGTCATGGAAGCTGACAGCCATGGACAGTAAGAATAAATAAGTTTGTATTCATAAAATGGCCATAAAATATGACAACAATATAATTGAAGCTTAATTTGGTATTAATGTGGCACAAACCACATAGGCACTTCCTGTGAAAGATAACAAATAAAAAAGTGAGTGTGGGTGAAACAGAGACAATGGAATTAATGTGTGCTCTTATCACAGATGAGCCATTACATTCAGCCTCACTATTCTGAACACACATGCACATCGATACCTCAAACAATAAATAATCAGTCCAATAGAATACACTCTCTCAACTTCCACTGGAAATCTCCCTATCATTATCACAGGGTGGGAACTGAAAACAATTAATAATCCCACAATCAGCCTTTCAAACCGCATCCGTCTTGTTTTTCATTAGGCTCCTCTCTCTCTCCTAACTTTGCATCTGATCAGCAGTCTTCTCTGCGGCTTCTTAGTTTTAAAGGCCTATAACAAACAATGTTTTCCGAGATTGCATTTACATTTATTCTCTTGGCAGATGCTTTTTACAGTGTATTACTGGTGTTTTATCAGTATGTGTGGAGGGAATCAATCCCACAGTTGTGTGTGTTGCTCTCCATATTCTACCTGTTAAGTTGCAGGTGACTCTTTCTCTACTATATTGATCCATATTCATTTTTTAACTACAATTGCCATCCCATGCGCATCTTGTAAGTATGGCCCCAAATCTCATGATTCAGCATCCAGAAACAAATAAAATCAAATGTTTTCCCATTTTCTTCTACATTAAAATCTGTCCCACTTCCTGCGATGACTGTGGTCCAGGGTTCCCACACATTTTAAGCAATACATTTCAATGACTTTTCCAGTCATTTGTGATTGTTGGCTCGGGCTTTTAAAACACATTTATAGAGTTTGTGCTCATGAAGAACACATTTGATCTGATTAAATCTTCAGGGCTGAGCTACAAAAAAAAAAGAAAAAAAAAAAAAAAAATTCCCCCAAATATATTCTACCATTGAAAAGATTGGTAACGGTGAGATTTTTTTTGTAATGTTTTTTGAAAGAAGTCACTTTTGCTCACTAGTGCTGCATTTATCTTATCAAAAAAATACAGTATTTTTTTATAACTTTTTTTTCTAATATGATATATTTTAAAATGTATTGTATTCCTGTGAAGGGCAAAGCTTCATTTTCAGTATCATTACTCTAGTCTTCAGTGTCACATGATCATTTAGTGCTGAGGAAACAGTTCATATTATTGTCAATGTTGAAACTGACGTGATTCTTAACACGTTTTCTTAATTTAAAGGTGCTATATGTATTTTTTTAGCGGCCTCTATCGGTGACGTTTCAGATTACAACCAATTTTTACATGAGCGCTCGTGCTCTTTGCGTGCTCGAACACAAGAGCGAGCACTCATGGTACACACCGTTCACACTGAGACTTTCAACACACCGGAGAAAGCATTACACGACATGCTGGAAAGTCATGTAGTCGTAACGTTATTGTACTGAACGTGTCTGGAAATGTGTATTATAAACAATATGATAGTAGTGGGATGAGTAGATCTAGTACATAAAAGAAAAGTTACATCCTAAAGCACCCACTCTTTGTTATCCTGGAACAGTCTTTTGTGTTCATTTCACGTCTCATGTATGTTCTAGTTTACCTTGCTATTTCATTACAGTTTACCATTATTTTAGCATATCTGAAAACATGTAATTTATCACAATGAAACTAGCGGAGGACTCTCCATAATTCAAACGCTCTGCCGATGTTGATCCGTGTTTTCGCCCTAAGTCGATCCCATTCACGTTTGGCCTGACGAGCTTCAGATACATTTTTGTTTTGTTTTGTTTTTTATATTTATGTGGAGTTTGTGTTGGAGTCTGTGTTGTGCTGGAGGCAGGTCATTTTTTGGTTTTATCACACTCAATGTCGTCAGCTTCAGTGCCGTCGCATAGACTATAAAAAGGAGAGAGGCTCGGCAGTGTGCATACACGTCACATCTGATGGATTTCGCTGAAAATCTGACCCGGAGACTTCACATAGAAATAGGAATACTGGCCTTTAGAGGGGATAGCAAAACCAGACAAGTGGATCATTGTAATGTGTAATTAAACCCCATTCACACACAGGCAATAAAAAAAGGATTCATTTTAGAAGAAAAGTTACATATAGCACTTTTAATAGAAAGTTCAAAACGAGATTCATTTGAAAGAGAAAACTTTTGTAACATTATAAATGTCTGTACTCCCATTGAATGCATCCTTGTTGAATGAAAAGATTAATTTCTTTAAATTGGAAAAGGGCACCTTGGATAAACTAAACATCTACTTTTGTGTAACACGTAAGTCTGACATGAGGGTGAATAAATGTTGCCAGAATTGTCTCGAAACTATTAATTTAACGAATTTCCACATGCAAGTTTTTGTCTTTTGGTATTTGCTTGTATTGGTATTTGGTATTCTTGTGTTGTGTTTTTGTGACATCATTATCATAAGATAACAGTGTGATTCCCTCCCAGCACCTCCACCTCCTCCAGGCCATAAATCAGAGTGACTATGTCATCATTGTGGGATGTGGCGGAGCTCAGTGTCGAGGCGGTTGGCGTCTCGGGTGTGAAATCACTTGACCCTTTAGCATTAACCTTTCCTCCACTGGTCTACAGGTCTCTCCCTGAGCCTGAGAACAAAAGAGGAACACTCCTGATTAAACACTAGAGTCCTCACTTGATATTAAAGCCTAGCTTAGTTGCCCATGTCCCCACTAAGACTGTGTGTGTTTGTGTGTGTTTCTGTATGTGTGTGTGTGTGCTGGTGAGGAGGCAGACAGACCAGCGTCCCAGTGGGAACAGTGTTTTGTCGTCCCAAGCAATGTTTACATTCACTCCCCCTAACACACACACATAGATCTCTGTCTCTGTGGTTTGGATCGATAGGCAGAGCTAAGATGCGCTCTGAGAGGCTTGAACTCTGGAGGAACACTTGTGTGTCTGCTTCGGTTTATACTGCATACATCACAATAACATTCTTCATTTACTGGTATTAACTCCTTTTCCTCCTTTTCATTAAAAAAAAAAATAAAAAAAAAATAAAAATCTAATTAACTTATTGAATTAAATTACATTTTAATTATTGTGTGCTTCAATTACATAGAAGTTAAAATAAATTTTAAATATTTTTTTTATATAAAACAAAGTAGAATGTGCACACACATAAACAAGCGCACATACACACACATTTTTGTACTGTCTAATCCTAACCCTAACCCTTCACCATATCCCATAACCTTATCCCTAAAAGCAAGTATTGACCTTCAAACAGGCCTAAAAAGGGGTCTCAAAAAGTGAGGACTGACCATTTACTCCTCAAACCAGTCCTCACAAAGATTTCCTTGTTTTATGATTTTTTTTATATAATATAAAAAATCTTATAAAAATCTTATATAAAAAGATATTATATATATATAATAAACTTGTGAATATATAATATATATAGAAAATATAGAAAATATATAAGAATGTGATTTGCAATAGTTGTCTATGATACAAACGTATTATATACTGTACACACACACACACACACACACACAAACATATATAATTTGATATTAACTTGTTTTAATAATAATAGTAATATTAAAAAAAACAATAATAATTGTTTCCATTATATTAACAGATTAAGAAATTATATTTTTTTTGTGATATTTTTTCTACTACAGTAAAATAGTACAACTAACAAAAACTTGAATGTTATTTGCAATAGTTGTCTATAACATATATATATATATATATATATATATATATATATATATATATATATATATATATATATATATATATCACCATTAGCATTTGCATTAATACAATTAGGTCAATCTAAAAGTAAATTAATATAGCCAACAATACAACTGGTTTGCAATTTACTAAAATCACCACTTGTCTTTAATTATCTCTAATTTAACTAACAATATAATATGAGGTATAACTTTGTCAAAAGTGTGACTGTTTATCTGTGAGAGAGTAGGGAAAGTCTTTAACGGTTCCTTGCTACACGTTAAATTGTAAAAGCTCTTTGTGTCCCGTCCCAGAGGCCGGAGAAATAGTGAGTGAGAGAGTCCCCATTCTGTTGTTCCACCCCCCTCATACTTATCTCTCTGCCCTGTCATGTTCCTTACATCAGGAGAAAATAATTAATTACTCAGTCCACTCATGATTTATGATATTACTGACATAATTAATGAAACACATCAATTTTCCTGTTTAATTGAAGGGGGCCGCAGTGCACTTCTGGCACAGTTAAAGGATTCACATGACAGAACAGGGCAACATAGACACCTTCCCTTTTTTTTTCCTTTTATTTCACCCTCTCCCTCCCAATTTCTCTCTCTTATAGCCTGTTATTATCAAAAGTGCATGACAACTTAGCAATGTCTGCAACATTAGACATTAGGCGGTAAATAGAGTCAAACACCCAAGCAGTTGTTTTATTGTGCATATTTACACAGATGCAGACACGCTGTACATTAATGTATATGTATATAGTGTATATATGATTTATGAGGCGCCATTTCTAGACGTGCACAGCTCTCCCTCTAGCCTGAAGACAATAGACAGCTAGGTAAGCCATGAATATTTAATTTCCAAGCAGAAGGTATAGAACATGCTCATGTGCTGCATCTAAAACAGTCATGTCTGACAGAACCAAGAAGTCTGGGTGATTTTACTGTTTATTGATTTAGAAATGTATAATTTATTTCAGTTTTTTTCTGTGGCGTTAACTCTTTCTGGCAATGTTAGATGGTCCATAATGCTTGACTATAATTAGAAGCAGTCTATTATTTTACATTTTGCTTTTAAATATCAAATATGATGTTTGATGATGGATTGTATGATGGATATTTAGAATTTTTGCTTCAAGGATTTTTGAATGGAAATGTCATAATACTTTTGCGCAATGAAAGCTTATTAATAGCCTTTCTTGTTCTGTCCTATATGTTGCTGCCTTACTAAACAGCTGTGCATCTGATTTTTATGTTGTTATTTTACAACAATACCAAGAGCAATGTGAAACGTTTTACAAAATTTAGTGACACACTTCTTGTCACTTATTTGTTCCCCACTAAGGAATGTTGTTGTTGTTGTTGTTGTTTTTTCCACTAAATGTTCAGATTTTATACAATTATTGTGCACTTGTGATTTTTCTTGGCTAAGTTTTGCTGAGTTATCCACTAATCTAGTTTACAATAGCATTAGGTTATGGTCATATATATCTGTTTTTTATTTGTTGTTTTTCTTTATAATGAAGCTGTCTATATTAAGTTGATTGTTTAACACACAAAAGAGTGATTATCAGATCACCAAGGCCTCATCCTGCTCGCCACAACCCTGATTTAGGGTTTTATTTAGTTATAATAATACAATATATATATATATATATATATATATATATATATTTTAACCGATTAATCGAAAAACAATCGTCCGATTAATTGATTATCAAAATAATCGTTAGTTGCAGCCCTAATGGAAAGAACAACAGGTCATAGGACACACACAGACACTATCTATATATATATATATATATGTGTGTGTGTGTGTGTGTGTGTGTGTGTGTCGTCTTTTAAATATTTGCATAATACTAAAATGTATTATATCCTAATGTCAAAAAAAAAAATCTCAGTTATTCTAAAAAAAATAAATAAATAAGCTGTTAGAAATAAAATTTGAGCTCAAAACATTCTAAATGTCTCAGAGAAGTCAACAAGAGTTTAGAGAGAAAGCAAGACGACGAAACAACAAAAAGTCCATTTCAACAATTTCAGCCATGCATTTAATTCCACTAAGGCACGTCGCAAAGAAGAAAATAAAAATAATTTAAAAAAATAAAATACAATAGATTTAATTAATAAAAAAAATTAACAAATCCAACTCACAAAGAGTATTTCATGTGCTTGTGATTGGGCGCTTTGAGTTGACCTAGGGAATGTGGCGGGCCGGGTGTGAGTGTGCATGTAACTGCTGGGGGGAGATTAGTGGCCATGGAAACACACTGCCATCCCTGTTTTTAGAAAGACAAACTCTACATGTGAGAGTGATTGACAAGTCTTTCCCTCTCCAGCTGACCCATAGAAATTAGCAAGTTAGAGTTATTCTGCTGCAGAGCTTTGAAAGAGGGTGGGGTGGGGGTTTTGATACTTTAAAGTGGCGCTCGAAAATGCTCCTCTGTCATTTGCATTTGAAACATTGCTGTGTTTTACGGCGTGGTGTGTTTTCGGGGGACCACGCATAGCTGTGGCTTCACGGCGTTCTCTGTGATTGGGTTGTCTCGACAGTGACAAACTTTATTTCCAGTCTGTGTGTGAGTGTGTTTGCATTTGGGTTTGGTGTTCATCTGTTTTATTGCTCCCAGACTTGATGTATTGATTTGATTGACTGTTTAAAACTCGTCTAAATGTCAATGTGACAGTCAGTGACTGATGTTCACATTGAGGTTGAGTTCTTCTGAGACTCTCAAACCATGCGGGATGTGTTCTGCCATGTGATTTGAAATTAAAAAGGGGTCCTTATTTATTATGACTTATGAAGTTTATTGTACACTGAAGTGTATTCTTTCTCTTATCATTTATCAATCAATGCAAGTGTTTCGGTGATACTGAGGTATACTTTATGTAGAATAACTAAATAATAGATTTTTTTTTTCGTCAATCCTGTGAAACATCTGGTCAAATTTTGTCAGAAACACCTGTACTTCTACATTTTAACATCATTTTACCACTTAAACAAAGACTAATACGTTTTTATATTCGAACAGAAGGGGGCAGCGTTGTTCTTCCAAACTCAATCTAACTGGCTTTGTCTGTTGGATGGGTGAATTTAAGAAGCAGGACCATACTGTCTTTCTTCGAAGAAAGTTAATAAAAATAAATAAATAAATAAACATTATAGGAATCCTTAATATCTGTAATATTTTTAGCCAGACATTCTTAATTGACTCTTAAAAAATATGTAAAATAATTTGGTTATAAAAATAAACAGTACATGACATTTTTTTAAAAAATTCCCTTATTTCCATGTTCACATCAATACCACAATTTAATGTCAACCCTGACAATCATAAACTAATCAAAATATTTTGTACCAGCAAAACACTTTTGTATTTCAGTCATAAAAAATGTATGCCAAAATAGAAATTTGTTTGATATAATATGTGTGAGAAATACAAGCATTTAATTATAATGCTGAAAACTTTACGTATGTGTGTTTTATCTTGCCAACATGTACGTTTTGATTTACCTACCTTGTAATTAAATCTGTTTGTACGTACAGTATTTGTTTTCGTTATGATATCTCTGAATTCTGAAGGTGCTTTGTGTCCGTCATGTCTTTTGTGATGTTTCAGACGGGGCATGAGACATGACATAAAGGAGACAGGAGAAGACTAAAGGCTTTTGTGTCAAAATCCCTCTGTGTGTATGTAAGGACTTAAGGATTATGTATCACTTAGCGGCCCAAGTTCTTTCTTTCCATGGTCTGTGTACTTCCCAACACATATACACACGTCCCCTCACTACCCATAGGCCCTTAACCTGTTCCTCTTTCTTTTCTCCCTTGCTTTCCCCCCCTCTCGCACCTCTAACCCTGGCTTAAAACTGCTGGACTGTGGTGCTGCATGGTCAGCATATCGTCACCTGAGTCCCATTAAGAACATTCACATCTTAGCATTGCCAGATCCTGCTATCCGCAGCCCTTTTCGGTTCATCTTCCTTTAGAAATAACAACAAAACAGATCTTTCTCTATAATTCTTCTTGATCCCTCAAATGGAGCCTCTCGGAGGTCATAGGAAGTTGGGGAGACGGTTTTAGTCAACTGAATAAGCAAGTTTTGGGTCTACGAGCCTCAAGACGAGGGGTGGCCTTATAAGGTTGTTCTGTCTCTCAGGGGTCTTGTAGTGTAAAGCCGATGAACGCTTAACTGCACAATGACAATCTGGTCTGGGTTAAAACAAAAAAGGAAGCCGTTATTTTGGATTTTTTCGTGGCGAGGCACATTCCGAGGATTGGAAGGTCACAGACAGTACATGGTCAGATGAGTTTGTTGGGGGTTGCATTTTGCAATGAGCTTTTCGGTTGTTTCAGGACAGTTTGATGGTGTATAAAAAGAAACAGAAGGATGATTTTTTTTTTTGGGAGGGGGGGGGGGGGATTTATATAAAACTGTAATGCACTTTTTTATTTGTGTAGCACTTTTTTAAAATACATATTGTTTCAAATCAGTGAATTCATGTTTACAATTTAGAGTGATCTTTTATCAAAGGTGACTGTCCAAGTTATGTATTTCAGAATTAATTTAAGGCAGAAACAATGAGTTCATTGAAGTAATGTTCAGACTTTTCTCTAATGATAGCATTATAGAGTCAAACAAAATTTTGACTTAATAACATGATGCAAACATTCTCAATGGAAAATGATACTTGTGCTTGATATAGTACATCAGTAAATACAAATAGTGTAGATAGATACACTCCAGACATTTATTTTGTTTTCTATAATATTTTTTCCCCCACGTAAAAAAAAAAAAAAAAAAAAAAAAAAAAAAACATATATATTGTTGGTTTAACTTAAAAAATGAAGTAACCTGGTTGGCTTAAAATGTTAAGTTCATTGAAATGGAAAAAATTGAGTTAATACAATGAAGGATATTGATTTAATCACCAGAAACTCAAAATATTATGTTATTTGAACCACATAAATAATTTAAGTTGATTTGACAAAAAAATGTTGTGATTACAAATCATGAAAATATTTTTACAGTGTAGAATGCCACTATAATGGATATCGGTCACATTTTCGTGAAACAGAAGCATAAATCTTATCCATACTTAAGCTTTAATGTATACTGGGTTTGATTAGGTCAGAAGATCATATTAAAATAATTTGATGAGAATTTAGTTTTTTTTGTTTTGTTTTGTTTTTCAAAATGCCATATTAATATGTACAGAATTATATATATATATATATATATATATATATATATATATATATATATATATATATATATATAGACACCTATATGTTTCAAGAGGATATGGTTATATGGTATATTTCATAGTGAATTGCATTTAATAAGCTTTTACTGATAAGGTTTATTTATTTATTTATTTTTCATTCTTTGAAAACACTTATTTTTCCAATAAAAATCCTGTGCAGATGATTATAACTTTCTCTCCACCCTGTTTTCAATGCATCTGGCGTAGCTCGACTCTGTGTGAGTGCGCGTCAGCTGTTGTGTGAATCAAAAGCTCGACAGCACTGTTTCATTGCGATGACCCTTACACCTCCCAGCTTTCTCTGGTTTGCCGAAGCCTGCGGACCTCGCCAGGGATGTCAAACAACAAAATGCTGGTCTGCAAAAGCCAATATCATGTGTCTGTTAGCGGTACAGCCGGAGCCAAACCGCACCTCATAATCTGGCTGAAATATTCATTTTCACATTAGCTCTCACGTAAAGATGCAATCGCTCGGCTTAGTCTCTCTCCCTGTCCTTTTCACTCATATCATCGATGTCACTAGGTGTGAATTCTCACGAGAGTGTTTTGTCGTATATCCTTGAATCAAGAATATTCTGGAGATGACAGAACGTATTCCAGGTGACAGTCGTGCAGCTGGTGGAGTTTGGGTCGTCTGTCACTCATTCGGTTCTCGGCAAAGCAAATGATGGCGTTATTGTAAAGTCAGTCACTTCTTATTAAGCCCCGCCGAATTGAAACGGTGCTAGACGATGATTCGTCCGTCAGGAGATGCGTACGGTTTGTCTGGATCTATTAACCACTCTCCTCTCACCATATCTCAGTGTCATTGTTCTGTGAGGAGCAGGGCCTTCCGCCCCCCTTCCCCCGAATATGACACGCGCACTGCGGGACATGGCAGCTTCCTTAGAAAAGGCCTCCGCGCAATCATTTACATGCTGTAACCTTACGCCTGCTATTGTCCGTGCCTCAGTCGACATTCATTTGTGTCCTCCGGCAGCTTTGACCAGCGAACAATCCCGGGCCTAGGCAGGAGTGGAAAAATGGGCCTACGTTTCACTGATTAAAGAGATGTGGTGTCAGCGCTCGGCCGCTGTCAGCACTCTGTTAGTGACTTTTTATATAGCTAAGCTGCTACGCTAATTACCTTTAAGTAAGTCGTGCCACCTGAAACCCATCTCTGAACCATTTTTTTTATAGGTTACGCATTAAATATGCGCTCATGTAAAATATAACATGCTCTAAAAGGAAATTAGATGGCTGAAGAGTTATGAAGGCTACATGTGCAATCACGTTTACCATTGTTAGGAATTCACGAGAATGGGAATTTCACATGCACTTTTGCTTGATGTAGATCAGTCAGAGAGTCTTGTTGACAAATAAATAAATGTATTAATGTGCAAATAGTACAAATGCACTTTTGTTACACATTTTTTATTTTATTTGACACCCTTTAAACTTTGTGATTTTTGCCATTTTGGAAAATGTTGAACAACACGAACAAAACTTGATTGTTGTGAATTCACAAAGCTGTGAAACACTGTTTGGCAGGATGTTTGGAAGCTCAGCGGAGTGAGGTGCTATTTCAAGGAAAGAGATACCATTAGAACGAACTCTGCCTGCTGCCAGTTGGCTAGACCTTATTTTGCTCCTAGTAGCCGCCTATGTTTGCGTTTAATTCGACTGTAAAATTAGATGGAACATGCCTCCGGTATATCAGAAAATAGCACACTATAGGCTACTACTTTTTTTTCCCCTGTGCTGGAAAAGAACAAAGTGGTATGAATCTTTCCAGATGTCGATGAAAGAAGTGTCCCATATCATTCTTTCTACAATTGTAAGCCAATACTGTAAAAGTGAAGATGACAATGCATATGGAATGGATGTCAGATCTCTGTCATAATGTATATTTTGCCTCAATTTGTTTTAGTCTTGATGAGGTGTAAAACCGGTGTTGGGAAGTGACTAAAAGTAGAGATTATACAACAGTTTTCAGAGACAGTAACTCTGGAGCTTTAAAATAGTGTAATAGCTTTTACAGGATCATGGAAATTTACAGCTTAACAGATGAGCCAGCTGAGGAAATAATCAAACACTTTCTAGAGTCAAACTGTCCTCTTGTTGTGTTGGGAAATCTGATTTAGTGAGTCAGTTTGGACATGAAACTGGTTAAACATTCAGTAATTCTTCTGAAATATCCATGTGAGATGTGTTATTTATTTATTTATTTTTTTGTAGATAAATGCTAATGGATGCTGAGGATCGGCATTGTTTTAAATAATGCTTTTATTCAGTGAGGAGGCATTAAATTGATCAAAAGTAACAGTAAAGGCAGGTATAATGTTGTGAAAGATTTATATTTCTAAATAAATGATAAATAAATAAATTATTTTGAACTTTCCATTTATCAAAAAAAAAAAAGGCAAATATGTAGCCTATCATATGCTGCGGAAAATTAAAAAAATACATAAAATTATATTTTAAAATGTATTAAAACAGAAAATGTATTTAAAATTGTCATAATATTTCACAGTTTTGTAATCAAATACAGCCTGGTGAACATAAGAGACTTCTTAAAAAAAGTAGGCAGAGTAACGTATTTCCAATGAGCCTGGGTTGCAACACACACATATATATATATATATATATATATATATATATATATATATATATATATATATATATATATATATATAACTATCTTTCTTTGCATATAACTATCTTTCTTTCTTCTTTGGACCATAAAAGGAGATATTCCTAAGAATGTCTGAGCTGCTCTTTTGCACACTATGACAGTGGATAGGAACAGTCAAAATGCTCAAGATCTTAAAACAGCCACGCAGCACTTTGACGCAGAGTGTGAGCTAGTGTGTTAGCATGTTAATTTCGTGAAAGATCTAGCGCTGCTCTCCATGACCTCTTTTCATTTTCTTAGCCCCGGCACTTGGCAGGTTCCCTCATCTGATTGCCTGCCAGAAATTTGCTGCTGTAGCCATGGTGGGGTTCACAACCTCTGTAATGGCGAGCGACGAATTCACAACATTCGGCAAGAACGCTTTGTCATTCTCGTTCGCCTTTCCTCATTCCTTGGCTCGTCTGTTTTTAATAGCAGGTTGTATTGTCTAGCTCCTTAGCTACAACAAAGGGATAAATACAAAGCGTATACTGTAGGTGCTTGTGCTAAAGGCCTTGGACATGACATGTGACAGCCGATGATAAATTGGTTCGGTGTCTGTTCAATTTCAGATGCAAAGCTCTGGAGAGAAGGAGAAGGAGAGGGAGAGGTGAAATGAAACATTTCTGGAACGGGGTGAGTGGGAAGTTTCAGATGATGTGTGGCTGTGTGTGGACCAGATAAGCCTCTGCTGAAGTTCTAGTGCAGGTTACTGACGTCCTGTCGTTCACAAGTGCATCCTGGCATCCAGTCAGGCAAGGAGGGGGAGAGAAAGGAGTTTGGAGATTAATAGCATTATACAATTGTAGAAGACAGCGGTCCATACATCGTGTATATATATATATATATATATATATATAAATCTAACAAAACAACAACCTTATTGTATCTAACAACCTTATGGCTATAAGGTTCATAAAAGATCAAACAGATTGTTAATACAAATCTATAATTTAACTAACCACTTAAAAGGGTAAATATGTGATTTTTCTTTTAAAAAAAGGAATATGTGGAATGTGAGCAAGTTTTAAAAGTTTGTGTGAATGACACTCGTAGCAGAATATATTCTATTTGACGAGTCTGTTTTTCAACCACAATACTGTTATTTTTTTTTTCTTTTACTATTATTATTAATACTAAATGATGATGTTACTAATGATGATGCTACTATGATGTTGGCTGAGGTCTGTTCGATTTTTATTATTATTATTATTAATTTGTAATGTTCTTGAAAGAAGTCTCTAATATTCTTAATCGACCAGGCTGCATTTTTTTTGATCCAAAACTACAGTAAAATACAATACTACTGTGAAATATTATTACAATTAAAAATATCTATTTTAATTGTAATTTAATTGTATTTAATTTAAATGTTTTTTTTATATTTATTTAATTTATGTAATTTAAATGTATGTAATTTATTTGTTTGTTTGTTTGCTGGTTGGTTGGCTGTGCTGGATTTTTTGATATAGGAAGTTCAAAAGAAAAGAAATAACACTGATAGTTCAACAACAGCTTAAAGTGGGCATTTCTAAATTATGCATTTCTAAATTCCCAGTGTTGATTAAATGCTGAGAAAAAGTATTTCACACACTAAACAGCAAAACGCTGATTTGTTGCATGAGAATGATATTTGCAACTCTTAAAATAATAATATATAAACATAACTTTTGCAATCAATTTAGTTTTTTTTTAACTTCTATGGCGATAACTTAGAATTATTCAATGCAAATATAAAACCATAAACCATAAATCATAAAATGATTCGTTCTTCGGTAAACAAATTTAAACTATTGTAAAGGGGCTTCAAAAATACACTTGCACACATATAGCAAATAGCTGCGATGAGAACATGGTGAATTATTTTTTTGTAATTGTAAATTATTTGAGATATAATTTATTCTAGTTCTCCTCCTGATCATGGAGTGAATCAGTTGAGCTGGAAGGATTGAGTACCTGGCACATGCTCTATATGAACCAGAAAACCAGCCAAATCCAGCTTGTGTTTTTTTACAAGGCAAACAGGAGGATGTGTGTGACAGTGCATTTGTGTCTGTGTGTTTGAGAGCGAGAAAGAGAGTAAGAAAGCTTCTGCCTTTGTGTGCCCGTAAAGAAAGAGAAAAGCGCCTTCTGAATTGTCGTATTTGGGCCAAATTATATCTTATTGTAAATGTCCTGAAAATACCTATAAGACAAGTCCAAAAGCAATGACATGCTGAATCATCTCACAGCTCAAGCAAATTATAGTAATATAAATGATTCTGTTCCTCCTATTTTCCTGTGTGTACAGCTTTGAAATTTGTTGTATTGGAGAGATTTTAAATGTAAATCTTTTAAATAGTTAACTTGAACTAATAATGTAAAAATACATCAAAAACATTTATTATGGTTAACATATACTGTATACATTATCCAAAGTTGTATCTGTTTGTAATTCATATAATGTAATGGACCTCTTTATTAACTAACCACAACAAATGCTAAGAAATGCTTTTACTTTTATCCACTTAGCAGATATTGTAACAAATGTATTGCTAATTGCTAGTTAATGTTATTTACTGCATCAACATAACTTATGGGAACTGGTTGTCAATTGTTACCATTTAGTTAGTATATTAATCTTTTGTCTGTTAACAGGCTGAAGTTGTCCATGACCAATTGTGGAAAAAGTCTGGAAATTTATTCAGTTCTGCTTTTATCTACACAAACACATTCACTTGAATTCCCAAATTCACTTTTGGCGCACACGCTCCTGAGTATCCACAGCTGAACCTCTTGACATCTCATCTGTAGTCCTGCATTGCTTGCCTGGGCTTTAATTGAAGACAGTTTGTCTCTGCTGCGTAGCATCATCTCTCCCATCCGCCCCTCTCCTCCATGGGTCACTGAGATCCAGCGGATTCCTCCACTCCGGCTCCGGCCCAGTGCCTTATTGCTATTTGCCTCCTGCCGTCCTGGGAGAATATGTTAGATTGAAGTTATTTTATGCTTGGCTTAACACTCTCACTTTCACTCTTCTGCATCATGTCTCTTTGGCTTTCCCCTCTTGTCCTGTTCTTGTCTGGCTTGTTTTGGTGTTCCCCCATTCAAGAAACACTTGATGCAGAGAGAGAGAGAGAGAGAGAGAGAGAGAGAGAGAGAGAGAGAGAGAGAGAGAGAGAGAGAGAGAGAGAGAGAGAGAGAGAGAGAGAGAGAGAGAGAGAGAGAGAGAGAGAGAGAGAGAGAGAGAGAGGAAAGAGAGAGGGAGGAAAGAGAGAGAGAGGAAAGAGAGAGAGAAACGAAGACAGAGAGGAGGAGAAGGATGAGAGGTTTCAGAGGTTTCAGTGCTGGATAAAAGCGAGTGAGTGAGCAAAGATAAATCAACAATCCTCTGGAGTTTTAAACCTTAGATGGCAGGTTTTTGAAAGAGGTGGTCTCAAACGTACAGTAACTTCTGTGACACAATCGACTGCTGCTACTCCATGAGGACGGACTTCAACATGTTTATTTACTAAAGCACTTAGCATACAAAATGTGTTGCTATTATGTGGCCTACAATACATGTTCACTGTGATAAATGATTAGCAAATACATCTTAACTTGTAGCTGTTGTGGAGTCAGTCTGTGTTCCCCTGTCTTTTCATGTTTAGAAGTTCCCTGTTATGTTTATTAGTGTCCCCAGATGTTTCAGATTAGCCACACCCCCTTGAATCTTATGTAGCTTCCCTTGTATTTAAACTCAGTGTTTTAAATCAGTCCTTGTGTTCCCTCTTGTTCACTAATAAACATAACAGGGAACTGCTAAACATGAAAAGACAGCGGAGGCGGTCCCGGGGGAGGGATGGAATGGAACCAGGGCCTTGCAATGGCGTGGCGGGCCTAGGCCATGGAACATGGGCAGACCTGGCCCGTGGACCGGAAGAGGGCCTGGGAATTAAGTTAGGACTGGAGTCCAGGGTGGAGCAGGCTGTGCAGGCGACCAAGGCGGACCTGGTAGTTCAGGCTCTGGGATGAACGGGACCAGCAGTGAAGACCCTTTAGACGACCATGGTGGTAAAGATTCTTTGGGCGGCCATGGCAGGGAATCCTTTTGGGCGGTCACGTCGAGAGAAGACCCTTCAAGTGGCCACGGTGGAGCTGGCAGTTCAGGAGACCATGGCAGCACGGCCTCCATGGTCCCCTCCAGGGACCTACTGGGGGTTATAGGCTGGAGCAGGCACTGGCTCAGGAACAGACACCAGCTAAGGAGCAGACACCGGCTCAGGAACAGACACCAGTACAGGAACAAAAACAGTCTCTGGTTCAGGAACAGACTCCAGTTCAGGAAAAGAGACCAGCCGAGGAACAAAAGGAATAGACACTGGCTCAGGAAATACTGGTTAGGCGGCGCCCATCTTGTCCAGAGACACCGGCTCGGTGAACTTGACGTGAACGGCCTCTGGCAGGTGAGACGAGACGTGAATGGTCTCTGGCCGGGCAGACGAGACGTGAACGGTCTCTGGCCGAGCAGAGGAGATGTGAATGGTCTCTGGCCGGGCAGACCAGATGTGAACGGTCTCTGGCCGGGCAGACGAGACGTGAACGGTCCCTGGCCAGGCAGACAAGACGTGAACAGTCCCTGGCCGAGCAGAGGAGACGTGAACGGTCTCTGGCCGAGCAGAGGAGACGTGAATGGTCTCTGGCCGGGCAGACCAGACTTGAACGGTCTCTGGCCGGGCAGACCAGACGTGAACGGTCTCTGGCCGGGCAGACGAGACGTGAACGGTCCCTGGCTGGGCAGACAAGACGTGAACGGTCCCTGGCCGGGCAGACAAGACGTGAACAGTCTCTGGCCGAGCAGACGAGACGTGAACGGTCTCTGGCCGAGCAGACGAGACGTGAACGGTCTCTGGCCGAGTAGACGAGACGTGAATGGTCTCTGGCCGAGCAGACGAGACGTGAACGGTCTCTGGCCGAGTAGACGAGACGTGAATGGTCTCTGGCCGGGCAGACCAGACTTGAACGGTCTCTGGCCGAGCAGACGAGACGTGAATGGTCTCTGGCCGAGCAGACGAGACGTGAACGGTCTCTGGCCGAGCAGACGAGACGTGAATGGTCTCTGGCCGGGCAGACCAGACTTGAACGGTCTCTGGCCGGGCAGACAAGACGTAAACGGTCCCTGGCCGGGCAGACGAGACGTGAACTGTCTCTGGCCGAGCAGACGAGACGTGAATGGTCTCTGGCAAGGCAGACAAGACGTGAACGGTCCCTGGCCGGGCAGACGAGACGTGAAGCTGTGAAGACCCTGGGTTGGACAGAACCAGCAGTGAGGGCTCTGAACTGAACGGGACCAGCGGTGAGGGTTCTGGGGGTACTGTAAGCTTGCAGGGTGTTCCATCAGCCAAGCCCACAGTAAATGCCAAACCGCTCAAGGAGAGGGCCAGGTCGACATATCCCTCCAGGGTCCAGTCGGTATAGTCCTCCAGCATCAGTCATCCTCCAACCCGCTCCAAAACAGGTCCATGAGATGGATGTCATCTAATGATCCCAGATGACAGCAAGTCAAAAATATGTCTCCCTCAAATATGTCTCGATGGGCTGGCCATCCTGAAACAGGGCAGAAAGGAATTTCCTTAGGGCCTGGTTGCTAGCAGCTACTGGATCCATTTTCTGGTGAGTTCGTGTTTTAGTGTTATGCCAGGTTGGTTGTTCTGTTTCCTCGTCATGTTGCCTAGCCTGAGTTTTGTCTAGTTTTCTGTTGTTTATATAAAGTAAGCTGCATTTGGATTCTGCTTCCTCCTTGCTTCAGCCACCTCTACGTAACAGTAGCAGGTATTTAATACTTAATTAACTAGTTACATTTATGTTTTATTTTTGTTTAGTTATATAGTGAGTGAATATAAAATTATGTAATTTGACAAAAATATCCATGACGGTGACATGCATTACGTTAGAACAGTGTAATCTGGCACAAAATACACTATTAAAATACTAGGCCTACAATCGGAAATGATATAAAAAGAAATATAATCATTTAAACTATGAGTTAAGATGAAGAAGAAAAAAAAAACACGCTTTGACGAACAGCAGCTTTTATTTAAAAAAAAGACTCAAATGAATCAGTGAATCGTTTTTGACGCTGTTCATTTATGATCTGATTCTGAAGTAACCGATTCTGTGCTCTGTATTGAGAGGAAATACTTTGTAGACTTAGGTAAGTTTTGTTGTTTATTGCCTCAGTGTTGGTCGATGTGAAATTGTATGTTCAGTTAGTAACATTCACCAGTTAATATAGCCTTGTAGCAGTTTGTTACTGTAAAAGCTACTTTATAATGAAAACAAGAATGTCGCACCACAGAAAAATTTTGTCGTCTCTACATTTTAGTTGTTTAGTCTAGGCCTATTTCCTGACACTGACTGTTCGGTCAATTTAAGAATCAACATTTTTGATGTTTTGGTCCATCAGTGTATGTAAAATGGCAGGATGGCTGAGCTAATTGCACCCAGATATGGAAAACACACCAGTCGTATGTGACTTTATTAACAACGGATGCAGCTTGCTTTGTAGGTTATTCTTCTAATGGACGCTTGTTGTTTTGCTCAGAGTTTTTCTCTGGGCGCGAGCTTGTTTCTCGCATAAGTGTGAGTCGCATTAGGAGGATGAGGGTAATGAAGTGAAAGGCTGCTGTGTGAATGTGTGTGTAGTGACCCTGTAGCTCTTGCTCATTGCCAGTGATGTCCTCCTGATTTTTTCCATTCCTCATCATCTTGTCCCAGTAGGACATTTGTCGGCTTGTGTGAACACACAACTACACACTGTTTATTCACAAACTAGCATGGACATTTAAATACACACATGCATGTTTGTTTTTACACTTTCTTTTGACTTCTGTTATTTGTAGCATGAGGTAATGATATTTTCTATCCCTTGATATTTTCTATCCCTCAAATAACCTAACCATCAGATAAACATTTTAACATTTTTACTTTTTCATTAAAGCATTATTTAGACTAAAATGCATTTTTAAACTGTTTTAACTAAGAGTAACATGAACTGACATATCTTAAAATATGAGAGTGCATGGGCGTCAGTTTGGTTTGAAATGTGCTGGGGACAGAGACGTATTCGGAAGGGGATTTTCAAAAGTGCCGGGTACAATGACGCATTCATTATTTTTTTCTCTTTCGAGTAAGTCATGTATTGAAAGACGATGTCCTGTAGCTTCCTGATGTACATAAATAAAAATGAGCACAATGTCCGAGTATAGTGAGTGTACAGAGTATATAGGCCCTTTATTGTATGTGTATGGTGATGGTCCAGGGGTAGAATTTTTGCCTAGCATGCCGAGTCTCGGGAGGTTCGAGGTTCTAATCCGCACTCGTATAGTTTTTTTTTCCTCATCAAATCCAATAATGTTTATCAGTGGTTGAATTGATATAATGTTTATCAGTGGCTGTATATGTTTTGATGTGGGAAAAAATATACGAGAGCGGATTAGAACCCATGAGAAACAGGGACAGACAAGTATGTGTGCATTTTGATTTGTGATTTCACCGGAACGAATCTCCGCAACGGATTGAAGCGCGTTTCCGAGAGAAGACAACGCATTTCAGTGCTAGATCGCCTGTTATTTAACAAACAAATGAAACGAAAGCTGTAACTGGAGATGTTTTATTTGTATTGGTACATCTGTGCCGCGAGATGTTTCAAAAGTGGTGGGGACAAAATCGACCCTGGCAAAAAGTGGTGGGGACATGTCCCACCCGTCCCCCCCGTAAATGACGCCTATGTGAGAGTGCCTTTGTTTTGTCTCAAGATGCACACCAGCAATGTTTTTTTTTTCTTTTCTTTCTAAGGCATGTTTAAAGCTACTTAAATGTCATAACTAAGGCCTAGTCCTGGATTAATCTATCTCTCTGTCAATGAAACTGGGCCTTAGTTCCATAAAAGTATGTTCTCATAGTTTACATTTATTAGCGTGTAGTGCTCAAATGTAGTACATTGAGGTGCAGTATCCTCTGACAAATGAACTCAATCGGAGTGAAAGTGACAGCCACGTTTGACGTGATCCTGCATCTGGATTTGTTTTCATCTTTTGTCAAGCATCAAACCAACATGAACTTTGAAGGCTTTGTGGGCCTAGATGGGAAACAATCTTGAAACGTGCTTGCGAAAAGCAAACCGACACTACCCACAGAGTTCAGACCAGTAATGGGCTTGAGGTGAACGTTATCCTTCAAATAGCGCACTGAAGATTTTTCCAAGCGATATTGGGCTCACCACAGAACAGTCAAAGATAGGTTACAGAACAGAAATGTTGTGGTAAAATTTGATGAATGGACAGGCAAATGCATTCTGATTTTGCCCTAAATTGCTTGGCTCGGTTCGCCATCTTAATCTATTCATTTCCTCATCAAGTTCTTGGTAAAGCAAAGGACATTCTTGGTAATGTATGGTAACTAATGCATGTAAGACCTCACCTGTCCACTCCACGCGTCCTCATAGACTAACCAGAGACGGCTCTCCCCGCCTTTCTCCCCCAACCGTCATCATAGACCTCTCTATATGTTAGCTAGCGGCTAGACTAAGGAAAAAGCCTTTACAGAGGTTTGCACATATCTTTTTATTGCAGCATACATCAAGTGTGTTGAGACATTCGAAAGAGACTGCGAGATCCACGCTGATCCATTAATCATCATTCATTGTATGTTAATAAATTCTGAATTTCCCCATTTACCATGCGAGGCCAGCCGTGCACGCTGGTAACGCAACCTTTTCAGAGACCATAAATCACAGAGCCTGACTCATCTGACAGAGAGGCCTAAACACAGGCGCACAGTCAGTCCTGCGGGCACAAACACACAATCTAATGTACTCGCGTCAGAACTGGGAATCAACGGTGTAGTCTGGCATGTGGCAGAGCTGCTGGAGACGGGTGCTCTGGTGGCAGCGGTGGGATCAGTATAAGCCAGAGGCCTCATTTCCTCTGCAGCATCGTTGAAGGTTTTCCAGTCACCACGCGCTAAGACAAGTGTTGGCAGGCAAATAATACTTAGAGGAAACCACACTAGCTATTATGGGACAATGCTGCCTTCCAGGAGTGTTGTGTACCTGTCCAACTGATGAGAGGGTGTTAATAAAAGTATTAAGAGGTGGAATTCGGTTTGGTCGGAAACAGGGCCTTTCAAAACATTTCAAATTTGTTGGACTGGGAAAACGCTTCAAATGTTAATTAGTTGACAGCTAATAATTGTTTGAATTTCAGAGGGAGCACACTAAATCGGTGTCCAAAATTAACGTTTTGAATTATTATAAAATTAACTTCTGACTAAAAGTTAAGGACCAGTGATGAATGTTTAGTCTTTATCGTCCCTCAAACCTACCACTATTGGTGGATTGTCAAAATAATTATTAACTGTATATTGCAAAAAACCCACAAACAAAAAATCTATTTTTTTCTTAACTGTAAAAACTGCAACTGTCACAAAAAATATAAATATCCATAGTAGTTATGTTGTTTATTCCCAGTTTGTTGGCTTAATGAAAGGAATATTCCACTTTTGCAGAAACACGAAATTATGAAGACTCATAGACTAACTGTTTTATTTATTCACCAAAGCCATTATTTTCTGGCTGATGATAATATTTCACCTAAGGGTATCAAAAAACATTTAGAATGCTTCATTTCATGAACTTTGATAGCTGTAATTGTAAAAATAAATAAATAGATAAGAAATAAACAAACACATACATAAATACAGGCGCTATTAAAATGTTGCTTGTGAAATAGTGTAATGTTTTAAGTTCTGCAGAACCCAGATTCCCTCTAACATGTTTTCTGACAAGCGCTGTGTGTTCTGCAGTGTGCATCTCTGACAGTCAACACAATATCTACATTCTCTACTGAACCTGATCCAACCAGTAATCAAATGTAATTGTAGTTCACAATTTAACATTTATCGGATTAGGCTACATTATTTTTAGCCTCGGGGAACTGTTTTCATTGTCCTCGCATTTACCCCTCAATGTTTACAATACCTCACCCCCTCCAGAAGTCACGTGACAAACATAGCCTTGCTGTGTGCTGCAGATTAAAAGATTATCGAGGCTTTTTTGTGCAAAGACTGCTTATAAAACTATTATTGTCAACAGGACCTCGGATTCGTGTAGGGATGCATGTTTCCAACTCTAACCAAACACCTGAGGTACCGAAGGTCTTTGGGTGCTTGAAAATTACAGACGGGTGTTGGCATGATCCAGTTGGCACCCAACTATCTTATTATCAGATTTACTTTCATATCAAGGTATATGTTGGACACTTTTCCCGTCGTGATTCTGAATGTTTAAATGCTTTCACAGAAGCAGATTAGATACAATATTTTTTTTTCAAATACACAGACTCTTCAACCGTATAGCAACATAAATACTTTTCATTCAAATGTACAGTACAATAGTAAAGTTCAACATACAGGAAGCCTATTCTTTTGAAATACCAATAAAGTATGTTCTATTTATAGCAGTTATTTTGATAACCATAACACAAAAAAATAACAGAAAGAGTTTAAACCACTTATTTCCGAGCATTAGCTGAGCTAAATGTGTCAGAATATACAAGTTGTCATTGGTGAATCCGGCCAATCGTGAAACATCTGTGTCGTCATCAGAGCTTGTGCAGTCGCTCTGGACAAACCGTGCCGAGCAAGCTTGGCCGACTACTCTCGAATCGCTCTTGTGGTATTTTGATGGTATATGTCACAGTGACGTGGTATCAACTCCGTCTCAAGGCAGACCAATTCTAACAGGCATTCGCTGCTTCAAATCGTATGCCGATCAGTCTGTGCTGCGCTGCATGAAGTCGAACATACCTCTTGTCTTTGGGATGTGCACTTGGTCTGGGTCCAGTAGCCTAATGAGGTGGTTTTGATTGGCCTTGTCCCACAGGATCCAGAATCTCTCTTTTTCGCTCTCTCTCACTCACTCAGAAACACACCTCCATACTTCATCGAGGCACTCTCTAAATGACTTAATTGATCTAATCACTCACTCTATTGGTCAGAGCCATGCATCTTTTTCATGGCCAACCCTCTAGACGATGACATTGTCTTCTGTTCCTGTGAGTCCATCCTTCTGGGGTATTGTGACAAAAGTGGCCCAGGGGCTTGGCAGGGCTGCCTCTACTCTCGGCCTCTTAACCTTGAGACTTTTCAGTGTCTAAAATAGCAGAAACTTGATGTCAGTGTTGTCTGACATCAATGTTGATATGTGAAGCTTGTTCTGGACCAGTAATGACTATGCTAAGAAATGGTAACCACCATTTTCAAAAAGGAAAAGTTGATCAGAAAGAATTTGCATTCAAATGTATTGTTATTCTGAATAGTCATAAATTGAACAATCCCAGAGAAAAATATTATTGCTCAGAGGTTGCTCAAGCTTCATTTCAAAAGCCAACAGATTTGTCCCCTAAATTCTTTACAAATTAGGCAGTTATTGTCGCATAGTAGTGTATAGAGCGGTAACATGTGCAGTGTATTTGGATAAAATATCTAAAGGATTTATCCATGTGAAATGATGAATTTATATTAAGTTAGTTAATTATGAATTATGAATGATGAAAATTGAATATTTTAATGACATTTGAATGCAGACTCACACTCTGGTATCTTGGCAAGTTTGAGCAAAACTTAAAAAAACTTCTGCAAATCTAGAAGAGATGTGCACTAGATTTTTGGAATATTTTTCTTGCAAAGAACCAGGAGTCTAATCTCACTGTTGTCTATATATGAATGAGATCTCATTTGTGAAATTTCATTCAAATGGGTTTGTGTTTTAAGTAGTTCTTAGAGTAGAGTCCAAAGATGTTGACAGCAGTGATGCAGCATAAAACCTCCTAGATTATACAAACCTGTTAACTTGTGATTTACTTAGTCTGTATATTTCAGTCTCGCATTGATTCAGTCCCTCCACGTTTTGGATAACGTTTCCTAATCTAAGCAAGACAAATACTCACGACACCTATGAATCCACTTTCGGGAGATAGAATTCCCCTGAGAAGATGCATGGATTTGCACCTAAATGCCACTGGAGAGATGATCAACTACAGACACCCTCTGCATCCCCGCCTCATTATACCTCTATACTATGAGCCTCTTTAATACCCAGCCTTCCTAAAGAGCAGTTAATGGCAGAGAGGGCTAAAGGGATGCAGAATTAAGCCGTTTTACACCAAAGGGTAATTTGGTTTGATAAATGTTCCGTCATGGCTAACTAATAATACATATTTTAAGAGGGGGAGGGGGAGGGTGGGGTGCTCCGTTGCACTAGGAAAAAGGTGGCAACGTTATTAATGGCACCGACCACGCTATGTCTCATGCAGGGTTACGGCACAAGGTCAAAGCGCGTTTCACTGAATTAAAAGCCATTTTGAGCTATGGCACTCCTAATCAGCTCAGACCTAGAGGTGCATAGCTCAGGTATAATGAGGCACCAATGAATTTAAATAAACAGGGTGAATATGGTGATTTATAAAGGCAATGTGCTATCCTTATAGCTCATTAGCAATGACGGATACTTCTTATTCTTTCAAGCTCTTTTACCCATAGGACTTGAGCTTTTAACCAAGTAATATCCGCCTCTATTGTCAAGAGTGTGCATTCCAGGCAAGACATTTATCCTAGTCATTATGAAGAGTGGGGACACAATGCAAGAGTAATGGTAATGTATGCCATCTAAATAAACGATTTTCCCTCCTTTTCTAATCTTTTTTTTTCTGTCTGTGTAGGACTAACGCTTCCAGTAGACTTTTTTTGCGGCACGTGAATTCATCTTCATATTTTATCCCAGGTCTTTTTTTTTACCAATGAAAAGAGGAATAATCCTTGATTCAGAAATCGCTTTGCATTTCAAGGAACATTTTTTTTCTTTTCCCAGCAAGTCACGGTAGTGACGGGGGTCCTCCTCATTCGATCGCTTCTATAAATTATAATATTTTTTGCTGCAGAAAGTTGCTAGGGCTTAATTTAAAACCTGATATAAAGTACATTCAGCGGAGTGTTAACACGCTGATTAGGAACTTTCTCGGAATAATGATGTTTGATGCTCGCTCACTCTCCGGCTTCGAGAGGGTATTAATTCTAACGTTTCATGCGTCTGACAGCGAGAGTGGGGGCTTCTTTACCCCTCTTAACTTTCTCTCTCCTTTAACTAGTATTGATCTAGCTGAGTGCAATTACCAAGGTCCTCTTAGCTCTGGGTGTTAAATAGCGTAGCTTAGGCTAATGACCCTGCTAGCTTAGCCGCGGGCATTAGCAATGTAGTGCGCTGAGGCGTGCCAGCGGTCGTGACCACCCACCGCTCGGGTTGGGACACGCCAGAGTATTACTGACTTCATCAGGCCCTTTGTTAGGAAGCCCACTTTTTGTGTTGCCCTTGAAGAAGAGACAGGCAGAGTGTGGCAGAACGTCTTGATGTTATTATTCACAGGGCTGACTGTGGATCAGTGGTCTTGCAAAGCCAGCTTTTAATGTATTCCTCCCAGGCCAATCGCTCTCTCTGCTCCAAATGGGAAGGAGCAGAAGTCTTTCATCACAGAACTTTCGTCTCTGTTTTCAATCAGGTATATTAAGGGAGTATCGCTGTGAACGTATCATGACTTTGAGGATCTTAGGGAGCTGTAGAAATGATTTGTACTGGAAAGGTCCTTTTATAGCTCGAGAACATACCCTATTTCAGTCCTCTGTAAAATGTCAACGGGCGTCAATCCCCACATTCAGCCTTTTGCAAATCCAGCCTCTAAGTGCTTCAAACCTATCATTTATCACGGCGGTGTAGGACACACACTCATTTCAAACAGACACTTGACGGCGGTCTGTTGAGACGTTCGAGTTCTCACCGAGAGTGAATGTCAAAATGAGCAGCACATCATCTCTAATTACGTTACGTCAGGAAGTTTTATCATTCTTTTGAAGAGAAACAATGGATAAAGCGCCCTAAAGCACATACAGGCACTTGCTCGGATATAATTCAGCGCGCACCCTGAAGGGTGCACGTCTGTAAGGGTTTAGGAAAATGCTGTTCTGACAGTGGTTTGTCAAACAGTAGTGAAGAACTCCTCACAATCATCACCGCTTCATAGCTCTACTCTTTACATCCAACCAGGGCCGATTCCTGGATTTTTACCTCAGTGGGAACAAGTTCCTCAGAATTATGAGAAATATTAGTCAGTTCTACCAGAAAGACTTGGGAGAAAAAATGATGTAACAATGCATCCATTTATTGACAGCCCAGCAGGCAATTATTTGCAAATTCTTTGGCGTAGGCCCCGTCCATAGATCGTAATCCGAGGGTAGCGGATCAGCATTTCCTGCCTGAAGACGAAGGCAGGGGCGCAGCCCCCAGGGAAGTATAGACGGGACCATCCTGTTGGTGGTGGGGAGGGTGGAGGTTGTTGTCGCGTCGGCATCTGCGAACTCAAACATGTGTAAGTACCGATCTTTTATACGACAAGGATAAGAACGTGATTGGATAACCTGTAGGTAACACGTGACTCGGTAATTAAGTCTTCCTGGCAGAACTTATGCTAAAGCTTTCATTTTCTTGCTTTTAAGTTAAGTAATGATTATAAATATATATTTTATAATTGCATGTCTGAGACTAGGTTGCCAGACTTTCAATGAATTTTGATTTTTTTCCCCCCTACAACCTATTGTAGACCCATTGGTTTATGATGACTTGTTGAGGTTCAACTAGCTGAATATAGAGATAAAATAAACACCAATTTCTTAGCAAGAAGAAAAAACAGGGCTGCCGATGCTCCCTAAACATGTTCTAGAATTGCCCCAACCGATTCATATTTATTCTGTCAATTTGACAAAATGTCGTGGATACCCAAGTAACACACAAGGGAAATCTTGCTCATTTACTCACTCAAATCTTGGACTGTAAACAAACAGTGGCTGTTTGGGACTGGAGTTCATAGTTTCTTTTCTGGTTTTCAGCAGGTCAGGAGCTCCCGAAACAAGGCCCTCCGCTCCCCAACCCACCCACCCCCCGACTTCCCCGTGAGCGTCCGGCTTTACTCGCAGGCTAGCTATGATTAATGTCAACGCCGTCCAGCCACAACCCTTTCTGCAGCAGATAATGCCAGGCAGCAAGCGCACTTGACACTTTTAATGTATAATTAAGTAGAAAAAGTCAGCACTGGCTATGCAAATTTTTTCAAATGATAAATGAGACCGGGTGGCGGCAGGGATTGATTTTGTGTAAATGAAACTAATTATGGAAATGTCAAACATAATTAATAAAACAGGTTTAAGCTGCAAAACACTGTCAATGGAATGAATGAGGAGGCATTGGCGCCCATTGTTTGGGCTTTATTTAGGCCACGGTGTTGTGCTTGTTCGGCGCTCCCGAACGCACGCTCCCCACCCTCGCACCCTCTGCCTCCCGTTCCCCAAGAGGGGGGGAAATAAATTTGCTTGTCTCTCGGTTGACTGTAGAAATTAATTGCTGGAATCTTGTCCCATCCAAGTGTTACATTCCCGTGCAGGACATTAACATAACTAATTTAAAAGAACCCAAATGAGTGCATAATGGAGCACTGTCAGCGTGTATGACACTCGTTGGTCATACCAAATTAGCCTGCTTTCATAATTGAAAATTTTCCAGAGTCCCAATTTTTCGAACATTGTTTTTTTTTTTTTTTTTTCATCCTCCGGCTCCCGCTATCTTCTTGTCACGTGATGCCTTTTCATTCAGGATTTAAACAAAGGATTTGTGATTTACAAAAAGCCAAGTTTGACCTATAATTAGCGGAATGGAGATGGGGTGGCGCAATCGGGCGCGCGTACGAGAGGAGTCAGATCCTGAGACGCGGTAATGATGCCGGAGACCTTGCGGCCTCTGGGGAGGTGGAAGAGTAATGGAATGGGCTATTTTTATGGGGACCTGGATAGTAGGGGGTTGGAGAGGCCGATGGAGCCACACTGCAGGGTGGATCAACGGGGCAAGCACCCAGACTGGCAGACCCTACCCCAGTCATCAGTCCAGAGTGTCAGAACGACACACTCTCACTTACACACATCTGCCGCCACCCTCGCTAGAACATCTGCCACTTTTTAAACACACACACAGAGTTGTTCAGCAGGCCAACCAAGCAGCAAAGAATTACCTCTAGTAATTTACCACTTAAACTTACAAACACATTCATTAAAAGAAACCTTGCAAATCAGGGTGTAAAATTAACAAAAGGGACTGAGTTAAAAAAAATACACTGCAAAATTAATTATTCTGTTGTTTTTTTTCAATCAGTTTTAAATCTAACATTTAAAATAGTTTACAAAATTATATTATACGCCTAGATTTGGTTGAGTGCCAGTACAGACACTGTAATGACCTTAAGCTGGCAGATTAGTTCTGTATTTATTTATCAAAGCTGCATTTGATCAAATGGAAACATGTTGTGAAATATTTGTAAAATTGGAAATCTTAATATATTCATAATAATTTGTTAATGCAATGGCGAAGGTGGAATTTCAGCAGCCATTATCAAATTCTAATATTGTAATTCATTTATTCACATTTCATTGATAAAACATGCATTTCAAATTTTCTCAGACAGCGGCCTATTACGTAAAGCATGAAAGCAAAATTTTATAAGGAATGCGATATTTGTTAAATGCTAGATTTCCAAACATATGTATTGGGAAACAGAATTTTAAAAGACTGTAAATAGAAATGTGAGACTGCACTGTTGCTCCTATAACACTTCATGCAACCTCTCATTACGAAGTACTTTTGTAATTCTTGCTTCGTCCCAAACCATTTCAGAAGTGAAGAGCAATTAGCGGTAGTCCGTAATGAGTGTGGTCAATTGAGTTATGTTTTGTGTTAGGCTTAGGGATATCATTTGATGTGAATTATTACCACATATTTTCCAGGAGCACTTAAAATCTCATCTTGCATACATTAGAGGTGGTCTATCTTACTGTACTGCATACTCTTGCCATTTAAACTTTATTGGTCTTGTTCGGTGGCGTGTGAGAGTCAACAGTGATTGTTTTGCATGTTTTCACTGTAGGGGATCCTGTAAAGAGAAACTGAAATGTTTAAATTTCACCAATGCACATTATACATGTAAAATCATAGCCTCATGACTTTGTTTAAAAACATGTTTTTGATAAAGACACTGTTTACAAGTACATTTTAACTTTGCGTTATGGTTGCTGAGTTGCTTAATTGCCGTTCATCTCGAGCAACGCTGATTTATTCATGTGTAAATATTTTACATTTGCTTACTGTCAAAAGTTTTATGTAAGCATGGTTGCATTCGAGCAGTTCATACAAGCTGTTTCGAGCCCTGTTTTAGTCATCAGATGTGTCTGTGTTACCAGATGAAAGTCACTTTTTTGACAAATACCCTGGGTATCTTAATAGTGTTTCTTCCTGGTAAATGGATACAACTAAATAAAATGGAACAAATACGTGACATATAAATATAAATTAAATAATATAAATAAAGAATATATAATACAAATAAAATGATAAAAGTTAAAAAAATAAGAGTCAAGTGAACCTTATTTTATGGGTATCTCTCTTTTGCTTTTTTGTCTTTCTCGTTTTCACTTTTGCCTCTTTCCATTTTTGTCTTGTAGAATTATTTATTTATTTTTTTTGCTTGCCATTTCTTGTCAGAGGAATTCCTGAGCTCTGCCTCCAAATGTCAGGGGTCGCGGGTCAAACATATGCAGCATGTGTTACAATTTATTACTACACATTTGCTTTGAGATTTTTTTCTCCCCTGACAAGCTTAAGTAAATTATACTCTCTGCTCTGAACTAGAGACTGGGCTTACCCTGTCTCTGTACGGACACTCAAGTTCAACGTGATTGGCTAGAGCCTCAGAGATTCTTACAATCCCAGAAGGCTTTGGAATGGTGACATGGCAGCCAAACTACACCTAGGTGTCTTTATTTATAGAAAACATATGCAAAGGGGGCTGGTGGCACCTCCGAACGCAGGAAAGAGCTCTTGACAGTTAAATACGAATGGAGAGCAGAGTACCGAAGTCTAGAACAAATTTAATCAGCGAAAGGCACCTCTCCTCCTCATTTCATTTGAATATGGTGGATGGCAACGTCAAAATATGTACATTTATCCCTCCCAAGCATATTCTTTATTCTTGAAGGCTCATTATTTCTGGGGGTGTACAGAAGGGACCTCAGGCCCTGGACTCCAAACTCGGTTGGTATTAATCAAATTTTATAAAGGCAGAAGGAAAGAAATGGGCTTATGTGGCCAGCAGAGCAGGTACAAAAATGTATACTCAAATAAAACTCATGATAAAATAATACAAAAAAAAAAAAATGTTTTTTTTATTATATAATTGAATATAATTGAATCTATCTATCTATCTATCTATCTATCTATCTATCTATCTATCTATCTATCTATCTATCTATCTATCTATCTATCTATCTATCTATCTATCTATCTATCTATCTATCTATCTATCTATCTATCTATCTATCTATCTATCTATCTATCTATCTATCTATCTATCTATCTATCTATCTATCTATGTCCATCCGTCCATCTATCCATCTATTTATATTATGGCTTTCAAACCTTCAAAATATTTAAAACTTCAAACTTGTGTAAACGATTTTTATTTATTTCCTCCAATTATTTTAATGCAACACATAATTAAATGGTAACACTTTATTTTGATGATCCCTTTTGAACATTCTGTTGACTATAAGTAACTTTGTAACTACATGTCAACCATCTCATTAGAGTAGTAGACGGTCTGCTAATATCTACCAACTCTTTATTGTGATGCTCCTCCAACAGACATTCTACAGACTATACTTTGCAACTACATGTCAACTTAATCTAGCCCTAACCCTACCAAGTCTACTAATACAGTTTTTCTCAGTCGCTTTGGTGCATTTCTCACATCCCTATTTACATTTGCACAACAGTTAATGCAGTTCTCAAAACAATTAGTACAAACTGCAAAACCTACTTGATAACCTGCAAAAGTGTGTCACTTGCTCAAAATGGATAACTCACTCCTCAAAAGCAAGTATTCATGTCATTGAAAGTGTCAGTGTCGTCAAGATGAAAAGTCCTAACACCAGTGTTTATGAACAAGATAGTCAAATGGCTTTGTCATGTTTTCATTATGACAGTTTACTTTGTAAGTGTGTGCCAATGCAAAAAAAGTCAGATTTTGGTGACACTATACCTGAAAATTCTCAAGACAGTCCTATAAACTATTTGCACAGCCATTTGAAAACTACAGTAAAGTTTCACATTACTGTATTTAGTGAGGTACAGTAATTGAGAACAAGACACTGAATATGTTTCACATTTTTACTGCATATGCTCTTTTTCAATTCTAATTTGTTCACAGCATTGTGCAAAAGAAAAAAAATACACCCTTATTTACTACAAATAATAATTACGTAATAATACTCTCTCCTAAAGGATTATTACTGTAGGAACACCACACTACAGTAATACTGTGTTTGACCCCCCCTTCACCTTCAGAACTGCCTTACAGTAATTCTACGTGGCATTGATTCAACAAGGTGCTGAAAACATTCTTTAGAAATGTTGGCCCATATTGATAGGATAGCATCTTGCAGTTGATGGAGATTTGTGGGATGCACATCCAGGGCACGAAGCTCCCGTTCCACCACATCCCAAAGATGCTCTAGTAGGTTGAGATCTGGTGACTGTGGGGGCCATTTTAGTACAGTGAACTCATTGTCATGTTCAAGAAACCAATTTGAAATGATTCAAGCTTTGTGACATGGTGCATTATCCTGCTGGAAGTAGCCATCAGAGGATGGGTACATGGTGGCCATAAAGGGATGGACATGGTCAGAAACAATGCTCAGGTAGGCTGTGGCATTTACTGTAAACGATTCCCAATTGGCACTAAGGAGCCTAAAATGTGCCAAGAAAACATCCCCACACCATTACACCACCACCACCAGCCTGCACAGTGGTAACAAGTCATGATGGATCCATATTCTCATTCTGTTTACACCAAATTCTTACTCTACCATCTGAATGTCTCAACAGAAATCGAGACTCATCAGACCAGGAAACCATTCACCTCTGACCTCTAGCATCAACAATGCATTTTCGCCCACAGGACTGCCACATACTGGATGTTTTTCCCTTTTCACACCCTGGTTTTTCCCTTTCACACCCTGGTGTTTGTAAACCCTGGAAATGGTTCTGTGTGAAAATCCCAGTAACTGAGCAGATACTGGGGAAATACTCAGACTGGCCAATATCACTGTACATATTGGAACTGAATATACAGCATACATAGTACTGTAAATCATTCATGCACATCTCTTCTCATCAGTGAAAGCTTCTCATCAGTGAAAGCCTGAAATAAATTGTTCAGTTTAGGGGGGAAAAAGCAGATTTAAAAATTGTCAAAACAGATTTTGACAACTAGTTTAACATTTTTGTATGTGAAGACTCAAGCAATGAAATGAGGACCATTAGTTTTATATGGAATGACTATTCAGCATGCACAAGTATAGTTAATTTTGACTGACATGACATAAGCAAATGATAATGTTATAAAACAGCAGAGAGTTGTATGAAAGCAATTGATGCATGTCCAAAAGCATTTGCAATTTGCTTGAAGGAATGAGAAACTGCTACTATGATGTGCACAAATGACTAAATGTTGTGAAGGTTGAACTAACTGTTGTGCAAATGTAAATAGTGATGTGAGAAATGCACCAAAGCGACTGAGAAAAACTGTAATCTACTAACACTTTTAGTGAGAGTTAGTAGAGATATATTAGCGAGAGTTAGTAGAGATATAGCAGCGTTGCTTATAGTCAACTGCATGTGTTGAAGGGTCCTTCCAAATAAAGTGAAACCGATTAGAACATTTTCTTTGTCAACCTTGCAGGAACTTTTTACTAACTTTTCTGTAACTTGATAAAAAAGAAAGTAGACAGTGGATTTTTAATGTTCTTTCGATCGAGCTTCATTTCCTCCAGCAAGGCAGCAATGCCCTGAGAATAAGTGGATGACACTCAGACATTGTTTTCGTCTGGTAAGTTTTTCCCTCGCTATACAGTATATAATGCCATCCTAAAGCGTCAGGAAATGTGATTCACAAGACCCGAGGCACTCAAACACATACACAAACACACACTTAGACATGCGTGCACAGTACAAAAGTAGCTCTTCACTCCTGCGGTGCCATTTTGACCCAGTTATGCGGGTTAACGTTTTCTAGCGATGTGCGAGAGCCCTGCCTCCTATAGGCACTGCAACACCCACTTACAGAGCCAAGGGTGAACGGTTAGATTTGCACAACACACCCTCAGACATCGAAAATACTCTGTTTATCAGCAGCCGAGGACGGATGGGTGTGGGTGGGAAGGGTCGGAAGGGGGGCGTTAGCGTAAGGAAAAGACAGCGAGAGGGGAAAAATGCAGTGAATTGAAACTCGCAAACTTTCTAATGGAAATGGTCTTGACCCCTCGGCTGTATTGTCGGAGCTGAGGCATTGTTGCAATCAATATGCGCACAGGGGAGAGCGCGTGGGGCAAGGACCTTTCGTTCCCCACCACGCCGGAAATAATGCGAGACGCTGATTTGTTATTTTCCAGACATGGAAAAAACAAGCAGACGGGTGGCAGTGCACGCAGGTGCCTCATTTTGGGATTACTTCAGAGATGTGAAATAAACAGAGTGAGGAAAGAAATGTATCTGCGAATGAGGGATAAACAATATCATACAGTTAGTGCCGGTCTGCTTTAGGCAGTGGCAGCGTGGGCAAATGGTGTTCATTAGTATTTCATAAATCATTATTGTAATGTTACACTAAGCTCTTTATTTTTTTATTTTTTCCAAGAAGCAAGATAATGTTCATAACTGGGGGGGGGGGGGGGGGGATGCTGTCAGTCAGTTAGCATTACTTTCCTCTTTAGGCCTGGTGAAATGCAGACATTGCTTTTTGGCCTCCAAAAGCCAAGATTGATAAGAAGCTTACTTTGATTTATTTGGATAAAAATGAACAAAATTTAGTTTAAATGTTTATATACACTGTTTAAATGTTTGGGGATGGTAACTGCTTTGCAGGCACTACTTTCCATTCTAATTACTTCATTTCAAGTTACTTATTATCTTCATTCTTATCCTTTCTAATTATTATCAACATTGAAACTGTTAATGTTTGATGAACAAAAAGTTCCACATTACTGAATTTGTTTGACATAGAAATACTTGATGCCACTTTTGATCAATTTAATGTTTCGTTTCTTTTTTTTAAATTGTACTGATTTCAATCTTTTGAACGGTATATGCCATTCTTCCTTAAGAGGTTACATCATATCTGTAATTGAACAAAAGATGGTAGCTACTATAATATGTGGCAGATATGCTTTGATTAAATAATTTGTAGGACTACAACTTATTCTACTTGATCGGTCTTGATGTAGCTTGTCAGATTCGCTCTGATATGGTTGACCCAGGCAACCATTTAGATACCTCAAACCATCATATCAATTGTTGGAGTTGGAGTGATATGTTAATCTTCATTGCGTTTCTCGAGATGTGTCTGTGTGGATATTGTCACCTCAAATGGCCCTGGCTGTCAGAGGGCAAAAAACAAAACCAAAATGAGGTGTTGGATAAGTTGAGGATACCCTCATGTGAAGTGGACCACTTGCTTGAGCTCAGTATTACCCACTCATTTCGTAGGCTACCCTTTCTACTCACACACACCTGGCTGAAGTGGCCATCTAAAAGTGCCTCTTAGCGTGTAGGCTATAGACGTTACTGCTAAAATGACTCTACTGTATGAGGGCCTCTTGACTACTCTGTTCTTCTGAACTGCATTTCACACACACACACTAGAATTGATTTGCTTCTCCAAATCTGTCCTGCTACCCTCTGCGCAACAATTTACTTGGCAGTCCATGTTTTTCATTTCATTTACTGTCTTTGCAATATGTGTGTGTTGTGCTTAAGCTGTATGATTCCCATGTGACTCTCACACATGATAAAGATATCTTGAGAACCTCAAAATGTGATTCTCAATATATCACACGATTTTTCTCCTCTCTCAGCTCACTGTGTTTAGTATAGATTAGAACATTTTGTCTGTGAACATAAGGGTGGAAAAAATCTGTGCTAGGATACCAGATGCAGCTGTGATTCCAGAAAGGGCAGAAACCTACTGCATGCTAATAGCTCGTTCAACATGGAGTTCTTCTCTTCTTCTCTTTCCAGGGGGATTCAGGACTGTAACCACCATAGGCATTGAGGGGGAAGTTCCATCCCCAATAATTAGAAATGGCCAAATTGTCCCCTCCAATATCTGATATTCTTGATTCTGCTCTGCTGCACTCCATTATGCACCACTCTGTTTGTTTTTAGGATGACAAAACGTTTTAAAAGTTTGTCTGCCTCTGCGTTCTTACAGCGCAAGCGTCAATGTCAAAATAATTCAGTTTGTATGTTTGTTTTTCTTCTTCAAACTTTTCAAGTTTTTCTTAACAGACTTTCTTGACAATTTTTTATTTTATTTTATTTTATGTCTGTTTACATTTTAATTTTACTTTCTACATTCAAATTTAAATAGGCATTCTGCATCCTCTTTGTTAAAGCTACACTGTGTGATTTTTACCGCCATCTAGCGGTGAAAAGGTATATGACCATCCAGCGAATATTAGTTTCTGTTCCTCTCAATTCCGATTTCGTTTTAACTCCTACGGTAGCCATTGTAGTTCGAGATTAACATGGCTTCCAGTTCGACCTCGTCCATGAGTGTTAACTCAAATGTAAACGCGAAAGGCGAAGCTTGAATCAATGGGTATGTCCCTCTTTGGCTAATGTACTTTCAAGATGGAGGCGCAACATGGCGACCAACATTAGAACCCCTTACCCTTATGTACTTTGGATGGCATATTATACACTCACGAGAATACTTTATTACTTACGAAGTAAATATACATTAATGAGGACATATATTTTTGAAAGAACTAAGTGTTTTTTGCTAAGAATAAACTAAAAGAGTTACACAGTGTAGCTTTAACTCAACTCAAATTCATCGAGTAACAATGTTCAAGGTTCAGGGATGAACGATGCTGGAAAAGGCAAATGGTCAACGTAACTTTAATGACAAAATAAACAAAGCACAAAAAGAAAGGAAACTGGGAGAGGGGCAGATGACTGCTGCATATAAACATAATAAAACACAACATAAATGTCCCAGGCCTCGTCCTATTTTGTCCTTCACTGTCATCATTCCTCCTTTTATCCTTCCGGAGCTCCTCTGTGAGACTCGAGACCGGTTTTGGGTGCAGGTGACGCTCACTCGCTCCTCCGGTCTCGCTTTGTTCCCACTCTCAGCTTGCTACACATTTATTTCAAGCACCATCATTTGGTTAACTTCTCCCATAATCAAGGCATCTCTTTCAAACAAAATTCAGTTCAATTCCGGTAGTTTTGTGAAGGAGTCACAATCTATAATTCAAATTAATGACGAAGGAATCAAGTTTGGACTGAATGGAATAACAAAGTCAATCAACTGTTTGGGGGATTTCTCTTTCTTTAAATCTTTTTCTTTAGGACCACCTGGAAAAACGCTGGACCCGTGCACAGGATCTGTGTGTATGTGTGTGTCCAGGTTATAATGGCGGGCTTCTTTTATCTTCTCTGACATTGACAAGTTTTCCTGCATGATCCAGAGAGTGCTTTTGCGTGCGTCTCCTCACCCCCCCCACGTCCATCATCCTGTCACACACTCTCACACATCTGGCCGTCTGCCCAGATATGTGTGTGACTGTGAGTGTGTTTGGGTGGGTTTGGGTGTCTTGTTGATCCTAGCTCAACCCTCTCTTGTCAATCTAGCATTACCCAAGGCCTCTCGTCCTGCCCTGACTCTGACAAGCATCAAACTCCTTTCCACGGCACTCTTTGTTTCTTTGGTCTTCACTCAACTTCCTCAGGCTGTCCCTCAGGCTCAATACATGATACTGTTCGTTGTTGTGAGAATGCTTGTTAGTCCAGACCAGAGAACCGACTTTCTGTATTACAGTAACCGGTCAGTGAGACTGTCGAAATTCTATCTTCTATAACTGTATCCTCTTTATCTTAAGCCTGATAAGGTGTAACCCTGCGCTTGGGTTTCCTCTCACACCTGTTTGGCCATTGTTTGGCATCGCCGCTAGTGTTTCAGCTACAACAGTAGCCCATTATAAGCCGTACTATTAAATGGATTGATCGACATTATTTTGATGTCATACTCAAGAGTCACATTGGTTTGTGAATGGTCATGAAAGTTAATCTAGTGGCCGGAACAATGGCTCTCTGGATCCATTCTCTGCAGTTTGAGGTGGGGCTGAATAAGGAAAGGGGGCGACAAGGGGCCACTTCTCACGTTTGGCCACCGGACGGTATTTGATAGGGACATTTATGTAGAGAGGCATTGTTATAGAGAACGTGGAGATGCAGAATGGGTATGCGAAGGTGGGTATTTGTTTAGAGGACATGAAATGTATGCAGATATCGGTGTATGTTTGTACATTAGCAGAGTAACTCAATATATTGAGGTTACTAAAATTATATATCAGCTGCTTTAAAAATTTTGCATTTTTCTTTGCAGCTGGGTGGAATGATGGAACAATCAGAAAGGTCATGGAAATCAGCCAGTTTTAAAAATGATTTACTGAACCATGTGTAGAAATCCCTGTGAAGTATTTTCTGTTTATATTTTCTAGTTTGCTGCCAAGTCAGATATAGACATTTCAGTTTTTCTGTAGCTTTATTAATTAATGTATTTATTTAAAATCAATCTTTTTCGTGTAAAACTGTCACCCAAACTGAGATCCTCGTGTTCTATGCAAGATAAATATTGCTTTAGACATTTTTTTTGATATCTAAAATTAACTTTATAATTTGTTTTCTTTGTATAAAAAAAATCCTAATATATAACAAATTATAAAACCATAGGTACTGAAAAAAATTAAATGCATATACATTATTAATAAATAAATATTTGAATTAATTAATTGATTGAATGAATGTTGTTCCACATGCCTTTGGCCCAATTTAACCTTTGCCCTTAAATATCTTAATTGTTGTCACTGCTTGCTATTAGAAGCGTGTAGTGTAGTGAACTATTTATTTGTTTGTTTATTTATGGAGTGGCTCGATTGTGCATTTTGTTGAACTACTTTACTTCATGAGCATCTTGGAGCTTGATAACTTACAAAGTGGTATTAGGTCTTGTAGTGTAAGTTTTAAAGTAGCATCCTTAACACTGTGAATCCTTCTGTGTGTTTACTAAGGACGAGAGAGCTGGAAACACACATACACCTTGGATTTTCCAACAAGAAAAAGTGTCAGAAACATGGTCTGGTGAGTAGTACATGTGCTCCAACACTTTGTGCAATGGCGCTGATGCGGACGACGTGACTTCGGGTCCGTCTTGCGTGATTTCCCAATCCTGATCTCGTTCCTGTTCCCCCTGCTTCTCCATCTCCCTATTATAAAATAGTAAAAAAGCCAAAAAAAAAATAATAATAATATTGTGCAAATTGTTCCAAAATATGAGGAAATAATCCATTCTTCAAGCCCACACAAACCCGTATACACACTCTCCCCGCGTCTCTCCTGTCTCTCACTGGCTTACTTGGTTCTGGCTGAATAGGCACACTTGTTTGAATGTCATATTTACACCGACGCTTTGTCAGAAAGCGAACTTCCTCGGGCGTGAGCGGCGGAGCCCGAGCATATGGCCGTCAGACTCTGGGGAGATATGACAGCCTATCGGAGCGGGCGTGCGGCGCTGGCCGGGCAGATGCTCTGGGCTTGGCGGCGATTAAGTGGAGATCATCACTGTTTTCTTTGAGCACCACTGTGCCTTGTACTCAGAAGTGTTTGGTTAATCACTGTCTGCATTCGACAGAAGCTGCCAAAACGCTCATTAAGTCGGAATTGTCTCCGACATGTCATGCTTGGATGACGATTTTTTTTTCGTCAATGTGTTTTTTTTGGTTTTTTTTGTTTTTTTTTCCTAAGCCGGCACACATCGGTTTGTGCGGTTTATTGCTCATATGACACTGTCATCCTAAACGTCTGTTTGGAGTTTACTGTATGTAGTGTGTGATGTGTTCTTGTGTTGCAGCTCTTCTTTCAGTCTTTGTCTCTTGTGTGCTGATGGTTTGTGTGTGCGCGTCTGGCCTGGCCTCTGAGGAAGGAGGCTCTTTCTTTTCTCATCTGTTCGGCTGAGGAGCTTCTGGTTTCTGCATGTTATTAGCAAAACGCTCCGAGTCACACTTATCCAGCTCAATGTGTGCGTGTGTGTGTATAAATGTATGTGTGGCTGCATGCAGAGGGAGCGAGCAACACTTTCTACTCCTGTGTGAGAAGTGCGCATCACACATCGACTTGCATGTTCATGTATTTTTCTTTCGCTTGTTCTCTTTTGCCGTTCCACTCTTTAAGCCGTCATCCTCTCCTGATCGCGTCCCACAGCGATACTTTATTTCCCTAAACGCTGCCGTTCCTGTGCATGAAACATTTTTTGAAGTGTGGCAAAACCGAGGCATTGTAAGACACGCAGCCTGTACGAGCATTATGTCTGGTTAATCACGGCATAAATACAAATAATAATATGATTACTGCATCTCCGTTGTTGTGCGGCGCTGGAAAATAACATTTACCATTCCCTTTTTATGTTAATCGTCTTGTTAGCAAATAACCGACTGCTTCTAGTGCTGAGCTAATACCGCTATTCTTCCAGCTGTGTAGCAAAATGTATATAAATAAATATATAAAAGCCAAAATAACCTATTTATAACACACCCACACTCGCATATTGCATCATGTGATTGGAGGTGCTGTTTTCTCAAATGTAAAGCCTTTTCTCATTTGCTCTACAACAACTGCACGGTATTAGAGCGACTTTGAATGCATTTGCATGGCAATGCAGTCATGCTCACCTTGCTATTAAAAACACTGGGATCCCCTTTTTTGCAGGTTGGAGATCCCTTTAGAGGCTTTTCCCCCCAGTTCAAACTGTTTTTTTTTTCACCTTTGAATGGGCCTTTCAGTTGTTTTCTTTGTAAATCTTTTCATTGTTATGTTGAATATGCAGATACAATTTGCTAGAAACCTTTCGTATTGCCTGAATCATAATTTACGTTTATTGATTTATGCTGCTATATGAATCCATTCTCACTTATTCATATTGATAATCCTCATCAGATGTGTTTCCCCCCCCCCCTCATATCTTCCTAGAATAGTGATGATTTCTCGTTGTCTTTGAGTGTCCTCACAGCTCACGTCAAGGGGATCTCAATCAGATTTGTCTTTAGGGACGACGGAACGAGTAGCATTCTGGTGTTTCGCCGATCACAAACAGGATACGAGGTCTTGATTGAGTAGCGGTGCATACGAGTCAAAGACAGTCTGTCATAGTGTCCTTACAGAGACGCAGAGTCCCATCGTGACCACCCTTCAATCACAAGGCCTGTTTAGTTAACGCTTCATTTGCATGGGTCTCCACGTACAACATGATGGGCAATAAAGGTGTCAAAAGTAATGGTACTTTTGTAACAAGTCTGTACTACAATGAATACAGACACATAAACACACACACAAAACACAAAATATTTTCTTGGGGGATATAGGCCTTCCACTGTTAAAGCAGCCTATAGAGACTTCTGCTGTCTTTAAAGGGGTCATATAGTGGTACATGCACTTTTACATGTTGATTTTACTGAAATGTGTTTCCAGTGCCTGTACACAACCATCATATAATGATAAAAATCCCTCCAGTGTTTTTGTTTTAAAGGGTTAGTTCACCCAAAAATGAAAATTCGGTCAGTGTTTACTCACCCTCATGTTGTTCCAAACCTCTGTGTGTTTATTTGTTCTGCTGAACACAAAGGAAGATATTTGGTAGAATGTTTTAATCAAACAGATCTCATTCCCCATTGACTACCATAGTAGGGAAAAATACATACTATGGTAGTCAATGGGGATTGAGAGCTCTTTGATTAAAACATTCTTCCAAATATCTTCCTTTGTGTTCAGTAGAATAAATAAACACGTAGAGGTTTGGAACAACTTGAGGGTGAGTAAATACTGACAGAATTTTCATTTTTGGGTGAACTAATCTCCTTATATGTTTTCCCATCTCAAATCAAGCCGTTCGGACGCCCCTCCCACGATTGTTGATTGACAGCAGTGTTTCAACACAGACCCACCCTGAGCGAGCTGTCATCATAGTCCGTCATTGTTGATACACTGGAGCAGAATGTCGTCTAAGCGATTGCAGTGTTCTGTTCTTGGGTGTAATAATGAACACAGTCATTTTGATGTTCCTAAATCCGAACCGCTGAAGCCAGTGGCTGAGTTTTGTTTTCGAAGGGAATATTCCCCTCGCCACGAGCAATGTCAAGTATGTCAGTATGAGCTGGTTTTGCACCTCCAGAAGAAGTAAGTGTAAGTTTTATTAACCTTTATATTAATCTTTGCAAATCACGGAAAACGTTTTTCATGACCATTAGTAACGTCAATCTGTCAGTGAACTAATGTATACATTAGTAAACACACAGTATTGTGTAAAAACGCCAGCAGAACAGAGGGGCGGAGTGAGCGAAGCTCATTTTCATTTAAAGGCATATGCACTGAAACTAGGCATATGTGCTGAAAATAGAGCTGTGTGCCAGCAGTCGTCCGTGAGGAGCTGCTCGCTTATACTTTCATTTTGTATTAGTTTAAGTATTATTAAACTTGTTGAACGTTCGCCGGTTCCCGCCTCCTTTTTCAAATGAACCCCGTTACAAATGTACTAGCAAAACTTATCTAGCATTAGGCCTACAGATCGCTAGAATAATTACTTGAATTGTATCATATATGTTACGTTAGTTACCATTATATTATCTTACTAGATATTTATAACCTATAGAAAAGGTGCAACTTTATAAAGTAACGTATTGCAAAATAGGCCGACGTAATGATTTGAGATCCAAGTTTGTGGCCTGTGTATTCACGGCAGGCTCCTCTGTGGGGGAGGAGCTGTGGAGGGAGGGATGTAACGCAGGATCTAACGCAGAGAACAAGGGGGTGGGACCTGTAAGTTGTGCTTGTTCAAATTTTCAGGCTAAGTTAACATTTCTCAAAAGTTACCTAGTGCAGCTTTAATCAAATTTTAATAAAACAACAATACTGAGAATAAATGGAATTGAATAATGAAAAAATGTAAAGCATTTTTTACCTAATTGAGAAAAAGTGAGAAAACCTTATGATTTTGTCTATTTGTATGATTTTTGCTATTGAATAAATGTTACAAGTAGGCTATTTAATATATTTAATGTGTGTGTGTGTGTGTGTGTGTGTGTGTGTGTGTGTGTGTGTGTGTATATTATTAAAATGATATTATACTGTATAGATAATTAATAATATATAATATATAACAATACATTTAACTTTCAGTTTTTGCTGTGTTATGAGTACTGGTATTGAGAATCATGACATTTCACTACTGAAATTGTATATTTTGACAACCTTCATGGGCAAGAAACATCAGTTTGTCAGCTGGAAACTGATATGACGATATTGTGAGAGGTTGCCACAAATAGCTATGCGAAAGTCCACCTCTGCGATAATACCATTTCACTTGTACGTCAAACAGTACTGTTTGAACTCATCTGGAGGAGAGAGAGAGAGAGAGAGAGAGAGAGAGAGAGAGAGAGAGAGAGAGAGAGAGAGAGAGAGAGAGAGAGAGAGAGAGAGAGAGAGAGAGAGAGAACTGGGAGGCTAAGCGAGAGAAAGACAGAAAGCACAGCAGATGCTGCGCCGATTAGCTGGATTAGTTCCACTGCATTTTCAGCAATAAAGTTGCAAGTCATTTGGCTGAGAGCGAATGAGATGCACACATGAAACTCTGTCAAAGTGTTAGCAGCAGAATTAGCATGTTTCGCTAACTCTCCTGATGCACAGTTATATTGTGACCCAAATACGAATCGCCAAACAAATCTGAATATAGCCAGCTGCCCGGACCACATTTACTTTGTGGTTATGTGTAAATATCAAAGGTGCTTTGTTACTTGTTCTGACGGCTGATATTCTCCTTTATCTGGAATGGGTTCCTGTGCTAACTAGCCATGAAAGTGTGCAGCTTAGACGTTTCCGATTCCGCAAATTGCAATGAGGAAAGAAATAATTGTGCTAATAGGATTTTGTCTATGTGATTTTGTTAATGGTCTGAAAATATCCCATTTCAGTTCATTTAGAGAAGTAGAATGTGTCTTATTGGAGTGCTTATCTATGCTTGTTTTTCCTGATTATTCTGTATTTTTCAGCAACAGCCAATTTTCTCCCAATTAAAGCATGATATTAGTGCTTAGAGGCTAAATGAATATGAAAACATTACATTACAGCTCAATATTTGCTGGCTGTGATTAGAACGATAATAGTTAGTGTGTGTACACTCCTATTTCTTAACTTGTTAATGCAGGTGTATGCTAATTCATGCAGTATTTGAAACAAGCTAGCCTTTATATTAAAGCGATAATGTATGCGAGGAGACAACATTGTATGCTTACATCTTATTGACAGCACATTCATGTTCAGGAGCGTAAACCTGAAAGCGTTTTCTAACTAGCTTTACTTGGGTACAAAAACTCCAGCTCTGCCAGTTGGCCCAAAGTTAGCGGGGAGCTGTCGGAGTAAATGGCAGCAGCTGCTCGCAGTTCTAAAGAGCATGTCCCAGTCAGCGCGGGAAAAGTCATGGCATCTACATTAATACTACCTTAATGGCCCATCTGCCGCTCCGTAGGGTCCCCGCACCACTCTATGGAGTCATAGGCGTTTGACAGGCAGTCTTCAGCATGCCAGACGCCCACCGCATGCCAAATGGCCCAGAGACGGCCTGACGTCGCCCGGATCTGTCAAACTCTTTCCTCACTGCTCGTCAAAAATGTCCCCGGTGAAAGTTGCGGCGGCTTTTCACACGTGAGCGCTTCTGGATGTGCGGGTAGGACATCAGATGAGTTGACGGCTAGCAATTGACACCTCGTTCTCTCTCTCGTTCTGTTATTCTATCTCTCCATTCTTCGTTCAGTCACTCTTTTGCATAAAGTGATGGAGTTTGAGATCTGGAGAACTTTTTTTCCACAGCTGTTTGAAGGGGAAAAAATTCAACCCGACATTTCTGTAAAATTGTATTGCTTCTTGCACGTTTCGCGACACATTCAAAGTGAAATTTCCAGTGAGTGGCGCTAGTATTTTTGACTGAAACTGATGAATATGAATGTGTAGCATATTATTTTATTTATTGAAATAATCAAATAGATTAACACTCTGGCATTTGAAAATAACTAACCTGTTCTCATCCCAAGGCATCATATACTGACGCTTTTGACAATGCGTATACATCCAACACACATGGCACCCTTTAACGTCAATATGAGACACAGATATAAATGGGCCATAAGGCGCCTTCTAGTGGTCTAACCCTAACCCTACCCCAGACCTAAACCTACCCATAACCGAAGTGTGTTATCATGTGCCTTGGATGTATACGCATTGTCAAAAGCGTCACTATATGATGCCCTAGGATGAGAATGCCTTGAAATAACTTATCTCATATGCTAAAACTATTGACTAAAGTGCTAACAAAAGCAAATTTGCCATAGAAGCACATTTTGGTGAAGCAATTGTGCAATTTAAGCTTGCTTATACAAGTTTTTGAGCTCTTTTATCATGACTAATGTTTCACAGGACTCGTCTCCGTGGGCTCGAACGGTGCCAAGTCTTTATTAATTCGTAATCTGCCCCTATAATTATAATTTGGCTGAAAGGTAATACAAATTGACTGCCACTAATGTTCATTTCAGATGGGATGTTTTTGAAGTTTTGTAAAAATTGTGTTTAATGCAACGTTGTTTTTCCAACGAGCCTATGTTAATTATTATTTTTTTAACCACATAGCGTCCAGCTGCATACTGAAAATCGTTGACAAAAACATTAAACTGCGTAAAACCCCTTTCACCGTAGGCTTTTCTTTGAATCGCAGCTTGATATTGTTCAGAGTTTAGTTTCCAATTTCAAATGCTGTTTTCTGACCTAGTCGTGCACCAGACAGCATGTGTGGGCGACTGAAAGAGCAACGTTATACTGTGTTTGAAAGTGCTGCGCCCTTCTGTTTTTTTTTCTCCATATTTAATAATATGTAGATAGGCAGGATAAAGCACGGTATCATTTATTATTTAAAACCAAACAAGCCAAAAAAAAAAAAAAAAAATGGGGGGATGGGGGGTGAGAGAGTCAGGGAAAGGCCAGTGAGGGAACAGTTGGTTGGTTATCTGGAGGGAAAAATATGCATGTGTGTGTATTTTGCCACCAGCTCTTCAAAGGCTAGCACTCTGCTGTAACACAGCTGGGAACAGCAGGGAAAGTTGAAGAGTGCCTTCCTCTCCTCCTCCTCCTTTCTGCTGATGTGTAATGTTTTTCTCTACCTCTCTCTCTCTCTTTATCAAACCAAAGTTTCGTCTTGCCTTTCGCCCCCTCACTCCCTCACTCTCCGTCTCTCTGGGCATCTCTGCTCTTCTGTGGCAGTCCCAGCCGGAGGGAGAAAGAAAGGGAGGAGGAAGATGAGGAGGATGAGTGGAAAGGGTGTTCAGTGATACTGCTTGTGAACTCATGATGCCTCCTTGCTGAACTCTCCCCAGCGATCTATTCCTGAATTCTGTTCCATCTAATTCCAGCCAACCTTGCCTCCGATTACCAGTGCGGCTCTTTTACTAATGCTAAAGCAACACTGTATCATCCTCGCATTAGAAACGCCGTTGCCGAACTATTACTGGTGCTTAAAATTAATAAAGCCAGGTATGTTTTTTTTTTCTTCTCCACAAAAATCCTACCATCTTACTATATTAAGACAGGATGTGATAGGTCTCAAATCAATTAAAAATATAACTAGACGTCATGTAATCGTGCTTCGCTGGCGTGCAAATGATCTTTTATGAGTGCTTGCACTTCGATTCACCCTAAACTTATCATCTAACTCCTCTTGTCTGTAGATGGAGCATTCGGCAAATCCCTGTGCTGCTCTTATCAGGGGGTCAAGAGTTAAAATGTGCTGCACCGTAAGAATTATCCCGAGCGCCATGTGGGTTTGAATGCTCCTTATGTTAGTGCTGCATGGAGTGAGTGATTTTAATTCAAACAGGGAAGTTCTTCATGTAATTAACCTTGAAGCCTGCCCCCACCCCTCTTTTAATTTAAGTCGTGTGCTTCACTGCAGGGTGTTTTTTTTTTCTCTCTCTCTCTCTCTCTTTCTCGTTTGCTTTCGATCCATCGCTTACTTGTTCATTTTTTTTTTTTGGTTAAGATCATGATTTTTGACTGAGACATGCTGGTGTTTTAGACCTCTGCTGGTATCTCAGGGTATGATTCTCAGAGATCACTAGTGTGTGGCCGTGCAGACCTCATTTTAACGTATACAGTGTGATAGAATAATCATGTCGATGTGGACGCTGTGTGAAATTTACTTTAATTTTTCGTTTGCAAGTAAATTTCACATGTATGGAATTAAGTAAAGTCTACTCAACTAAGTTATGTAAAATGAACAAAGAGAATAAGTACATTTAACTTGGTCAGTTGGAGTTTGTTGAGTAAGTTTACTTTGCAATAGCCTACTATGTTTATTTCTCAAACAATGTAGCACTATATTAAAATGCTTTTAAAAGTCATTGTTTACTTAGAAACATTCAAGTCAAACAACACAATATATTTTGTGTTACACATGAAGTACCCAACCAAATACAGAGACCTCAATACTTGGCCTACGCGGTATCCAATAACGGTAACAATGAGGATCATTTGAGGAGAAAATGAACAATGGTAAAGTGGTGTAAATACAACTAGAAAACAGTGAAGAATGCAACCTTATTAATTATTCATGCCCCAGTGCATGATGGGAACAGCAGTATCAGAAAGTTGAGTACTTAATTTTATAACTTTGATACTTACTCACAACATAACTTACAGACAATCCCAAGCAATATATTCATATAAGTTCAAGCTATAAATTCTACAAGCTTGAAATGAGTACCAATATAAATTTACTCTGTTTTAAATTTGAAATTCTTGCCTGAAGTAACATATTCAACTAGTCTTTTCTGTAGTATTTACTTCACACCTTGTCAGTATATAGAATAGATAGGCCATATATAAACCTGATGGGTGAGATCAGTTGTGTGTCAATAGGACAGTATATATACCGTATATATATATATATATATATATATATATATATATATATACATACCGTATATATATATACACACACACACACACACACACACACACATATACATTTATCTTTTTATCTTTTTTTGTTGCCTTTCCCCATTAAATGTGAAGTAATTAAGTAAGTTGTGATTTATTCTGCCCATTTTCCTCTCAGTGTTTCTGATTATGCTTGTAGATATTAATCTCATGTCCAGCAGAGGGAGTGTGTAATTTACAGAACTTCAGTTGTTCTCAAATGCAGATGCTCACAAACAAAAATGATTTTATTGCATGTTTTACAGCAGGAAACAAGTACACAATCACCTCATTACCAGACATAATACTATAAATCAAGACAAATTGAATCCTTTTTAAATCTAGAGTGTGTAATTGAACATTTTTACACCAAACAAAAATAATGCATTGTGCGAGTTCTCTTGACTTGAAATGAATTACTGATGTTTATTTGTAGTTCTGATTGAGTTATGCAGATTTTTTTTGCCATTACCATTCTGTATATTCCTTCATAAATTACTTAAAAAAAGAAAATTCTCATCACAGTTCCAGCAGTGGGGAGCATGAGTATAACTCTGATATGGACTGACTGCGGAGGTGATAATTCTGCTTAGATGAGATGTAGCGGTGTAGTGTTAATCACAACGAACAAGCACAGACTCGTTCTCAATAACAGAGAAACTTTCTCATTTCAAGTTCACACGCATACATATACACACAAATTGAAGTGTGAAATGAACTAGCTTTGTTCAATGCAAAGGAAAGCTTCAGTCACTTAACATTTGCTCCACATTTGCACTGGTTTTTCAGCACAAAACTGTATTATTCCCTAAGCAACAAAATTCAGTTAAACCAGATTCTCAGTACACTGAAATAGCATTTCATTGTTAGTGTTTACAGTAAATTGAATCGATGCTTTTCAGTGCAAATGCACCCCCTTTCTATGTAAATTAGGCTCTATTTGTGCTATTAGCTTGGTGCAATTAATGTTGTGAAGAAGCTAATGTTGTATAGGAGCAATTCATTCTTGTTGAAATCTGTTCATAGCAATCCATTTGTGAGATATATTGCAACAAATTGTGCTACAGACCTTAAACTACCGCTTCAACCTTTCCTTTCATCTTACTTTCAGTCTGGAGAGGGTCATCTGTCATGACATTTTACATTCAGTCTTTAATTAAGAGTCAGTGTCTCTGGAGATGTGCTCTGGGGTCCCTGACGTTACAGGAAAACCATACAGAAAGTAATATTAATGGCAGGTGAGTGCATGGTTTTGTTATGCATTGATCAGGCCTTTCATTCCTCTTAGGATAAGTTGAGTTAGATTTTAAGGTGGTTCACTTCATCCCGCTGGCTTGCGATATGCTAATGGTGATCATTTCAATATTTTAACTAGCAGATTGGAGCTGTGTTGATTCATTTCAGATGGTGGTTACAACAAAATTTCATGTAGATTTTCTGACAACAAATAGGTATCATTGTGGTTATTTCAAGGCAAGCTGTGATCAGTTGTTCCTCTTATTGTGTCTGTGTGTCATTTTGCATTGTCTCACTTGGTCCGAAGTTTCCTGATTGATCCAGAGAGAGACGCAGCGCGGCAGATGCCGCTCTAATTATACAGTTGTTTTAAGGTTGTCAGGTTGCAACAAGGAGGAAATCATCAAGGGAGGGGTTTTGATGGACGGAGGGTGTATTTCAAGCATCTGGCAACCGTGGCAGCTGCTGTACCATATCCCCGCTGCCAGCTTTCTGGCTAAATAAATATCGCCCCAATCCATCTTGTAATGGCAAGTGTAAATTACTGCAGCACGTCAATAACTGGTTTACTATGATGTTTATTTCCCGCCATTTCTAGCTGTATATTGATTTCACATAGCTGTTAAATGGCACTGGTATACTATTTCTGAGTGGGACTTGTTTTTCTGTGACTCTTAAGTGTCTCGTGTTGGACAAGAGGGAAATATTATCTTTTTATTGACAGCCATTATCTCTGCTTGTTTATTGCGGGATAGGAAATTATATACATGTGCATAAAATGGATAACATTGCACAGCTTTTGCAACTTACTTCCCTATTGGACTACATGTTTATATTTAAAAATCGTTTTTTTTTTTTTTTTATAAGAATATTACACTATATATACAGTATATATATATATATATATATATATATATATATATATATATATTGAAAAATTGGAAATTTTTCACCCATTCCTTAATGCCAGATCATCAGACAATAGTCTACTTGACCTGAGTTCACCATCTATGGATGAAAGGTTATGTCTTATAGTCTCTTGAGTATGTGAATGTGTATGTGTATAGGCTCTATGCACGATTGCTTCCATATTTGTCTCAGCACGCCCACTCACTTCCGGTGCTGCGTCAGTCTATGGTCATAAGCCGGTTTTGCATTAGGTGGAGATAGTGTCAAATTACACTCGCTGTTTATAAAAACGTCCTCCGGTTAACGTGAATGATGTTAACTGATGTTAACAACACTGTGAGGCAGTTAGCTGACACGCAAGAGTAAAAAAGAGAAGTTATTTAAATTATATATTTCGAGACAAATCAACAACTTTGAGTGTTAGTATTCTCTCATATCGTACGAAATTCGACTAGCGAATCAGCGTTTCTAAAATCGTTGTCTCCGTTTCTGAGAAAACGGATTTTATTACAGTTTTGCCGCCTATACACTTGGCCTGCAGAACGCGCTTCCGGAAGTAAAGACGCTGACTGAGATTCGTTCGAACACACATCAGCAGGGTTCGTGCTTGTTGTGTAATTTATACACTAAAGTGAGCTTTTACGTGCATATGGTATGCATTGGTTGGCCTGGGTAGGTGTGGGGTGCATGTGTATTATACGTTTGGGTAGAATTAGTGGTGTGGGGTGCGTGTGTATTACACGCAAATGAACTGTGTATCAAATGCACACGAAAAACTGCGTCTCATCTGCACGTAAAAACTCATTTTCGTGTATAAATTACACAACAATACACCATGCGTGTTATAGAAACGCATTTACGTGAGAACAAGCTGTCAAAACACACAGTTAGTTACCAAACCAACACTACTAATACATACAACTGAATTACAGTGTTGTTTGCATAGACAAATGCAGAATGTCAGTCATGTTTTATACATGATTCCCCCAATCTAGCTGTTGATGTGCCGGCAGAGCTGACCCTCACTACGTCTTCTTACTCCGACAGCCAGGGGCCGTCAAGGGCCACGGGGGCCCGGCTGCAGCTGCTCCACTCTCCTTGCCCACTCAGCAGGCACACTGTGCCCTTTGAGCCTACCTGCCATTCAATCCAGCACAGGTTAACACAATCTCACACATGGTCTCAAACACACCAACACACACGGTTTATTGACTCGTGTTGCTCAGCGCATTTAGTTATGCTTCGGCAAGTATGCTGAAGCAGTTTCAAATAAGACACTTTTGATATGTGTCATGGACGTTTTATATTCATCTGTTTAACAAGATTGGAGCAGGTCTGTTGATGTGTGCGATAATGCGGATCGACGTGCTTGTGCATGTAGCGTGTGTGCGTTCCTTCCCCACAGACGTTTGCTTGCCGTCTCCGTTTTCCTGCTTCTCCTTGTAGGTGAACAGATGTAGGGCCAGCAGTGGAAATCAGCAAGGAAACCCCACACTATTCTATGTGATTTTAATCAGCGACTCTCCTCCTGACCCATTTATTTCGGCTCTGAGCTGATTGCGTTGGCTGCCGACGAGCCCGACCCACGACACGCCGTAATTACCCATCACATCATATATGTCCTACAACCATCATAAAGCAACTCATAATCTCAAAATTACTGTACTCTGGGCAAAGTGGATCACTTTCAGTCAAATCAAACTTTCAGGGTTGTTATTGTCAGATTTCCCATCCCCGGCGTATCATCAACCGGACTCGTTTTATTCAACCCTGGCAAGCCCAGCCATCGTATTCTTTTAGTCAGTGTGGTGTCTGTAGTGGGAATCAATATGCAGATATGCGTGGAAAATTGTACCGGCCTGGCTGATAATGAGATTTTACTGTGAAGACAAAGCCCATGGGTGCAGTGATTGGTATCTAGGAGAGTCCACACTGTCCTCATCACTTGCTCCCTTGAGACCATCACAGTGCTAACATGTCTTCTGTTTTATCTGCGAGAAGCTAAAAGTGCAGCTTAATGGAATGAGAACCAAACACCTTTTTGTAGGTCTGTACGGTTGTTGAATCAAATCAGAGAAAATAGCTTTCACTAACCATTAACAAGCTTATAAAGCTTTACATCTCATTGATTACACCAATTTTATTGATATTTTATTATTACGTATAATAATATAATTATATAATAATTAACAATATATACACAATATATGTGTATATCCCGCAATCCCACACCAAAATGCAACCCCTGTAACACCGACAATATTAATCCTGAGCAAATGAAACGAGTGAGTGTGGGGAGGCGGGTTTGTGAGTCAACTCGAGGAGAGAGCGAGAAAGTGCGACTGGCAATGTTTATATATTCTGTGGAAAATGAGTCTATTGATATTTCATTTAGTTTCAGATATTTCAATATCAATATGTATCAAAAAATCTATATTTTTTGACAACACTATGCTTAGTTTGTTATTTCAGAAGTATTTTTAAAAGACTACAATTGAAAAATGTATATAATATATATATAAAAAAAATCAACCTGACAAAGTGGCCATTAGGAGTGACTGTGTTACATGCCATTCCTCAAATCCTCCCGCTTATGAGTTTCTTAGAATGAAGACGTTCTTAGTAGCCACATATAACAGTTGGTGGGGCATTACTTTATAACTTTACATATTGACATGAATAATCATTTAATCGTTTGATGCCTGGTTCACACTTTTTAAAATTGTCGGCCGATTTTCCATACACACACATGGCTCCTGAGCATTCCCTCGAGATAAACAATCCCTAAACAATCATGGCGTAAGAAGAGAATGCAGTGGTTATAGTTTGTATTTTGTTTTTAACCAAAAAACCCCAACAAAAATGTTATCAAAAGAAAAGGTGATGGTTAAAGAATCTCTGGCATTCACCAGACTTTCTGGTGGCCATGCCGCCGGCTGTTTTGATTTTGTTTCGGTGCTTCCTCTGCGCTTTGTCACCTCACTTTCTGATTGGCTACACGCCACAGTCCACAAGCTGCATGCTCGTTTGTCCCTATAGCACACCGCAAACGAGGAGAAATCGGGCCCAAACAAAAATCGAACATGTTGAATAATCTCTGAATTGAGATCTGAGCCGTCCCGACGTCGTTCCGAGCAGATGAGAGCAGTTTTAACACACCATGCACGACAGGAATATCTAATCAGATTATTTTACGATCCTTAAGATTGTCGGAAGGGGTAAATCGGGGCTAAAATCAGCCTAATTATCCTGCCGTGTGAACCATGCTTAAGGTAGAGATCCTCAACCCTATTCCTGGGGACCCACTGCTCTGGGGAATTTAGCTCAAACCTGATCAAACACACTTGAACCAACAATTCAGTTGTGCTGAAGCAGCTTTGCAGGACAGGTTTGTAGACCTCTGGTTTAAAGAATGATTCTAAGGGAGAACACAATTTTGATTTGCAGGTTTTAATTAGTCTGCAGTAGAGCTCAGCAGTGTTCTGGTCTGTCCATACTTGCCCCAGAACGGGGGGTAGGAAAGGTCTGTCTTTTCCTGAGTGATCCAGATTTGACATGCCCGGACTAGATCTGGTTCCCAGCTCCTGATGGCTGTACCACTTCTGTGCCTCAGTTAGAGCTAACAACAAATGTCAACTCCCTTCACCTTATTTTTATCAATTCCTTTTTTTTTTTTTTAAATTTTCTCTCTCTTTGCCATCAGCAAATCACAGCGTCATATACAACGTTTTTGCCTAAGCGTATACATCAAACACACATGGCACCCTTTAGAATCAATATAACAAGCTTCGGTTATGGTAGGTTTAGGTCTGGGGTAGGGTTAGGGTTAGACCACTAGGAGGCGCCTTCTGCCCCATATATATCTGCGTCTCATATTGACGCTAAAGGGTGCCATGTGCGTTGGATGACTACGCTTTGGCAAAAGCGCGTATGTGACGCCTTGGGATGAGAACAGGCTGGCTATTACCATTAAATGGTTCACCCAAAAGGTCTAGAAGGTTGTTATGTGTACATACATCCTTGTTAAAAAGGACATAATGTACAAATGTCAATTTCAAACTACCTGATTTCATGAAAAAAAAAGAAGAAGAAAAAAATGTTGCTTGCTAAAATTGTTTTTCATTAATTTCACATTTTGTTTAACACAGATTAACCTTTTTTTACATTCTCTTTGTGAAATTTTCTACATTGGCACAAAGAAAAACTCACTTAATGTTTGAGTATGTACAGTACACAATTTATATTTCAACACAAGTAACCATTACCATTAACACAAGTAATGGTATAGGAAAGAAAGAAAAAAAAAGGAAAATGGTGGGGGGATAAAGTAGGAGTGGGTTAAGGTTATTGCTTTCTTATTAAAATAATTAATAAAGGGTTTCCATACTGCATCAAAATTATCAGTCAAGTCTTTTCGAGTTGAAGGTGGTGCATAACGTCTCTAATCTGGCAGAGAAGTGAGGTGAATTTATTTATTTATTTATTTATTTTTTAGTTAAAAAAAAAAATCAGTCTATGTGCTAAGAGTGTGACAACTCCAAGCACAGTACACTGTTTTTTGACAGCTCCACATTGCCACAACTGACACCAAAAATAGCCATAACTGGGTCTGGGTCTAATGGTTTTCCCAACACCTTTGACAGTAATTGAAAAACTGAAATCCAATACCTACCCAGATTCACTTTTTAAGCAGATATGCACTAACTATGAATACAATTTTATTTACAAAACTATTTAAACGTTTTAAATGTATAATATATGAAATAAATAAAATTTCTAATTTAGAAGTGTATATAAGAAGTAAAGAGGACAAATAGCACAGTGACTGTTTAAAATGCTTGTCAATAGCTGAACTGACCATAATGAAGTCCTACTGCAGTGTGAGCAGGTTCCATATACAAACCCTCTATTACCAATGTAACAGTGCAATATTTAAAAATGTCGTGTACAAGTAATCTACTTATTTTTGTGATTATTCAAAATTAAAGCATTTCATGTGCTGTTTTGAGACTATTAGGCTATACAATTAAACACCTTTTATAGTATTTGATTTGCAGATACTGGTTTAAAGGTTCCAGTCAGAGTGTGGTTTTCTGTTCTTCTCTCACTAGATGTGCCCTCAACTGTTCTTGCTGCCATTACTGCTCCCTGCACTTTTTATCCTGCACCTCCGAGACCCCAAACTGCCAAACGAGGTGAATTATGGCCAGTTACATGGAGTGGACTCTGAGCCACGGGGGACAGGACATAGTCAGAAGAACTAACCACTGTTCTGACCATTAAAAGCTAGCCTGACACTGGCCCTTCATCTTATCTTCTCCACGAGACGAGTGCTCCCAACCTTTGCTTCCCCTGAGAAGAGACAGAGCCGAGAGAAGAGAGCCCCCTCAGCCCAGGCACGCTTCCCCCTATCATTATGAGTTAAGCTTCTCACCTCTACCTTTCTTTCTGGGAGTCTCCCTTTTTTTCCTCTTTCCCTCTCTCTTTATCATACTGTGGCTTTTCCCCTTTCTGCTCTCTGTTGTATTTTTGTTGCTCTTTTTTCTGTGTCTCTTCCTGTCCTTTCTTATTGCTCTCTGCAAGGTTAATTGTCTTAGCTAAAAGAAGCCTGGCGTGTTGGTTGCTTATGGAGGTCGCAGTTAGGCATATGACCCTCACAAATCTGCTCCGGCCACCCACCACTGCTGCTGAGTTGATAGGGCTGCTGATGAGGCTTCAATTGGTGTCCTGGTCTGCTGGGTATCCCAAAATAACAGTGAACCAGTGATTTAGAGGTTTCATGTTATTTTTGTTTTGCCTGTTTGCAAGCGGGACTGCCGTGATCTTTACAGTGCAAGGATACATGAACATCCCCAGTGGCTTTGGTAAGATCATCAAGCGGTATCATTTTTTTTTTTTGATTGTTACGATTTTTTTTTTAAATGTCAACCAAAAAACATCTAGTTAGCCTCTGAACTAAAATAATAGCCTATAATATTTAGTCCGGTCTTACAAATTGATTGGGTGAGTGGCTCGCTCTTCTCTCTCTCTCTCTCTCTCTCTCTCTCTCTCTCTCTCTCTCTCTCTCTCTCTCTCTCTCTCTCTCTCTCTCTCTCTCTCTCTCTCTCTCTCTCTCTCTCTCTTTCTTTCATTCATTCATTCATTACTTAATTATGTCAGCAGTTGGCACTTATGAGCGAGTCCTTTAACAATTCACTCATTTAACCAATTCGTTCGAACACTTATTCATTAATGTTTGACCTTCTTTATGAATAAATCATTGAATTATTCAATCGAATGATTGGTTAAACACAGATTTACAAAAACTGTTGTAAGTTAGTCGATATTAACCACTTGTTATGTAAAACATGTGGCTCTGCACCTATGGTTGTTGCTCGTGTGATATTGTGCAATTGATATTTTCAGCATGACATCACACTCCTTTGATATTTTAAGTTGGCGTGAAATGGAAGTTGTATTTTCTTCCCTATTTGTGACGTATATCCAAGTAAAATGGCTTCCTGAACAAATAAATAAATAAAATAAAAATAAAAGCAATGTAGGACTTGATTTTGATGTTGTAATGGATTGGATTGATGGATCGTTGTGGTTTTCTATTGCTGTGATCTCATATGAGTGGTAGGTAGTCCTGCCCTCGCACCAGTTATTAGATTTGAATTCTTCTAGTAACTCTGGCATTGTTAAAATGGGTCTTTAATAATGCCATCCATGTAATCCATCACTTGCTAGTTTGTATCCTGTGCATACAACAGTGCAGTTGGTTTTGGTCTTTAGTCTGCTCTAATTGAGGTCAGTGAGGGAGTGTATGGGCTCTGGCCCTGACACGTGCAATAGATGCTTACTCCTGCTCGTACCGGCCTCTCAGCGCTTCTCTGTTTCTTATGGGAATTAAAAAGTGCTGGCCTGAGGAAGAGAAGAGCCAGTCAGGTCAGGGTGGAGAGCACAGTAAGACTACCTTCAGCTGCTGCACTCCAGCAGGGCCACAGCTGGGCAACCTGGGCCATTGTGTCGAGGTCAGAGCAAGCAGGGAGCAGATTGTTACAACACCCGATAGTCATTTATTATGTTAGGTTGAGGAGTCAGCCGTTGTCTTTAGAGTGATTTCAGTTTCCATGTGGCCTAGCAAGGAGTTCTTAATTTATAAGACCTAGATTCTATTTTTCCAATTGTGCCACAGATATATCAATAAGAAGAAATAGGGCAACAGTTTTCAAAGGGCCTTCAGTTTATTTTCAGACAACGGGCAGCATAGTGGCATCGAATTAATCAAGTCTGTGGAGCCCTTTTATAAATCATATCTTTGTCCTGAAGGAAACACTTGAACTTAGTTGCTTCAGCCCAAACTGTGCTCAATACTCAATTGTCAGCGTACCCCCTTTAAATGTAGGTACATTACAAAAGTCCACACCATTTAATTGTGCTTATGTGAATGGAAAATATCCATCATGCCAGTGACTATTATGAAAAGAAACAATAGGAGTGGCTATTTTTCTCTCAGATGCAAAACATCTGGCATGATTCTCTGCTTGCCAAATTAATGGGCATTCATGTTGCAATAATAATATTTTATCTCGATGATATGAGGTAAATAGTTTTGCCGGAAATACCAGATGTTTCCAATAAGCTGCTGTGAGGTTTGCTCTTTGCTGTTTCCCTTTAAGAAGATGTCACAGTTCATGTAGCATATGGTCTTATAGTGTTTACATGGATAGGAACCTAAAAATCGTCTCGGTTACTGATGTAACCCTCATTCCCTGAAAGAAGGAAAGGAAGACATGACGTAATTGGGATTACTTCAGGGAGTCCTATCAACTTCGAGTGTCTAAGGTCAAGCCAATAAGCGTTGGCGTTTGAACTGAACTGAATCGCATAGCCAAGTCTGAAAGTACGGATGAGCCAGCGAGATGGGCTGGGAAGCGCTAGCCGGATCCCAGACCCAGTGCAAGCAGGACCAACGGCACCAGTGACATACCCGGGGTGGGACAGCCTGTTGAAATGCAGGGACCCAACTCGGACGGCATAGCGGCCCAGAGTGGGGTCTGACTGTTTGGTGCAATACGTACCTACTTCCGTCGAAGTGCAGAGTGAGTGTGCGTAGGCGACTGTGCGTCCAGAACACAGCCACTGCTGCTCACTGGCGATGAAAGAGGGGCTTGAGGGTGACAAGGCATAGCGTTGTGGACCACCAAGTCGAAAAATGTGAAAATGTGGGTATCACTGGCCCGTGGGTCAGTGGCAGAACAGAAAGAAAGGAAACAAAAGATTCTCCGCCCGGCCCTCCACCGGTGGAAGGAGTGGTACCTTCCACGACTTTCTGCGACCTGCTCGAGGACTTTGCAGGTGGTCAACCTCTGTGATGTGCGGACGGAGGGTCTGCGGACAGGTGGGAGCAGCAGCGGTCCGCCGGGGCAGGATGTGTTAGTTGGCCTCCGTCTGCCTCTGGGCAGCCGAGAACTGTTGGGCAAAGCTCTCGACCGTGTCGTCGAATAACCCAACCTGGGAGAGAGGGGCATCCAGGAACCGATATTTATCGGTGTCCCTCATGACCACCAGGTTGAGCCAAAGGTGGCGCTCCTGGACCACCAAGGTGGACATCGCCTGACCAACTGAACGTGCGGTTTCTGCAGCACCAGGGTATGGAGGGCGGAAGCAGCCTGTCCACATGCTCTGTAAGCCCTCGCCTTGAGACCGGACGAAAACTTGCATGCCTTGGACAGGAGGCGTGGATTGTCCCGCCAGAAAGAAGTAGACGGCACGCTCCACCGGCGGGACATCCACATACCCCTTAGCTGCTCCGCCGTCGAGAGTGGTGAGGAGGGAGTAGCCACAAGGATGGCTTCTGGCAAATACGGCTCTGTCCACGTCCTAGTAAGCTCCTCAAGCACTTCCGGAAAGAATGATACCAGGGTGATTCGCTGAGAACCAGCACGGCCCGCCCCGAGCAACCAATCGTCCAACCGAGAAGGTTCGTGGTGGAGGGTTCCACACAAGCCCAACCTTTTCAGCAGCCCGGGAAAACATAGCCGCCCATTCTGGATCCTCAGATCACCCTGACCATGCACAGAAGTAGGTCTATTCTGAGGTCCAGGATAGACGCTAGATCGAGGCATAGGTGAGGGGACTGCACCTCCCTTGAGGAAAGCAAATCTCGATCTCAGCACTGACATAGTCATATTCCCGCAACGGGAACAAAATCTGCCTCAGCGTGCTGAATGCCCAAACACGAGAGGCAACTATCTTAAGCCTCTGCTGGGGCCAGGGAACGAACGCATTCAGAAAACGGAATGACATCCTGAAAAGAAGCAGGGTCACACTTGTGTTGGTCTTTTAGTTGAAAACAAAAAAATATAAAAAAGAAAAAAATTACTCTCAGTGCTGAAGCACCAAGGGATAGCCGCGGTGTATTCGGGGTACACACTCACAAGAGGAACGCCCACCGAGACCACACACACAAGCAATGCTGTAAAAACAACAGTTGTGAGCTGTAATACTCGCAGCCACCACTGATCACGCCTTCACACCAGCACTGGAACAGAGCATGTGCTGTGGCATGATTGTTTACATACGTTTTACATCTTACAAATGTGCATATATTTAATTGCGTCTTATGACTTATGAATTTGTCAATGGAGGACACTTCATATTTCGTAATTTTGCACTGTCTCTGCTTGTTTGCAGTGGAAGGGTTGTTTGAATATGTACAGCATTTTCTTTACTCAAGAAACATTATATATAAAGGCTAATATTTTATGTAGGCAATTTGAGGAGCAGAGAAGAGCCTAGAATTTGCAGTTGAGTCATAATTCTGCCTTAAATAGCCTGTGCGTAGCACTTCATATTTTATAACATGATATTATTCCAAATGACAGAATGCCCATTAACTACAAAAAAACTTTAGAACTTGCAAGTTGTTGAAAACTTCACACAATGTACTTTCTGTCCGGCCTTTATAATGATGGACAAAACATATGTCCAACAATCAATGGTCAGGAAAAAAAAAAAAAAAAAAACTCCAGTTGAGCTTGATTTTGGTATAAAATGTTAATAATATATTGACCATAAATAAAGCCACAATACGAGCTTTGACAGCACAGTGTTTAATAATTAAAAAAATAAAAATACAGTGCTTTTTTCAGATTTCTTGAAAATTTACGATTTTGTACACACAAGGTTTCTGCCTGACAGCAATGGAAAATGCACATGTAAACGAATATTTGAATCAGATTGTAAAGATAATGGTTTATATAACCAGAAATGTCAAAATCTATTTTTTTTTTTTTTTTTTTTTTACATTTGATTAATTCTGTGAAAAATTAGTGCAAGTAAACATACCTAATGTATAGGGTAGAATGGCCCTGCTCCATGATGAAGCCTGGCATTTCCAATGGCTCCAGTCTATATTTCAGCCTTTGGGCCTGAGGTGTCTTGTCCTTAACTGGCTGTTCTGATCTTCTGCTAATAGTTTATAATGTCAACGCTTTGCCCAACAACGGTGGCGTAAGACTAAAAGTGGATGCCCCCCAGTGCGAGCATTTTTTCTCCTCTAACTGAAATGGGCTTTGTGCCAAACAGAAGAAAGAGGCAAGAGAGATAACAAAATCAAATCCCTTATTTGATAAAGGTTCACCCAAAGCCAGCCTGACACAAACTCCATACTGAAGTGATCATTTGCATGAGTTCGTTTGAATGGCAAAAATCTTCTCTTCTCTCTGATCCATCCTCTTTTGCCTGAGCTCTTGATTAAACTGACTTTGAAATGTGAAAATTGTGTGGGCAGCACTAGAACAATGTCAAATAGGCCTTGTGGAGGGGTGGAATGGATTTAAAGCCATTGTTCAATCTGACTCTTTTCTCCTGCATTAAAGACAGGGTTGCGGAGGTTTGTGACAGTCAGGCGCCTGCATGCTTATCTTCCCGGCAATAGTGTTTTAATCTGTTGGGTTAACGCATGCCCGTAAACAAATTTGTCAGTCACACAATGGCACTGCCACCTTTAGTTCGCAGCGGATTACAGCGTTTTTAAACAGTCTCGGAAGGAACACCTCCTGCTGCGCACATCTCCACAAAAGATTCTATTAAATATCCACGGATAAATAATTTGTGGATATATAGCGTATTTTTCCCTATATGATATTAGCATCCAAAAGGCATGTTTGTACACCTTTGGAGGTAAGTCTTTTATGGGTTATTGTAAAGGGTTTTAATTCCTTTGATATGGAATTTAAACAGTATTTTACCCCTAATCCCGAGTTTGGGCTTGAGAAAGCCTTTTACGTAGGTGGTTTTCAATTAGTTTCACTTAACCTTGTAAATATTTTCACAATATTAAAAGACTTAGACAAGCCTTTTGGGGCGGGAATGTGGTTTGGTCTCAGCCCCATTACATCTCGGTATTTACAGAAATAACGGAAAGGAAATTTAGGGGGATGTACAAATTATCAAGGGTGGTTATTTGTCATTATACAGAAGCTTAGCGGGTTTAATCAGTGTTTAGTGTAACTCATGTGTTTACTACTAAATTGTGAAAAAAAAGCAACTACATATTTTCCAGTTTACAGGACCTTTTTAATCACAAATAAATGCTGAAATGTGCAGTACCTTAAATTACATTTAAAAAAACAAAAAACAAACAAAAAAAAAAACATTGTTGGTCTAACAGCATTCGATAAATATTCAATAAATATTGTCCCAACTACTGTAGTCAAACATTTTCTGGACAAATAATTAAAAAAATGATCAACATTATTAAAATTTAGGAAGTTCCCAGCATAAAACAACAGCCCCTCACATAAAAAGCTGGTGATTTGTCATTGTTCTTGAGGTCTGTGTGTCAATTGTTATGGTCATATTCAACCGTTGAACCTAAATCCTAGACACATTTGCTTTGTAAGGTGATTGTGCCTTCAGAAATAATTGTAATTTTAAGTGGCCTTTGAATAGAAGAATTTGAGTTACTTACTGAAAATTTCTTGAACAAATAATCTGTAGTTGCTTTGGCCAAATTATTGGTTGCATGAAGCATTTTGGATTTAGTGAACAAACAAATTGGCAAAACCATTGCTACTGTTTTAAAACAATAGCGTTAGTGCATCAGATTGTTTAAAGTTTTCTTAGCAATTCCTTTTTGTACAGTGCATGTTAAAGCAAAATTAAACGTTCAACTGTTGGAACTTTGAAGTTCGATTAAGGCTCCTCCTCATGAAACTCCTATGACCTTCAAGTGTTGGTTTGTGCTCCTTTACTTCAAGTGATTCTCTGTTGTTGTCAAACTGTCAAGTAATCTCAATCTTTGATGGACACTACAAACAGAACATGTTAGGCTCTTTGCTTTCGACTGCATAACCCTCAACAATACAAACAGAGCAAAGTCGTCATTAACTCCAGCTGTTTCTTTTTCAAGATAAGAAGAGCCTTCATAGCTAATCAGCAGCTGCCTGCTAGCTCTATTTACACGTGAAGAAAAACGTCTGGACTACATGGCGAGGCGGTTAATTCAGTCATGCCGATGAAGGAAAGGACGTTATTGACCTACGGCGGCAGCCATGTGTTTCCGTTATTAAATGGCCTCCATTTGTCAGGAAAGCCGAGTGATATGGAGGTGACGCGAGGTTCAGGCCCGGGTTAGGGTCGTCCTCCATCCGTTATCATGTGTCTACGCAGGGCACTTTAATTGAATTTAAACGTCAAGCAACAATGCCCCAGCCTACATCCATGACGTGATACAATTAAACATGAGTTTTAAAGCTTGTGTTTTGCATATTTTATCCCACTGTAAGAAAAAAGGCATCTGTCATGGTGTGGTGCTATTTTTGTAATATTTGTTTGGACACAGGGGCTTATATCGCAAACTGTATCCAGGGCTCAATATCCCTCTGTTTAACCTTGGAATAGTTTAAATGGTTTTAAATCCCTGCATGTGAGACTAATTTAATTGATCTTTAATTGAATAGATTGATGTGTTTTGTCTATAAGAACCATGTCTGAATTGAAAATGGAATTTGTTACAGATTTTTTAAAACTGGGGCCCGGGACCTCCAGGGCGGCCCACAGTAGGTTCATAGGGGGTCTATAGAAAATCTGAGAGACAAAAACATATTTTAATAATATGTATTTAGGACTGATTTTTGAGCTACACTATACCACTCAAATGTTTGGTGTTGGTAAGATTCGTTTTAATGACTTTTGAAAGAAATCTGTAAAAATGTTAATATTGTCATACATTATTACATACATTATTATATACATTATTATAACTTTATAAAAGTCTTGTCTGTCACTTTCGATCAATTGAAGGCATCCTTGCAAAATAAAAGTATTCTTTTCTTTATAAAAAATCCATTTAGAAGTCTATATATATATATATGAAGAGTTCAGATGCAAAAGCCTCTAAATGCCATTTGAAATTTTCTTCTAGAATGATCATTTTTATCAAGCTTGTATATTTAAGTTCAGTAATTTCACTTAAATGACAATTAATAGGTAATCTTCATTGCCATTTAAGTGAAATTAATGAACTTAAATATACAAGCTTGATAAAAATGATCATTTTAGAAGAAAATTTCAAATGGCATTTAGAGGCTTTTGCATCTGAACTCTTCATATATATATATATATATATACAGTATATTTAATAATTAGTTGAACAATACACTTCTAAAGGAGATGCCAAGTCTGTATTTCTCAGATAATACTTCAGTATAATGTTCCGTGACAGTCATTTAGCAAAGAACATGTTGTCTTTATCATATTTTAATGTATGTATTTTAGAATGGGGACCATATGGGGCATCATATTTGGGGTCTTTAGCATCAAAAAAGTTTTGAAATCACTTCTTGTAGCAAATGCTGTAGATGCAGCTCAATGCTGTTTAGGCATTGTTAGAAACAGTTTAGAAATGTCTTCTCCCAGATACCCTATGACAGATGTCTTCTTGCCTTTATGTAAATTTATATCCAGTAAAGGCTGTTCATTCTAATGGAGTCCAATTTATGCTGGATTTGAGCAGCTGGAAGAGACTGCAGTGTCATGCCCATTCACTCATGCGTTTAAACTCTTGCCTTTCGTCCAGGTGTTACCAAAGTATTTGTCAGATAAAAGCAAGGCCACTTGACCTTTGACTCTTTCGCACCTGGACTCATTGCAGCAAGCTTATATGCTTTTTAAACATTCCCAGAGACACCCAATGTTTTTCCTCCCAAACTCAATCGCAATTAGATGTACCGAGAGTAGAATGGCAGTAAAAAATGTGCTTTACATTAAGCGTGTAACGTACACCAATTATGCTAATTGCACATTCGCAGATGGCTGAGTGCTGATTACCGCAGAAACACGGGGTAAGCTGGGGGATATCAGAAGACTGATATCGTGTGTTGACTTCCATTGGCAGTCATTTGATTATTTACCGTTACAATGCTAGAAATATTACAGTGATGACAGCAGACGATATTTAGATAACTTAAAAAAGGCAGCTCATTTTGGAAGAACAACAAAGGGCGAATCCTTTTACTTGATTCAATTTATTTGATTTGTAGTTTAACTTGTACCACCCAAACACTTCTTAGTATCTTTAATCAGTAAACAAGTTACTAAAAAAATCTAACTTTTAATTGGCAGCTGAGTTTATGCAAAAGAGAGGGTGTGTCTGCTTGTGCATTAGCATAACAATTCACCCATAGCCGACACTATTTTACAAATGGGGGAGTAAACATCTGTTCCAGATGTCCTATTATCCTGTCAGGCTGCTTAGCTCAGAGACTTCTAGCTTCAATCAAGGCCTTTGTCAGGCTCAGAATCAGACACTGAAAGGCCTGGGAGCACTGTGCTTTACTTTGAATCCCCCACTGGCATGGACATACTTAACAGACCCTGAAACAAGCTGTCCTCGCTGCTTTTGAGTGATGTGGGTCTGTGGCATTCGTTTTCTGGTGTTATCATCTAATGCTCCTCTCAGACAGATTCGCCTCTTTCATGCTCGTTGGATACGTAGCGGCTGTTCTGCCTTCAGCGATCTGGCCGGAGGGTCTACAAAACCCACTTCAAATGCCAGTCCTCTCTGGGAAGGGTGACATTTTGTGCAAGCCAAAACATTTAGCGCATTAGGAAGAAGCAGCCTGGTGGAAAACGACAACTATGTTCACGTTCTCACTTGGCAAGGGAAAGCGCACAATGTTTACTGTATTTTCAGTGAATCATGCTAATTTAGATCTGCCTGTGATGGTTTTGCAGGATGGACATAATTTTAAAAAAAGTCATTTGGCAGAGATTACACACTCACAGCTATTGTAACGTATGACGGATATGTTCTTTAGATCGGCTGCTTCTGTGGTTCTCTATAAAGTTGGAAATGCTTGTATTAGTGTGCTTCGTGGGAAGTTCTGAATTCGGGTGTGCTACTTATGCATAGATTTCCTTTTACCCTTGTCCAATAGGAAAATGCATCATGAAAATATGACTATATTTTAAAAATGTGTAAGTCTAAACAAAGAGTGAAATTATAATAAATCGTTTCAATATTTATTGCACGAGAAAAAAAAAAGAGAATAATGACTTATGATCAGTTGTGGTATTATTTGCATCAGAATTGTACCTAAAATTAGTGTAGTGGCTGTTTAAGGGCTTACATGTCTGTAAAGAGCTGAAAATTAAACATGAACAATGCAATTTGTGAAAACAAAGAAAAACGTAAATATCAACTGTCAGCCGAATAATTTTAGAGTGCACATCAATCTGTAAGTTTTGTACAAAAGCTGTAAAATTTTACAAAAAGGTCAGAGAATATTTTATTGTGGTTATTTAGGATATAGAGAGTGCCTTCAATCTTTTTCCACCACAAAATGACTGTAAAGCATGCACAGTACCATCATTATTGGAAACTATGGTGACCGGGAGGGGGGCACACCATATTATTACCACATTCCCATGAGTTAGTATGTCGTGGCCATGACAAAACTGAGTAGTGAACTGAACATGTCACCTCAGATGTCACTGTATAGAATATGATTTGCTTAATATTTTTTTTCCAGGATTCTTTGATGAATAGAAACAAACAAACAAAAAAAAATCTTTTGTAACATTATAAATGGCTCTACTTTCACTTTTGGATCAATTTGATGCATCCTTGCTGAATAAAAACATTAATTTCCTTGTAATAAAAATAAAACAAACAAACAACCACTTTTGAGTGGTAGTGTATGCGCACAGTTGGACAAATTAAGTAAACTATTGCGAGTGTGAAAAGTCAGCCCGTTCTCATCCCAAGGCGTCATCTAACTGACGTTTTTGACCATGCGTCAACATCCGATGCACATGGCACCTTTAGCGTCAATATGAGACGCGCCTCCTAGTGGTCTAACCCTAACCCTACCCCAGACCTAAACCTACCCGTGTCATCTAACTGACGCTAAAGATTGCCATGTGTGTCGGATTTAGACGCATGGTCAAAAGTGTCAGTTAGATGACACTCTATGATGAGAATGCGTTGGAAAACAGTGTTTCTTAGATGGGCTAAATGTGTCTATAGTTGACAAACACCAAAATATACAAAACAAGACATTTTAATTAGATGAGCATTGACTTGAAACTATAATAAATAAAAAAAAATGCTGGTTTTATGTATGCCAACCCATCTCACTAGCGGAAAAAAAATGATTTATCAGATTTAGTTACAAGTAGATACTTTACAAGCACGCTTTTAGTGATTCAGCAATTCATTTTCTTCTCAATATCAACTTGTCTGCAAACATGTGCAGTTTAGCCTTACATCCATTAATCTATAGTGAATAACAAAAGAAAAAAAAAACATTTATAGCACACTGTGTATATAATTACTCTCCAATTGCCCACACCATTACAGAGCTGCTCTTGGCACTACAAGTCATGTCCCACATTTACCTTGGGCGTCAGATACATTAACTTCCTCCCCAATCAGCCGGCTCAGGAATAACAATAATTTCAAGTGCTGCTAATTGACTTTAGCCTTTCCAATATGAGAGAGCAAGCGCCTGCTCATTTTATCTGTCCTTTTAATAATTACATTATCATTTTATGCCTTCCATTCCTTTAGAGTAGCTGACCATTTGTGTGGTACTGAAGGCTCATTATTAGCCTTGAATTATGTGCAGTTTATTGATCCCTGTGGTGGATTATGGAGCTCTAAGTTGGTCTAGACAGAACAGTTAGTAAGATGACAGAGCAGGGGAAACATATCGTGCCCGGGGGAGAGATCAGCTCAACTCGCTGAGCAATAATGCCTGCTAGGTAATGGAATTTAAGTTTACACTAAATCTACAAATGCGCTGACATTTCAAGTGCCTAGTAAAATAGCATTAGGCTAATTAGTTGGGTTGAAGATGTGACTGCACAATTGTTTGTAGCTACATCTCTATTTACCAGTGCAGAGCTGGATGAAAGGGCTTCAGAATTAAAATGGTACGTGCGATCACCTTTTCAACTGTTTTGAAAACTTTAAAGGGATAGTTCGTTAAAAAAAAACAAAAAAAAACCGTGAAGTCTGTCTTCATTTTATGGCCCTCGTGTCATTGCAAACCTATTTCTTCTGTGGAACAAAAGGCAAATTTTAGAAGAGGGTTCTGGCAACTCTTTTCAGTGTTATCAAAGTACTTCTAAATGACAAAAAAGCTCCATAAAAGTACTGTGCAATTAATCCATATGCCCTGTGTACCATATGCCCTGTGTACCTGTGTACACCCTGTGTATATTATGAAAATAATCATCATTTTGTTACATTAGATGTTTAATACCACACCAAATCCAGAAAAGTTGGAACATTTTGTAAGATGTAATATAAAACGGTAAGTTCCAATCCTTGATTCTGATTGGTCAATAGCTGTGCTTTATTCATGATAAAGCACGGCTATGACCGCTTCACCCAACGGTTCCATTTATCACTGCACAACTTTGAGCTTTTATTTGAGCTTTCATGCATGTTACGTATTGGAGTGTTGTTGCTGTTCACAGTCAGAGACTATTTTTTTCTAGCAGAAGGAAGGCTTTTAGTGATTTTACTTCATGAATGTTGCACTAATACTTTTTTTTTTATATATATTTTTATTGTTTGGTAACCGTTTTACAAAAGCAGTAAGGTACTCGAGGCTTCAAGTCGTGCCCAACAACGCCCTTCAGCCATTACTTATTCACGATACAGCATACCGTATTGGTTACATTAAAACATGAATCTGTGACGTGTTATTTCTCTTTAACCTTTTTTTTTTTAGGTACAAAGAATTTTCTTTTCAACATTTTCACTGACCAATTTAAGTGTTTTTGTAAATTTAAGCAAATTTTGATGGCCCCAACACACTCCAAAAAAAGTAGGACAGATGAATGTTTACCACTGTGTCACATCACCTTTCCTTTTATTTACACGTTTTAAATGAATCGAGTACTAATTGTTAAAGTGTTGCAAGAGGAATTTTTGCCCAATCTCACCTGATACAAGAATAGTCATCGTTGTCTGATTCTCCTTTTCACGATGGGCCATACATTTTCAATAAGAGACAGATTTGGACTGCATGCATTTAAGCACATCGCTTCTACAGTGTACAGTTTCTAGAAACCACTGTTTTAACATGTGCAGAATGAGGCCTGCCATTGTCTTGCTTCCCAGGGATGCCATTAAATGTCCCTGTACAATCCCAATCAACCCGGTCTCATCCCAATTCGTCATATAACTGATGTTTTGGGACGTCTTTTGACCATTCGTCAATATACGACTTTTTAGGGCCCCCTTAAACGTCGGTAGATGACGTTATGGAATCCTAACTCTACCCCATACCTAAACCTAACCCTAAACCCAACTCATCACCTAACTGACGTTAAAGGTAAAGCGTCAGTTGTATGACGACCCGGGATCGTCATCTACCGACGTTTAAGGGGGCCCTAAAAAGTCATATATTGACGAATGGTCAAAAGACGTCCCAAAACGTCAGTTATATGACAAATTGGGATGAGACTGTGTTATCCCAATATATGCCTCCACATCACCTTTACACATATTCAAGTCACCCATACCATTTGCACTGATACCATGATGACAGAGTCTTGCTTTTGTACCAGTCAATGATGAAAATCTGGATGGTCCCTTTTGTCATTGGGACTGAGAACTTAGTCAGTATTCCCAAAAACAAACTGAGATTTCCACAGTCTTTTGGACCAGCTGCCGGCATCTTGCCAGCATCTCTGCATAGAACTGAAGTATAGCTTTCTACTTGTGTAACATAGATTAGGTGACAACGGTTTTCCAAATTACTCACTAGCAGCCCATGTGGCTATATTTAACACAGTAAAATGACGTTTTATCACGGAATGCCATGTGAGGATTCAAAGGTCACACACATTAAGCAAAGGTTTCCTGCCTTGCCCTACATGAGATTTCTCTAGATTCCCTGAATCTTTTCACAATATGTATGGTAGTTGGTGAAAGACAAAAAATTGCATTGAGAAATGTGAAATGCCATGACCCACCATGCCATTAGTCTTTGGTGGATGCTCCTTTTATACCCAAACACGATACTCTCACATATTACCAGTTCACCTGCTAATTGTGGACTGTTTAAAAAAAAAAGTTTTACCCTAGATATTCTATATATTTTTTTTTCACTTTTTACTCTACTCATTTACCCTATGCCCCAACTTTTTTGGAGTGTGTTCCTGTCATTATATATATATATATATATATATATATATATATATATATATATATATATATATATATATATATATATGTGTGTGTGTGTACAATGAATTTGGCTTGTGAAAACATTGAAATTTTGTCTTTGTTCGTTCTCTTTAACATTGCATTGTACAGATAAAAGCACAAATCACAGATTCTTGCACAAATCACAGATATCTTACAAAATGTCAAAATTTGGGGTTGTATTATATGACAGTAATACTATTATATGAAACTCAATCATGAAAGTTATATTGTAACTGTTGCATCTTGTGCAGTTTATATCTGTGAACAGCCAAGTACAATCCAAATCTGGGGCCTCATTTTTCTAAAAATTTTAGTCAAAGTTCTTTCAAAATACTGTTTCGTAATGACCGGTAAGTATTTTTCCCTCTCTACTTCCAATGAAGTGTTGTATCGATGTTCCCTTTTCCCAATACTGTTTTCACTGCCCTTCGAACTGAACATTTATGCCCAATTTGTATTGGAATCTCCTGTCATGTAACAGAGTGATGTATAACAGGAATGCAGACAGTAAGTAAGTAGCAGGCGGGTAATATAGCAGACTTAACTGAATAGGATAGCGTGAGGATAGACATAGAGGATAGCGTGATGAAGACAGGTAGACACAGATGAAGAGGTGAGTCACATACAGTAAGTCCATGCACACATAGTGAACGAGGAGACCAGACAAACTGAGAGTGAGTGTATGTATAGGAGTCCTTAATGAGTGGTGACAGGTTAGTATTCTGGTGGAGTGAAGGAGTGGGTAGAGTTGGTGCTGATGGCATGGTTGAATCTGTGACATCTCCCTTGGCGAAATACTCTGTGATGTCCACTTTGCAGGACACAGTTGAATGGACCACTTCTGGTCTGAATCATTTGTTCTTGAATCAAACTGATCCAATTCTCGAGTTCTAATAGGTCATTCACACCAAGAACGATAACAATATTAGCTTGCATCTACTATAATGTTTATTAAAATGCTTATTATAAGTGCATTCGGATGAGTCGGATGAGTTTGGTTTTTTTTTTTTTTTTTTTTTTTTTTGCTCTCGAGCTGAAAAATTAAATAATTTTGAATGCTATTCCAATATCGTTTATGTGCTGTTATTGTTATAGTTGTGCTATGGATTAGGCAATTCTTTTAGAATGATTAAAACTTAAAACTATATCTATAGTGACCCAGTGATATGGTCACAGCGGTTAATGTGGATGTGTCATGTGGATCACTTTCATGATACTTTCGGATAAAAGAATTTTATGACTAAAGGAATTGTTTAATTAGGTTGATATGTTTTTGGTTCAAGTGCTGAATGCTGGAATGCAGACTATGTGTCTGTGTTTGTCTCTGTAGAGTAGTGGTGGGCATGTTTACTGGCTATCCATCATTATTTTGATGAGCAGGCTAATTGCACAGCCTGCTTGTTAGCGGGGGCTGGGAAACGTCCTTGAGTGGATGCATGAAGGGTTGTTGGCGGGATTACGCACAACACGAAGTGGGTTTATTGTGTGTGTGTGTGTGTGTTTGTGCATTGTTTCTCTCTATCCAAGGACTTCTCAATTGGCATTTTGCCAGCCGTGGGACCTCTTTTAAAGGCTGGATTTAATCATCACACTGCATGATTCACACACTGTTGCACCTGGTTATACAAGTCTGCTCTTTAACCAGCTAGTCAGGAGCTGGAGTTTTCTCATTAATTTAGTTAATCACACACCCTAAAATCACCTCCTTTGCTAATTTATTTTATTTAGAAGGCATATTGGTAACATTTTTATCATTAATGGTAATCCACTGTGAACGAACATTTTTATTAACCAACATCAACAAAGGTTAATACATGCCTTAAGAATATATCGCTCATTGTTAATGTTAGTTAATGCATTAATATGAACAAAATGAGACCTTATTATTAAGCGTTACCATCATATTTGATATGAGTAGCTAGCAAATGTAACACTGTTTAATAAAAAGAGCTGAGGTTAGTGTGTGAAGCTATCCTGCCGACAAGAGAGAAAAAAAAATGTTCATGACCTTGCAATGCAGTGTTTCTTAATGTCCAGTGATCTCTCTGAGTAGTAATGATACAATGCTTCCTCATATTCTTTATTTTTCGCCTGCTCCCTCCTTCTCTCCATTCTGCTCCCTCTCTCTCTCCCTCTCTCTCTATCTCTCTCTCTCTAAAAGACTCAGTCAGCAGTTCGGTTCACAGTCTGGCAAATGAGCTGTCCTATTGAAATAGAAGGGAGAGTGCTCCGTGTTGCAGAAAATGCTGCCACGGCAAGCCACACCGGAGAAAGAGAGAGGGGAAATTACTTGCTTGGACAAAGAAACATGAGAATGTCCTTTCACTAAAAATGTACCAATTTAGACTCATGTTGGATAGATTACAACCTTTTTCTTTTCCCTCTCCATCTCCATCTGCACTCATTATAATCTATGGATTACCTCACTCTCCTCACCTGTGCTGAAACAAGTCTTGAAAAGTACATTTGTTCAATTGATTTTTCTTTTCTTTTCGTAAAATCCTCACAGGGTTTGTAGTTGTATGGCTACTTGGCTGAGCTATCAGTGCTTATGTTTTTATGGACTTCCCATGGTGTTGTATGGTTTAAATGATATCTTTAGGTCTTTTTTATATAACAGAGTCCAATCTTTCATCTTAGCCCTCCTAAAAAAGTGTGATGTGATCTCTCACGTTCGTTAAATACAGCAGCTACAGTAAGATATCTGAATTCTGCATGTATCATTGTTAAACTTTTAATATACATTTTATAATTTCTTAGTATTCTAGTAATATTTGTTTGTTTTAATGACATCAAGACTCCTTAGGTTTAGTGTTAAGTAAGCATGAGTGTCTACTTGGTTTGCCAGGTAAAAATGCAAATAGATGCAAAATGTCTGTTAACCGTCTCACTGTAAAAAAAAAAAAAAAATATATATATATATATATATATTTTTTTTTTTTCTTTCTTTTTTCCAAGATTTGTTATCATTTTTTTTTTCTTTTGTCAAATCAACTTAAATCATTTATTTAGTTGAGATAACTTATTATTTTGAGTTTCTGATGATTAAATTAATCTCCTTGTAGTAACTCACTTTTTTCAGTTCAATCAACTTAAAATTTTAAGGCAACCAGGTTACTTACTTTTTTAAGTTAAACCAACTATATATATATATATATATATATATATATATATATATATATATATATATATATATATATATTACAGTGTATGTTAGTCATATTCCCATTCTGCTCTTAGCCAGGGTAATTAAAATGTTTTTGTTTTCAAATATTCTTTGGCAATATTAATAGACATCTTTGGGGATTGCAGTTGAAGAATGCAACACCTAAATTGACCCAGTGGTTGTGAATGGGGCCAGGGCCGTTCAGCCGTTGCTCTTGTTGTGTGGTCCTGCTTAAAGTCCTCATTACCGGGGCTTGTCATGGGAGAGGCGGTGTGCTGCATGAGAGAGTCTGAATCAGCCTTATTTGAATTCATAATTGTGCCTAGCTGAAGGGGAGATTTGTGAAGCAAGTCAGGGTTCATTGTTCGAGCTGTGTGAGTCCAGTGGAGGGTGCGAGGGAGCTCAAAGCTAATGTAATCTAAGCTGTTTGAGAGGGTTAATTGGGAAGGAGGAGAAAAGAGGGTGTGTGAGAGTGTGACTGACCTTTTGGAATAAGTTGCAACACTGCGACCGCAGTGTCTCTGTCGACTAAATTTAAAAAGAAGACATGACGGGTAAATCACGAATATTTTCGGTGCTTTTGTTGAAAATCGTTAAGAAATTAATTCCTAGCCTTTATAGAATGCTTTTCAGATCTCAAATTGAAAATATCAAAGGAATAGTTCATCTAAAAATGTGAATTAAGTCTGGATGAACTTTGAAAACAATTTAATTACAGTTTATAGTATGTCATGATTAGGGCCTAACACTCGGCAAACGGCAAATGTAAGTAAAATTGACGTTTGCGAGTATGAAACGTGTCAACTGTCTGGTAACATTTTTATGATTTCTAACAATGGCAATGTTGTGAGAACATGAACAAATGAATTACGCTGGTGACAGTTCAGGGCCAGTGCTGCATCGTCACAAACGTTTAAGCATTTCCAGTTTAAATATTCAAGCACCTTACTCGTACGCTGTGTTGGAATTTTTTATAACATCCAAAGCATGTGCCCAGAAAAGCGTCTCCGACAGCGTGTGAATACTGAATTGAATACATTTAAAGTGTTCTTTCTCTTGAATGGAAAAATTCATACAAAATATCAAAAAAAAAAAAAAAAAAAAAAAAAAAAATCAGTGTTGAAACACCATGTAAAAGTGATTTTTGTATAATAGGTCCCCTTTAAGGGAACATAAACAGTTCGATAAAAGATAATGCATGTGCATCATTATATTGGATCTGTTCATTTGTTCTTAAAGTGACAGCATCATAATCCTGCTGCTGTCTGCTTTTTTAATGTTAACCACAGACACAATCACTCACTGCTCTTTATTGAATAACTTTTGCAACTTTAAAAGAATTACTATCTAATTTAATTTATACAGTGAAGACTTTGTAGTGCAATTTTACATTTGATTATCAGATTTCTGTTTCATTTTGAGTGGTTTTAATTTTAAAATGATCTATTTTACATTTTTATTAACTCATGACGCTTTTCATCACGTTTGGTCCATACTATCTCTTAGATCTTTTGCTTGTGTCTTTGAGTTTACCCACAAGCCATGTGCGCATTCCTGTGAAGTTACAGTTAATTTTATTGAATTAATTCGCTTGAAAACTATCCATTTTTTTTGCTTAGTTTTATTTGCGTTTAGCTTTTCTCTTGACCTTGGAGTTTGACGTTTGCGAGAAGAAACCCCACCAGCCCCAAAGACTTATTCCTTCAATTTAACAGCAGACTGAGGTGTTTCTCCAGCATCATCGGATCAATGAAAAGTAAATAGCCTCCACTTCTTGTTTCACAGTGCCGTATTGATCTTTCCTCAGCTTTGGCTTCCCCTGTTTCCCTGGCGTCTTATGTCTTTCAGCCCCAGGGACGATGCTGATTGCCAAAGATTGGACAAGCTAACAAGCGCATGATGAGGAACCAGTTGGTTCTTCTTGCTTTCTCTCAGTTTTCGGAGGTCTTTGGGACAGGTACACACAAAAGGGAAGCTGATCCATGGATGTATGCTGTCATTCTTTTGAAAGCTGCTTTTTCTTCCTAGTGTTGACTTAGTCCATACTGACAGGGTGCTTTTGAGGATATTTTGGGGTCCAAAAATGAGTGGAATACCAGGAAATCAATGAAAGGATTTATTCTTGAATCAGAGCTGGTGGACTAAAATCTAACTCCATTTCCAGTGACTCATTTATCAGAATCGTACGTATCAGAGGTGGCCTTTTGAGATCAACAAACTTTGGTTTTACCTTACATGTGGGTGAGTCTTAATATTTTCTTCGTTTCCATCTTATGCCATATATGATTAGCGAATGGTGAGAGACACAGAGAGGGAGGGACAATTCAAATACTCAGCACACCCTCCAGTCTCACAAAAAAGTAGACTAGACCTGAAAGTTAAATGTAATTTATTTACAAAAATTAAATAAATAATTTTGCTTAAATTACTGAGCTCATATGAATGAATTACTTACACCATTGTTTAAAAGCTTGGGGTAAGTAACTTAAAAAAAAAAGTTATTGGTAATATTTAGCAAGGATGCATTAAATTTGTGAGTGCAAACAGTAAGGACTTTTACATGCTTACAAAAGATTTTAGATAAATGCTGTTCTTTTGAACTTTCCAATAATCAAAGAATAAAAAAAAAAATCACTAAAATATTAAGCAGCACAGCTGTTTTCAGCATTGATGATAATAAGGCATGACTAAAATAAGTACATAGTATTTACATGGGTAACTGGACTGTAAAATAGAAAATAAGAATTATATTTTGCAATATTCCACCTCTGTGTAAATTAGCACTTTTATTTTTCTTTGCATTTCATATTTCAGGGTTTCACTGGCAGATGACCGTTGTAGGTAGCCTTATTAGATAACCCTCAGGGTGCCCTTAGTCTTAATTTGAGTACAATTAATTTTCTATTATAGAGTGCCAAAGATGTTCGCCGCTGTTCTGACTCACCTAAAATATTGAGTAGCCAGCCAATTGAAGGCTTGGTCAGGCCTTGTAGTGGGGTTTGGAGCTTCCCTCAGGGATCTCATTTATTATTTGCAGATATTGATTTGACAGAAAGGGCAAGGCAAACTACTCTGGTGTTGACTTAGACCTGGCCCCTGGCTGTTAACATGCTCTCAGCTGACCAATGCTGAGACTGTGATGTTTGCGGTTTGATCCATGGCTCTTATGAGGCGAATATTTTCAACTGTACAGAAGGTCACCCATTATACAGTATGTAGGATGAATTGGTTATGCTGTTTTTCATTTTAAATTGTGGGAGTCTCATATACATTTTCATGAGAAGAGGCAGGACGGATTGGGATTAGATCATGAACACACTTTGGTCTTTCTGTGGAGGTTGAAGTTAAAGAAAAGAAAAACAAATAAAAGTACAGACACAGCATCCATCATGTTGTTTGGTTAGTGAGTAAATAGAGGATGGGGCAGGTTGAGGTCAGGGCGGGCAGACTGGAGGTAATCTCTCTGTCTCATTGCCTGTATTGCTCCCTCCTTAGTTGGAAATGTCTCTGTGGGATACTTCTTCTGGGTCATAAAATAGGAGCTTTTTCCAGTTGGAGCAAAATTATATAGTTTTGTGTTTTGTCATTATGTGACGATTTAAAATGTTAACCCTTTTAGAATTATTTTGTGTTGCAAGCAAAGTTAATTGAAATAGACATTTTTTAATCAGTCTTCTGACAAATAATCAAAGTGTTAAGAACTGTAAGTGCAAACTTTTTTTTTAACACATATTGAGTAATATCCGGGTTAAGATCATTCTCTACTGACAAACATAAAATCATTCAGACCAAAAAATGAAAATGATGTCTGTCTGTCGATATGAGTGTATTTTATTTCACCTTAATGATATATAACACAATATAGTTTAATTTTACTGGAATTAAGGATATGACAACAATAAATACATTTTCTAATGGTTTGTCATGTCTACTGGTCTCACATTTCACAATTTAAAAGGGGTATGATGAGACTCTTATCTCAGGAGACGAGACACAATATTGGGTTCACCAGAATGAGACAAGATTTTTGCACAATATTTTATAGAAATTCATTCTTCAATGAAAAAAATCATGGCTGGAAAAATAGTCTGCAAGTGCATTTTGAAATTAATGTTATTTTAGCTTTACTTTATGAATTATATCTAATGCATTGAAGGGCAACAATATAAAAGCACTGTAAAATGTTTTGCCACAAACTCAACTGACTGGCTTTTCTCCTGTATGTCTCTTCCTTAAATAAGGAAGTATCTATGCAGTGTGTGTATGTGTACACATGTATTTCTATCTCTGTGGGGACTTTAACCTGAATCCACACAGACTCATGGGGACTTGTGTCACTGTGGAGACCTAAATTGAGGTACACAAGCAGTTTTCTTGAAAATGCAAAAATGCAGAGAGTTGGCAGGTGGAGAGAATCAAGCTTTGCAGTTGTTATTGAGTTCTGATTAAAAGGAGCCTCCCTAGTCTGTTGTTCTTCCGATGTTACAGGCTAGTCTCTGTGTATTCAAAGTGCAAACAGAGACCAAATCAAAGAGCAAAGCCACAACTACACAATCCAGAGATAGGTTTGATATTGGGAGACCGACTATTGTATGCGCTCAATTACTATCGTAATTTGCGCTCATCAGGGCGATAGGCCTACTCTGTGTATGGAGCCCCGATGCTGAGCACACATTCTACAACATAGACACTAAGGCTCTGTAGCGCAATGAATCATTCACCATCGTCATGCGATCATTAGATTGTGCATCTCGTGTTTGATGAGCAGAGCATTCGTTAACAATGGTTTTCAATGGTTTTTATTTTTATAGAAACTGCAAAACGACAGTGAAGGCATAACGATATCGTGAGACAGATTTTCACCTTTTAGTGGCAGGAGATTGTCACACCCCTAATAATCTACTGTAATCTAAGCATTTTATCTTACTTCCTTTCTTAGCGTACTCTTGAAGACTTCGATTCTTATAATCATTTCCCATGTCAAGAGCAGGAGAAGTATATGTGTGTGTGAGAGAAAGTGCTTTGAGAAGCAGCCAGTGTGCTTCCAGACTTCATGAATCCTTAGCCCCGAGTTCTGGGACCAATAAGCACCTTCCCACAGGCCAGCTCTGAGCCTTGGCTCAACCACAGCTTCTGTTAGAGCAATCCGACCCTAATTGGCATTTAATGTGATGTCTGGGCCTGGGGTGAAGGAGCACTGGAGGAAAAAGAGTACCCAAACAAGCGCTCAGGTTGAAACATTCATGAACCATGACATTCAGGACCTGGAATGGCACTTGAGGTCTCAGAGTTCAATGAGACTCTTGTGTAAATTATACAGGATGTTAAGACGTGTTTTCTTTCAGCATAAAATTTGAAAAAAAAAAAAAAAAAAAAAAAGCACTCCATGACATTTTTTGTTGTTACTTTGTCTATTTTATGTTTGTTTTGATACCGATATTGAATCAACCGATACTGAATTTATTTGATGGCCGATGGTATTAATGATTATAATTTAATAAAGGATTTTTTTTAATAATAACATTATAATAATAATATTAAAACAATCTAATATTTCATTATTCTAATAGTTTATTAGACATAACTGTTAAACAGAGACAGTAAACCAAAAGAGACAGAAAATGGGAGCTGTGATCCTCAGGTGCTATCTGGCATTCCTCACTTTCAAAATAAAAGTCTCAAACGTTGCCAAAAAAAAAAAAAAAAAAAAAAAATCTGAAACACAACGGATAAATATACAATACAATTGTATATTCACAAATACAATTGGTGCACATACCATTTTTCCATCGTCCTTGCCTCCATTCTTTTAATTACACTGTCAGTTCTTTCGTAATACAGTGGGTGTGAATGATGAAGGAATGCTTTTGGGCTGGATTTTCCACAAGCAGAATGCTTCCTCCTCCTGTATAGTTGGGCAGTTGCCCCTATATTGCTTTTTCTTTTTTCCTTAATTCTTTGTTTATATGCTTTTTCAGATTCAGACCCCAAAAAGTCCCCAGTGGCATCATGCAATTCCTTCAGTAACCTTTTTTTAGTAGCTGCTAAAATCTATCTGTCTGTTATATCTGTCTGTTGAGGCAGATCTGTCTGTTGAGTGACTATGCTGAATTCAAAGTTTGACATGTTTAATGACAATTCGACTCCAAACTACAAGTATTTAGTACAGAGACACCACGCATCACAGGTAAAACAGGAAGTCCAAAAGCATGTGCCACCGCTGTGGAATGAGCCATAGCAGTCGCTGCAACCTCGTGAGGAACTGCAGATTTTTGTGTGGCCCAAACATACAATCAGCCATCATAGACAGAGCAGACAACATTAGCACTAACCACCTGATTCTGATGTGCTGAGATTATTGGGCTAAGTAGCTCCGAAACAACTGGACTTGGCAGGGCGTAGGGTTTGAGAGTGCTGAAACCTCTGGATTAAATATCCCCTCAGGAGGTTCAGGAGTGGACCTTTTCTACCTAATGTGGTTTTTGGAATGGATGATTCGTGGAATACCAGTTTGGAACCTTGGTAATGCTTCGAAGTCAGAGAGAATTCTGGGACAGAGTCTGGAACGGATTATAGACTTTGCACAGGGAATGGAGCCGGCATCAGACTGTGCTCTGGGGCTGGAGTGGGCTCTGGAGTGGAATCATGGGCTGGAGCGGGTTCTGGGGCTGCAAGGAGAGGTGGGGTCATGGTGACAGATTGGCTGTGCAGGAGGGACTTATTGTTCCAGTGTGCAGTAGCAGTAGTGAATACAGAGGCTCATCTAAGCTCCCATGAAAGATTGTCATTAACATCATATCATCCAATGAAACAAGTCATCCAAAAAGAGCTGCGCAGGTAAAACCTCACTCCTCTGATCTCAAGAGGTGCACTAGTGCCTTCCTCCCACACCAGATACCCGGGTTCAAGGCCCGCATAAAGTGGGGCAAGTAGGACCCTAGGGGTTAAATTGGTGCCATGACCCAGATGAGAGTGAGTTTTAGGAGGGGATGAGTGTTGAGCAGGTAGGAAATCACTGGAGGTAAGTAGACAAGTAGGTAGTCTGTAGTCCCATGCTGATGAGGTGCAGTTGCAGGTGATGGCTGAGTGAGTGCAGGAACAAAAATTGCATACTTCCCTACTAAATATTATGTGAGAAAAAGTATGTGACAAAGGAACTATAAGAGGGCAAAAGGTCTCAGGATGACCAACTTCTTACGGCGGGATTCTGAAGACGTACAATGGACACTTTACTATCCCATGAGGCCATTGTAGAGGATTTGTGAATGGCAGTGTAGCGACACAACTGACGCTGTTGGTTACGTGATAATGACAACATGGTGAATGTATAGTACATTACATACTACACACATTCATACTATATACAACATATTTTCTAGCGGCCGTTAAGTAATTATTCAGTATCTACTCAAGAATGTGATTTTGTAGCAACTGATAGTGAGCAAAATAATCTATGCATATAAACCTCTTCTCTATGAAAAATCTATATATTTTTTTTCAGTATCAACACAAACAGTCTCACCATTTTTTTTTTTTTTTTTTTATCATTTTAGATCTTTAATCCAAATTTCACATTTCAACACTCATGTTCTGGTTTGTACATTCCGTTTCAAGGCAGAAAAAGATAACATAATAATTAATAACAATCCTGAAATGAACAGCTATATTCCCAGATTGGCTTGAATTCTGTGTTTAGACTCCTAATTACAACCACTTTTCTGTTGCTCTGTTGCTCTTCGTTTGCTCTGTGGAAAACATTTTTGTTCTCAGCCTTTTTATAAAAGTGCTGACATATCTTCACAAAAATAGAAACCATACACATACTGTACAAACTCACAGGAGTGCACAATTTTGGCATGCAAAATAATTCTGCCTCTCAGTTTTGTCTGACTTTGTTGCCAAAACTGCTCGATACACTTTAAAAAGACTGTAACTCTACACCAAAACAGTGTTCAAATTGACATTTGGCTCATCACATCAATATAACACCTACTGTCTGAGCTTCCCATAACTTGTCTTTTTTTCCTTTCAGCTAAAATACAAATCCCACACCATACCACACACGGCTCTGGCAATTCGATATACCTCACAAATAAGATTATTTTGGTGTTTTAGGCCACATACCCGTCAAGTGTCAGCCAGCCACCATAACATTTGCTCATTCTCATCAACGCCGAAGCCAAACTGTTTTGCCCGTTAGCGCCAATGCATGCATGGAAATGTCTCATTTCAACTTTCACGCTAGTTTTGAAAGGGAAAACAAATCAGGATGCGTTAGCACATTTGATGGAGGATGTGTGTAACCGCAGTGACAACTGCCTGGACGCCGAGCACCGGTTACCAGCAGTTTGCATTAAGTTACGCAAACACTAATTGGAGAGTACCTGGCTCCACTTCACTGACTGTTTTCCTTTTTGGCAGCGCCTCAACAGCGAGCTCACTGCTGTTTCACTTGATTAGCCCCAAATGGGGAAAAAAAGCTGCCTAATTTTGAAAATGTCAGAAAAAGAGAGAAACCTTCAACTCAAACATGCGTATGGCCTGTTGGCACGGCACTTGCTTTTGATTTCCGGATGTCCCTGAAAATTGATTTTCAGCTATGATTGCATACAATGAGGCTAATCAAAGGTTTTGAATAATTGCTCCGGTATGACCTTTCAACATGAATTTGCAGTGTAGAGCATACCGTCTTTTGCCAGAAACATTTGCTTGGATGACCTCACACAACATACCTTTCAAATGATTCCCAGTTGTGTCTATGATGCTGTATTTTCTTCTGATTAGGTCCTAAATAAGCATGCAGTATTTTCTTAGTCCAGAAGGAATGCTTGGTACAAAGTGCACACTTCTGTACTTCTTCATGTGGTCATGTTTTGTGTCTGCTTAACACATCTTTACTTTACACCTTCACACCACATTTGTCTCACTTGTCGCCCTTGCGAAGAGGAGCCGCACAACAAGACCCGCTGCTTTACGATGTAACAGTGTAATAAAATGAGTGCACCATTACCGCCACGGCTCTTCCTACTCCATTTGGCAGGAGGTACAAAATAATAAATTGGTATGAATTACAGTGCATCTACTTATCCCTCAGAGTCAAATTGTTCTGTAATGCTCGTAACAACCAGAAGAATCTCTTTAGTGGTAATGCATGACTGCTTTGTCTGAGGAAGACATCTCCTCCTGAGCTTCGCCTTTGTGCGCCGGTGAAATGTGGTCTTTCGTTTAGCGGCGTAATGCATTACGCTGTTTGTGGAGGAAGAAGCAGATTGATTGGGGAGGGCTGAGAGATTAATAACACACACCTTTTGGTTATGACACCCATTGTTTCATAGATGCCCGGTAGAAGTATGCTCCAAAAAAATGCATCATTGTGTAAAATATTGAGCCTGCAGCTTTTCATTACTCTCAGCACTGCAGACGGATACAACTAAACAGTAATAAACTGTTTCCCCCCTGTTTTGTGATTGAAAATACTATAGTGGGGAGAAAATGGCATGTCAAATCCACCCACAAAAAAACTTGTTTGGAGGTGCAGGAGACACAGAGGTTGTGTCACTTAATAAAAGTGTCAGGTGCCAGACTGAGCTAAGGAGTCTTTCGTTCTGACAGCTAACGCTGAAAAATGAGCGACCCTTGGCCACATTCACTGCAGGGATGCCCCGTAGGGTGTAACCTTGAGAAGAGGAAGCCCACCACCCCCTTGATGCCGCTAGTTTGCAAATTAACTGTGTGTTTGGTTTGTGTTTTTCCTAGAATGAATCTTTCTGTAGATATGCTACCAGGAGAGCAGTGTAACTAGTCAAGAGCTGGTGAGGTTACCTTTTTTTGCTGTTTGATTTAACAAACCTTGACATTCATGGACTGCTCTATATGAGGTCAGTTAAAAGTACTAGCATGTAAAAAGTATTTCGAGACAGCTTTCATCTCGAGAAGAAATATAGTCATGGTTTAATATCGTGTAGCACAAGTTAACATGTAGTTTTAAAGTTACTTATTGTTAGTAGAATGTCTAACTAACTCAATGTTATGATTGCAGATGGCAGATTGATGATTTTGTATGTACATAAGAACAGTAAATTTGATCAGACCAATAATGCTACACCCTCTTGTTTCCTTTCCGCTTTAATTTTGAAAAGGCCACAAACCAGAAAGGACTGAGAGGGAGTTATAGAGAAGGAAAAGTTTTGGATTAAACGTTTCTGGCTGCTTCCTCCTTTGCCCCCTACTGAGCCTACTTGGTCTCGAGGAGGAAACAGGATCATCCTTGACTTCCTCTTCTTGGCTTATACAACACATCACACTGAGTTTTGCTTCAGGCTGTTTTATGTCCCTTGAATTCGCTTGCCATGATATTCAGAGCATATTGATAAAGTGATGAGGGAAGAATGGGCGTAGGAATGTAGGGAATATGACAATGGGATGTTATGATATTGTGGTACTAATGCACACAGTTAAAATACACATATTTAAGACGCTGTAATGCCGAAATTTCACAAATTTCGCCACAATGTACACTACTTTCGAAAGTTTGGAGTTCTTTTTTTATCTTTTTTTCAGAATATAATGCTTTCACTCAGCAGGGATACATGTAAGTTGATCAAAGACAGTTATACTTTTACAATAAATTATATTTCAAATAAATACTGTTCTTTTGAGCTTTCTATTAAAAAGAATCCTGACAAAAAAAAAAAAACAATGTATCGTGGTTTCCACAAACTTATCAAGCAACACAAATATTTTACACAAATATCAAAATATTAGAATGATTTCTGAAGGATCATCCGACACTGAAGACTGGAGTTATTATGTTGATTAGATTAAAGATTCAGCTTTAACATCAGAGGAATAAATAGCATTTTAAAAATATATTAAAATAGATAACCGTTATTTTAAATTGCAGTAATTTATTACACTGTTTGTTTGTTTGCTTGTTTATCATAATAAATGCAGCCTTGTTGAGCAAAATCTCAATTCAAAAATATACTTTAGAACAGCAGTGTATAATGAAGTAAAAATTTATTGCAGAATTATGACTGAAGTCAGTGCAGGGTTTGAAAAGATTAAACTTGTATTGTTCCTGAATCAGTTGTTGTCTAGACTGTAAAAATGAGATTTAAAAAAGACATAATGACAGAATTGTTTTACGTTGTTCCAAAAGATTAATTAACCTTAATTAAAATGTTGGACAATAAACTTTATTCAAAAAAGGCAAAAGTAAATTAACAATTATGTGAGTCAATACAATTAAAACTTAATTTGGAACACATTCAACAAACAATACATTCTGACACAACAGTGTTGTTAATAATGCCATAATTATTTTTAATAATTAGTTATACTTAATCAGTTGTTTTTTGTTAGTTTTCACATTTTCTTTAACGTCTCCCCTGTCTGTAACCTCCACAATTTATCTGCAGGGCCAGCTTTGTTCTTGTTATTTCATTTGTTGCTGTTTTATTTCATTTATTTCTTGTGTTGCACAAATTGCTTTTTGACCTTGCCCGTTATAAAGCATAAGTGAATTGAAAAGCCATTGATACACAGTCATTTGTGCATGGACTGTACTCGGGCATTAATCTTTCCACCTGCAATGTGGGACCCTGTTCCAAAATGGTCAGATATATTTATTTATTTCTTTGTGCCCTGTGTTATTTTCATTATCTTAAGAGGGCACAGAAAAGCTCATTGATGCAGCCGTCTGCAGTGGCCGAGCACACACTCGCTCAGACTCGCACATACACACACTCTTGTGGGGCATCTAAAAGTGCCTTTCTTGCATTCTGCCCTGACAGTGATAGAGTGAGTCTGGGTCTTTTGTTATATTTTTTGTATTTGTAAATGCTGTGTCCTGCGTTCTAGCCTAAGACCAATTTAAGTGGTCTAACAGATGTTGCCCATCTGATCCATTGTCTTTAAATATGTGACTGACAGGTCCTCTTTGGATGTATTGGTACCACACGTTTGAGATCATCTGCTTATAGTCATCCGTATATCATCCGCATAGTCATGATTCTTTGAAGAAAGTATTAAGTGCACTGGCCATGACTCAACTAAATGGGATAAGATCCCCTTAAAATCATACAATAAAATAATACAAATAATAGTTAAACAATCATTACAATATTCTGTCTTGTTTTAAAGGAAATATAACTAAACATTAAAAAAAAATAATAATTATAATAATAGAAATAATTTTTGCTTTCAATCGATTAAAAAATTAACTATGTTAATCAGATTTTTTTCTGTCATTAATCACAATTAAAAAACACTTTTAAATATATTTTATAATGTAATAATTTCACAGTTAATCTCCAAATTAATGTAGAGACAACATAAATACAGTATTTTTTAAATAACTGGCATCTTTTCATGAATGAAATTATATATATATATATATATATATATATATATATATATATATATATATATATATATATATATATATATATATATATTATATATATATATATATTATATATATATATATATATAATATATAACAACTTTTTTTAAAGTGAACTTAAAACAACCCTCACATATACCCACAATAACATAATTAGGGGTGACGTAATACATCATATTTATCGGTGCTAACAGGCAGGAAATTTAAAGAGATTGAATAATGTTATCAAACAGTCTGCACTGTAAAAATTATAAGTTAAATATAGGTTAATCCTTCTTAAAGCTACAAACTTTTCTGACAGAAATAATTAGTGGCTTCTGTCTCTTTAAGATCTGCTTCAGTTGTTCTTTCACCCAAATAATGTTTTTTTTTTTTTTTTCACCCAAAGAATATAACGTGTAGTATATATTTTAAAATGTATATGCTAATATAAAATATGTTTTATAATATTTTGGGATACAATTTTGGGATATTTATGCTATAATAATAATATTAATAATAATGTTTATAATAATCTATTAATTAACTATTTTCCAGAAGGTTAAAAAATAAAAGAAAAAAAATATTTAGGTGAATCGTGTTTGCTGTTTATACAGAATCAGGTTATATTATGGTTGTATTCTACTTTGCAATTTCGCTGGTCTGCAGTTGCTGGCCAGGTGAACTATAGAGTAGTGGTTTGGCATCGCCTATGGGATCCTCCATTGATTGAGTGTATCAATGTCACCTTTAGTGTTGTAAGAGAGCACAGATCACACAGCATGTGTCCCATCCTTTTTCAGTGTTGTCGTCCTGTGGATGTATACCTTTATGTTGCAGAGATGACGCCTCTTAGTCATAGTCTCATTTGGAGAATCGCTCTTCTCCAATTTGGTCTGAGACAGTAATTTCTATAATGACCCCATGAAACATCCTCCCTGCAGATAGGGTGACACTCAACCCATCTACACCTTCTCTTCCCTAATTTCCCTGCTCTCTCCCTTATGGCAGTAAGAGTCCAGTTGCTGTAAAATGGTATGGATAATGGCCTTTAGAGAAGAGGAATGGCTCACTGGGCCAGCGATAGGACATAGTGGTGTTCTCACCTCCAGGTCACCCAGTGTATTCAGGCATGGTCAGACACTGAACAGAAATCTTTTCATATAATGGCCATGTGGGAAACTAGGAGAAAAGACTCTTAGATTCCCTTATGTTATGGCTGTGTGTTTACAAGATCCCTACAAATCTTTTTTTGTGAACTATTGCTGAGAGTGTGTGTATAGTGGCCCAAAAGCAAACACTAAAGCCATACTTATTATTTTTATTTATTTATTTATTTATTTTTTATTTTTTCAGATTTCTTAGAACTATTTATTAGTTATGCTTGCCAAAGCGGCACTAGTGTTCTCTTGCATACTTATTATTTATTTTTAAGATTTAAAATTTATTTATTTTCGGCCTATATCTGCTTTTTATCAGCAATCTGAAGTGATGTTTATGTGCTTTATTTCTATAAAGATGTCATATTATGCTATTGTACAAAGTTTCAACACATTCTCATCCCAAGGCGTCATATGCAACGCTTTTGCCAAAGCGTAGACATCCAACGCACATGGCACCATGTAGCATATAACAAGCTTCGGTTCATTTTTTGAGGCTTGAATGTTCAAAGAACATATTATTTTTCACACATTTTACATTGTTGCAGCACTTCTCTTTCCAGTCTGTCAGTAACGCTTTGTTTAGTTCCTGTCTCTATGAAGCCCCTCCTCTGAAAAGCGCAATGCGCTCTGATTGGTTGCCTGGACCAGTGTTTTGTGGTTGGTAATTATTTATTTATTTATTTCAGAAATGTCACACCCCTTACCATTGTTTCGCAAGTTTAGGGAAAAAAAAAAAAAAAAACTATTAACGTAACTCAACCAGGCCTCACCACATATGCATATGCCTTGGGCGGGAATAATTTAAATGAGTCAAAAACATAAGACAACAAGGCATTTCAGGGAGTTCAGAAAGAATACTTACTGATATGGAGAATAACTCCCTTTGGAGTGGACTTTCTGCTTTGTAACTTCGCAGAATTTTTGCATGCTCAAACAGCAATAATACACACTAAAGAAAGCTGAAAATGTCCCCTTTAAAATAAATGGCACAATTAGTTTAGTATGTAAAAAAATTCAAGCTGTATATGTTGTATATGTATAGCTGTCCTTTCACTAGCTCATGCTGATAAAAAGCCCCTTTCAGATTCTGACCTCTGCGTGTCAGCTGTGAATTTGTATGCCAGCCTTTGTGTACGCTCTCAAGAGCTGCTTTCAGATCACAGCATGTCCCCGTCCACTTACGCCGTCAAAATGCACGGTTTACCTTCTGTGTAGTGTGTGACATGTTTTTCAATCATGCATCGCAGCCATGCAGCTGCTATGGACGTCCGTCGCTGTTAAACTGTGTTGTTTCATTCTAGCTTCGGAGCAGATCTATGGCATGTCAACACGTTTCCACCATGCTAATACATTGAGCTTCAAGTGGCTTAAAAAGCTGTTGACCAGATAGAATGGTGGCAATGGGATTTTAGCTTGGGCTGTCATATCACATTCAACACACTGGAAAGGTTTGTATTGGTTCCAAATGTTGTTTTTCTCAGTGTCAGGTCTGATTCGATACATTGCCCTCACAGTGGCTTTGACGAATCATGCCAAACTCAGAGCGTTACCAGCAATCTCACAGCGACTCTCAAACCTCTTGCAGGTTTGAAATGTTGAAGGTCAGTATGGTCTCCCGTGAAATCTTTTACTTGTCTTTGTTTTACTACTGATAATCAATCTAACGTCAATGATGGGATGTCCATGTTTAGTCCTAATTTATTAAAATATACATACTTACATACATACATACATTCTTCTGTGATGTGTGTGCTAATATTTGTTATTAAACCAAATGAACAATTGAAAGCCATGTAGTGCAACATCCAGAAACAGACAAAACAGGACCTTTTGTTTAATTAATTAACCTTTATTTACTTATTCATGTTTTTTTCTCTTGAAAATGCCATAAAAGCTTTTCAAAACATGAATATAAATAGTACATTTCTAATAAAAATCCTTGGGATGTTTTAAACAATATCCTTGAACTTTTTTTTTTATTTTAATCATTGAGTATAATGATTCAGTGTGCATTTTTCCCTCTCTCAATAACGTATGTTATTGTCTCCAGAGACAAATAGTGTATAAATAGGATACAATTGTAGCCGCTGTCCTGATTGAGCATGTCTTTTGTCAGAATCTGCTTCATAGCGTGATTTTGAAAGAGGAATATGAGCAAGACAGATCGAGGGAGAGGAAGAACGACAGTAGAGTGGGATTAGAATCAAGGGACTGCTTCGCCAGCAGGGTGGTGTGAGGTGAAAATAAGGGAAGGAGAATTTCATTTGCATACCCAGCATGCCACCCGGACCTTTCCGGAGATCTGCGTGTATCCACCGCCGAGCTTGGCAAGTATGTGCTCATTTTACAGGGCTGGGTTTATGAAACAGGCAGGGGGGGTTGGCATGGTATGCTTCGTGGCAGGGCAAGAGGGTGGCATCAGACTCCATTTACATGTTTGCGTTGTGCCAGAGGTGCTGTGTAAAAAGAGATTCCAATCCTTGACACGACACGCACCCTCAGGAATTAGCCCAATTCACAAGCCAGACAAGATGGCTGCTTTGCCGAGCAAGGTCTTGCAGGGTAATTTTCACTGAGCAAACAAGCGATCTCATTATCCTCCTGCACCTGAGATGTCCAAGCTCCCCCGCCTCCTTCCCAGCCCTCTTTCGTTCACGCTTCCATCCATCCCCCTCTTTCTCCGTCCTTCGCCCGGTCTAGGCTTTATTAGAGCGCATCTTTTCCATTGGCTGCGCTTGCCCTGTCGTCAGGGTCAAGTCAAGGGCACGCAGCCTAGATTGGAATCATTTGTCACATGGTGCAGCAGCAGAGCTGATATCAGCACTGCGGACGAGGCATGTTGCACCCACTCCTGTTAGCACCTCTGATATTAGGAGCCTCCGGACCTCGCAGATGGGCATTACTTTGGCTGGTCAGGTAACGGTCGAACCTCCATCCTATACACAATAGCATATAATCAGGCACAGAGAAGAAAGCATTGGGGATGACGTCAGCATATATTCCAAAGTGTTGGGAGCCCATTTCGGCCTCGCTCTGACAATGGTAAAATTGCCCACGGAGCGACCGCAATAATCGCAGTGCTTTTCGCAGCTGAAAGCGGCGCAACCAAATAACGAGAAAGTGACAATTGTGTTTCTTAACTGGTGTAACGGTGTAAAGTGTCGCAATTTAGCTGAGAGCATGTTTTTCTTTATTTATTTTCTTTCTCTTGTGCGTTCCCCCCCACCCCGTGGTCAGCAGGAGCTTGCATGAACAATGGAAGGTGCTGAGGAAGCATGTAGAAAATGACTTTAATGCACCATATAGAATGGCTTATTGCTTTGGTCAATAGGCTGGAGGGAGGATGGCACATGAGGCCGCATGGGAAGGTTAGAGCTGTCAGTACATTACATGACTGATATGAGCAGAGCTTATGAGCTCCCTAACGGAACGACCTCGCCAGGCAGAGTCATAAAGGTTACGTGTGACACAAATCTGGCTATTAAAGGGAAGATTAGACCGCTGATGTACACAAAAATAAATGCAGGAATTCTGTAGTATTGCCATATAGAAGGGAGATATTGTACACTTGCCGCATGAGTACAACACAAACCGAATTAAACGAATATATGGCGTGTCATTTGATTGCTTTTTGGTTTCTTTTCTTTTCTACATACAGTTTGAATTTGGAATCAAATAGTGATCCACTCAGATTGATTATTTTATAACCAAAACCGAAATTAATGTTTTCATTTAGCAGATAACTGATAAGTTTTAGTAATTGTATTGGATTAATTGAATTTATTACGTTGCCAATGTCATGTTAACTGTTTATACACTAGACCAGTCATGGTACTGTTCTTTGGGAATGAGCTGCCTCTCCATATTTCAGCCAAAATAATTTTCCATATTGCAGTATAGTTATTGGTCACGATCAGGGGTAGACATGTTCGGTCCTAGAGAGCCGCTGTCCTGCAGAATTTAGATCCAACCCCAATCAAACAGACCTGAACAAGCTAATCAATGTCTTCAGGATTACTAATGCTATAAGGAGTGTTTTTTTTTTTCAGCGTTGGAGCCAAACTCTGCAGGATAGCGGCTCGATGAAGTGTGTACTTGTAGCTTATCCATGTTTTGTGCACGGAATAGATGACAACTCAGTCAAAATGCATCAACGGAGTAGTGCTAAATGTTATGGTAAATTGTTTTGGCTCTGAGCGTTCACTACATTTTACCATTTCATTTGATAAAACTATGATATAGAAAATCAAAGGTCTTCACTATGACACACCAAGTTAAAACATTTAGAAACATTTCATAGGGTGACAATCATATTAGTGTGGAGTAATCGCTATGAACGCTATGAACAAATGAACTGGCCAATTTGAAAGATTTTAAAGAAAATAAGTGCAGTGCACTAACTGGATTTCGGTAAGCTCTCCTTATGCGTGGATCTTACCATCTCTCTATTGTCCTGAACACAAAATGTGGCAGTTCACACAGAGGTGAATATATATATATATATTTTTTTTTATAGGTCACACAGAAAGTGAGCGCAGAATTTGCCCCGGGCTATTTAGTATGTTTCTTTTTCAACATTATCATTATCAGAAGTTCAAGGAGGAATTATTTTTTTCTCTGTTGTGCCTGTATGTATTGCAAAACTACAACCACAATTTAGATCTACACTGTCAGTTTGGACATCTCAATAACAAAAACAGGATTTCTAGCTTATCTTGTTCTGGCTCTCACTCATTCACTAAAGACAGGTGGAAGAGACAGTAATACACTATCCCAAACAAGCTCCATGTTTCACACATCCTGACTATAATTGCCTTAGACAGTGCTCTCCCAGGCCGGGTCAGCTTGCTATGCTTGTTATTACTGCCGACCTTATCAACCAATTGTGCCTGACCGGGTCAGCTGAACCCGACCGTACCGTAACCTCGGGGTCACGTTCAACAGCTACAAAGGTCAGAGTGTCGATCGTGCTCGCCCCTCTCAGTTCAACTCCTCTAATAACGAGGAGAAGCAAGGTTGGGGACTTAGGGAGAATCTGGATTCTCCTCATTAGCCTGGGTTTATTCCTTTATCAGGTAACTGGGGAACAGAATTTTTTGTGGTTCTTGAAAAGCAGTATACAAAACATATATATCATTATGTTACAAAGGAAAACATTTTGAAAACAGTAAGCAGTTTTTCATAATTTCTTTGAAATAGCGCTACTGTGAGGGAATTTAAATTGAACTGATTGTCTTTTTAATGCAAACAGCTCTCTTTTATAGATTGCACCCTACCATTTTATATATAAATGTTTACTACTTATTTTTCGAGAGAGATTTAATTACTTGTTTTAATTTACTTAGCACAGACAAAGGCACTTGGGACTGGATTATTATTATTATTATTATTTTGTTCATTTTCGTCAAGAGCGATAACTATAAGGAGAACTATATTAGTGTCCACACCAAAGCACTATAACATTAAAGGGGGGTTGACTGCGATTTCACTTTTTTCAGTTTAAATAGTGTGTAATGTTGCTGATGGTGCATGAACAGTATCTGCAAAGTTGCAGCGCTGAAAGTTCAGTGTAAGCAGAGATATTGTCTTTTAAAAACCAGGAAGTGTAAACGCCTACAAAAACGACTCGATTGGGACTACAACGGGTTATGGTACGTCACTAACCTGCACATTTGCATCAACCTCTTCCTTCGGAATATGCAGGAAAGGGCATGCGCATATTTCTGCAGCACGTCGAGTGAGTTGTGTTCACCCAGCTGACAGGTCTTTTGTGTTCGAGCTTCCCACGGATGTTACTTCGTCAACAATGGATACAATTTATGTTTGATTATATTCCTGAAAGTGACGATCGTAATCTAGCTCTCTGTGCTGCGCATTTTACGGAAGCTTCCAGAATCTCCACGAGTTCAATGCAGGATTCAATGCAGCAAGAAACTGTTAATAAACCATGAAGCAGATCCAACTTTAAAACCAGAGGCAGCAGTTGTTGGGCCACAACCTGTACAGTAAGTAGGCTAAGACTTAATCATTTTAAATGTATTTGCATGTATAATTCCAGACGTAACGTTTGCCTGTGTTTTATTTTATTTTTTATTTTTTCAAATGCCAGCACTGGCTTTATAGCCACTAGGCTACTAGTTATGCTAGTATTTTGTGTTTACGACAAACGCGTACAAACATTATGGACCTGAATTTTGTATAAGTACTAATGTTGTAAATGTATTTTTCATGTGTATATGCTTTATGACGATATTTTCGATTTGATCAAGAACGTAAACTTGCCAACGCTGTTTGAGTATGACATTAGTAGCCAGTCAGTTGCTATCGTTGCCAGTCAGATGCTATTGTGTAAAACAAACGTGTATATGGTTAAAAAAATGTGGCAAATTATCATTCAGAAACGTGTAGTAAGAACCGTGTGTGGTGAGGTTCTGCTTGACTTTCTTCATCGCAGCTTTCTCGGTCTGATTCTGCCTCACTGATACTGCTGTTCGACATTATTATTTACGTGTATCCACCGTCTATCTATGTCTATGGTATCCACTTTTGGTATGCCCCTTTCGCCTGTAAAGGTAATGGGCGTTAATCTTCCGGACAACGTGAGCGACAGTTTAGCCAATCACAACACACCCGCCCAAACGAACCAATCTGAGCCCACTACGTGTTTCTGAGGGAGTAGTTTCATAGAATCAGGAAGTAAACCGCTCGTTCAGGGGACAGAAGAGAGCGCGGCTTACAATAAAGAAAAGGACTACAACAAACGGCTGGTAGGGACTACACAAGCTTCCTCCTGGGTTAGTGACATCACAAACCCTAAAGTTTACATAAACCCCGCCCCGGGAACAAAGTCCATGTTGAGGAGAGGAAAATTACTTTAACATCCATTTAGTTTAGCAAACTTTAGCACCCATCTTTTCACACAATAGAAAGTCACTCTGTGTGGATCCCACAACAGTTCATAAGCGATTTATAGATTATCCTGACAGAATATGCTAATTGAAGATAGTTAACTCCACATCAGCAACATAAATTCATCAACTAACCATTCAGATGTCCTGTTGCACTCTACATGATGTCACTTCTTCTTAGTCTTTCCATATTTGTCTGACGCCGTTTTAACATTAAAGGCAGAACAGTTAACGCAGCTGCTAACACACATAGCTCTTGCAACCCCTCCCTCTGCTGCAGCTCATTTGCATTTAAAGGGCCAAGCACAAAACAGTGCGTTTTTCCAAACCCTCAAAAAGTGACAACTATTTTGTGCTAACACTCTCACACATACTCTGGGGACATCACACACTCTGGGGACATCAGAGATTTATTTTACATCTTGTAAAAATTTAATTTTACCACCCCTTTAAAATTGTTGATTCAAGTTAGATATTGACATCATTATAATTATCTTACTTGGAGTGAACGGCCCTCAACTCATCACAAAAGACATGGACATCTGAAAACACCTATAACTATAGTTGGCCTTGTTGCCTTAATCAATGGGAATCAATTGTGACTTTTAAACTGCCCAAATGCTGCCTTGCTCTTACAGTTGACCTCAGCCTTTTTTTTTAAATGAGATTTTATTTGAATCAATATAATATAGAATCCCAATTGGCTTCATGCACAGCTGCACTACTTCCTGAACTTCAGCTAGCTCCTTGTTTCCTGTCTGCTATTATTGGACAAACTCATTAATCTAGGTGTGTCTGATTATTGTTGCCATGACTACTGAGGTCAGGCACACCTGAATTAATCAGCTTGTCCAATAATGGCAGCCAGGAAACAAGGAGCTGGCTGATGTTCAGGAAGTAGTGCGGCTGTGCATAAAGCCAAATCAAAAGTGAACAACGGTTTTATTGTGAATTTAAAAAAAAAAAGTCAACACATTTACCGTCAATACAGACACTGCATCTATTGCATTTCCCTTGAAAACTCTGAAAAAAGAGCTTAAAGAAAGTTCAGAGTTTCCCCACTCGTAATTACAACTGTGTGGGGGCATCCATGTGCGTTCAACTCATAAATATTATCTTCCCGACATGACTTGAATTTACCAATAGTATGAATATATGAGTTATATATTTTAATGGTATGACCATTATCTTATGACAATTCTTACTCAATTGATTCTGATGCTCTTGTTTGATTGTGTGAGCAAGTGAGGTAGTCATCATGCAACCTCACAAGAAGCAGGACATGAGTGTCCGCTGTCTTACTCTGGCGCTTTCATTGGGGCTCTCTAAGCTCTATTGATTACCAGGTGTTTCTTGACTCATTCTTTCAGAGTCGGTAAGCTTGCATCGCTCTCTCTTAATTTGCTTCTTAAAGCTTTTACAAAGCTCGTCTTGTTCTCTGACACCAAACTCCTGCCACTAACGGCCCTCCCTCACATCCGGGCTGCTTCTTCACGGGTGGTTCTGGGTTTCTTTTCATACTGAATCAAGTGTTATTGAGTTCCTGGCCCTGTACACACATACAATCTGCTTCTATTCTATAGCTCGCTGCCATTTGATTTTTTTTTCCTCCCCAACAGCCACCGAGTGGGCCTGTAATGAACAAAGGATTACCTGCCGCCCAACCTGTAAACTGACCTCATTACACCCTCATGACATGCTCAACGGGGTCACCCCTCAATGGCTAAGCCCCATTCACATGAAAAGATCTAGAGCACAGCTTTTCAGACCTCCCAAGTAGCTCAGCACAACCCTGCTGTCTTTACCTGAACACCGAAGTAAAATTCCTTTTCCTTCTAAAGCAGACAATTAAAACCACTGGGGCATGAGGGGGATTTTGGTCATCTCTAGAGTAAAGGCCGTTGCTTCTGTGGAATCAGCCTATAGGCATTGTTTGATCTTTTAGATTATGAATGATAAAGGTCAGACCATTCCCAGATCTGGCCCTATGAACCGCATTGGCATTTAAGGTTATGAATGGAACCTCGCTGTTCTTCTTAGTGATTGACTTCCATTGGTGGTTGATTGCTGGCACTTGTCTGATATAATGGCCTGTGTTGTGTGGCCATTATTTGAATGTAATAAGGTTTAAAGCTGCAGTCCGTTACTTTTTTATGGGTTAAAAATTATCCAAAATACATATTTGAGAAAACGGATAACCCGCCTGTGTTCAACACTATCTGCTTGCCGTAGCTCGATGGCTTTTCTGTCATGACACCGTGCTGGAAAACCAGAGGTTGTGGCAGGGGCCATGACATCACCCCCATCAAGCCTGATTGGGGCGGCCCATATGCCTTTAATACAGCACCAGATGTGGAGCGGCTAAGGGCTCCCATCTCGTCTCCTCCCATCTCATCTGCTGCCTGCAACCCCTCCCCTCTCATTGCTAGCTGTATCATCCCAGGTCATGCTTATTGCCCACTTGCAAAGACGAAAAAAACTTCAGTGGGTCAAATACTGTAATGCTCTGAGGATTGTGTAGGGATGATTTGTGTTTCAGGTGGCTTCAGTCCAGGGCCTTAGTGTGTTGGTGTGGATGGTGAATGGACGGTTTAGGATGTTAGCAGACAAGATGAAGGAATCATACATTGAATTGTACCCTAATGCCTTGGTAGTCTAAGCAAAAGCGTTGTTAATCCATAGTGAACACAGCCCAAAATATGTCATAGTTGCTGTTTGAAATTCTGTCAAGAGATGACTAGAATATGAAAAAGGCAGAGTTCCCCTATATTTCATTAACCTGCATTTAATCTTTGTAGAATCCTCCAAAACCTCATTGGTCATGCCAGAACTGTTGAGATGTGGGGGTCTACAATCTGTTTTATTAATTTCAGTGCTGAATTTGTCCTTAGGGATCTTTACAAAGGAACGCTGGGATACGTTTGGACTATGGATGCTCCCATATGGCAAATGTTTTGCTCAAGGCTTAATTTGTGCCGGAACACAAGGGGGATTTAGATCCTACACCTCCGGAATTGGATCCGGCACCTATTTTAGTGAATCCCCACCACATATGCCTATGAAAGAAATTTAATGCTGTGACTTGTTACATGCTACATGTTTGCTGATGTAGTGCAACAATACCCGACCTAGCACTATCATCAACAATTTTTTCTATTACTGTATACGTTTGTGCCCCAGCCCAAACTCTTGCTCTGGGATCATATCGTAATTAACAAATGTAAATTATTTAGCTAATTTACTGTTTGCGATGGAGTAGAATAGACTTTTGTAGCTTCTCAAGATGGCTGACACTACAGTACCACTCCTAGTCCAGTGTGTGCCCAATTACAACACTGAACAGAGGGACATTTGCTGGCAGCCCACTGGTTTTTGTGTGTTGTGGCTTGGAACGACTCCATTGCTGCCAGCGCAGTTAGTCCAACAAATCAGTAGTGCTGCTGCACAAACCGTAGCTTCATATTTTTTTTTTTTCCTCATGGATTATGAGTTCCTCCTATTGCGCAGGACAAGGCCTCACAGTCTGACATTAGGAAGATCTGGGCTCGGATGTTCTGTGTGTGTAGGAAGCAGGTTAATATAGAGTCATCAGACATCTGCTGCAGTGTTGCCTTCCAATAATCTTCGTCTGCGATCTGTTGCCAGCAATTGATGACCAGATTTTTTTTCCCTTCTTCTTCACTCCTCACCCTCCTCCTCCGTCACCCCCTACTCCCCGCTACTCGTGGCAGAGTTTTTCAATTTGGATTGCCAATTGTGCTGGACTTTGGTGACAGATTTCACTGGCGCAGTGGAGGCTGGTGTAATGAGAAGTGGGCCCTGTTGAACAAGTGGCCACTGTTATCCCTGTTAAGGACATGGAATAGAACCTGCCGCTCCCGCTATTCTTCAGGGCTGACGAAAGTGTGAGACCTCGTGACTGTCTCTATCTGTCCTTCTTACATTGGCTTTTGCTCTAATCTTGGCCAATCGCTGCCCCATCACCTTACATTTAAACCCTTATCTACCAGAGGTGCTCTCAGCTTCAGCTTTCTCTCTCTGCTTTGGATGGTGATAGATTTTGTATTAGGATGATTGTTATTCCAGACTCACAAATGTGCATATAGTTGTATGCTATGCTTACTTATTTAATACTTATATTGTATCCCTTTTATGCGTGATATTTACAGCAGCCAAACCTTTAAAAGCCATTTTCAACTATACAAGGTATGGAGTTACATCTAAATCAAAATACTGTTGGTGATTACTGATTACCTTCGTAATCGTTTAACTAAAATATAATTTGCTATTAGTATATCACTCATGATTTTATTTTGATTATATTTGACTTATTATTCATTGGGTTGAATGAATATCTATTTAATTTATATTCTGGGGTCAGTACATGGCAGCAATCCACAGCATTTATGGGATTTTGAATGTTCATTGAACACAACATTTTAATTCCACTTTTCTTGTTAATGGGGACAATCAATAAATGTTAAAATACTCACTGTTTCAATAATAATAGACTCAAAAAGCATGGAAACAGAATGTAGAAAACCTCAAAACAAGTGAATAACTGATGTAAACAGATCAAATAATACATGTTTTCCTGGAAGAATTAATAATTAGACTAATTAATATAAGTGATTTATAAAATAATAAGCTTCACATTTTTGCTTTTAAATACCTAAAATATTGGCAGCATTCACAACCATTGTTAGTGCCTTAACATCATTTTTTTATTTATTTATTTATTTTTTTTTACATTTTTAAATAAGAGACGAGTTCAAAGAGTTCAAATATTGTTTATATTAGTCAAATTATATATATATATATATATATATATATATATATATATATATATATATATATATATATATATATATATATATATATATATATAATTAAATGCTGTTGATTGTGATTAATTTATACTGAATCCGTAATATTCCAGTTTTAAGTCAATGCTTCTTTTTAGTTATATTATAAATGTATTACATCACTGAATGATTTAATAAATCCTTCTTCTGGAGTCCATAACCTCCTCGGAACACCCAGCAACACCGTCAACATTCACTGTGAGGCTGTCCACACGCAACTGGTCCAATTGTGGTAGTCATTTTCAGTTCTCACACTCAAACTAAAAATGAAGTCCAATCGTTTCCATATTTCTTAAGATAACATTATGAAAGGGAGAAAGCATAGAGTGCAATAGCAATCAGAAAGGTTTTGTTTGGGGCGGTCGATGGGGATTGAAGTAATGGGGTCAGAGGAGAAGGAGAATGATGTTTTAGTGCAAAGTTTGGGTTCAAATGTGGGACAGTGGCACTGCTGTGTGACTTTGCAGGTCTGGAATATTACCAGTTGTCAACGGCAATTCTTGAAACGGCAATAGACAGAGCAGTTTTTTTCCCCCTCAAAGACACTAATGGAGGTGGAAATTGTAAGAAAAACACTTCAAACATAACAAAAAGCCCCAGAGAGCAAGGAAATATAACATGTAGAGGATTTAAAGAATGAACTCCAAATTGGACTTTAGAAAGGCCTATTTCGAGGCCTATATCTATGTGGTCACTGTGATTTTGCCAAGTAATACATGTTCCTGGATCAACAAATTTTGATTGGGAGCAACATTCCTGTCCAAAAATTTATTTCAAATTCTATTGATACCCACTACCCGTAACCCTACCCATTACTAATCTCTAAAATCACAGGGAAAGGTGAACCAAATGTAGGACAGTCCAAAAATTGGGAGCATTTATGTCTGAATTAAATACTAATTTTAAGCAATCAAACAAAAAATGTTTTGATTCAAACACACATTGACACATCAGAATGTTCACGACATAGGTTTTCATGAGCATTTTGAGTTCAGAATCTGAAATCTTTTTGCAAAACACTCATAAATGCCTGACACAGCAACACCTGTCAGACTTGTGAAATTGTCTTCTGCTGTCTCCTGGCCGTGCTCATCATGTGAAAGATATGTTCTGTCAGGAGATAAATGGGACGATGAGAGAGTCTAGTGACCCATGTCAGTGGTTCTTTCTCTGCCGTGGAGGTATATGTGAGCGCAGAAGGGCACATTGACTTCAGGGTGTCCCACCCCAGGACTGACAGAATGGACAAGGGCAGTGTTGCATTTGCACTTGACTTCAAGCTCAGTCAAGCTGAACGTCGCCTCTCATGCCTGTACTGTACATCCACAGTTTAATGGAGTAGGGATCATCAGGGTCAGGGCTCTAATAAGTGGATAATGGCTCTGTGTTAGGCCTAACCTCCCTTCTGCTCATTAACATGTAAGATGTTAAAGTGACATTAAGAAATGAGGAGGCTGGATCTCTCAGACACTCAAATTGAATTGAGAATGGACCTCTCATTCTCTGTGTGATTGAATTACTCATTTAGGTCATTTCTATTCCAGTGTGTTTCACAGATGTGGCCATCTGTATGATAAATGCTTTGACTTTCGGAGTGCTGAGATGAACTTTTTTAGTACAGGTTATAGACCAACATATGGAAAAGGCATGGAAAGTCACCATCATAAAAATACTATATCATACTATGTCATATCGAAATTAAACTTAAAAGGACAGTGCAGCCAAAAAAAGTTTTTATGGTTATTTAATGAGGTTTGGTAAACAAGGTTCGGGAGGAGCAGGTGCAGTTAATTAACCCAATCAGCACAAGTGGAGAGCAATCAGTAATCAATCTAGGACAAGATAAATAACAGCAGAACACACACTTGTTCTTTGACAGTTTAGCATCCCACCTCCACCCCATGTCCTCTCCATCTCCTCTCTTTTAGTTCTACCAGAAAGACTCGGGAGAATAAATACATTTATTGATTGCCCAGCAAGCAATTAAGTTCTTTGGCGTAGGCCCCATCCATAGCTCGCAATCCGAGGGTCCGGACTGTGCATATCCTGCCTAAAGACGAAGGCGGGGCGCAGCCGACCCTCCCGGGAGGTATAGGAAGGGACCATCCTGGTGGTGGTGGGGAGGATGGAAGGGAAGGAACCATCTTGGAGGTGGTGGGGAGGATGGAGGTCAATGAAAGCGTCAGCATCTGCGAACTCAAACATGTGTAAGTACCGGTCTTTTATACCACAAGCATTAAACGCGATTGGATAGATGAGAAGGTAATTAGTGACGCAACGGTTGAGTCTTCCTGGCAGAACTTAACGCTAAAGCTTCCATTTCCATCTACTCTTACCACGGGGGGAGTACTCTGGGTTCGGGCAGAAATTCCGAGCTCGGAGCCCTCCACCCGGACAGCACGTCAAGTACGCATAATATTTATCATAATAATTGTATGTAGATGTGAACTCATGAAAGACAAAAAAATGGACAAAAGCAAATGTCACAAAGTGTCTTCTTTAATGTTCCACAGAAGAAAGAAAGTCATGCAAGTTTGAAATGGCATGCAGGTGAAGAAAAAAAGTACAAGCAAGCAACAATACAAGCAAATCCAATGCAAAAACACAATTAACAACATATATATTGTATCATAGCAGTTGGGTCAGTAAGTCAAATTACTACTTTATTATTTTTGACCGAGTCATTCATAGCAATTTTGTGAACAGGAATAAATTATTTCTTGAATAGATTCAAATTAATGGTTCACTCATGAATCACATTACTGCTCCCTTCATAAACTCACATGAATGCACCAAGATACAGGCTGCAGTGAGCTCCTGTTGTTTTTAACCTTTCATAATGCTCAAAATGCATTACACTGAATGTTTTGCTTTGCTCTCTGCACTCATGTGTCTCTCTGTGTTTGTTTGAGCATTAACGTGTGAAGTGTGCATCAACAGCTCCTCCTCAGCACTTTAACTCTGTGTTACTCCATACTGAGCTGTGTCAGCTGAGCAGGACTGGCAGTCAGAGCCTTTCGGTCAGCACAGAAGAGCCCAGCTCTTGTGGGGATCAGCTGGGGGAAAAAGACTCTCAGACCCTGGGGCTCAGCGATTTGGCTCGTACCCCATCGCAGTTCTCCCCAAACCTTTCTCAAGCCTCGTCTCACTCATTTGATGTTGGCTATTTAGTTCCATTCACTTTCCCTGGAACGGTTCCCACACACTCATGGGGATTGCACACACGCCTCCACCCTCTTCAACCGTTCACGATCTGGCTTATTTCGGACACTGATCCAGGCACATGGATCGAATGCTTCCAGTTGGAAAGAACCGAATAGGTGTTTTTTCCCCCCCTTTTCCTCATTTTATCATCGTCTCTTGAATGGAAGCTTTCTTTCAAAGCTGTCTTTTTTTACAGTAATTCCCTTTAACAGAACCTCAGAGGGGGAATCGGGAATCTGACTGTCTCGTAATTCCAAATATATCCCTGGCCAGTGAAATGGTAAGACCCACAGAGCTTGTCAAATGAGGAATTCCGGTTTCATTTACACTACCAGAAACCGAGTCCTTAAACCATTTTAAAATGTTTCAAAATGCTGTACGACTATGCTGAGAGATGAAAAGCACTTACCATAGATTAGAAGATTGGATTGAGAATGTGGATCCACGGTGATTATTAGAATGCTTTAAGCATAATTTGTAAGCTCTTGCACCAGATTTCTGTCATCACTTACTCACCTTCATGTTGTCCCAAACCCTATGACTTTTGTTCTTCTTTGCAACGCAAATCGTATTTTAATGAAACTTCAGATAATAAGTAAAATGTGCTTCAAAATGTTCATACAAACGATGTAAAAGTAATCCATATGAACCGAGAGGTTTTATCCAATCTTTCAGGAAGAGACACGATTGCTGTATAAAGAGGCTTTACATGGATCTCATCAAATATGGAAAAGAAGCTCAAACGTGTTTGCTTGACACATTAAAACCAATGGGGTTATTTATGCTTATATTTCTGTATTTGTGTTGATCACAGTTTATATGTGAATAAAAGCCTATTTTTTTCATAATTTAAAGCAAACTTGTTAGACTCATCAAACCACTCGATTTACATGGATTGCTAGTAAACATTATTTAATGGGAACGTTTTTTGGTTGCATGGACTTTCAATGTATGAACAAAAAAGAAAAAAAAGAGATATTACAAATATCTTCGTTTGTATTTCAAAGATGATTAATGGGTTTATAGGTTTGGAACAGTATGCGGGTGAATAAATGTCGACCAAATTTTCATACTTGGGTGAACTAACCCCTTAAATACATATTTTTGTACAATTGTACAGCCCAAATTTACAACTGCAATTCTCTAATTTATGTGGGGTTTAGATTACAAGCAAGTTCCAGTCATTCTCGTTCCAAAGTCAGCTGGCAGAAGCCCACCTCTCCCACTGCTATAAGTACTACTCAGGTCATTAGCCCAGACAGACAGAAACATTAGCAGACACGACACACAGCTTACACTGTGATGTATTGATCCGCCGTGAGGACTCTGGGCAGGAAGAAGGACTATTTGCTTTAAAGTTCAATGGCTCTCCACTACTGTTAGTGTTGTAACCGCAGGAGCAATCGATATCAGGAGAAGCCCAGTGTCACCAGATGTATTCACCCACTCACATACATCATAATACCATCCAGACTCAGACGCTCAAGTTCGTTGCGGACCCAGTCTACATTTCTTTCTCTAAGTCTACTAAAGCATTTTTACTTTATTTTTGGCATTGTGCTTTTTTGTGTATTGTAATTACACCCAGTATCCATTTCTTGCAGCTGTGAAAGAGAGAAACAGAAGAACGAGGTGTCACAATACGACTGATTAGGATGGCAAAGGGAAAGAATATGTATTTATCAGTAGGACATGAAGCTTCTGCCTGTGACAAAAATACTTTTTTTTTTTTTGTGGTTGAAGGTGTGCAGTTTTTGTCTGGCTGTCCATAGGTAATGGGCTATTGTTGGGGGGTTGTGTGAAGATATTAATGCTGTGATTGTGAGTATGGGGTGGGGTGGGGGGGGGTGTCTGTCGACTTAGAGAATAGCAAGGGCAGGCCGTCCTTTTCTCTGGCTCTGATGAAGGGGTCGCCTAGAATTTATCACTCGACTCCATGCCTTGTCTTGATATTACATGGCACAATTATCGAGTCGCATATTTTTTCCAGGTCTCCCCTCTTCTTTGCAGTAGCAAATATGAACAGGTATAATATGTATCTGGAACCACACTGTATCCAAAAAAAAAAACCTTAATTTCAAAGCCTCACTGTATCTCATGCATTGCGTGAATTGAGCAGTATTCAGTAATACAGGTTCACGTCCGCACCAGACTCTCTCGATTCATTACCCGCAATGTTTTCCTTGCATTGCCAGAACATTGTCCAAACATTTGCCCTGCTTTGCAACCCATCTCACTAACTGAAGTCAGCCCAGGGTGTAATCCCTCCCTCTTTTTGTGCATATGCATACTTTATGGCTGTGCATACATTTGCATCCCATTCTTTCCTTTCTGCAGCACGCCGGCTTCAAGATCCCTCCCTGTAGCCCTAGAATGAACCTGTTTACGTTCGTACATTTCCACTGGCGTTTGAACTTGGCCCATCGATTTGTTTACGGTCAGGGTTACGGCACAGTTCCTTAAAGGGGGCTGCAATCGAACATCTAAATATTTGAGTAAGAGGTCAGCGGTGAGAGCTGGAGAAACAGCATGCAAATGCAGATGGGCCAAGGGAAAGTGGAGAGGGACTAACCGACTCTGTGTTTCTGACAGGAATAGGGTAATAGAGGAAAACAAGACGAGTCAAGAGGCTGCCGCATGGTGCAAGGCAACTCACAATTCCTACTAAGCTCACAAGAGGGAGCTACTAGTCAATCCATTCACATGTGTGTGCTTGATGAAAATCCCTATCCGCACCTTAATGCACTGCAATCTGCTCGACTCATAGAGACACATGTATGTGGAATTTAGACTTGAAAATGGACAGATTTACCATATTCATGATTGCATCGATTAAACTTGTCCCACAAGCTTTCATGAAATCGCTGGTATCCCATATAAATCATGAAGTAGAATAATAGTTATTAGACTGTTTAAAAAAAAGATATTATACAGTATGGTTTTATATTATTATTAGCGTTTAGTTCTTATTTTGTTTGCCATGCCAAATAAATTGTAATATATATATATATATATATTATTTTGATTTAACTTTACTTCAAATATGTAGACAACATTCAGTTGTTTTCTATGTGACAATATTAAAGAAAATATTAAGAAAAAAACTAAACACTGAATTATTTGCCAATTGACATTAAAGTAATTGAAAGAAATATTTTAAATATGAGTAGCATATGTGGCTAATATGTGATTGAGGATTTGAAGTTCATTAATAAGTTAATATAAAAGCTTCACATATTTGCTAATAATGTCAGCATTATGCATTTGCGGTCTGAAACACTCGGCTACATCAGTGACATTTAAGAAACACTTTTGCTTCACTATAGTCTCTGGTGGAGAATGATCCATTTATTTGATGCAAGTTAAATAACTGTAATTACTGAACCTTTTAGATGTTGTCCCTCCAGTGAAAGGATGTTGTCTCTCTCCCCTCTCTCTCGCTCTCTCTTTCTCTCCCTCTCTCTCTGTGTGTGTGTATATATATATATATATATATATATATATCACTCTCTTTACTTTCTACATACACAGTTGCAAGATTGTGTGTCCTATACAAGATGTCATAGTTAAGTTTGTGAAGGGGGATAGAAAGCATTCTTGAGGCAATTTTGTTGTCACTGATTTTAGATAAAGTATGAAGATTGGGGGGAAAGCAGTTTAACAAAGCTTTCTTTCTTTCTTTCTTTCTTTCTTTCTTTCTTTCTTTCTTTCTTTCTTTCTTTCTTTCTTTCTTTCTTTCTTTCTTTCTTTCTTTCTTTCTTTCTTTCTTTCTTTCTTTCTTTCTTTCTTTCTTTCTTTCTTTCTTTCTTTCTTTCTTTCTTTCTTTCTTTCTTTCTTTCTTTCTTTCTTTCTTTCTTTCTTTCTTTCTTTCTTTCTTTCTTTCATTTCTACTTTTTGCTGTTATTTGTTGTTCTGTGTGTGTGTGTGTGTATATATATAATATAGCATATATTTTATAACTATATATGAAAAATATATAGTTAAGTACTACAAAATATATATATATATATATATATATATATATATATATATATATATATATATATATATATATATTTAGTCTATAAACCTAATACCATGAATATGTTACTATTGTACATTTAGTCTTAATAAGTAGTGTAGTGCTTGTACTGGCAGGAATATTAATCTCTGAGGAATAATATGTTTTTTCATGTGGTTTGATATAGAGGCTTCTTGAATGATAAATTACCAGTACCGTGTGAAGTCGTAGAGATATCCACGCAGAAGCAACATACAGATACTCAGCCGTACCGCTCAGCTGAAATCTTCTGGCCGTGTGCAGGCGTAGCTAATAGCGGTTTAGCAGCAGTTACGAAGCAAAGTTTATGTAGCTTATATTTAGATTTATAAGTCTACCTATAGCAAACATAAGTTTCCTCCACCACTTAAAAAAAGGGGAAAAAGGAAAAAAAAAAGATGTACTCAGCCTGTTGGATGAATTACAGAGAGCAAAAAGAGCCTCAATGAATGCGGCGGACTCATTCACCGTGTGTTATGGAAACCTGGAGGAGAAATCAGCTATTTTATTAAACCTTAAACCTTCCATGTTCCACATAATAGATTTTCTTCTTTCCTCTCAAACAAACACTTCAGTTATATATATATATATATATATATATATATATATATATATATATATATATATATATATATATATATATATATATATATATTAACTAACCAAAGTGTTTAAGCAGTAATATAATAAGAGGGAGCATGCAACATACTGTATGGTGAATGTGTGGTTTACAGTGTTCTTCCAGGCCAGAAAAAAAGACAGGGATGTACTTTTATTTTAGTGGTTAATTTCCACAATTTGATGACGTCTTTTTTTTTTTTTTTAAATTAACAAAACAAAAGTAAATTATAATTTGATTTATTCTCTCTCTTTTTTTTTACATGAAAAGATGTACTATTTTATACAATACATTATTCTGACTGTACTTGTTTAACTCTGATTTACATAGTTCAAGCCAAGCTGTATTTCAGTCTGAAATTGTTTACCAACAAGACATAAATATAAACATACTTTTTGTTTTATGATTTATGGCTTTGTGTGGATTTTAAAATTCCCTCTTTCTGGGTTGTTAAGAGTATAACTGACACTTTCTACTTTGGTCTGGCCTTTTCTAACCATAATAAATCATCTAAATACTATCAAAAGGAAATGTAAAACAGTCCCTTTATAGGTCTCCGTGTTCTTCTTTTTCTTCTTCTTTGTCGATAAAATCGTAATCATATTTATTATTTCCCGAGCAGAGGAATTGCCCAAATAAATTAGACTGCGGTACTTAACATTTAGGTGATATTTCATCAAGTTACTTTTACTAGTTTAATTTATGGATAAGCAATTTACATGACCGAAGCTGCACCATAAACATCATTTATCAAAATGCATTATAATAATGAAGCTGTTTTAAAATGCATATTAAAGGGACTAAAAACATGTTAGACTGGCTAGCTGTGATGGTTCCATCGGTGAGATAATTAATGGCTAAATAGGAGCTTTCTTGGCAAACAGTTGAGGAATGAGTACTGGCCCTGTAAAAGTGCACACTATAAATACAACAATAGGTAAGATTAACCTCCAGCGATAAACAAGTGCACTCCATCGCCTGGCACAATAATGCAGAGGACTCACAATTAAATCTGAAATTAAAAACGTGCAAGTCTGAGCACAGCAGATGACACGGGGGGTATTTATTTCATATGTGTCTCTTTGTATTCGGGAAGGAAAGCAGTGAGAGTTGGGGGACGGTTAAAAACAGAAGATAACAGGAAATCCATGACATTTTAAAAATGTTACTGCATTTATTGTTTGTTTCCATTTTATCATTGCAATTAATTTACAAACTAATTAACCACTACTGCTTTTAATTTGTTTGTTACAGGGTGTTTTGGATTGTTCTAATCATCCAAGCATTCGAGCACAAATCTTGTGTCCCCTGTAATGCACTTAAAACATGTTTGTAGTAGTCTCCTGACATGATTTGAGGACATCTCGCTCCGTCTGCTCGCCCCTCATCAGCCATGAGGAATCATGCTTGAGTGCCATTTGTTAATCAAGGCCAAAGTGGCAGATTATAAATATAACAGAAGAAAAATGACACATGTAAGTGATCTCATTTAAGAGCATTACATTTGAATTTATTGGGGTACTTAGAGGGGATGGAAAGGGTCGTGACTCTAGGGTGGTGGTTTAGAGTCATGCAAATGAGAGAGAGAGAGAGAGAGAGAGAGAGAGAGAGAGAGAGAGAGAGAGAGAGAGAGAGAGAGAGAGAGAGAGAGTTATGGCGACGGTTGGCGTCTTAGCCTTCACTTCATTATCATAGAGAAATGCCCCATAACCATCTGCTGTTAGGTCCCCAGGAGGCCGTACCCCAGTGCCAGCCCCCTCTTATTGTCAGTGTACACTTGTCCTCACATGTGCACTTCAAGAACACCTCAGCATGTATGTCTCGTCTGACTGTTAGGGCAAACGATGATGATGTCATTATGATGTTAAAGTGTTGGTTTGACTGTTTGTGTTTACTTAAAAGGATAGCTCACTCAAAATGATTCCCTCATCATTTACTCACTCTATGTCAATCCAAACTGGTATGTCTTTTCCCAATACAAAACAAACATTGATTTTATATTGTGAAAGTCAGTGGGGTTCAGTGTTGTTGTTTTGGACCGGATTGACTTTGATTGTTATGACAAAAACTATTGAAACAGTCTCCAAAATATCTTCTTTTGTATTCCTCCAAAGAAGGAACACATACAGGTTTGGAACGATATAATAATATACATTTTTGGCTGAACTATTCCTTTAATTATGGCTGGAATTTAGACCACTTTTGAAAGATCATCACCGCATCATAATGAAACATTCACACAGATTCAAACGTAAATAATGAAAACTATAAATGTAAACTTACTAAACTCTTGGCATGCTGCATAAAAAATAATTTTTTTTTTTAAATGAAGCATACAGACGTGAGAATTACATTTAATATATAATAAAGACATACTTTGTCTCATGGGGATAACAGTAAGAGGGACAATGAACATAACAGACTTTACATAAAACCTGGAACTTCTTATTTATGATAAAACGAGCTGCAACACTGGAAAAGCATGTCCTTTTTGTGTTTTCACAGTTTTCAAATTCCTCCCAATTATCGATATTTGTTTTTAGTTCCTGCTTTAAAGATTACGACGGGAATGTCTGTTTATAAGTAAGCTTTTATACATATGTTTAACAGCAGCTAAACCTCTTTTTCACTACCAGCTGCATATACGTTGTGCGTTTTCCCCTTGATCTTCACTACTTAAAGCAAGAAACTATAGAAATGTGTAAAATAAAGGAGTGGGACGCCTCAAACCGACAGATACACTTTGAGTGCCGTGAGACAGAGTGATAGCTTCAATCCATTTTGTTGGCCCCGCTTCGTGTTTTGTCAACAGATCGCACTGGGGTTTTGTCAATGGATGTTGACAGAAAATCAAAAGCACCACAGTGGCGGCAGCCCATAATGGTGACTTAGCTCTGATTTACACATCTCTTATAAAGATCGACGATTTGCTAAACAATCAATCCTCTCACAAGAGCTTGTTATTTTGCTTCATAATAACTGTTAGCGCTTTTCAACACCCCTCCGCGGACAGGATCGTGTTTGCGCAGGAGAGCGCCTCTTATCTTTAGTGGAATGAATGCGCGCTGAAAGGATAATGTCCCAGTGATTATATTTTGGAACATCCCACTGTCCCCCCCTTCCATCCCCCAAATGTCTACCCTCCTTCTGAGTTTGTGATGCTGTCAGTTATTATTGAGAACCGGAAATATCTTCACGATGCATCGCCGCTAAAGAATCAAGGCGGCACAGCGTGGAGTCTTCGAAAGCTGCGCTGCGGATTTCCACCCGCTCTATAATTTGATCAAAAGAAGATTTACTAAAGAGTATTTGTGCGAGGACGCATCCGTGAAAGATTCTCACCTAAACTCAACATATCAGGGTCTGCCCGAGAGCGACGTTTGCGTTGGAGGGTCTCTGATTTTATAATATATGTCAGGCTCTCTGCGCTTGCTAGACTGTCAATGCTCCAAAGAAGTTTCGCAAAGTTAAAATGGTCCAGCCAAAACGAGGAGGTAGAATCTCTCATCCAGTATGGAAAGCCAGGCTGTAGAGGGAAGACTCCACCAATAGCGTCTAACAGTTTTAGAGGTGGGCAGGCCTTAAGTTTCATTGTGCAGGCAGGGCTCTATAGCTTCAGGCTTAGCCTCTGACGGTCCTGTTATGCATTTTTGCCAGACAATTGACCGTTTAACCATCTTTACTGTCTTTTTAGCTCCTTGACGCCTCGGCTGTTATTACCGCATTGTTCCTCTTCCCACCATGGTGATGTGTGAGCTCCTCTTGCACATGTGCGGCACTCTTTTTCCGTGGGCTTTTCTTCTGTGAGGGCGATTACATTCTCGCTCTCTCTTCCTCTGCAGAATACCATCTCTGGTTTTGCTGCTTTTGCTCTCTCTCTCTCTCTCGCTCTCTCGCGCTCTCTCGCTCTCTCTTCCTCTGCAGAATACCAGCTCTGCTTTTGCTGGAAAGTCAGATGCATACGCATGTTGCCATGGCAAAGCTTAGAATATATATTTATATATTATGTGTGATTTTTTTTTTCTCTGCTTTTGGCCTTGATTGCTTTATCTCGTGGTGTAGAGCCTGTTGCCCTCAGGGCCAGATTTAGATGTGTGTGGGTCTTCAAGGGTTTTACTGCAGAAAAGCTGTTTGGATTTGGGCTGCTACGCCATACAAGTGCGACCGAATTGTGTCATTTCTGGTTTTCTACTTCGTGCTGGAACCAAAGGAAAGTCCAAAAGAAGAGCAAAAAATACAAGACAAAAGCTGATGAAAACAGGCCCGATTGGATTATTTCAGACCTGGCATACTCCTAGTTTTGAAGAAAGTCTTGGTTTGCCGTCTTATCAGCCCTTGCCTCCCAGCTAAATGAATTAAACAGGCACAGCCAAATGATTGTCCTTGCTTTGAGTTTGTCTGTCTACGTCTCACATTGCAATAAATAGTAAAAGGCAATGTGGAATTTTTTTTTTTTTTTTTTTTTTTTTACTACATGTACCTGTCAGGTAAAGGAATATCGTGTTGCTAATGATGATGTGGAGGCGTTATAATAATGATTTATAAAAGTGACAAACATTTGCAGATCCTAAAAAACTATCTATTTGCTCCGTTCACAAGAAACACCTGTAAACATGGTAGAAGGAATTGCACTACATTGCATCAGAATTGCATAATTATCAATTCTGAAATTAGTATTTTGCTCTAATTTTTCATTCAGGTATAATCAGCTCAATTTCTCTATCCTATCTCTCTCCAAAAGAGCATGAGAGTTTATCCTCGTTGCCAACAGGTAATCAAGTCTGATTAGCAGTTCAACACACTAATTACATTTGGTTAGGAAGTATAATTTATCCACCATGACTTCCAATATAGAAGAGATTTAAGGGAAAACACGAAAACACTGGTTTTATGCCTTCAACGATTAAATGGGTTAGAAATAGATGTTAATGCCAAAAACAAAGACACAAATCTCTTAAATTCATAAATCAGAAACAAATCAAAGACTTTGTTATTATTGTAAAATATTTAGCTTGATTTAATTTGTGTGTGCGCACGCGCTTGTGTGTTTGTTTCTGTCCATGCTGGTGAAGAGATATTAGGCAGCTTTTTTTTCTCCCTGTGGTGTGGTCATACGGTCATCTGTGTTCCAGTAAACCCTGTGGATTATGTTGTGACACATGTTGAGATCATGCTTTAGCACCTCTCTCTCAAGGCTACAGGTGTGAACAGATCCTTTCTGTCGGACATTTAAACTACACAGACAGAGGTACGTGTACATTGGTGGAGTTGTACTATTTCCATTCTCAGTAGCCTTTCCATGCCTTCATTTTCTTATGGAAAATGTTACGTATTGCTTTAGCTCTGTGGGAAATGGTGTTTTTGTGATGGCACAGTATGTGGATATAGTGTAGTTTTGTGGATTGGAGTCTAAAAGTATGGAGAGACTGGGTGAGTACAGTTGATTGAATCAGGTCATTATGAATCATCTTAGACCTTGTATTAAGAATAGGTCACCTAAAACTGAAAATTGTCTACTTTTTTTGTGAGAAGTTTGTGTGTGTTTCTCCAACAGTTAAACACAGTTTGATTAACAACATTCTTTGAAATATTTTATTTTGTGTTCCACACCAGAAAGAAAGCCATTTGATACGACATGAGGATAGTAAATTATGAATTTTCATTTTTGGATGAACTATATTTAACTTTATTTTGAGTGGTTTGATGTACACTACAGGTGTACACATCCATAACGTTGTGTGATATGATCACATTTTGACTAATGCCTGTTTTACAAAGCAGAAGGCATGCACTGTGAAGCGCTTCTTCGCTGTTGACCCTGCGGGCTCGACTTGAAGCCTTCACCATGGTCACTGTCACTCCGCCCTCTGGACTGCGCAAATAGAAGCGCCGTTCACAGAGGATACCAGAGCCTTAGGTCATGGTAAAGGGGTCGCCAGATTATATTCTATAAGCCTCCCTCTCTCCTCCCGGACAGCCAGCTGCCGGCTTCAGCTCGCACTGTCGCCACCTCAGGGGACGAAGATGAAGGAATCGACTTGGGTGACCGCTGTTCCATCCTGGCATCAGACAGTGAGGAGTGGTCGAGTTCTCATCACTCTGCCTCCTCCTCGATCCAGGAATCCAGCAGGACTCGGGCTGGCATGGAAGCCAAGCTCTTGCGTCTCCTGTCGCAGCGCAGTCTCATCCCAAGACGTCATATAACTTGGGACATCTTGGGACGTTATTTGACCATACGTCAACATCCGCCTTTTTAGGGTACCCTTAAACATTGGTTAGATGACGTTATCAGATCCTAACCCTGCCCCAGACCTAAACCTACTCCTAAACCTACCCCGTAACCGACGTTAAAAGTAAAGCGTCAGTTGTATGACGGCCCGGGAACGTCATGTAACCGACGTTTAAAAAGGCGAATGTTGACGAATGGTCAAAAGACGTCCCAAGACGTCAGTTATATGACTTCTTGAGATGAGACTGTGTTACCTGTCGAAGGCCGTCGACAAACTCTTGTTCACCGCCCAATAGGCTGTCGACTGCCCATTTCCAGATCTGTGCCGTTTCTGCCAGAACTTCAAACTGAGCTCTCAAAATCGTGGAATGCACCATTCTCCTCGAGGCTCTACTCACATGTCTCCTCGACGGTCTCCCAAGTGGACGGCGCCGCCGAGATGCGGTACAAAGCAATCCCCCAGTGGAGGAGGTGGTCACAGCGCACGTTTGCCCGCTCTCTGCTAGATGGAGCTCAATATCAGGCCTCCCATCCAAATCCTGCAGGACCACCTCAGCCCTTGTCGGCCACACGTTCTCTGCCACCGGACAAGCTGCTTCCGCCCTGCACTCGATGGCTGTGCTGCAGATTCTCCAAGCTGATCTCCTCCACGAATGAGATGAAAGAAGTAATGGCCCAACCGCCATCACGGATTTGAGGAGCATGATGGACCTCTCCCTTCATGCTACAAAATCCGCAGTTCAAGGGATCGGCAGGTGCATGACCTTGCTTACCTTCACAGAGAGGCACTTATAGTTGCCACTTGTCGATAAGAGGAACTCTGAGCGCTCCGGGTTTCTTGACGCGCCGCTCTCCCCATACTGGTCTCTTCGGCCCAGCGGTGAATGGGATTATCAACCGCTTCCCCGAAGTGCAGAAGACCTCGCAAGCCATGAACCTCTTTCTGCCTCGATGCTCTAGCTCCGCTGCAAGCCCACTTGAGCCGCTTGCACGGAATGCATAAGCACCCATAGCATAAGCAACTTGCGTAATACTCGTTCCCTCTTCTGGAGAGAACTGAGGTTACATATGTTTTAATCAATTTAATTGGCCTTTGAACTGTGAACTCAAAATGCGGTATGGAGGGATTTATAAATAATCTGCTAAAATAAATGATTAAATATAAATAAAAAAATAAGTAAATGAGTAAAAATAAATAAATAAATAAATAAAACAGAAGGACGTTAGAGTTTATAATCTATAAGAGAATACTGTTCTTCAGCTCAAATTTATAGGCACTTATGAAGGTGCCTGACTCGATATTTATAAACACAACTTCAACAGAAGTCAACACCTGCTATCAGGTTTGAAAGCTTCTCTGCTTGTAAATATACCCATATGCCAAGTTTATAGACACTAGCAATTTAATATATTGGAACTAACAGAATTTTACCACACACATTAATATTTTATGAGACATTGAATATTACTGCATTGAAGCTGAAGCTTTTATTAGTGTTTTTTTTTTTATCTTTAAGTGGACAAAGCACTTTAACTTATCATTATGATTTTTATAAAAAGCCTTATTGGGGTAAATCACTTAAAACATGTTAAAATAGTAGTGCACATTTGATGCTATAGTCTGCTTGTTTACAGGAAATCAAGGCTGTTTCTAAAACGTACTCAGTTAATTTAAACAAATTTGTTAAATATGTTGAACAGTTTTCTATTTGCATGTTTCCTTTTCATTCAACAGCTGCTTTATTGGTGTTTTATATCGATATTAGAGCTATCAATGCAAACTGTGTTTTAAGCACATTGCCATCTGAATATCAGTAATAGAATACTGATTTGTGGTTTATTATTGATTCTCATTGTTTGACTTTACTTCAGGAATGGGCTATTGTGTGCTGCTTTAATGCTTTATTTATGCTCATCAACTAAGCAAATTGTGCAACAAAACCTGCCAGGCTCATTATTACTCAAACAAACTGTAACAGCTGCATGTCTGTGTGTGCGTGCGTGTGTGGGTTTTCCTGTCGACATAGTCTTAATGAGCCAGTATAGTAATTATCAGTCATTCTGTCTTCACTTAATTAATGAAAGTGCAGTATTAATACGTTTACTATCCAGTTTGTGCTTTTTTTCAGTGTGTCTCCACAAAATGCTGGTCAGTTAATTTAAAATAATTTGAAATCTATCTATCTATCTATCTATCTATCTATCTATCTATCTATCTATCTATCTATCTATCTATCTATCTATCTATCTATCTATCTATCTATCTATCTATCTATCTATCTATCTATCTATCTATCTATCTATCTATCTATCTATCTATCTATCTATCTATCTATCTATCTATCTATTGATATACAGATAATTTGTTATTCTCATAATAGTTTTATTAGATTTTGATTACAGACATAACCTGAGACAGTCCCTTTCAAGGGAACTTGAGCTGCGAAAAGACAATTTACCTACCTTATACCCACACTGCCGTACTAGCCTGTCCATGTAAAATCGTTGTGCACACTAGGATGAGAGCACCAAAGCAATCCAGGTTATTAAATTTTTTCTTAGTCGCTTACATTTCTCGAATTATTTCTCGGTGCATTTCTCGAATCATCCTCGACATTTGCAAAACAGTAAGTACATTTCTCAAAACGATTCATAAAAATACCACAACGCCATACTTTCCATCTCCATGCTGAGAAAAAATCCTCAATGGGGTTAAGGAATGGGGAGTAGGGTGAGAGGAACTCCATCAGCAACCTGTTGTGGCCCGCAAACCCTTGCCTGATGGTGGAGCGACCGAAACTGACATTGTCCCAAATTATCATGTACTTTGGCATGTTACTGTATCTCATCTGACCCCTCTTGTTCAGGGATGAGATCCCTGTAGAGAGTGTCTAAAAAGGTGACAAGTCGCTCTGTATTGTATGGCCCAATAATGGGAATATGCGTTAGCACACCATTCTCAGAGATAGCAGCACCCATGGTTCCCGCCCCGTTGGCCTGGCACATCAACTGTAGCTCTGGGGCCGATGATATTTCAGTAGATGGTTCATGAGATGCACCTTCGTTAAGGCGGGCATACACTGTGCGACGTCTGTGCGATTTCAGCAAGGTACCTACTCACACTCAACGAGTAAATCGCATGTGATGCAAAGCCAAAGTTCAGGATTTATGTGCGCACACTGTACGGTCCGATCGTCGAGCTGCGACTTACTGCTCACACTATACGTGTAATATCTGTGATAACCCCCTGGATTGCGCATTAATACGTGTATGTATCCAGGGATATTGTCAAAACAAGCATCTGCTCAGTATCAAGATGATTTAGCATTTTCAATTTATGCATTTAATTATTATTAGCATTATTGTATTATCATTATTAGTGGAGGCCTATAGGCTAATTTTATTATTAAATTGATCCGCTATTATAATTAATTTGCCACGCAATATTTTCACAGCACATCGTGCTGTGAGGATAATAAAATATTACATAATCTTACTCATTAAAAATTGTCTAAAACATTTAGGTCGATTACAATGAATTATAGGCATATAAAATAACTATTAACAGTCTATAATATGTCCGAACATTGCCATAATTAATCATCAATGAAAATTAAAAACAGGTTTATTTCAAAAACATTGTGTTACGCTGGTGGTGCGGTTGAAGGAAGGATAAGGCTGTGGATCCATATGCAGTGCTTTATTTAACAGATAATCCCAAATAGACAGACTACTGGACTATAAAACAGGAACAACCGACCCTGGCGTTAACAGCCTACATGAAACAAGAACTCACAAAGACAGGGTAGAAACACAGGGCTTAAATAATGAGGGACAAACGAGCTAAACCAGATAACGAGGGGGCGTGAGAAATAATAAACACCTGGGATAATTAACAGACAGGGAGAAACTGATAACAAAATAACACGACACAAAACCCACATATAACATAGCCCCTCCCCTATGGGCGGCTCCTGACGCCCATAAAAAAACCAAAAAGTTCAGGTGGGCGGTGAAGCGGAGGCGGTCCGGGGGAGGGACGGAGGGCCAGGCCCGTGCAGGGAACGGGGCCAGGATATACCCGAGGCGGGCCTGGACCACAGAGCGTGGTCGGAGCAAGATGAGCTGAAGTCCAGGGCGGAGCAGGACGAGGCGAAGGCCAGGGCGGAGCAGGACGAGCTGAAGTCCAGGGCGGAGCAGTACGAGCTGAAGTCCAGGGCGGAGCAGGACGAGGCGAAGGCCAGGGCGGAGCAGGACGAGCTTAAGTCCAGGGCGGAGCAGGACGAGCTGAAGTCCAGGGCGGAGCAGGATGAGCTGAAGGCCAGGGCAGAGCAAGACGAGCTGAAGTCCAGGGCGGAGCAAGATGAGCTGAAGGCCAGGGCAGAGCAAGACGAGCTGAAGTCCAGGGCGGAGCAGGACGAGGCGAAGGCCAGGGCGGAGCAGGACGAGGCGAAGTCCAGGACGGAGCAGGATGAGCTGAAGGCCAGGGCAGAGCAAGACGAGCTGAAGTCCAGGGCGGAGCAGGACGAGGCGAAGGCCAGGGCGGAGCAGGATAAGCTGAAGGCCAGGGCAGAGCAGGACGAGGCGAAGGCCAGGGCGGAGCTGTGCGACCCTCGGGTGTCCAGGGCGGAGCTGTGGGACGCTCGGGCGTCCAGGGCGGAGCTGTTGGATCCCCGGGCGGCCACGGCGGTGAAGACTTTTCAGGAGGCCACGGCGGTGAAGACTTTTCAGGAGGCCACAGCGGTGAAGACTTTTCAGGCGGCCACAGCGGTGCAGGACAAGACGAAGACCATGTCTGCATCACCTCCATGGTCTTCACAATGTACTCACTGCCCCCCCCAAAAAAATACTTGGGGAAATCCACTGGGATTCGCAGGGCGCAGCTTAAACAGAGCGTGAGAGGCTCAGGCAGGGCGAGGCGCAGAGGCGGAACCGGCAAGGCGAGGCGCAGAGGCGGGGCCGGCAAGGCGAGGCGCAGAGGCGGGGCCGGCAAGGCGAGGCGCAGAGGCGGGGCCGGCAAGGCGAGGCGCAGAGGCGGGGCCGGCAATGCGAGGCGCAGAGGCGGGGCCGGCGAGGCGCAGAGGCGGGGCCGGCAAGGCGAGGCGCAGAGGCGGGGCCGGCAAGGCGAGGCGCAGAGGCGGGGCCGGCAATGCGAGGCGCAGAGGCGGGGCCGGCAAGGCGAGGCGCAGAGGCGGGGCCGGCAAGGCGAGGCGCAGAGGCGGGGCCGGCAAGGCGAGGAGTCCTGGTATGCTCACTGGAGCCTGGCGAGCCGAACGAATCCTCTTTCTCCTTCTGCGGCGGCGCTTCACAGTGCTGGACACACTCGCTGGGCTAGATGATTCACTCACTGGACTCAATGGTTCACTCGCTGGGCTAGATGATTCACTCACTGGACTCAATGGTTCACTCGCTGGGCTAGATGATTCACTCACTGGACTCAATGGTTCACTCGCTGGGCTAGATGATTCACTCACTGGACTCAATGGTTCACTCACTGGACTCAATGACTCACTCACAGGGCTGATGTGAATCGTGTGCTCGGCTGGGCTGACGTGAGCCGTGTGCTCGGCATCGGGACTCACGTGAAGCGCGGCCTTCGCTGGGCATACAAAAAGTGCGGGCTCGGCTGGGCTGACGTGAGTCGCGAGCTCGTTAAAGTTCATGTGGAGCGCGGGCTCGGCTGGGCTGACGCAAAGTTCAGATTCTCGAGGCTTGCTCTCCTCCACGCACACCGTAAACAAAGAGCCGCTCTTCAACAGCGCCAGGTCAATGTAACATTCTAAAGACCCGTGCGGATCTGGATCAGGCATCAGAGACCGGAGTGGTTCCTCTAATCCCCCACGGAAGAAGATCTTCAAACATTGTGTGTCCATGTGCGCGAGATGAGCCAGTTCAATAAACTCCGCTACATACTGTTCTATGGTCCGATTCTCCTGACGGAGACGAAGAATCTGGACGTCTGGACTCAGGAAAGGCATGGCTGCTGGATCACGATGTGGTGAGTTCTTCTGTTACGCTGGTGGTGCGGTTGAAGGAAGGATAAGGCTGTGGATCCATATGCAGTGCTTTATTTAACAGATAATCCCAAATAGACAGACTACTGGACTATAAAACAGGAACAACCGACCCTGGCGTTAACAGCCTACATGAAACAAGAACTCACAAAGACAGGGTAGAAACACAGGGCTTAAATAATGAGGGACAAACGAGCTAAACCAGATAACGAGGGGGCGTGAGAAATAATAAACACCTGGGATAATTAACAGACAGGGAGAAACTGATAACAAAATAACACAACACAAAACCCACATATAACACATTGTTTGACAAATTAATAAAAGAGGTGTTACATCGCAGGTAGCTTGGAAGATGGTGGGTAATATGCAACAGTAATTTGTAGCTAGTTTGAACTACAGAACTTAAAGATCTCCCTCTTTTCGTTTTTATTTTATTTTTGCCGCAGATGAAATGGTTAAACTTCTTCTGTTTTCGCGCAGGTGCAGTGAGGGAAAAAACACTGAGTTTAGGGCAATCGGTTCGTAGCTTTGCTTCAACAGTGCGATATAGTCACGAGGAGCGACCAAAATTTCTGACATGCCAGAAATTCATCCGACCATCCGATTGTCGATCGTGAGAGGTTAATCGCCTTTCGTTTCTCCCTGTACACTGCACGACAAACGACGCACGACAAAGCTGAAAATCGGTCCGACACGAAAAAGAGTCGCACGAGTAAGAATTCGGCTCAAAATCGGACGAAAATCGCACAGTGTATGCCCGCCTTTAGAGAAAGTCGAGATTCTCCTGGGAGCAATTTACCAATTCAGGACAGATTTAGAAAAAAAGTCTTGAGGAAATGTATCAAAATATGCTTGATATATTCTGAAATATTGTGACAACTTGTTCGACCATTTCGCATGTAAAGTCTAATGCTATGAACTAATGTCTAAATGTTGTTGAGTGCGACTACTCAACAGAGGCCCATTGTATTACATTTTGATCAATATGACATAAGCAATCAATAATGTAGGAAAAAGCAGATAATAGTACATGTTCATTTGCATGGATGAACCAAAGCATTTGCAACTTGTTGAAAGAAATGAGAAACTGCTTTTTTATGTGCAGTGTACACAATGATGTGAAGAATAAATAGGTTTTGAGAATTTCAATTCTGATATGATAAATGTTAAGAGATTGAGAAAAAATTGTAAGCCTCACAAAAGTGCCCGGTGAGGAGCCTGCAGCATCACAAATGTCCTGAAGGGAAACTCCCTAAAGCAAAGCCTTAGAAGCGGCCTGAACAGCAATCGGTGAAGGCTGACCGGCTGACTGGTAAGCAAGTGAGATTGCCTCAACTACCCACTTACTCATTCTCTGCAGATGCTGGGAACCCTTTCCTGGATGACCCAAAACAGACAAATAACTGGTCTAACTTATGTCACAGGGCAGCTCTGTGGACGTATCTAATGCCCCGACTGGGCACAACAAATTAAGTTTTCTCCTGATCTGATGTTTGAAACGATAGAGGACAGAAGGCCTGCAGTTCAATAGGTCCCGCAACATTAGAGGGGACCCTAGGAACTTAAATGAGTCTAGGGTGAAGAAAGGCCCCCAACGGAGTGTGGTAAACAGACATGGCTGCCACATACACCTTTAACCCTTTAGAACATTAAGGGTTAGGGTAGAGATAGCTTGCAAGCATATCTTCAACCCTGGGCATTGCCCCTTGGCAAAATAGTGTTTTAACACCATGTTAGAATAATTGGAGGTTTGGGGGATAAAAACACGATATGATTGGGATTTGCAATTTTTTATCTATTAAAAATGGCAAATCCCGAATGTGGAGGTTGTGACCTAGACAGTAAGGATCTTTCATCTACTTTGCTTTTATGATGAACTTCAGGTCTCTCTGCTGGCCAGTTGCTGTTTAGTTTATTGACTGAACGAACCACAACCTCAATAAGCTCCTCATAAGTCTGAGGTGGCGATTCCTCATATCTCCCGTTTTGATACTAACGACATCCAATTCCTCAGAGCTGGTTAGTCGCACTGCCGGTGCCTCACCCTGGGTGGAAGAAACCACAACACGTGCTACCAAACCCTGGGATAAAGCACAGAACCTGGCCGGTGAGGGCAGAGAAAGGGCTGGGCCCATCTCTAACGCCCCTCTGTCAGGTCTATCTGTGAACCTCATGATCAAGCAAGACCAGAAGCTAGCACTGTTTTGTTCCAGGTATACCTTATAGTTTCCTGGAGAATGACGTCACCCGGCTATGATGTTGTGATTTCACACGTGCTTCATGACGCTATCATCCAGAGCATTCCCACAGTGTCTTGACACAGCTTGAGTTCCCTTGAAAGGGAAACATGGTTGGTCTAACAGTAAGAAATATACAGAAATCAAGGTAATCACATGTAAAATAACACTAGAAAGGTTTCATTGTAAATATTAAATACAGATAATTCATTCATGAAACAAGAGCAGAACGAATTTTTGTGTAAATCGTGTGTAAAGTGGTTCTGGCGTAAATTTTCGGATTCATTAAAATGTTCGTATTTTCCAAATGTTAGTTGGTACGCAAGAAATCTACACCTGCTCCTAGCCACGTGTAAATAACATCCAAACATTTTGCTCATTAATAAGGCTGCATTTTAATTCACCTTATCAGGTACATATTTAAACATTTGAAAAAATATTTTATATAGTAATTACATACGTTTTTTTTTTTTGTTTGTTTGTTTTTTTTTTTGTTTGGTTTTTTTTTTACTTCTATTATGAGAGCCAGTAATAGCAGATCTGTGGTCCTTCTCCAGTTGGAATACGATTTTTCCAAAGTGAACTAATTCGTTTTTTGCTGTCAAGCTTAATGTCGAGCCATTTTCTTCTCACTTCTGGGACTGTTCGATTAACAGATGAAACTCCATTAACTGCATCTGTAATATGTTGAAAGCTTGCTTTTTTTAGGATGGATAGGCCACTATGTACGCTTGAAAATAAAATTGGCGTTTTGAATGGCGTTTTGAATATTATCTTTCTGATAATATAACTTCAATTTCTGCATCCGAGAAATCTTTCTTTTCCATTCGCATTCATGTTATTATATGCCTATATATAGATGTCAGTCGGATATAATGGGTGGGATTTATGGTAATTGAGACTGAACATGCACGCGCATCCCATTTACAACTGGTTGGAGTTCATTAACACACACACATTTCACTATCACATCTGACGTTTACGAAGTATTTGTGATTCAGGAGAAGAGTTTTCGGGAAGGTCTCTTTATGCGCAAATCACTCTGATATTTACTTGTATATTTACGAATGTTTCATGAATGAGACCCATTGATTACAATTAAAGTTAAATAGTCGAGAGCTATGAGAGATTTTCTCTTTGGCTTTTGTTCTTTGATTAACATAACAGACAGCAGCATAGGCTCCTGTCACTTTAATATTTTATGCACTGATCCAATATACTGTTACACAAGATGCATTGTCTCTAAAATAAACTCTGCAAGATGGGCATTTTGACATAATTTTGCATGTATTTGGCCTTTTAAGAGCAAAAAGCCACACACACAAAAAAATAAGTTTTGGTTCACGTGAGCTGTTTTGAGATGCGGCTTTATTAGAGCAGCACTTATATAGATCCATGTGAGCTTTTAGTGTAAGCTCGAAACCTGCAAGAATGGCCAAAATTATGCACACAGTACAAGCGTTATTCAACCAGAGCGAATTAGATGAATGAGGAGCCATGTGTGTCAGTTCTTTCATTATATTGTTCTATACCATTCTATATGTCGTTATATCATTCTATCTATCATTCAATCTAACCTTCTATCTTTTCTATCATTCCATTATCTTTATTTTGTTCTGTCTTCTGTCTTGTCTGTTCTCCTTTAATATATGTTCGAGTATGTGTGTAGATCCCAAAGCCCCCCGTCTCTAGTTGGGGAATCTTTTACAATCTTCTCTTGCTCTCTTGGGAAGGTGGTTTCAGACATGAGATTGATGTGTAGTTGGGAAAACGACACCTTGAACAGGATTTGCCATTTTAAACCTCTCCAAAACCATGTGATCTCCCCTATTTGCCCTCTGAGGGATCAGTGTGGAATGCAGTTTCAAAAGCCAATGAAGGAAATTGAAAGAAAAGCCCTGTTCCCACCAGAGGAACAATGAATATCTTCACAAATGCTAAAACGCTAGGTAGGCGGAATATCATTCTGTATTTTGTTATTGAAAAAAAGTGCAGCGGATCCGCGCTTGCCTTGGGACATCTTGCAAGCTTTTTTGAAACAAAGTATCCTTGTTTCACTTAGAAATCATTAACTACACCAAATCGTTTTCATGCCCTGTCAGTGCGTAGATTTGTTTTACAGAGACGGGCATCGTTTTGCTAAAAAGGGGAAAGCAAATGATTCATGGATCCTCAGTTCTTTTTATATCAACGGACTACAGATGGTACAAGCTGTACTCTTGTACTGTTTGTTAACGCGTCTTTTTCTCATAGAGGGGCATCAGGCCTAACCTTCTGTTGCTTTAGGTCATGTCATAGCACTTCGACATGGCTTATTCAGCAAGCGAATGACACTGATGGTGTAATATGACTTTGCAGCTCTCGAACAAGATGGAAGAAGAAGAAAAAAACACCCTACACTTATTCAATCAGGCCATTCTGACTCTTTTTTGACAACTTTGTTTTTTATCTGATGCTTGTTCCTGTGAAGAAGGAGAAAGAGTGTGAGAGGCACCAAGCAAGAGAAGTAAGAAAGGGTGTGAAAGGGCCACCTCTACATTCCTCATTGAGCACAGCTACTCAGGGAGCCATGAGCCCTTGAGATGTGAAGTTCTTTTGAGTCCGCACCAGGAGCTGTGGGCTCCTAATTGTTTCTAATAGATAGGGAGGTGTCGAAGCTTATTCTGCCAGCCTGGAAAGGGAGAAAGAGGGTGAGAGGGAGGAGAAGGGAGGGAGAATGAGGTATTAAGAGCATAAAAGAGGATGGGTGAGAGCGGTTGCAGGCCTTGATTTGTAATGACTCATTAAGTTTTCCTGGTTTTGTGCTGGCTGGCTCATTATAGCACATAGAGTGGGGGGGAAATAGAGGAGTGGAGGTGGGAGGTGAGTTTAAATAGCCTGAGCCCAACACTAGGCCACAAAGCATGGACAAATAGTTGAATAGAAGGATGAACAGATGCAATAAAGGTGGCAGATGCAACCTTGCTGGGCAAATTGCCAAGTTGATTCAGATATACGCCATTTCTTTATTCGGAAAGACTGAAAAGGCAGTACCTTATGGCAAGTTTAGTGCGATGACTAAGTACGGATATAAAAAGTACTTTTATAGAGGTTACTTTCATATAATGAGCACTCAATAAATGATAATTGCAAATAGGATAAAAAGGTAATAGCATCCATTAAATGTATGACTATATAGATATATTGACCTAAATTTACTACAAGTTTTGAGAAATATCTAGTCTGGATTTCCCCTTGCTATTTCTCAATGAAATATCCCGAGTTCAATATAATTTAAGCTTAATTGACAGTATAAGGGACCATCTAAGAAAAAAAATAAAAATAAATAAAAATAAGATGGTCTATTGTTTTATATATAAAAAAGTTTCAAGGAGGCAATTACAATTAAAAGTAAATGGAGCTTTTTTTTTTCTTTTTCCTTTTTTTGAGAACTTAAAAGTAGAAATGTGAAGTTTATGAGGAGGGGAGGGGCCAGGGCCCGAGGCAGGGGGCCCCGTAGAAGTCAGTTTTCTATTCATACATATACATGCACTGACATTTGTATAGCATTAATGTACTAATAAAAAAACTAAACTTGTAGTTAGGCACTGGTTTGGTATAAAAAAAAGTAATTTTCACGCTGTGCAGGGCCCCACCACCCCTCTCGAATCAATGTAAAAGGTATACGACCCGCAGGCCAGGTGCTTCTGCCGTGGACCTGCGGTGAACAGTGTTGCCAACTTAGCGCCTTTGTCACTATTTAGAGCGACTTTTCAGACCCCTTTAGCTGAATTTGTTTTCCAAAAAAGTGACAAGTAACAATTTTAGCGACTTTTCAGACAAACCTCAGTAACCTCCAAATGTTGCCAGTACTGTCCTGCGAGCGCGAGGTCTTGCTTTCTCCCTGTCGTCAATCTCTGCTCCCCGTTCAGTGAATGGCTGAGAGGAGCTCACAGCCGCTGACAGACGCGAATGAGCAGTGTTTTTCCATGGACTTATCTACTTTTCTTTTCTTTTATATTTAGTAGTGATGGCCGGTTCGTGAACGAATCGTTCTGTTGAACCGGTTCTTTTTAGTGAACCGGTCGAACCAGTATCTAGTACACTAAATCGGACTGAATCGTTAGAAACAGTTCGCGTCTTGCGTCAGCGCTAAACCACAAGTTACTAAAGTTACTCACTTTCAGACATGCCTGACAGTCCCTCCGAATCGAAATAAACCAATATCCAGAAGTACATTTTATTCCAGTAACTCCATAAGTTCACCGAACGGAGACTTATGTTGGTGCTGAGAGAAGTTTTGAGCACGAGCAGCTGATACTGCGCATGTGTGTACTACCGAACGTACAGGTACAGCGGTTCTCGGATCACCAGTACAGAGCCGAGAACTGTTTCTTTCGGACACGTAGAACTGATGAGTTGATGAGATGAGCATGCGTGCAATTTTTTCTGAGGGACGAAATGTACGTTTCCTACGTATTTAGTTGAACATCAGTAAGTGTAACAAAATAAAACATTTTGGAAACATGTTTATCACATAATTACTGTATTATCACTGTATTATTTCAAAGTTTTGAAACGATGATTGGATTGTAAAACTGTCAAACTAAACATTTATTATTATACTAAAATAATATTTTTAGGAACAGCTCATTTAATTTTTAAGTAACAATATAAATCTTTGATGTAAACTCTTGCCAAGGTTTTAACGGTGCACTGCTTAGTAAATGTTTATAATGTGTTAACATGTTTAATTTGTTATGTTAACACATTAAACATACTGTATAGGCTACTGTAGGTTATATTGGAGACAGACATGCATCGATTTTTTTTTTAGTTTGGTCGATGATATATTCAGGTTTCAGCTCAGCACACACAGGCTATGGTTCTCGAGTCGAGAACTGGTTGTTGCAGTTCTTGAACCAGCATAGAACCAAGAACTGTTTCTTTCAGACACGTTCGATACGGAGAACCGATGAGCTGGAGATATTGCGCATGCGTGATAGCACCTTCTCTGAACAGAACTTTCTTTCGGCCGGCTGATCCTGTGCTGATACATGAGCACACAGTACGGCTGAACCCAGGACTTAAATGAGAGGGCGAATCAGCGAAATGTAAGTTTATTTAATAACAAATAAAATGATGAAGACCATTTATGCATTTTATATATTTAAAACATGTAAAACATCCGCTTTAGCACATCACCTAGGCTGCAGCAGATGTAAATGTAAGAAACGATGATTATGACGATGTTATACTATTATTTAACTGAAGTTATGATTACAAATGCCTTTAATTTAAAGTAGTTTTATCCGCCAGGATGATAGAATTGACGTCATTACGTGATGACGTAAAAGAACTGGTGAACCGTTTTTTTGAACCGGTTCATTAAAACGAACTGTCCGAAAGAACCGGTTCGCGGAAAAGAACCGGACTTCCCATCACTAATATTTAAAGAATTTAGTTGGATCTTTTTCATTTGATTTCTTGTGCTTATTATTACTTGCAACACTCACTATCATAGAGCTAGTTCATCTGGTTCCCTAACTCTCTCAATTCAGATAAAAACTACATTCATATAGATCAGTGGGAGAAACATTTATAGAAGGCTTTCAGTCCACAAATCAGCAACATTCATTATGGATTTTTGCTAATGTAGTACGTTAACTCTAACCATATATGATAACGTGACAGAAATAGTCATTCACTTATCACATTTGCAGCTTGTTTGCTACACTATTGAAAATGCGAATTTTCAAGTTTACTGATTTGTATTGTTATTTATTATTAGTTTTTTAAGAAAAAGAGGTACTCATGAAAATAATTTTGTGTGGTAATCAGCATTTTGCCACAAACCCAGAACTGAACCCAGAATATGCCTTCAAAGAGAATAACTAAACTTTTTTAAGTATGATAGTGAGGCCCATTTTTTGCCATATCATACCTTTAAAACCTCCAACCTGAATATCCACAAAGGGAATATGAGAGAGAGAGAGAGAGAGAGAGAGAGAGAGAGAGAGAGAGAGAGAGAGAGAGAGAGAGAGAGAGAGAGAGAGAGAGAGAGAGAGAGAGAGAGAGACTGAAAAAATAGATGTGTAGTGAGAGGGGTACAATGGCCCTGGCTTGGCTGATCCATAGCAGTCATTGGCTGTTACATACATTTCAAGATCCATTCAGGCTCTGGAGATAATCGAGCCGGCCGACAGTTTCCCCCCCGCAGCCCAATGGATTTATGATAGCACTGTCAAGAAAATGAGCCAGAATGACACAGTAGCTGACTTTAGCTGCAAATAATGTGATAGGCCGTACAGTGGCTGTGCAGCAGCTGCTGTCATCGCAGGTAATAGGCTATAAAGAAGCCTGATAGCAATACCTGTCATTGCTTAATGGCTGACTTCACTGAAGAGCTTTTGTGGCCTTTAACATGGAGATAATAGAAGATACAACAAATTTTATAGCTTCCCGCCTTGCATTCATAATTTATCGGAAGCGGGATACCACACAACAAGGACAACAGTTCGGAAATGGGATGAGATGGAAAGTTTGACGGGTTGGCTGGGACAGACGTGAACTGCTGAGCGGAGGACGAGACAGTTCTTCTCCACAGCTTGCTTTAAGGAAGTTAATTGAGAGATGAGGAGATCGATGCTTATAAATCCAGCCTTGTATGTGTAAATGTAACTAAAAAAAAAAGTAATAGTGTAAGTTAATGCTTTTAACTCAGTTTTATTGTTATAGTTAAGAGCGCATACTGCAGTGTAGATATCTCATACATTTGATCTGAAAAAAAAAAAGTTTGTGGAGGGGATGTACACTTTTTATCTCTAAGAATGGTTTTCATTGGAAATCAGGCCTGAACTTTATTTTATTTTATTATGTTAATGAACAATATCCAACTATGTGGTTGTTTATAAGTGTTAGTTTTTTTGATACACAGAGTCTTTTGAATCCAGTAGTGTACAGTGTACCTGGCTATGTAGAGGTGAATTGCACATCTGTCATTTGAAATAACTTTGAAGCCTATACACCAAGTGAGTGGATAGCCCTCCTCTTTATCGCTCACCACACTGCAGTTGTCCTCTCCACCACACTGTGAATAGAGAGTTACCAACAAGGTTATTTTAAGGACAGTATATCATTTCTGAGACACCCAGTGAGCAGCAATATCAACAGTATTTCCATCCACCATAAAACACAATGCAATGCATAATTCAAAATACAGGTAACACACCTGAGTAAAGTTAATACAGGAAAACACACCTGAGTAAGGTTAATACAGGAAATTCCTTTATATTTCAACGGTACTTTAGGCTGTATTTTTATGGACTTTTTTTTCCCAAAATGCCATCAATGGCCCATGGAAAAAAAAAAAAAAAAATCAATCACATTTTATTATTGTTAAACACAGAAACATTGATGGTATTTGAATACATTTTACTTTTAAACATTTTCATTAAACTATAAAAAAGTGACTACATTAATGTAAATGTCCCCATACATCAAATCTTGTTAGAAAGTAATGCACACACTTAAGCACATTCACACACACACTCTCAATGTGAGTGTAATCAGACAGCTCCATATGTCACCAACCTTCATTACGAACCCTTACACCCACAGTGTGGCTATATAAACACTGAGGTCTAGGCCATGCTCTCTCTTTCACCTCTCACTAGAGGACTTCAAAGTCACTCCAGCACACCGGTTTCTGATGAATGCTTCCATCTGCCCGTCCGACGTATGTCTCCATCTACGTTCGGCTCCATTCCACTCTGGAAAAAAGCCCCAACCTTTCCACAACCTCCTCTGAGTGTGGCCATTTGTTAGCACTTAGCGTTAGTCTGCGTCTGGGAGACCCAGCTCTAATTTGGTACACTGGTCCATCAATCCTTTTAATACAATGCTTCAGCGAAGTCACTCAGGCTATGTAACTAATGCTGGCTATTACTATCCTTATTAAAAGTGTAATGTTGTATTAAGTAGACCAATAAAAGTGGATTGTTTGGTGCAGCGATTCTATTCAAATGGAGCATGAATTTATGATGGGGATCTTTCAGTGCCAAAATAATCCCTGTTTTAGTATCGGGGAGCTTGGATAATTGTAATAGTTCTTGTTTTTTTTTGATAAATTATTCTGGAAATGTGTAACCTTTGGCTAAACCTTTGACATTTTGCCTAATTTTTTTTTTGACATATAGTGTAGTCATTACCCATTTCAATTAAATCTATAACTCACTACTAAAAACTAAAAGTACATAAATAACTCTCTCTTTTGAGTATATTTCATTGTGTGCATTCTTATATTTTAAACACTATACAAATCATCGGATTTTAAAGTACGGCTTTAGTACATTTAAAAAAAATCATGTTGAAAGAAAAAAAAATCTCGACTATTTAAAGGATAAATACGTCAGTTATAGAATTTAGTTTAAAGATTTAAAAAAAAAAAATGTTGACAGGGATAACTGATGATAATGATGGCCATTTTTACACTGTAAAACCTGATGAGTTAGTTGAACTCAAACCGTTTGAGGAAACCGATTGCCTTAAATCATTTAAGATTATTAACTCAAACAATTTAAGCATAAAAAAATATTTGATTTGTTTCCAAGTAACTCAATTACTTATTGTTAAGATAACTTGGGTAAATAAAGTTAATAGTACTAATTAGTTACTATAACTTAAATCTACGAAATACACTGTAAACCCGATTAAGTTGCCAGAACTCACTTTAGCATAAACTTAGTTAGCTTTAAAAGCTAATGCTGACGAAGTAAATGCTAAAATATTAGAAACAGTATGTTAGCACTTACAAACACGGAAGCACTTGCTGTATGAGCATAATAATATAAAGGGATAATTTGCTCTCAAATCAAGCTGAATGCACCACTTGTCACCATGATGGTAACTATCCTAAAGCCAACATTAACAGAAATTCTTCTAAATTAGCAAAACAAAACATTAATCACTACTAAATCTCACACTTAACATTAATCTTACAAAAATAAATAAATAAATAAAATAATAATGCACTTAATTTTTGCATTTACACTCTTTTTCGAGTACCATCGGCAAAGCATGCTGGGAAATAGATATCCCAGCCGTTTCAGTTAAACTTAAGTTCGTCTAAATTAAAATAAATAATTTCACAAAACTCAAAACAATGAAACAGTTCAGTTTACTTAAAAATATCAGTTTTGTGAACTTGGAAGAAAAAGAAAGTGCTAAATACTAAATTAATTTAACTAAAAATCAATTTGACTGAACTAATTTGTTGAATTTAAGTTCTACTCAAATTGAATTTATTTCTGTCCTACTCAAACCAATTAATTATTTTGACCGTTAGTTTTTTTTTTTTTTTTTTTTAATCTGGTATCACTTTATTTTTGATGGACCATTTTGAGCATTCTGTTGAGCATTCTGAGAGTATTAGTAGACTGTCTGCTTAATCTCTGCCAACTCTTTATTGTGATGCTCCCTCAACAGTCTAGTGACTATAAGTAACTTTGTGTGTCAAATTATTGTAACTCTTTCAGTCTACTAATACTCTAATGCTTTAATGAGAGTTAGGTGAGGGTGCAGCATTACTTATAGTCAACAGAATGTGTTGAAGGGACCATCAAAATAAAGTGAAACCAAGCATCTATGTTTATGATACTGTAAATGTATCAGAGGTAGACAACTGAATTATGCATGTCTGCTGCATGTGTGTTATCACAGATGTTTTCAGAGTACCTGTTACAATTGTTCCGTATGATAAATGATGCTGGGAATACATTTATTCGAGTCACTAGGACACAATATTATGCATACATAAATATACTGCAATCAGTAAAATATGACCAAACATTCAATTTTCATTATATAAGCTAGCATTTCTGCTCTCATATTGTGACTTACACCAGCAATTCCAGTGATGTCCCATCACAAATTTGTCTATACACAGATGCACACTGATAATACAGCTTCCTCAGCAGTCGTCATCGGTTAACGGAAAGAACAACACAAGGGCAAGTCTAATCATCATCTGCTACCAACCAGAAGGGTAGAATGGCAAGAAGATAAAATGAGAGAGAGAAAGAAATGAAAAAAAAAAAAAAAAAGATGAGAGTCACTGAAGGAGGACACCTATAGAAATTAATTCTCTCCTTTCAGAACAAAATAATATGTCTAACTCTGACAAGAGGTATGAGGAAAGATTATTATGGCCATTTGAGAGAAAAAAGAGAGAGAAAAATATTCTTAAGGACACACAAAAAGAAACAATGAAGAAGTGAAGTGAAAAGAATAAGATGGGCAGTAGAGAAGCAAAGAAAAAAAGGGAGAGTGAGGCAAGACAAAGAGTGCTTGGTTATATTGGGGACAGCAGGTGGAAATTAGTTAAAGGCATAGTTATATATATTTACTTCCATGTCATTCCATACCAGTTTGTCTTTCTTTCTTCTGTGGAACACAAATGAAGATATTTTGAAGAATGTACTGGTTGATCTTTTAATTTTACATATATATATATATATATATATATATATATATATATATATATATATATATATATATATATATATATATATATATATTCACAAAAGCTTTTTTTATCTGTTAAAAATACAGTAAAATTTGTAATATTGTGAACTATTATTAGAATTCACAATAACTATATAATTTATGCCTGCTGTCAAAGCTGAATTTCCAGCATCATATAACTCCAGCCTTCTCTGTCCCATGATACTTCAGAAATCATTCTAATATGCTGATTTGGTGCTCACAAAACATGTGTTAATATTATCAATGTTTAATTTTTTATTGTTACTTGATATTTTTTGTGAAAATCACGATACATTATATTCTTTGATGAATAGAAAGACATCATAGACATAAACACAATAATCACATGTCCACTAAAACAAAAAAAATACAAGTAATGATCCTGTTAAAATGCACCTTGTCTCTGCCACATTTATTCAGCCCTCTTTACCCCCTATACAGTCAGTCATAATTAACTCTGTCATCACGGCTGGTAGCCTAGCAGGCCATTACTTGGCGGTGTAGTTGCATGTCCCGGCCTTTTGCTCTAATGCTTTATCAGGCTGAGGTACATCACCTCAGGATTGCTTTGTCAATAAGCTGACCGGGCCTGACCTGGCTTGGGCATCTCTAACCAGACAGCCTGAGTGACAGGTCGAAGATGGCTGATAATTCACAGAAATTGGAAGTGTGAAATCTTTAAGGGCCACTTCTCACGGCTGCCAAATGCCAGGGTATCTCTCCATCAGTGTACTGTTCTCACAATCCCAGGCATTGTTAATGGTGGCCTGTCTGTCCATCAAGACCCTGCTTCTGCTGGGATTTATCCCCTGTTTGCTTCCTTATCTCAGCTGGCTGGTTGCACTCTCCTGGCCTAACTGGGATGTTGTGTACTTGTGTGTGTGTGTGTGTGTGTGTGTGTGTGTGTGTGTGTGTGTGTGTGCGCGCTTGTGTGCGCGTGCGTGCCCGTGCGTGTGTGTACTGAAAGGAAATAAGCTACAGCACATGTGTGACCTCGCCTTCTTTTTCTCACTTTCCTACCACGTCGAGGTAGAGTATTCCTACATTAAAACATCTTTCTTAAAGAGATAACTCAGCCAAAAAGAAAACTTATTGTATGTCATAATTCACTCACCCTTGTGTAATTTTAAATGTATATGAGAAGATATTTTGAAGAATATTTCAACTGTTTTTGTCTATACAATTAAAAACAATAAGGTCCAAAACAGCATATTGACTGTCATTCATTAAAAAAAAAAAGGATTTAAATAGTTAATAGTTGATTTTAATAGTTGCTAAAACTATAAATAAAATTAAATGAAAATAAAAAAACAAAATATTCTAAATATTAATACTACAATATAATCTACAATGTAAAAACTACAATATAATCTCAATAATTCTAAAATAACCCCCAAAAAATCCACAACTAGGAGAAAAAGTGTGTATATATATATATATATATATATATATATATATATATATAACATTTCATTTGTCAGATGTCAATTGTGATATCAAGTTATAAGAAGATGTTAAGTTTGCAAATGTGATACATAAATTGTAATTGATGAATATAAATTCACATACATGAAGCAATGCTGCAATCACCTCATTTTAAACTGGGACAGAAACAGTCTTCTAGAAAGTATTCTAAGATTTCGCATGACATTGCAAGGATTGAACTACTTTCTATTATCTATGAACTGTTCAGTACCAACTAAATATCTAGGCCATTTTATGACTTTTATAATTAGAGTCAGACAAATTTAAACTGCCTAAAAATTACACCAGATTTACAGTTAATTATCAGGATGATAATTAGCTTTATGATTAAGAAGATAAGAAAAGAAACAATATTTTACTTGTTAGATTGGGCAAAAATACAAAATGGCATAATCTCCTCTATGTCAGTTTTTATGACATACTGCTGTTAATATCATAGTCAATTTGACTGGCAGCACCAATTAACATGAATTTATCTCTACACAAGTGAACATGCTAAATAGTGTGTTAATTAGCACGATTAGCACGAACAATTAGTGATGTTAAGAATTTTGTGATGAAGATAGAAATGCTTTGTCATGCTTGCTTTATGGATGGTGGCCAATTTGAATATTTTACAGGATGATGTATGATAAAAGTATTGTCATAAATCTGGTCCATGCACTTCCGGTTAGTCACAACCAGAGGTCACCCACCCACAGCATGGACTTTTGCACTTCACTACAATCCCCATAATTCATTGCATTGATGACACACACAGCTGATTCCACTAATCATGTTTACATCTGATAACTATCTCACACTCTTTATAAACCTTTTAAAGGTTTAAAAACCTTTATTAAAATTTTCAGCCCACATAGGGGTGGAGGGGAATGAGCTGGCTGATATATAAGAAAACAGCAGGGAAAGACAACATTGATGTTGACATAAAACAGAGTAAAGCAGAGGTTAAGAGTATTATTAAAACAATAATTTATGAAAAATGGCAGTTCTTTGGGGATAATGAATCATTTGGGAGACATCTTTTTAGTATACAGCCTAAAGCTGTAGGTTCAACTAGATCTAGACATGAGGAAGTGGTATTGTCCAGGTTGAGAATTGGGCATACCAATTGTACCTTATTTCTAAAGAAAAAAACATGTTGATGGCATTTGTGGGAATTGTATAAGGCCTACCCCTGAAACAGTAGAGCATGTATTGATTCATTGTTTAAAATATTATCAAGATAGGCAGAGGCTTATTGCTCAAGTAGAAGCCAATGGAATTATATTTCAATACAGTAATATTTTACAATGTAATGCTGAGAAGATTCATACATTTTTTGTTTTTAAAAAATACAGGGCTTTTGAAAATAATTTAATTTAATAGAAAATATGCATCTCCTGTTATACACTCCAGTCCAGCGGTGGCGGTAATGCAACTAATTGTTGCCAACCGCCATTTAAAAATTGAAGAAGAAGAAGAAGAAGAAGAAAACCTTTACACTCTTTATAAACCTTAGACTTTCTCTCTGTGATGCCAAGAATTGTTTTGCGTTTAGCACTCTCCCCTAGTGTTAGCTTCTCTACCAAGCCCTTAAGTGATCTTAGTCTTACTTTGTGTTCTCCTGTGTTCTGATTCTTGCCTGTGTTTCCTGGATTCACCCTTAGGCTAGCCCTTTGGACTCTGTTTGTACCTTGTTTGGATTATTGCTGTTTCCCTGGATTATCTCTCTTTGCCTTGCCGCTGTTAGATATTGTTCGCTGATCATCTACCCACTGTTATCATTGCTGCATCCCCTTTAAGGTTTGTTAGGGGAAGTACGTAGGTGTGACGTAGCGCGTAGATGCTGGGAGTAAAAAAAAAAAAAATATAGAGGTAGTAGCCGGAGTTGGTGAGAAAACCGTAGCAGCGATGCAGTTTATGTTCTAGTTAGATGCTAATGGGGAGAATGCCTTGTACTCCAGTGAATGTGCAACATTACTGCTGTGAACAGTAAAGAACAGATTCATTCTGAAACCCAACAACAACTACAGTGATTCAGCCCTGTTAGCCCAGACCACTAGCAACAAGTCACCTGTTACGAACCAAGTTTCATAGTGATATCAGCGCGCTCTTGACTGTGGAGGTAACACCACGCTTGCCCTAAGGATTACTCAGTGTCATGCCTCTGCCATACCTGTTTGCTGTTTAGTGACCTTGCCTGTATTAAGACCATGTTTTGGAATAAAGCCATGCATATGGATCCACACGTTGTCTTGTTCGCCACGTTGTAGAATACTCATACTACGATCCATTGGCTTTCCCTGTGGATATTGGCCAGGTATAGGGCTCACGATCGCTCGAGGATTATATACAAGAATATTTAGATCTCGCCTATCTTTCTGATATGCTGGACTGTGTGCTCATATATTTCTTTTGTGAGGGCAGTAATCAACCACTCAAATCACGTTTAATCCGTGAGGGTCCCAGTTCATCTCTCAGTCAGTTTATGGACTGTTGGTTTAGCATTCACTGTGGGTGTCGCAGAGGAACACGACTCCTCACCACAGACTCCTCAGACTCCTCACGACCACTCACTCAAGTAATGGTAGCTGTACCAGAGCACGCTCACAAGATGGCGGACACAACAACATCCCGTTCATGCCCAGTCACGGTTGATCGTCACGAGTCAAGCCCAGTCCCGGTTGATTTTCATGTGTCAAGCCCAGCCAGGGTTGATTGTCACCTTTATTTATATAGCGATTTTTACAATACAGATTGTATCAAAATCTGCAGCTGATTTTGAACTGTCTGTCCTGCCTGATCCCATCTGGGAATCCGGGCTTGAGTTGTCTGTCTGTCCTAGTGCTGTTGTTGCGTCCGAATTTTAAACTCTGTCGGCCCTGATTTAAGCATTGTGTTTGTCTAACCATGTCATTGTGTTTGTCGAACCCCATTAGTCCAGTCACAACCCCAGAAACCTTACCCAAGCTCTCTTTAGGCTCTAGTAGCCATGCACAGCCAAAAGACCTGCTGTTGACCTCTTAACCCTTTCTGTCATGAACTCAGAAACCATGATTGTACTCTATGTTTGTCCCGTTTCTACCAAAGAAACTGATTTTGAAATGTTTGTCAGTCCAGTTTCCCTCAATGAGTTGTTGCACTAAATGGTTCACTTCAGTCTCTGACAATGCATCAGATTTTGGAATGTCTGTCAGTCCAGTTACAGTCAGTAAGCATGATTATGAACTGTTTTCCAGCTCAATTGTCATCAGGCAACTTAGTGACGAACTTGTTCCCTGCCTTGGGGCCATAGATACTCTGTCATTTTCGTGCGTCTCTCTGTGGTCCCAGTTCTTGCCTTGGTCCTCTGTTCCTGAGCCGGCGTCTGTTCCCCAATAAAATTGTGCCAGCCCATAGACAAAGATCTCCACAGCAGAGCAGAATACCACCACGGTGGACCAGACAGTTCAGGTGGCTACTGTATCTCACGAACCTGGTCCAAGTACTTCCGGTTGGTCACCACCAGAGGTCACCTACTCACAGCATGGACACTTGCACTTCACTAAAATCCCTATCATTCATTGCATTGACGACACACACAGCTGATTCCACTAATCATGTTCAAATCTGATAACTATCTCACACTCTTTATAAGCCTTAGACTTTCTCTCCCTGATGCTGAGTATTGTTTTGCGTTTAGCACTCCCCTAGTGTTAGCTTCTCTACCAAGTGAACTTTGTCTTACTTTGTGTTTTCCTGTGTTCTGATTCTTGCCCATGTTTCCTGGATTCACCCTTAGCCTAGCCCTTTGGACTCGGTTTGTACCTCACTTGGATTATTGCTGTTTCCCTGGATTATCTCTCTTTGCCTCTCCTGTTGGATATTGTTCGCCAATCTTCTACCCACGCTTGCCCGAAGGATTACTCTGTGTCGCTACTTGCAACGGTAAAGCTCATACCGTTACAAGTATATTGGGCTGTCTGGATGTAAAAATATAAAACTATAGCTCTGTCCAATAATATTAATACAGAACAAGATCACCTCATGGGATGTTTGGAACTAGAACAAGAGTTTTTTTTTTTTTTTTTTTTTTTCAAACATACGTTTTGTTTGTATAACAAATGAAGCTGAACAATATGACTTGCTCCATACTGCAGAAATAATGAGCAAGGCACTGAAAAGCAACTGTCAGCTGCTTGTACCCAAGGAAACGGCTCCCTCAATCTGACACGAGCACTCAGAGATGTGAACTGTATGTTGAATCGCAGTGAACAAACCCAGTCTCTCCCGAACCTCATGCTGTCACTCATTCTACTTATACCACATGCAAAACCAGAGTTCCCACTCGCTCTCTCCAACGGAAACTATCTCTCTCCCCTGGAACTAAAGGAGGTGAAAGAGATGGAGCAAAAACAAATGGTAGAGAGGGGGTGGGTGATGGGAAGAAGAAACAGGAAGTGAGGGGGAGAGATTGAGAGAGAAAGACACTCCACATCTGTTAATCCAAAGAAGCTTAGTTAGGCTGAGAGTTTGTCCTGTATTTGTTTGTAGGATGGAAAGCCATGGGAAGAGGGAGACAGAGAATGTGAGAGAGAGAGACACTTCCATATTTAGCTATAGAGAGGTTTAAAATCTCAGCCAGCCTTTACTGTCACAAGAAAGTGAGTTCCCAGGCCGACACATCTCAAGCTGTTCAAATACCCATTAGGATGTTTTGTTTCCCATGCGCACTGACAAAATTAAAGGGAAAAAAAGAAAGAAGAAACGTGAGCGAGGGGGAGCCGATGGAAATTTATCAACAAACTTATGTGATATTTAATGATCCTTGTATGCGGAGGGAGAGACCACTGCCTGATTCGCCTCTGCCAAATACCGATCCCCTAACTTAATTTCCTGCCCAATTGCTGTTTTATAGTGCATAGTACAGTGATACCAGCTAGTAATATAGAAAACAGATTGCCTGTGCAGCCATGTGGATCAGACTGTTACAGGGTTGGGGAGAACCTGTAGTCTCTAGAGGGGGGTCTGTCGGTGGGCTTCACTAAACCAACAAACCCAGGCGCTTCCCTCATCCCTGACTGGCAGCAGCTGGCTGGATTGGGAAGAGATTGAGATTCCAGAGTTGGAACTGTGTCAGATCCTTACTTTCAGGTTTAACTTGAATGTTGTGTAGACAGTTCTGCTGTGTTTATTATTGGAGAATATTCACATGCATAAAAGGTACATAATTACATATTGTGTAATTTTATCATAACTTTTAAAATATATATTTTTTTTAAGTGTGAGCTGCATACAGGTACAGTGATGAAGAGTAACTAATTGAAGTAGCAACTTTATGGCATTCTTCAATATAAGAGTTTAAACTACCCTATTTGGTAACAAGCATTTTTATTTTATTTATTTATTTATTATATTTTTTTCTGAAATGCTACATTATTGTATAAGTAATTTAAATTTAACACATTGCAACATGACCATAAATCAGCTTAAAATGTTATCTGAAATAATGGAATTTTTAAATAATTAAAAATAAACAAATTGATATGATGAAAAACACAGACGTAGAAGCACCATAAGCCTAAAATTAATATAAACTGTAAACTTGTTTCTCAAATCTGATTAAGTAATTGGAATGTTGTTCCAGGAATAACAAAGATGTTGATCCAGAATCTTGAATGTTGACCCATTGATATGAACATTCTGAATACAAATATATGCGGGGTGGTGATGGTGCAGTGGATAAGACAGATGCCTTTGGTGTGAGAAACCCGCGTTGAATCCACTCTTGAGACACCAATGTGTCCCTGAGCAGGACACTTAACCCCTAGTTTCTTCAGAGGCATGCGCCCTCTGACATATATACATAGCAATTGTAAGTTGCTTTAGTTCAGATTTTTGCTTCAGGGCCGAGCAATCCAAGTTCATGTTTTTGCATGAAAGTCACGGGTCTGCTTGGCAATTTTGGGAGATCGAGGATTTCAAAGAGAGTTTATACACCAGGCAAAATCACAGTGGACATCCCGCTACACAGCATGGCGTGTGTCACAGCAACCCAGCATGTTGCTCGCCGCTCTAAATAGGGATTCAGATGCCGATTGCTGTATCGGAGATAGGGCTATATGATATGGAAATGAAGATGATGCTTGGCTTCCCACTGTAATGCTGTGGTCATGCTGAATCAGATTCAGAGTTGACAGCCAGGTTTTCCCAGGCTGCTACGCGCTCAGACTCATTCTGAGCTTCGTGGCTGGTGTCTTGCAGCGACTCATATAATGCCTTGCCCTGTCCTCGTGCCTTCTTTCTGGATGTGCATGAGGAACTTTGCCAGCATGGAAGCATATTGGTGGCAAAAAAATAAAAATGGAACACCAAAGATAAAATCTGCTTAAATATTTTTCTTCTCTCACTACTCCTGATGGTGGGGCGGTCAAAGGGTTCGTCCGGATTCCCCAGGTGGAGTCCGCAATGTGCTGCAACATGGTTGGGTCATCCGCAACTCCCATCCAGCATCTGTGAGGCAACTGCAGCTCGCTGCTGGGGCTTATTGTACTGCTGGTCAGGCCACCTCCGCCCTGCAAGTCTACTACGACAAAGCACTCATATGCACAAGGGTAGTTCTGAGCCAGGGTTGATGCAGGAACTGTGCATGGTGACTGACTATGATCAAGTCACAGCGCAAACCCCCAGCAAGACAGTCTCAAACTTTGCAACTTTGTTGTCCAGAAGTGCCCCCTGGCTAAACCTTGTAGGGGTCTGAGATGTCGTCAAAGTGTGCTTTCTCATGACATCCTGTGCTTACAGGAAAGTTAACAATTAGGTTAACTTATTAGGTTGTGAAAAAGCCTGTCAGCACAACTTAAGGCTACTCCCTCGCTATCAGTTTTTTTTTTAAATCCATTTGTTTTCTTTAGCTTTTAAATTATGTTGATGGTCTTATTTATTACATGTAACTTAGCTTTCTCTTGTGTTTATCTGACTTGTACAGCACTTTGGTCAGTCCTCAGACTGTTTTCAAATGTGGTTTAAAAATAAAAGAACTAGAACTAGAGTGGAGACTCTATCTCCAGGTGGTCCAGGTGATTTGGAGGTGCTTCGGGGACTGCACATGTAGACCTATTTGCCACCCCAGATCATTGCCAGTTGGCACACAGCTTGCCCCTGGGGTCTACGTAAATATGTGTTTCCCCCAGTGAGCCTACTCGCAAAGATTTTGTGCAAAATCAGGCAAGACATGGAGCAGGTCTTGCTAGTTGCACTTTATTGGCGCATAAGGTCCTGGTTCCCAGAAGTGTTTCTCCCCATGACTGCCCCTCCCTGGTGCATTACTCTGAGGAAGGACCTTCTTTCTGCTGAGCTTTCCTTTCTGCAGGAAAATTTTTAGCGAAGGCTGCTGAAGTGTATGTTGATCCGAGTTCTGCACATCACGCTGCAGTAGATGGTAAATCTGTGGGAAAGCCCGACCTGATCCTGAGAGGTGCGAGAAAGTTAAATTCTCCTTGCTATCACCCTGTAACCTCTTGGGATCTCTCGTTAGTGCTTACAGCATTGCAGAGAGAAGTGCTTCCATCAAGAGGGTAGGGGATCTGCTAGCATTTTGTGCCTGGAATTTACTGTAGGAGGGCCCGGTTACATGCCCAAGGTTCCCACCACTCCATTTAGAGACCAGGTGGTGAATCTGCAAGCATTGGAGGAGGCAGAACCAACCCTAAGCTTTGCTCTGCCCAGTGCCTGTAGGTGGACCAAACACAGAGCTTCAGGACCTCAGACCAGCTCTTTGTCTGTTACAGAGGCCAGCAGAAGGGCAAGGCTGTCTCCAAGCAGATGTTGGCCCACTAGATAGTGGATGCCATCTCTCTTGGCATATCAATCCCAATGCAAGCCGTGCCCCCTTGGGAGAGCTCACTCCAACAGAATGTTGTTTCCCCTGGGACGCTGGAGCATGGCACTATGATATATGAGCTATTTTGCTTCAGTAGAATTCCCCAGTTGGTTAAACTGTTTGAGTTCCTCCACCACCACCATTGGCTTTCAGACATGATGGAACGTCAGGCACCAGGCTTAGCACTCATAAGTACGCCCAGTGGTTGACCCCTGTGCTAGGCTAGGTGCCCATGTATTGTGATCCCTATATGGTGATCCCATATGTGTATCCTTCCATGGTTCGGCTTCCCTGATGGTAAGCCTGTGTCTTTGCCAGCAATAATGGCGCTTTGTTAGGGATCTCAATTCGTTGTGACATTGATTGTGGCCAGCAGGGAACATCTCAATTATGGACGTGACCCTCGTTCCCTGAAGAAGGGAATGGAGACGTCCCATCACCACAGTTGCTGTACAACTACTGAGCGACCAGGTCACCTACTTGGTGAGATCCCAATTTGACGGTACACTCCAACGTGACATCTCCATTCCCTCCTTCAGGGAATGAGGGTTACATACGTAACCGAGATGTTTTTTTTTAGTACAGCAATTAAGAATAGAGGAACAACAGACTTCCCATCTGAGTTAAATACAGCAACTCAAACCAGAGCTCAGGTTATGGATATTCCAATGAGCCTAATACTGATAAAACTTAACAGCAGGAAACAATAACTTTCTACAGCAAATTTCATGTTTATGTTTGATTGACAGCAATATATCTTATATCAGAGATATAAATGCATTGAAAATGTACAATGTGCTATAGTGGGAAAGAGGAAATGGACTGTCCCTACGGGCAGAAGTAGGATGTAAAACGATCTCCCTTCAAACCACATCGCAAGGGCTTCTGCCAAGAGCTGCCAGAACTGACCCTTGAGGCACTGCCAGTGTTTCTCATAACCATTCCACAGAATTAAACTTCCAATCTTGGCATTATCATGTCTTCTTTTTAAATTTTCTTGGATTTCTTTTTTTCCATGTCCTCCCCCTCACAGGACAGTGGGAGTTATCTTTTGCTTCTTACATTCCTTAGATGTTTAATATTTTTATTTATATTTTGTCAAGAGCTTGGCTTAGTTCACTTTTTGTTTCATTGTTTTTATCTAATGGGTTATTTGTTTTTTTATTTTTGGGGGAAGTAAAAAAATCTTATGATAAGTATAGTATTTTAAGCTGTATTACTTTTTGAACTGCTCTCTGGTTCTTTAAGAGTTTCTTCACTCTGTTTACTGCTCAGACATACAGCGTGTGCTATATTCCCCCATCACCTTTTGCTGTTTTATCACTCTGGCATGAAATGGAGGCCAATAAATCATATTTGTTCTCTCAGAGGTACATAAATTGACATATGCACTCATAAATTGTGGATTTACTGCTTAAGATAAGTGGGGAAAATTGGTTGTGTGTTTTGAGCCAATCATTGAGCCATTTTATTTGATTTTCCAGGTCCTTAAAAACATTGCCTCTCTTACAGCCATAATTTGATATTGCCGTATAACTCCAGGCCATCATTTAAGAGGTCCATTTGTAAATGTTTAAAATGAAAACACTATTGCTGTCCATGATTTCACATCCGTATCAACATACAGAACCCTGCTAGGCTGTGTTAACTTTTTTTGCAGCACCCTGCTCCTCTTTACACGGGTTTTTTGTTCCCCTTCACTCCTCATATTCTACATTTCCCCTTGCTGGATTTGCTCACAGAGGGCGATTCGAAAATCAGTCCTGAACTTCAAGCAAAGGTTAATGTTATTCTCTCTTTTTCTTTTTCTCCTCCTCTCTTTCTGTCCATATTTTCTTATGGGTCAAACCACCCACTTAGCTTAAGGTGAGGCAAATGCTGTATGGAAGGGACTGCCCACAAAGTTGGTATCCCAATGATTAGATGTAATTCTGGCCTACAACATGTACTAGCTCACTTGCCAAGTCAAATAACACATTTAGTGAATTGGAAACCAGATTTAAGTGGCTCAGGACAATACTTCCATCCCTCTCATCTTTTTGCCTCAACCCTTTTAGTGGCTGAAACTGTTATTAAGACTTAATATTCTTTTTTTCTCTCTCATTTTTTTCTCTCTCAATTTTTTTTGGAAACAGGTGAATTGAGAGCCAGTGCTAAAACACCCTTTTGACTAAAAAGAGAGAAAAGGTGCAGTTATGCGCTACATTACATTTGTTTCCTCCCTCTGTCCCCTTTCTTTCCCATCACTTTTGTCTTTCTTTGGCTCTTTCACTTTCTCTCTTTTTATCTGTGGATAAGAACCACTTCTGAGGAAATTCTGTGGCCAAGTATGGACCCTTGAAATGTCGGTATTTGATTCAGAGATCCCATTGTCTTCTTATTTTTCTTTCTTTCCATTAGTCTGAATAAACAATGCACATTTGCTATCTATAGAAAATAGGTTTGTAAGAAAATATATATATAAAACAAAAAAAAAATTCTTTTTAATATCTTAAAATGGTATTTATTCCTGTGCTGATAATGAGCATATGAGTGTCATATAATCCTTCAGAAATTATTCTAATATGCTGATTTGTTACTCAAGATAAATTTCTTATTAATATCAATGATGAAAACAGTTGTGCTGCTTAATATTCTTGTGTAAACTGTGATGGGTGGTGATGGAACAGCGCAGCGATATGGGATAACCGTGATATGGGTGGTGATGTTGGCACAGTGGTTAAGACACATGCCTTTGGTGTGAGAAATTCGAGTTCAAATCCACTGTGAGACACCAATGTGTCCCTGAGCAAGACACTTAACCCCTCCAGAGGCATGCGACCTCTGATATATATAGCAATTGCAAGTTGCTTTGGATAAAAGCTTCAGCTAAATTAATACATTTTATTAACATATTTTTTATTAACATATTTATTACATTTTTGTTCTATATATATATATATATAGAACATTATAAGTGTCTTTGCTGTCACTTTTTACTAAATCCTTGCTGAATAAAAATATGACATTGGAAACATTTGGAAAATACAGCAACATTATTTGAGTGCACTACCAGGAAATGCACTACACTTGTAAGCTTCCTCAGCTATAATTCGATTAAAATACTAAAAATAATTGTTCCATTCTGCATTTTTAAACAATGCTTTGGAGGCCATGCTGAAATTACGTTAGCTGCTTCAGTGCCAACAGCACAGTGCTACATATTTGCTAAGCATTATGTAAGTGACATCAGCAACACCCGTGCACTATGTGACAGGCATCTAATGAGGGTCTAATTAATCTTCAAGCTTTTGATGACATAAGCATGTCTGGATCAAGAGTCTTTGGTGAGCAGCTTGTTTTTGCACTTACCTCAGTGACAAGTGCCTAATGAATCACCACTGCAGCTGTGACAAGTTTGTTACATTCAGGTATGGGACCTATTACAGATACAGTATGCATGTGTATGTAAAGCGCCAATGCTATTTATAGATGGTATTTACCATATACATTTAATTCTGAGGACCTTGATACATTGAATACAAAAAAAAAAAAAAAAACATGCAGAAAGACTAAAATAGTTGATTTACTACATGATTTTTTTTTTGAAAATGTATATAAAACAACAATTACTGGAGTCTGTTTTACAAAGAAAATACTATTTCAGTATTTCTACCTCAAAATTTCACGTTTAATTTAGTGTTCCTTGCCAAAGTTGTGAGCACATTTTGATTGAAAATTATTTCAAAGTTAAGTAATCTACACCATTACTTTTTCTTTTTTTTGGAAGAGTAACAGCATTTGAAAACTGCATTAGCTCATAATACAATTTTTGTACAACTTACACTGAAGGACTTTTACAATGCTCCTGTCATGCCGTGGGCGGGTGCTCTGGCTCTCTGCAGTGGCTGTTAACGCTGGCATCAGCTGAGAGAAGGCACACTGCAGACATCAGAGGATTGCCTCTCTCCAGATTCCTTTCTCCATATTTGGTAGTTCCAGGGAGCTATTATAATTTGCCCTGGTCCAATAAAGAGACTTTAGTGTCTCATCGTTAAAGTATGTTTTTACAGCCAGTTGACAGAATCGGGTTCTCGAAGATAGACAATAAACTGGACTGCAATATCAATTTTCTTACTCAATCTAACGAGCCAGTATTCTGTCTTCTGGTCCAATGATGAGGAAGGCGGATCTGAATAAGTTCAATGACGTAAATGCCCCGTTTCACAGACTGGTTTTAGACTAATCCAGGATTAGGCCTTAGTTCAATTAGAACATTTAAATAGCTTTTATAAACATGCCTTACAAAAAAAAAAAAAAAAAAAAAAAAAAAAACAATACTTTGCACTGACATGTTTTAAGATGAATATGTCAGTGACAAGACATATATAAGACAAGAATATGTCAGTGCTTGTTGCATTTAATTAAAACAGCTCAAACATGCATTTTAGTCTGAGGCAGGGTTTAAGCCTTTTCTGTGGGGAAACTAAGAGACATTGTTTATATATAAAAATGAAGGAAATAACACTAAAAAAAGAGAGTGGTCAGCTTAACCACGTGTGAAACACAACAATACAGACAAAGACTGCAAACAAATAAGGACCTTAAATACACAGTGCTGATGATAGGTGGTAGGAAACTAGAACAAAGGTTACAGGTAACAATAAATGACAAAATAGAAGTCCATAAAAACAAAACCAAAGCTAAACTGAACATATTGGTGACAGATATTTAAAATCCTTTATTAATTTAGTAGCGCAAAAATATTGATTGTTTCCAGAAAAAAAACATATTGTCCTGACATTTCATTGGGTCACATTGGTTGAGCCAAAGTTGCTAAGTCGGATAGTCAAAGTAATGTTTGATATCAGCACAAGAGCACAGTTTTATTTTTTTTTAAATTAACCGTCAAATCGTCTGTTTGAATCTGTATATTAACCTGAGAAAAAATATTTAATTATTATTTTTTTTCCATTCATCAAAAACTGAAGCAACAAAACAGCAAATTATGATAAAATTACATTATGATAAGCCAAGATGTTTGGCATCCATTCCCATATTCAATTCATCTGATATTATTCTAAAAATGTTCTGAGCTTGGAGGAAGTATAGAAACCCATGTAAAATCTTTTTGAACTAGCAGTTAAAAAATGAAGCCATTGGAGCAGGAAGTTACTGCCGCCAGTAAGCTGCATGAAGTGGGGTCAAAACTATGCTGGAAGAACCACAAGTTAACTTTCGTCTGGAGTCCCCATAGCGATGTACTGTGGCATCAGTTCAACAGCTAATTTGTGGTGCACTTGCAAGAGTGAAGCTGAGAGTGGCTGTGTGTTGGCTGGCTGTTAGAAGCAGCCCAGATCAGGGTGCTGCTTGCAGGGACCAGCTGGTTTGGAGAACCCTGGATAGGGTCCAGGCCACCCACCACCTCCCTCCCTTCCCTCTCTCCGCATTTGATCTAGCTTTGATTTTGTTATGTTTCTGAGGGCTAGAGAAGACAGGGTGGGTCAGAAGAAAGGGAAAAAAGTTTGTTTAGGGAAGTTAGATGAGTGGAATGGATGTAGCATAGAGGACATGAAATGAATTATGCTTTCGTTCAGTAAATATTTTCATTGAAATGTTTATGTACACATGAAGGCTTTTTTTGGGGGGGGGGGGGGGGGGGGGGGTATCAGAATTATCTAATAATTCTGAGTTGTTTTTCCTCATTATTGTGAGTTTACATATTGTAACTTTGACTTTTCCTCAGAAGTTTGTGATTTAAAGTTGCAATAACAGTCTATTATTAGGTACATGGTAATGAGATATGAATGTAGATAGTATTTACTTTGCGGTCAATAAGCAGAGGATCTGGGAAGCACACACTTGATCGGTACGAGAAAGAAGGATCCAGGTGAGTACAACAGACTGTTTATTCACTTACAGGTGACAGATTGGAGAGTGGAGAGGCAGGAAGAATGCAATGGAGATTGCTAGGTGCTTGCAGGATAATCCGCTGAAGGTAAGTCATTTAGGTAGTCCTTTGTCCACATTAAGACCAGAAAGTGAATGTGGATGATGTGTGTGCTTAAATAGTGCTGGGATTGGCATCCTAAATAGTGCTGGGATAGGCATCCTGATGGGTGAGGACTTTTCAGTTGTAGCTTGGGCTGTTGGCCCGCCGGGAATCAGCATGACAGTTCTGGCGGTGCTCTGCCCGCTAGAGATGATGGTGAGCATCATCCTAGACCCTCTCATTCTCCTGGAATCAATAGTCCACATATGGTACATCCAAATGTTTCTTGGACCACAGGAACATAGAGACCTGGAAGCCAAGTATGCACTGGAAGGGTGTGAGTCCAGTAGCAGGCTGACGGAGGGAGTTCTGCAAGTACTCAGCCCAGATGAGACATCTGTTCCAGGAGTTCTGGTGGCCATGGCAGAAGGTTATGAAAGAATTCCCCAATTTCTTGTAACTTCCCCTTCTTTTGCCCATTTGACTACAGATGATCTCCAGAAGAGAGGCTCATGGCCTCCCCTAGGAGGGTGAAGAAGGCTTTCCACACTATGGATATGAATTGGGCTCCATGGTCAGAGACTATGTCCTAAGGTTGGCCAAAATTTTGAAGCATGTGATTGAAGATATTTTTACCAGTCTCCATAGCCATGGGCAGTCCTTTCAGGGGCACTAGTCTGCAGGCCTTGGAGATAAGAAGCAATCCTCTTGTACAAGCATGCACAAGTATTTGAGGGAGATCAGTGATAAAGTCCACTCCTTGGTGAACTGCACCGGGGGACGATGAGGGATAGACAGAGGTACAGTAGTAACTTGCCTAATGGTGGCGTAGACTCTTGAGGGTGGACAATTATGAATAACATTGGACATATCTTCTCACCTCCTGACCAATTCCCGGCCATCACAAGCAGCCTTGTAGCAGTGAAAGATAAAGTACAAACTGGTCAAGGTACTCCCGGTGTACCTCATGCATAAAATCCTGGAATACAGAGGGGGCATTGACAAGGCCATACATCATAATGCAGTACTTATAATGTCCAGAATCTTTTGCATCACAAAACTGTCTTCCACTTGCCCGCATCACATATCTGGATGAGGTTAGATGCACTTAGGAGGTCTGTCTTGGTAAACACGGTGGCTAATCTGAGTTGTTACAGTGCTGCTGAGACGAGGGGAAGTGGGTAACAGAGCTTCAATGTGATCTTATTGAGTGCTCTATAATCAATACATTGCCGCAAGCCTCCGTTCTTCTTTGCCAAGAAGAAGTAACTCGAAGTAGAAGGGGACGTAGAAGGGAGGATATAGCCTTGTTGTGAAGCCTCTTTGACATACTCCTCCATGGCCTTCTGCTCAGGGATTGAAAGAGGATAAATCTTTCTACTGGGCACAGTCCTATGGCCGGTGTGGAGGAAGTTGTGAAGCTTGTTTTGGACAGAAGACATCAATGAAGTGGAAATAGCAGGAGGGAAAGTCCATGGACTGCTATACCACTAGGCTCTCAATGGATTTAGTGTTAACTGACAGGATCTTAGGGTGTCGAGGAAGAATATGTGGAAGGACTGGAAAACAGTAAAGTAGGAAACAGCTAATGCCCCACTTCAGGACTTCTCCTGTCAATAACAATAGTCATGGGTTGTGTTGAACGAGCCAGGGGTGTACCCTAATATTATGTCAGCGGTGGATCTCTCCAGAACCAAGAAGTTGATTGATTCAATATGAAGCTGACCAACTCTGAGCTGAATGAGTCCCAAATAGTAGCGGACATGATTCCGGCTGAGCGGTCACTAGACTTGGTAGCAGGTTTCAGTAATCCTAAAATGGAAGACTGGAACATATTACATGACATATCTCCTCACACCACAGTAGGCAGAGACCCTGGGTCAGCCGTGATTGCCACTCAGCCGAGGTGAGTCTGGTGTTGTTGACATGTGTGGGTAAAGGCCAACTGAATCATTGTATGCAGAGAGATGCAGCCAAAGAGTGGGTTCCAACCCGTATCGATAGGTGGTGAGAAGCAAGCATTCATTCCATCTCCTTGCTGTGGATAGGGGGAGAAACTTTAGGGCATAATCATTAATTGACATTTTTCCTTGTTTTAAATTCAAATTTTGTTTTTAAATTTTGTTTGTATGAAACAAGAGAGAGCGAGTCCACGATGCTGGGTAGCATAATTAAATAACTGCTTTAATATTTTATTAGCTCACTTAAAGCACAATTTCCACAAAAAAAAAAAAAAAAAAACGTTCAGGCACATAGCACTGCTGACTTCAGTAACCTGGATGAGCCTGTGTTGTCTGTTTTGAGCAGTTGTTATCTGGGATATATTACCAAATTCTGCTTCTACCATCTGAATGTCTCAACAGAAATCGAGACTCATCAGACCAGGCAACATTTTTTCCAGTCTTCAACTGTCCAATTTTAGTGAGCTCTTGCAAATTGTAGCCTTTTTTGCAATTTGTAGTGGAGATGAGTGGTACCCGGTGGGGTCTTCTGCTGTTGTAGGCCATCCGCCTCAAGGTTGTGCGTGTTGTGGCTTCACAAATTCTTTGCTGCATACCTCGGTTGTAACGAGTGGTTATTTCAGTCAAAGTTGCTCTTCTATCAGCTTGAATCAGTCGGCCCATTCTCCTCTGACCTCTAGCATTTTTGCCCACAGGACTGTTGCATACTGGATGTTTTTTTTTCCCTTTTCACACCATTCTTTGTAAACCCTAGAAATGGTTGTGCATGAAAATCCCAGTAACTGAGCAGATTGTAAAATACTCAGACCGGCCCGTCTGGCACCAACAATGATGCCACACTCAAAAAATTGCTTAAATCACCTTTCTTTCCCATTCTGACATTCAGTTTGGAGTTCAGGCAATTGTCTTGACCATGACCATAACCCTAAATGCATTGAAGCAACTTCCATGTGATTGGTTGATTAGATAATTGCATTAATGAGAAATTGGTGTTCCTAATAATCCTTTAGTTGAGTGTATATATATATATATATATATATATATATATATATATATATATATATATATATATATATATATATATATATATACTGTACATACTCACCCTGCTAATCTTCAAATATTAGCTTCCTGTATATAGGGCATACATATATAAACACAACAAGCTAATATTTGAACAGAAACACAAAAAAATAATCCATTCAAGACCATATAATTTTTTGTAGTGATGCAATAAATAAATACATAGCGTTTAATTTAGCACTGACAGAATGAGGTGATAACTGACCTGTAACAGGCTGAATCTAAAACGATTAATTCTGCTAAACATGGAATAAACGTGACAAGGAAACACTGTTAAGCTGGGCTACTTTCACATCAAATTTATTTTAAACCTGTAAAGCAATGACAGATACTGCTACACTCTGTTTCAATTACAGCTAAAGCGTTGTTCGCAAGAGTATAGTGAATATAGATACATTGCGTTGTGTTTATAGTTGCTCTCTCAGTTCTGAAAACAAGTTTGGTGCCATTTGCTTGCCATTATAATAATGCCCATAATAAACCTTGATCTCCTTCTGTTGGCCTTTTCAGCTTGAGAGATAATTTTTCGCAGCCCATTAACAGACCATGGCCAGCATGGCTGGTGTTAATAGTTGTTCAGTGACCGTGACACTCAGCTTTATAACTGTCTGTTTATCAAGAGAGAGGTTGCACCCCAATCCATAATGGCCTGCATTCAGGAATTGCTGCCACACTGTTGGTGCATTAATTGAATTCGTGCCAGTACAAAAGTTATTTTGCATGAGTGGATACATTTGGCACATTTATGGACCAACATGTATTTTTTTTTTTACTTTGTTATCAGGAATTCCTCTTGTTAATATATGGATAAGATTTCCCCCCTCACCATTTTCTCAGTCACAGTTCTGAATATTGTTATGTAGCTTAAGGCTTGTATTTAAAACCACTGAATAATTTCAATCAAATTATTTTAATTGAGTGCTGGATCAGTAATTATAGGTTGGAGTCATTTAAACTACCCTGGAAGTCATGTGATCGTGGGCATATTAAAAGTTTATGTCCAAGATAAAATTAATGAAGAGGATTGTAATCATTTGACTGCCCGAAAGAATATAACGATGTAACTTGAGCCTTGTGGAGAATGCATCATATTCGATAATCAAATGTGTGAAAAGAAATAAAAAATGGGATCTTAGCCATTCACAAGAACCTCCTGCTGATGCCCTCATTTGCACCTGGGTCTGTGCCGTACGCCAAGGCAAATGTTAGGTAACTTTAAATGCCACCAAGCCTGTCAGGAATGCATGAGAATTATGAGATGTGTGTGACAGCAGAACCGTAGCAATAATCCTGTTTACCCACATCCGCATCTTCTTGTCACGAAACATAAACCCAGGAAGAGCGGTTCGAGGGGCGTTCGGGGAGGAAATAAACTTGCACGTGTGCGCGAGTCGATGCGGCGAGATCTTCGCAACGCATAATTCAATATGACTAATCACGGTGGCCGCTGCCAACTCAGGAGCTCCTCTGACAATCTCAACCCAGCGGTATTTCAATAAAGCCAAAAAACTGTGAGAGGGGGAAACGGGGCCAGATGTAGTTGGGGGACGTACCTGGGAAGCACTGCATCCCGGTTGGGCACCTGTCCATGCCCGGCTCCCTGAGCTTAATCCTCCATTCACAGCTCTGGAGAAAGCTGGCTCCCAGGCCCGACTCCTCTCTCTCTCTCTCCTCATCACGAAGCTCTCGCCCTGCTAATCGGCATGCCAGGAAGCAGCCTACAAAAGGCTGCAGGAATTTACAGTAATAATCGGCCAGGAAAATAAGCAGCACCTATGCGTTATTGAACACACAGGGGCTTACGAAAATTGATCGTAATGGCTTTCATCACCATTACTGATGCTTCATGCCTCACTTGCAGGTATTGTGAGAAAAGCAGGTCATGTCTTAATCTCTTTGCCGTACCCGTATAAGGGCATAATCCCATATGCACTGGTATTGACGTGAATTTGCATATCTTGGGAGGATTGGAGTGTGTGATATATCATTGAACAGGCATATTTTCAACTACTTAGCATTACTTAGCATCGTGGCATGTTTTTTTCTCAGTCTAACGCCCAGTAAATTGCCATTAAGAATAATATATTCAAGTTGCAGTCTTCCCTCTCACATTTTATAGGTCAATGTAAATTTTTTACTTGGTTTAATTACTCCTCTTTTATTGCAATATAGCCTACATGAAATTATGTTGAATGCAGTATGGAACAGCTTAAAGCTATTCTGCACAACAGAACATTTGTTTTAATTTCTTGAAGGCAAACTACCAAAGACCTGACAAAAACTTTTAAAAACAATTTTAATGACCTTTCACACTGGACGCGATTTTGACGCACGAATAATTTGCGCGATGGTTTTAATTTTTGATCAACTGTTTGTGTAATGAGTGATTCCACACCAAAGGTGAATGTGGCGAAAAAAAACGACTTATTTTTTTCGCTTCAATGTCAGCCAATCACATACAAGGAAACAAAGGCGAAGCTGTTGATGCTTTGGCCACTCTGACGTAGCAGCATGATGTTCGAGAGAAGAGAAGTGTCACAACATGAAATGTAAACTAAAAACAAGTAATAGGCTACATTGAAACTAAAAACCTTTGCATTTTTATATTGCTTATTCCGCATCTCAACACAAGCATACCCTATCATTTATGCATGACATTGTTTGCTAGACACCAGTTACAAAAGAACGAGGCATGGGATAAAATATCTGGGATATAGTTGGTATCTCCGGTGAGTTGAAGTGCGTGCTGATGATTTATAACATTTCTGACTAGGAGGGAAATGATTGATTTTGAATATTTTCAACATTTACGGTTGTGTGTTTCATATTATATTTGCATGCATGTATAGGCCACACATCAGAGCATGTGAGTAAAGCGGAGCAGGGTGACGCTTAAATATAAGTTAAAAAACTTAAAAACATACGTTTCATATATGTTTAAATAATATAATGTTATTTTTTTTTTATTCATCTATTTGCTATATGAAAAGAGAACCGCATGAGAGTAAGGCTAAGATGCCCAATAGCATATATCGAAAACGTTTGGAATGGGTCAGACATCATTTTTGCCACTTATTAAGTTTTGTTTTGTAGAAAGCCAAAATCGAATTTTGTTTTGTATAAATTGTATCTTAATTTTTATCTTTTATCAACAAACTGCCTATCCAGCTGGATAAATCTAAATAAGATGCAAATAAAGTAGACAATATAATTACAAGTGAACTGGAGCGCGTCTCATACCGAAAACTGACAGAAAACATTATTTATTTGTAAAAAACTCAAATGTTTAATGCATAATAAGTCCAGTTACTTTACTTTACCTTACTTTGTCCAGTTCTTTGTGGCAAAGTTTTGGCTCCTTTACAAGATTAGCATAGTACTCCCCTTCAGACTCTCTGTTCTTTAAGATTGGGTGCACACAAAACCTTCTTTTCTGTCTTTTAAAAAGAATGAAAAGCTCATCTTCTCTGGATGATGATGAAGATGATGAAGTTTCTCAGCTGTCGGCGTGAAGGTTTTGGAATGTTGAAGTTCTGAACGTCGCAAATTCGCGTCGTGGCGGATATGAATGGTTTTGACACGAACTATTCACACACGAACTTTTAGCTTTTCCGGTGTGAAAGGGCCTTAACCCTTCAGAAAAACTAGCTTGTTATGCTCCGAATGGCAACAACTTGTTATAATAATGTATTATTATTATTAATGTATTGTGAATAACAAATAAGAAGTGTTTCCATTCACATTAAAGAGTCTCTATAAAAGGGGTACAAAGTTGAAATTGTTAAAATACCTCTACAACGCTGACAAATTACTTGGTGCAAATTACTTGCTTTGTTGATATTAGGGAAATATTTCACTTTATTCAACACTCTGTATGTTGTGTGTCCTGTTACTGTTTTATAGAGTAAGAAAAAAACAACTCCAAATTAAGTTTGCGAGTTACGCTAGTAAAATAATCATCTTCTGTTAATCAGTCTTCATACAAGTGTTTCACCAATTTATTAAAATATAAAATAAGTAATAAAAATAAGTAATAAAATATTGGCATCATTTATTCACACTCATAACATTCAAAACCTGATTTTCTTTCTGAGAAGATGTTCTGTGAAATGGTTTTGTCCATTCAGTGGAAGTTAGTGATAAGCAACATTCTTAAAATATCTTAATTTGTGTGAGGGGGACATCATTTTCATTTTGGGGGAACTATCCATTTAAATAATAGATGAGAGAAAATACAGGGCACATTATATAAAATATTGTCTGGGAAAATGTAACGTAGCATGAAATTGTGCCAAATGGTCTTTGCTACCCTGTAGTAAGATGGTCACAGCATTAGTTTTAATAGTCAACTGGCCAACACTCAAATTAATATGGAATGGCATTCGTCATAAGCAGCCATCCTCCCGCTAACAAAGAATTGTTCTGTAGACTCTGTCATAATAATGCTCTTTCAGTACGTCCCATGACCTTAGGTGAGTGCTAGGCATGGTAATCTATTTCTAATATCAAACATCACAAGTTTTAGGCTGTGGATGAAGTTCCTGAGATGTTAATCATCCCAAACTTAACCATTGGCCATTGTTGGTGAGGTCAACAAAGCACATTAGCTAATTGGAGATTGGCATTTTCTAATTAGTTTTAAGGATGACAAGAACAAAGAACACGGGTTTTCTGCTCTCTATTCATTGCCTACTGCTTTGTGCGCTTGGACTGAGGGAAAGTGTGCTTTGAATGTAATTGCTTCTTATAAAGAAATCCACCTTAATGCATCTTTATGGAAATGACTAAAGAATTTCATCCAGGACAATGTGCCCTATCTGCACTATCCTCACTTTCTAACAGGGAGGATAATGGTGTATCCTCAGTCATTAAGACTTTATCTTGTCTGTTGATTAGAAGCTGAAGTCAATAAACTTGGTCAGTGGTTAGTATAGAAAGGTTATCAGTATTTAATAATTCACAGTGTTCTGACAATAAGAAGCATGTACAATACAAAATACGTTTTTTTCTGTTCCTTAGTTTGTTCTGCATATCCACTGTTATTTAACGGTTTGTGGTTTGTAAAATGTTTTTAAAGTCTCATTTGCTCACCAAGGCTTCCTTTATTTAACAGTTTCTTTGACTTTATTTTCAAACGTATTTTATATTACGCGATGACAAAACTGAATTTTCAGCATTATTACTCCAGCCTTTGGTGATCCTTCACAAATCATTGTTATATGCAGAGTTGCTGAGAAACAGGTGAAACAGGTGCAGGTGAAAACATTTGTGACGATTGATATTGTCATGGAAACCATGAATTTCAGTATTCTGAAAGTGAATGCAAAGTTTAAAAGAACAGCAATTATCTACAATAATCTCAAATAGACATCTAACATTACAAATGTATTTACTGTCACTTTTGATGAATTGTATGCATCCGTGCTGAATAAAAGTATTATTTTAAATGTATTTACTGACCCTAAACTTTTAAACATTTGTGTATTTTCAGAAAAAGAAGGAGTATGCATGAGGCGTCAACCTGTAAAAAACAAAATGAAAAGACACCCTTGAAAGAAAAAGATGGGCCTTTAAAACTTGTAAAGCTTTAAGATAAAGCTGGCAGGTTATTACACTTTTCAATTCCAGAGTCAAATATAAAAATTTCTATTATAAGGACAATTAATTACCTTGCAAAATGGCAAATGTGCATCCTTGTCAGGTGGAGTGTACTCTGATGGCCTTTCCTCAAACACTGGACGGGCAGATTTGATCTCTGCTAATGGTTCTTCTGGAAAGGGTAATTACGCCATGGTCAAAGCTAATTTGCTCTCTGCCAGATGAACTGTTGTATTTTATTGTAGGCTGACATTTGAAAGTAATTATGGTACTGTTGACCCTGGACCATTCCGGTTTGTAGCACTGTCTTTGGTGGCCTGACTCTCTCTTTCTTTCTGTCTCTCTCTCACTCTAGTTCTTGGCTGGTAGTCAGAATTGTAACAAGCCAATGACACGGACCAGGAACACCATATGGGACTCCGATGAGCAACCCAAATGCACTTGCTCCGGCTTCATCAACACCCGCCATTGAACACGAAGCAAGTGGCGCATGATTTTCGTCCATGTCTCATCTCTCCATTCGCTATTCTGTGTAGATCCATGTATCGTTAAGTGTGCCATTATGTGCATCAGTGATCACCTCCATGTGGCCTTATTGCTGGGGAATTAAAATAAGCAAAAAAGGTCACACTGGGTTTTCCCCCCAGTATTGCTCGCTCCAAATGAAGTGCCGATGAGAGCAATTATGGATATTTTCTATCGGCGCTCACTTTTCACTGGGTGACTACAGCAACAAATAGAAATCAATGTGCAAGGCTTTACTGTGAGCAATAGATATCTATACAAAAAAAGAAGTATTTTTTTCCACTTGCTGTAGTGTTGATATTCTAAGATCACTTGCATTGAAAGTAGTCAAATAGCCGTTGATCTCTCATCCTGCAAATATTACTATGCCTAATGTAATAGTACTACATTAAAGGGATAGTTTACCCTGTAATATATATATATATATATATATATATATATATATATATACAGTGTATATATATATATATATATATATGAAGAGTTCAGATGCAAAAGCCTCTAAATGCCATTTGAAATTTTCTTCTAAAATGACCATTTTTATCAAACTTGTATATTTAAGTTCAGTAATTTAACTTAAATGGCAGTTAATAGGTAATCTTCATTGCCATTTAAGTGAAATTACTGAACTTAAATATACAAGCTTGATAAAAATGATCATTTTAGAAGAAAATTTCAAATGGCACTTAGAGGCTTTTGCATCTGAACTCTTCATATATATATATATATATATATATATATATATATATATATATATATATATATATATATATATATATATATATATATATATATATATATATATATATATATATATATATATGAGCCACCATTACTCCAGACTTCAGTGTCACATGTTCCTTCAGAAATCATTATAATATGTTGATTTGGTGCTCAAGAAACTTTGGGAACTTCTGGAAACCTTTTTTCTGTATTCTTTGATGAATATAAAGTATAAACAACATTTATTTGAAACAACATTTATTTGTTGGACAACATTTATTTGAAATACCAATCATATGTACAGTAAAATTATAAATGTCATTACTGACATGTTTGGTCAATTTATTTTAATGGGTCCTTGCTGAATAAAAGTACTAATTAATTTAAAAAATATCATTATATAAATATATGAAAATACTGTATATAAAGACATTATATAAACAAAAACGTTTGGATGTTTTAGTTAGATTTGAGGGCACTGATACAGTGTATATATATATATATATATATATATATATATATGCACTGGTGTGGTCAGAACTACAGTGCACTGTTTCCTCTCTAGCCATGTTAATGTCCCAGCTCTGTTAGTTAGCGGCAGATTAATCTGTCCTGTGTCTTTGTTAAATTACAAGACATTTTAATCAGCGGCGGGAATTATGTTAGCCCATTGGTAATGATCGCTGACAAATGGTGCCACAATTGAGCCTCAAAGTCAGGCATTAGCTAGCGTGACAACCTCCAGCACTGAAATCGCCGGAACATCACAATCCCAGGTATCCTTGCCAAGTTTTCTTAATTCGTGACACATTAGGTTCCTTGAACTGGAGCGGGGCTATTATTATTTGCCTTTATTTATCTCGTGCTCCGTCATTCTCGCTATTTCTCATTGGCCATCTTCGCACTGAATGTAATAAAGACTGACACTTGTGACACTTCAAACATGTAGCCACCAACAGCTCCGTGACAACAAAAGGAGTTCTCGGAGCAACACAAATTAATAGTGGGGGAGAGAGAGGGCTTGCTTGGGCCAGCTCAGCAGGTGTGCTCCCACATCTTTGCACCTCTTAACACCCCCTCTCATTCTGCCTGACACATCGGACAATGGCACAAAAAGTCCTTTACTGACGTCCGCACAATGAGCCAGGCACGGAGACAGACCAATCTTTTTTTGTGCCGCTGCTGTTTGCGGGAATACGTCGGGGTAAACATTCTCCATTGTGAGCCAGCTGCACTCGAGAACATGATGAAAGTAGAAATGTGAAAGGCCTGGGATTGAGACCATAGCTGGATTTGACAGTTCTTATTTGAGAGACTGATAAACACTTTAGCGTGCACTGATCTCTGTTTGCATTTTGAATGCATGTCTACAATCAAGCTCATTAGCATAATTTATATTAGTGTTGTCTTACTGTGCATTTGTAATTGATAACGTGCACACCCATAGTTTTTCTCCCAAAACGAGATCTTTTTTTAACTTATTCAGAGAAGTAATCCACTAGCCTCTTATTTGATTTGCACAACACTAAACAATTAGATTTGGGGATCAAAGCCCCGTTCAATTCTATAAGCAATGGGGGGTGTAAGTGAATACGAAGGCCCACTGAGCATTGAATAGCTCTCAATTCCCCCTCTGTTTGTCCTTCCATACAGCCACATGCTAACAGAGCTCATCATATGGTATGGAGCAACACCAGCAATGCAGCCACGTGATCCCAAGGTGTGTATGTTGCGCTTTAGATCCCTCTTAATCACGACAGTTAATTCGTTTACAGTGAATGCAATTAATGCACCTAAAATCCGCAATGAAGCGCTCAAGCATTGCATTATGCTACCAATATGTGGCTTAACCTCATCCATTAAAGCCAATATTAAGTTAAAAAGAACGTATTTGTAATTGGTTAGGTTAATACTATGAAGTATGTGTGCAGTGCCTGTGTGCCTTCAAGTAAATGTGTGAGTGCGCTTCACTAAATCCACCTAAACGGATGACTAATTTTACCAAAATGATTTTCTGGTGAGCTCCACACTTCTTAATCACCTTATGATATTTAAAAATACCCCTTTTATGACTGGATTTTCCTTTTTTGGAAATCAGCTAACAAAGACTGTCCCCCAGTGTACTACAAATCAGCATTAAATTCAATTAAAATTAGTCTTGTGCTACAGAGTAACACTTGTCCACAAGATATCCTCGGCTGTAAGTGTATCTGTTGAGCGTCTGCATGTTCTCAACTTTTTTTATTTTTTTTAATGACTGCTGTTTAACCTTTTAATGGACTTGTTCTACGACTCGGGTAAGACACATCTCTTTCCTTACGGCTTTATGTGTTTCGAGGTCTAATCCATACTTGGCTTGGAAGAGGCTTGTTGAAAAACGGTTCTCTAATTCATCTCGCAATCAACCAACCATATAATTTAAATACTTCTTTGGGAATTAGTGTAATGTTATGATAATTATGCTATGATTTGGTGTAATAATTTCACCCTGCTTAAAAAAAATGGCAGCATAAAAGAGAGCGTAATAGGAGAATTTTAATTGCTTAATAAATTGTTGGAAAATAAAATTAAGAGGGATCGGAAATGGTGCTCGGAGTTGCCGCTTCATTTGACCTGATATATCTATAGCTTCAATCATAAAATGAGTAAACATAGACAGTTGTGCTTTTTCCTCTTTATTTGTATGTCCTAGAGGAATGAGGAGAGGAGATCGGATGAATAGGGGAATAGTGTACAGCAGAATAATAGAATAGCTTGCTGAGTCATTGGACGAGGCCAAGGCAAGTCAAAGGTTGGAGGGATTAAGCTTTCATTTCCTGTTCTCCACGCTGGGCCTGTTTTGCATCCAGGGAACCTCCCTGGCGTCCTGCTGCTGTTTGAGTTTGTACAGTAGACCTCGGTCCAGTTTTTGATCTCGACTGCTAATGCAGTGCTACAAACATAAACAACTCTTTTTTTGAATTCAGTCTTGGAGATCTGTCTTGTTAAAACTGATAAGATACCAAAGTAAAGTCCCAAAGATTGTTTATATATTTAAAAGCTTGGGCTTTGTAAGATTTTTGTTGTTGTTGTTGTTGTTTTTGTTTTGTTGTTTTCTATTGAATATATATATATATATATATATATATATATATATATATATATATATATATATATAAAAATGTAATTTATAATGGCAAAACTGAGTTTTTCTCCAGTCTTCAGTGTCACCTGGTCCTTCAGAAAACCTAATATCCTGATTAGCACAGGAAACAGCTCTTCTTTTTAGTGAACATTACACAGTTGAAAACAATTTTGATGCTTAATATTTTTGTGAAAACTGTGATAAGTTTGAGTATGTGAAAATTTATATGAACTAGAAATCTTTTCCAACATTATAAATGTATGTATTGTCTTTGTTAAAGTCCCTGTGAAATCCAAATTGAATCTATTTACTTTGATAGCGCATATTACTAGTCTTGTGGTGAACAATTAATCTGTACAAGTGTATATATATACATATATATATATATATATATCAAAATCTGAAAAGTTACTTCCGGTCTGGAATTTTGTCTTTTTCTGATGACGTAGATTTGACGGCTTGGGTTGGGAAACGCTTACCCACTCAAGGGGGTAATCCATCGACCGGAAGTTGAAGCCTCGCAGGAGCTGCTATATTGTAGCAGACTTGCGTTAGCATTTCCATTGACTCCTATTCATTTTGGCGTCACTTTGACAGTGAATAACTTTACATCTGAGGCGTTTGAAGACCCCATTTGTCCTTTGTTTATTTCTAAAGAAACACAACAATGTATAAAAGGCTCCAATACCTTGTAGCTTATGTTATGGCCCCGTAGAAGCAGTTTTTTTGTAAAAGTAGGCTAACGATTGCGTCATACCCACGCGACTCTCTGTCGCACAGTAGAGAGATGTAGGACAGGAGGAGAAGCTCGCGGGCAATCGGGGAAACGTGCAGGCAAAATAACAAAATAATTAATCAGAATACCTAGCAAAAGTGTCTCCTGCTCCTAGCTCATGGACAGCTCCTACTCACACTCTCCACCTCTGCGAGGTTCGGAAGGGAATGATTCAGATTTCTCGTGCCACAGCCACCAGAAGACAGACGGGTTGCTCTCGTCACATCTACGTCGTCAAGCTCTGTTTGAGTCTGCGCGTCAGGGACGGAAGTGCTAAAAAATCGCCAAAAAGGGGCTTGACTTGTATCAATAGAGTTCCAATGAGATCGCTCTGTCCACTTCTTATACTGTCTATGTACCCACTCCCCTCAAACCGTTAGTCTGCTATGAGCGAGAGATGGAGAGGAGGAGCGCTAGAGTAAAACCCTGCCTTCTGTTCAACATTCTGTTTCAATTGGATATACATCCCAGCACTGGAGAAAAGTCGTTTGCAACTTCCGGTTCACTGGGACTTTAAATAAAAAGATTTATATATATGAAAAAAAATCCTCCTGACCCCAAACTTTCGAATCATGATATGGAAAGTTCACTTTCTACATGAACTAGTTCAAAGTTCAGTTCACACATTTTAAAATGATCTAGTTCAGTTCATAGTTCATACTTCAAAAAATTAACTAGTTAATTCATTATTATTTTTTTTCCATATATTGCGAGTTCTTTTTTTTTTTTTCATTTTTATTATTGCCACAGCTCATATACATCCACCGACAACAAATATTTTATCGATGGCCAGTTTGCACAGAAATGTATGATTTTTCCCATCTCCGACCTCGTCACAAAAACAGTTTAAAACGATCAAACAACACCTCCTCGCTCGCAGCTTTGTCGACGGCGGCCGCGGTGCGACACTGGTGGCTGGTGTTGCCAGATTTTTTTCTCTACATATTAAGGCCTGTTGTTTACGTGTGTTTTAGTCGGGATTTCACTATAGAAATCTAGCATCCCATTGTACGAAGTCAAACTGAGAGAGCGTGCGTTCACAGACACCACAATGAACGCGTCCACAGTAATGTTTATCAGGACGTAATATAGTACATTCAGTTCACGTTCGCCCACAACACTGGGTGATATATGCAGTAGGAAGTCGACTCCGCTCATGTTATGGAGTGATAATACCTGTCCTAACCTCTATGTTAAGTTTTATGCAAACCACAAACGACACTGTCCATGTTTCACCACGTAATCCGTTGTCCACAGTTAGAAATGACAGACGATTTGGACTGACACTATATAGTGTAAATTAAAAACACACATGTTTACACATTTGCTGGCTTCAAACTATAGCCAGCACTAAGCTAGCAGTGCATGTTGGCCTAACAGTAAGTGGGACGTGCAATGCAAGGGGGTAGAAAAAAAAACATCAAAAAACTTTATATTGATTGATCGTTCTTGACTTCAAGTATACTGTTGCAGTTCAAATATTCAGTGCACTGACAATGTCTTTATTTTCAGCAGCGTCAATATGTCTGAATGATGGTTGGTCCAAGGTCGTTGAGCCCTTGTTCTTGTTCACCACAAAGAGTGCATTTAATGTGAGCATGTTGTAAGGCTCATATATGACTTTAATTTCCAGTCTGGGATCACAAAAGATGTGGAAATTGCATTTCTGTACACACACTACACACCACCATATTTCCTCGTCTCTCCTGCTCACTACTAACCCCTTGGAGACAGAAAATCCATTACAAAGTAGCGACACTCATGGTTAAAGGCTCCCAAAGCTTGGGATGTGTTGTTGAGGTCTCTATCCTGCTATCAGCGGGAACACTGGCAGACTTTTTCACCTGCCTAAATCCCACCGCATTACACTCTCAACATCCAGGTCCCTCTGCCGCTGACCTGAATAGACAATGCAGTGTGCTTAGAAAGAGAATCACATAAACCACATCTCCTTCTTACCTATGCACAAAGAAACTGTGTGTGGACATCAACAGTTAATGAGAATTTCAGGTGTTTTGGAATATTTTAGAACTATATTTGATATGTGTTCACACCCTCAAAAGAACTTAAAAGGGTGGTGAATTGAACTGTGACGATGTCCTTAGTTACCTCTTGTTGCAGTGTATGCCCTGTATTTGTTTGGTTTATTGTCTTTCTATAAATGTTTGTGTTTCATTGTTTGGTAACTTGTTCTAGTCTGTGGTGCACATTAGACTGATAAGAGACCCCAATAGTTTTATTTCTTTATTTGGAATTTACATAAATGATTCGTTTTATCCTCATTTCCGAAACTAAACTTCTGGGTTCACGTCTGCAGCATGGTTCTGGGAGTGGGTGTTTAAGAGGACATGTGGCGTTCCTTTTCCTCATTTTATGCCATCCCAAAGAAATCTGGGTAGCGTAGGCATTTCTCAAAAGCGTATAGCGTAGCGTAGTCCATTTCTCAAAGTGAGCAGGGGGTTATTGTTTCGTGTTTTATTGTGTTTATGTTGATAGTATGTAGAAATGTATTTTTTATAACTTGTATTACTTTCCTTGTATAATTGAGGCTAATGTATGTTGAATATTATTTGTATTTAAGTGTAGTATTTTGTATGTGATCATATTATTTAAATTCCCAATTATTGTCAAATGGTTGACCCTTTTAGCATAAAGTAATCTATTTTTGTCTGTTAAGGCAGTTCTGGTGAGGGACCTCTGTGAGTTGGATCATCTTTAGTCCTTTTGTTTGTTACTTTTGATTTGTTTTTGTTTTTTTTTCCGAAAAAAAAAACAAAAACAAAAAAACATTAACATTATATGTGAACCTCAAGGAACACAAGGAAATAAAATAAGAAATCCATGTCATGATCCGTTTAATAAAATTTGTTATATCTCTGTTATGCCATATTTTGTATGGTTCTGTCATATGTTGTTAAACATTAAATATTTAGTGGGGAAACACATTTTCTGAGAATACTTATCAATTCACTCTAAAATACAATAAATGTGGGATGCATGGCTGAATGGTGATGGGGGATACAGTTTAAGGCTTGACTGACAAGTTTTTTATACACGTACAATGTTCTTATTGAAGCACCCAACATTGAGTGGCCAGGCTGAGTAGGGTACGGAGTGGGTACACGGCTCAATTTTAAACTGATTAATCGACTCCCCTCTGAGACAGAGCCACACAAAAGGCAAGGACAGCCAAACCCAACAGCAATCTATTTTTTTTTTTAGAAAACCCTCTGACTTAAAAAAAAAATAAAGAGAAAACACTTATAGGTTACGATAAAGTGCAGTAGAGATCTCTGTAGTGAAACGATTAGTGGCCTGCTTACTTTCAACGCGCTAATTATAACATGGTGCAAATATCAAACTAGCCAGCCTATCAGACCAATAAAAGCCAAACATTTACGCAGTGCTAAAGAGACGTACATTTTCACGGATGTCTTAATTTGGTGTGAGAAAGCTGGCGACTCCTCTGAAGTGCTGCCTCTCCCCCTGCTCCTCTGAGCTGCGGTGTGACCTTCATCGCCACTCCACCTGCAGGAAGCCATGTTTGATTCTCTGTCCACCGAGACGCCTGCTTGACAGCAGAATGGTATCATAGGACCCGAGTGGAGGAATTTCTCTTTCTCTGTCATCATTAAGGGGCGTCCCCCCACAGTGAGGGGAATGAAAAGTACGATTTAATGTTCTCACGAGAGTGGCAGGAGAAGAAAGGCTCAAAGCCTCGCACGCTGCTTTCTGAGTGGGTCACTCTAGCCCTTGCAGCGAATGGGATGTCCCTGTGGAATTTGCCATAGACTTGCCTGAAAAGAAAGGGATTAAGGCCCTTTTAAGGATGGAAATGTAACAAAAGAGCACTTTTATGATGTAGCAGCATAAAATGAGGGCCTCCATTGTGGCGCTGATTGCAAAAGATCTTTGAAATGAGGCGGCCCATGATGTGTTCCCCATCCCCCGCGGGCGTTAGTGGTTTCTACAAAATGACTTGTCTACATTAGAGGCACTGTGGCTCGCCTTCAAGAGGCAACGTACAAGATTATTGGTTTGTTTCTGTTTTCCAGCTTCACCTTTCTCTCTCGCGCTCTTCGTCTCACCTCTCCGCCCTTTCTCTGAGTGCGTCAGATGGAGGTTGGGTCCCAGTGAAAGTTGGTTAATTTAGAGAGAGTGCATAATTAGCTTCCCTAGCAGGCAAGTGCCCCTCTCTCCCTCTGCTTGTGTCCATCACTTTAAAGCACTGCTGCAGCTGTAAGAAAGGACATATATATATCTTAAAATATTTCAGTGACATTGTTTTGTCTTAAGATGCACACCTGTAATGTAGGTGGAGAACCTATTTCACCTAGTGCTTGATCCTGGTTTATTATAAGCACTGTCTGTGAAACTGTGCCTTATATATATATATATATATATATATATATATATATATAATAATACATATTATCATTGCTAAAGTTCACATTATTGTATTTAAACAATAACCATTCTACTGTATAACGCACTGAGACATCAGAAAAATCAGGTCACTTAAGGTACTGGAAGAATCGGCTAATGAAGAAAAAACTGCTGGTTTTAATGTTAAAGTCTGCTTTACAACATGCAGAACAGCCAAAGTTGCTCTGCGTAGCATTCAACATGACACCAACAAGAAAACTCAGGTCAGGATTTTACTGGCTGCTGCTTTTGTTGCTTAGAGGTATACAGACATGTGAACACTAGAGGGGGAGCTTAGCCGTGGTGGATGCAGAAGCGTTCAGGGGTCTGACATGGGGTCTTCCTTCTAGTCTCCCATCGACTCGACCCCAAGCAGGAGGGACGGAAGGGGTCACAGGAGCAAGAGGAGCACAGGGACAGTTTTATTGTAGTTCTCTCGATGAAGGATGCGTTTGCTAAGATTGTGTGGGCTGAACTTTTTTTTTTTTTTCCGTTAATTCTAGTGTGACTTTCTAGAATGGGAGTGGAAATGAGAGAGTGTGAGACTGTGTGAACATTTATGTGTGTGGGACCCTCATGTTGAGAGGGTAGGGAGGGATTTACGCTGTTTTGTGAGACGGAGTGAAGTTTTAGTCTCCACACAGAGATACAGAGCTTTTAAAACCCCTCTGGAGGCTCGCTAATATCAGGAGAGGGATTATTGCTATGGCCCTCCCCTTCGCTCTCTCCACACTTGTCTATTCCTCTGCTATCATTTAAATGTCTGAGGAATAATTGAATGAATTATCATAAAATTTTGACAAATTCATTGACTCGGCCTCCGCCGCAAGTGAGCGAGAGCATTTCCTTTCATTTTAGCTGTGCAAGACATGACATTTGAAATTCGTTTATATGCGGCCAAGACCTTTTGCTGTTTTGCCAGTGGTCTGAAGAACAAAAAGAGGTAAGGGCAGAGAAGTAACCTTGTGAGGAGATCTGAATATGGCAAACCAAACTAGATATTTAGTGGCATATGTGTTAAAATACGCAGGCTTTCTGTGGAACATGGGTTCAGAAACGAGGGCAGAACTTAAAAGAGAGGAACTGATGTGGGGGGAGGAATTGTCTGCTGCACCGAGTGCTCTCTCTGACCTCGGCGTTCCCACATTAAAATGCTTCCCTTGCCCTTTTTTCACAATGAGCCTGTATAGATTGTTTTCTATTTTAACTTTACTTAATTCTTTATTTCTAAGTGGGTTTATATGTTAGCACTCTAAATTATGCATGTACACGGCTAGTGATTTTTAATGGGACTTGTTTGTGTGTGATTTTGTTGTTGAATGTGGAAGTGTGACACTTTTAAATCTGTATTTAATAAAGCAGTCCCTTCTGTCTTAATTATCCGCCTCTGCCCCCATAAACCTCATTGCCCCTTCAAAATACAATTTTTTTTAGCCCACTACTGATGCATCCAGTTTCCACTGGTACTGAAGCTCAAATTCTGCTTCTATTTACAGAAATCACTGTGTTTAGCTTACCGGTCACAGCTGCTCCTCTGCAGGCTTTGATCACGATGACCAACGTTAAGTCGACAAAGTGGCAAGGGTCACATGTGCAGAGGGCCAGCTGTCGCCTCGTTCTCCCTAGGACACCATAATGATTCTTGTTAGGGGCGCTTGGCTCCCCTGGAGGAATGTTGTTTGTTGGCAACTCGAGCTTTGGGTTCAGGCTCAAGGAGGAAAGGGTGGTGGAAAAGGAGGTAGTGGTTGAGATGAAACAGGTCACTTCTTTTGTCCTCTACTGTCAAGCAGCTATGCAGTGCATTTCTCTTCTTTTGCTATGATATATTCTCAAACCTTCACCAATTCTGATGTCAATTTTTTTCATAATGGCGTCTGTTGATGCCAATGTGCTGCATGGTTTGCATTTTCTTAAGCTGTTGAATGCATGCCTTATAAACAGTACAACAAAATTCTCTGAAAATGACACAGGAGAAGGCACAATATCAATCTCTCTGAGAATATCATGTTATATGGTATTACAGCCCATTCTCATCCCAAGGCGTCATCTAACTGATGCTTTTGACCACGCGTCAACATCTGACGCACATGGCACCCTTTAGCATCAATATGAGACGCGCCTCCAAGTGGTCTAACCCTAACCCTACCCCAGACCTAAACCTACTCGTGCCATCTAAATGACGCTAAAGGTTGCCATGTGCTTCGGATTTAGACGCATTTGTCAAAAGTGTCAGTTAGATGACGCCGTAGGATGAAAATGCGTTGAGCATTACACAATTTGATAATAAAATGTATTAATTTGAAATATTCAGGTAAACCTTGTTGTAAACCTTGCTTACCCTCCTATTTAGTACATTGCCATAATATTAAATGTTAAAATCAATAACAGAGCCTAAACTATTATATTCACCCATTCAAATCCTGCATCCATTACAATGTACATTTATTTATTTTTTTAAAAAAAAAACCTAATTTAAAGCCTGTAGTCCATGAGATTGGACGTTTGTCATCCAATCAAATGAGATTGGACATTTGTCATCCAATCAAATGCCAGTAAATCTCCGCATGTAGTAATTATTAAAGTAGCATCACTCATTTCAACATTAATCTTTATTGAAAGTGGATCATATGTGTAGTCAAAATGTAAAATAATTTTTGAATTTGGTGCCCTCTTGACCAAGAAAACACAGATAACTTAAGGGCGCATTTGTATGTAAGACAACAACTCCCACAATGCACCACATTGCACAGCTCCGCAAGCCACACCCACTAATCCAGAACAGCACAAACATCAGAGAAATCATTCTTTCTTCTACAAGGCTAACGTTCTTTGCCACCAGAGTTTGAAATTGATTTCACACAAAATTTCTAGATAGTTGGCTGTGGCGAGCAGGACGAGGGACGTGAGAGGACGGCGTGAGGCCGGTGGCGTGAATGATAATGAAAGACACCTGTGAGATACACTGGTCTCGCATCTCTCACGGAGTAGCAGAAGCATAAAATGAGGAGCGACGACGGAACAGGTATGATTTTATCTTGTAACTAAAGACTGTTATTAGGCCTATATCATTTTAGTGATAGTATTATTATTATTATTATTAGGGCCCGAGCACTAACAGTGCGAGGACCCTATTGAAACTGTTAGGGTTATTAGGGCCCGAGCACTAACAGTGCGAGGACCCTATTGAAACTGTCCGAGGCGTCGACGATTCGCCATGAAACAGGAAGTTGTTGTAACTTCAGTGTACATCCTCAGACATGTGCGAATTTTATACGTTATACAACAGTCCCGCCCTGAACACACGTACATGCCAAAATTAGCCCACAGTAATAGTGCCACCTGCTGGCAATGAAGTGCTGGTAAATGAAGTGCATAGCAAATTCATAGCCGCACCGTCTGACCTCCAGAATATGCAACGCGGCCACCTCACACCCCGACGCGCTACAGTTGCGAGGGCCCGCCCATCGCTGCTTGCAGCTTTAATTATTATTATTATTATTATTATTATTATTATTATTAAATATACATTCTTTTATACAGCTACAGATGTGTATGGAAGTATGGAAAAACCGGAAATTTTAGACCCATTTTCCGGTTCGAATGCGGGGCGCTTCACAAAACCCCTTTGAGGGGCTGCTGGCTTGTACTTTTGTTTTGTATTTATTCATTTTACGATTGAAATGTTTGCCTGTTCCTGACTCCTTCCTCCTACAACAACAACAACACTCGTTACATTGGCAAACTCTGTGAATTACTCCTTGTTTGTATTTCTTTCTATATGGTGAATTACTCCATGATACCTGGATGTTCAGTCAATCGAAACTAGGATGGTTCACATCACAACATGAACGTCCATGTGCTCGTCTGATTCAGAGATTTCGTCCAGGAGAAATTGCCATCAATGAAATTCTCTGCAGTAGATGGAGTCTATCTGTGTTCGTAATAGCACATAGCGAGAGCACAGGCACCAGCAGTCAGCCCAGCTTGAGCCAGTCCGGGCTCCTCGACCACGACAGGCAGCCGCCTCCTGTTCCTCCATCAGCCTTAGCTGCTCTTCATTATATTGTGGCTCGTAAGCAGAATTTCAAAATCCTCTTCTTCCATATCATGTTTAGTTTCTTCCGTCATTGTCATAACTTCCTATCTTCACTTGTTAGCTTAGCTTCTAAACAAGATGGCTGATATTGATTTCAGTATCTGCAAGTGAAGTCCCACCCACTGATCTGATTTTAGCTAATATTTGTGTGTGGTGTGTGTGTTCATGCTTGTTACAGTATCACAACACACTAAAGGCAAACACTAGTTGCTAGCTAGAGTGTTGTAAATCTGTCATCAGTTTGGATGCTGCCTAATGCTACATTCACGCTACAAGTGACTGTATTGCTGCATGTCGCCAGAGGCGCCCCCACTACTTGTTGCTTAGTAATGTTTGTAAATGACCTTCATGAATGTTACTCCATGTTGTAGACAATGGATCAGTTGTCTTGCCCCTACAAACAAACATTTAGGAAAGGTAGGAAAGGTCTAAATATAAATGGAATCAGTATACAATGTCTAATATTAAAGATGAATGAGAAACAGTGAGTGTTATTTGCCATCACGGCTATTTATCTGCAGCAAAAGGGCAAATGCCAGTCTATCTGGGCTCACAAATCCATTCAGGCTCGGAGTTAGCACGGCGACTGAGAAATATAATTGATTAGAGAAAAAATACTGACCGCTAAAATGAGCTTCTCTTTTATCTTTCCTCGGCACTGAAGAGTGACGGATCATGTGTGCTCCATTGACTTCACTCCTATTGGTTGTCGCTCCCGAAAGTATCTCTTGCATGAAGATGAACATCTTGACTTTGTCACGTCGCTGGACACGCCAATGGTCACTGTAGCTCGTTTCGCTGGAAATCGCGCCGCTCTCCATTGACATGAATGGGATCGAGCCGCTTTGAATGCAGATTTAGAAGACAGCAACCTACAATTAAGTTGTGCCCTAAATGCAATATTGAATATAACAAACCAGCAGTTTAGTGTGATTAGCATATGTTTTTTATCATTTTTATTTATATCATTTTACAACTAGTTTCTTTATTATACCTTCACCAGCTGTTATAAGTTGCCTCTCACACCTCTGTCACATAATTAAATACAGTTTAGTTAATGTCTGAGAACAATTACAGTCTAACGAGAAGTTTTATCATGCTGAAAGAATAGAGTAAATTTGTGCAGCAAAATTAAGTGAGACAGATCTGTCTGGACGGAGACCATATTAATAGATTCAGTTAATAGATTCAGTATAGGTTATATTTGTTCATATAGTGCCACATCTTCATTTTGCAGGCATTAATACAGCTAAACAAATGCAGACCAGACAGCATTTATCTTTTTGTTCTTCGGTTTCAATAAATCTCAATCTATTGCAATGTACTTCCTTCATCGGTCTAGTAATGTATAGCCTAATCAGCCATAATCTTGTTACGTTATTGTGTAAAATACTTTTACTGATTGAGCTTCAAGGAGTATTGTAATATTCATGATCTCTTAATCCTGGTTACAAAATAAAATGGGATTTAAAAGATCCTCAGCTGAACACTGGGGGGAAAAAAATAAATTGTTATTAAGGCTGAAGTATAAATATTACATATGTGATTTCTGAAATGAAGAGAGTATGCATTTTGTCTTACTAATAGAGATTAATTGAAGTGTTGGGAGGTAAACTAGCCATTTTGTTTTGTTTTACTTTATCAGTTTAATCACATCCTATGTATTTTCTAGGTTGCGCTATTTTTTTCTTTAAATGTTTTTTAGATAATGTTACGTGGTTTGAGTCATCTGGAGTATTGACCCTAAAGATCCACTTTATATAAACTTTATATAAATTTCTTTTTGTTTGTGAAGATCTTGGTCTTGTACTTTCTTACATATTGAGCAAGCAAGTTGGACAAACATTACTACTTAAAGCCATTGTCTCATGATGCATGATGGTTGGCTGTTGTCACCATGTCCTACTAGCCATGTTTAAGTTTATTACATATAATTGTCTGTCCTATTCAGAGGAGTAATCTAAAGCTTCCACCAGAAATCTGCATTGTTCCGTTTCAATTACTGATTGAGTAAAACCTTATAGATCTTAAGTATTATATCTGGCATTTTAGCTGATTCCTCCAAATCCCATATGTCATGGGCTAATTCTCTAATATGAAAGTATTCTACATTGAGGAAGTCTGGACCCGTCACTGTTATGAGCTGTAATAACATAAGACAGATGACGCACCACAATGCCAAATCCATTCATGGTCCATTCAAGTTTTATCAATTTCATCAGTTTTAAAAGATGTTTTTGGTTTTCTGTTAAATATATGGAGCTCTTAGTGTAATCATGGGACTCATATATGTCACAGTTACTCATCAAACACAGTGCGTGTGCTTCCTGTGCTTAAGACCTTTTTAAGAAATGATCACTATCACTACTAAGAGTCACAGTGTAATGACTGCTCTGTTCATACTAGGTGAAAGCTACAAAAACAATCTCTTTCATACTGGCATTTACCCACGCAATTACAAAAAGCAGCAAAAAGCATACAAAGCTAACTCAAATAGGCAAAAGTACCGAAACGTGCAACTTTGTGGTGTTGTAAGATTGATTGCATTCTATATGTCTATCCATCTCTTACAAATTACAAACCAGCACTCAAACTGAGCTTGTTATTTACAGATGGTAGCAGAGACAAATATAGATAATAACCTCTTGAGGATCATTTCATAATACCCATGCTTCCTCTCCACTAGCCATCATTCCCATTTACAGAAAGCCCATCCCACCGTAGTTGTCGCTAAATTAATATTAAAAGGTTAAGAGGTCTGTGCCTAGCGTGTAATGAGGAAGCAGACTAGTTAGTTAGAGCAGGTTCATTGAGCTCTTGCATTAAAGCTTCGCACATGGATAATTTATGATTTTCATTGTCCCTCCTTCTGCGGGAATAAATTTTGAATTATTTATGCCCTCTTCATGCTTGTGGAAACGGAACATTTTAGTCTGTGTTGGCCATTCACTCATAATCAAGCAGTGAAACATTCGCTGTAGCTTGGGGAATAATGTTCATCTCTAGTTATTAAGTTCCACCATCTATTTCTCACTGCCTCCAGGGACCCAATTCCCCAACTGGGGGAAAAAAAAAAAAAAAACAACAACAACAACGAATGGTGGGTTAAAAAAAAAGATCAAGTTGTGAACTTGTCACCACTGTGAACCTTATTTTATTGCATGCAGTGGTTATTTATATGTATTGCTATTTGTTTTGTTATTTTTTAGACTGCTCAGTGTTGGTGTGGTTGTCCTAAATGGGACAACACGTGTCATATTTTGATGCATCACCATGAGAACTGGGGAGCTGACCCTCGTCTATTAGACACAGAAAGCAAAGTGGTTTTATTTGTGAAATCTGTGTCAAATGTCAATTCTTTTAATCATGTTTTTGTTTTTGCACAAATGAAAATGGATGGACGTTATGAACCCGACAAACGAAAGGTGCTGCAGGTTAATAGCAGTTTCTATTTTGCACAATTTGTACAGTTACTCTTTTCTAATATCATTAGGGAAATTAGCTGTGAGGTGATTTATTCACTTATTTATTAAATAAATAATTTAAACACATACTGAATCTTAAGTATGCGAGAGGAAGACAAATTGGCAAGACAACTCTGCCCCTCTTAAGTAGAACAAAGATAAATCAAGTAATAAACGTACGACCGTGTTTTGCATAGCATTAATTAGAGCTGCTTTAATTTGCCTAGAACATGCATGGATCCGTTTAAATGTGTCTTACATATTTAAAGGGTGGAGATAAATTATGATAGAAGGGAAATTAGCTCTCCGTTGTCTTCATTTCCCAGTTTTAGTGCACACAGTACCTGACCGCTTGTTTGTTACCTTATTTCTCCTCTGATTTCATAGAAACTCCAGTAGGCCTATGCAATGTTTTACAAGAAACTGTACCGTCAAAATGACACTAACCAAAATTAAACTTCCTTAAAATAGTACTATGTGTTGAGCAAGGGCAAAGACTGTAGGCCTATATACAGTATAACAAGACGTTTCATTTATTTTACTATGTATAGAAGAAGCGCTATGCACTATGGCAAAAGTTCCAACTATTTGTAAAAAAAGTACCTCGTAGCAAGAGTCAGTGTCAAGCAATGTTGGCTTGGGACTAATCAAATATTTTGAATATACATAAAAAAAGAAATATAAAAAAATAAAATGGAAACGCCTCGGTTATGTATGTAACCCTCGTTCCCTGAGTAGGGAATGTAGACGTTCCATCAGATGATGACGAATGGGGTTTCGCTTAGAAAGCCTATCAGCTTTGACTCTAACAAAACGAGCCAATGGCAAAGAAATGCCATGGGTCTGTGGAATTTGCATAGCATATCTCCTTTTTACCTCGTGGGTAGGGGTGTAACGGTTCACAAAATTCACGGTTCGGTTCGATACGATACACTTGTGTCACGGTTCGGTTCGGTACGGTTCGGTATGTTTCAAATACAGCAAAAAGAAAGAAAGGGCAGAGAAATTTCTTGGATTTATTTATTTTTTAATTATATTTTTATTAAAACTAACATAAAGTATGATATTTTTTTAACTTTGAGCAATGATGGAATGTATACTTGATGGAATATAGTATATATACTATATACTATACTAGACTTGTCTTATGAGAATTTAAAACAAAACAGCTCCTTGGACAAAATGAAATGTAATGTCAGGTGGGATGGGGCAGGTGGGATATTTCAACCCCAGGGGGTTGGGTTGCCTAACCAACACACAGGCAATAGACACTGGTGTCAGCGTCAGCAGTGCTGGAGGAATCCAGGGCTTGTGAGGCTTACCTGAGGAAAATATCGCACGTATCCAGTTCGTGGAGTGGACTGACTCTGCAGGGCAGTTAGAACCACTGAGAGGTCCCAAGTGGGAACAAGAGGAGGACGAGGAGGATTTAGTCTCCTCTCTCCCCTCAGGAACCTGACAATCAGGTCATGCTTCCCCACCGACTAACCTTCGATTGGTTCATGGTGTGCAGCAATTGCGGCAATAGACCTTCAGGGTGGAGGGAGACAGCCTTCGCTCCAACCCATCTTGAAGGAAGGAAAGCACGACACTGATAACATCTCTGTGGACGACACTCTAGCGGAAGTTATGGTAGCCACCACAGCTGGTGGTAGGGTACTCAAACCTGCCTTGTCCCATCCAGGAGCCACACGTGGAGGTTCCAAAAATCGGGACGAGGGTGCCACAGGGTGCCCCGTCCATGAGAAAGGAGGTCCTTCCTCAGAGGAATTGGCCAGGGAGGTGCTGTCGCGAGGAGTACAAGTTCGGAGAACCAGGTCCGGTTGGGCCAGTGTGGCGCAACCAGAATGACCTGCTCCTCGTCCTCCCTGATCTTGCACAGAGTCTGTGCGAGAAGGCTCACTGGAAACGCATACTTGCGCAGGCCCCACGGCCAGCTATGCAACAGTGTATCCATGCCCAGCGTGCCCTTGGTCAGGGAGAAAAACAGGTCGCAGTGGGATGAGTCGTGGGAGGCAAACAGCTGAACCGAACTGGGGATGGAGTCGCCATTCACCAGGGAGAGGATGAAGCCTTGAGAGCTCATCGGCTGCACAGTTCAGGACTCCCGGCTCGAAGCAACCTCAGATGCTTCTGACTCCATAAGAGGAGGTGGCGGGCAAGTTGCGACAAACGACGGGAGCATAGACCACCTTGACAGTTGATGTACGCTACTGTCGCGGTATTGTCTGTTCGGACTAGTACGTGTTGACGCTTGAGCAGTGCATGGAAGCGGTGTAGGGTGAGACACACTGCCAGCAACTGAAAAAGTTTCAGTGGAACCACCCTCTTGCCCTCGAACTGTCTCAGGCAAATCAGCAGTGACTGCGCGAGCTCGCTTGTTAACGGTGTGCACATGGCGACTGAGTCAATCTCCATACCAAGAAAAGAGATCCTCTGCACAAAGTTTTCTCTTTTCCCAGTTGACCTGAAGGCCCAAACGAGCTAGGGTGCCGGAGCACTAGGTCCCTGTTTTTTTGGAAACATGGTCTCGAGACTGAGCTAAGTTTTCCTTTTTATACCCACGAGGTAAGGCGGAGATACGCTATGCAAATTCCGCAGACGCATGGCATTTCTTTGCCAGCCGTTTTGTTAGATTCGAAGCTGATAGGCTTTCTAAGCAAAACTCCATATGTCGTCATCCAACAGAACTCGGAGTGACAACGAAAGGGAAATATAATAATACAAACTAATTCAAAATGTTAATGAAAAAAATAGTATCACAATTATACTAAAACTACACTGTTCCCCATTTAAGTAGATAGGAGTTGGTATTTGCAATGAGTAAAATAGCTGCCGGCATTACAGATATGGTCGTCAAGTGAAATGGCTTTTCTTGAATTGGACTTTTGTAAAATAGATGTTGATGTTCATAAAATAGATATATGCAGGCTATATGTAAATCACAACATCTTCGTTATATTATAATTCATTTTCATTCTAGATTGACTCCAAAAAAAAAAAAAAACATGGTGTGTAGTGCCTGTGCTTTGACATATTGCAAGCAATGCAAGTTTGATTCCTCCTCAGGTCATTTCCCACCCCTCCTCTCTTCTTCCCCTTTATTTCCTGTTGTTGCTTCACTGTCCTGTATAATTAAAGGCCAAAAACATAGAAACAACTGATTTGAAAAGCATGAAACATCGAAGCATATTTTCCCAACAGCACCAAGCTACTTGCTCAGCGCAGTGACGCAATTGTTTTTGCTATGTGGCTGAATTAGACATTAGATCGATGTGACTTTTGTGCAAAATGGTTTCAACCCTCCTGTCCAACAATGTCTAATAAATCTGAGAGGGGCGAATATTGATGCCGCCAGTGACGGTGACACAAAAGGGGGGTATTTAGAACAAGGCTGCGAGGGTCATGAACAGTATTTTAAGCTGGCAGTTTAACCCTGCATCCTGTCAGCACTGACCTTTCGCCAACCCCAACGAGTGGCTCGTTTCTCTCTGCTTGAGTTCTCTTCTTTAAAAGGACAGAGAGAGAGAGAGAGAGAGAGAGAGAGAGAGAGAGAGAGAGAGAGAGAGGGGCAGAAAAAAGGGATGTATGAGAGGTGTCAGACAGAGACGTTTACATGAAAAGGAGTTAGGACTTGAAAGCTAGTGCTGTTTTGCAGTCACCCCATACGTTTGTTTTATTCCCCTTCTGTAACTGTTTCAATTCATCTGTGGGTACACCTGCTTTTTTCTTTTATTATTTTTTCTCAAGCAGCCAAATTGATGTGTGGTTCAGGCACCGCCCGTGTGTGGATGCTGATCCGGGGGCGTTATTGACCCGCCTAAGCTCGAACGACCTCCGTTTGACCCGGTGTTCACCTGCAGTTGACCTTGAATGGAGCCCTCTCACTCTCAGATGCACACACTCGCTTTCTCTCACACACACACACTCACACCCACACGCACAAAGGAAAAATCATGGGTTAGAACCTCTCACCTCTTTGTTAGCTCTTGATTATTAGCACTGGTGTGAATGGGACTGAGAATGAAGGAGGTTAGAGATAACATTGAGTATTTTTTTTCTTTACATTTAAAAATTATCAATATCAATCACTCTCTCACAAACACACACACACACACACACACACACACACACACACACACATATATATATATATATATATATATATATATATATATATATATATTTTACCATAGTTGTATGACAGTTAGAAATGGCAACGCAAGAATAAAGTGCATTTGTGCAATGTTTAAAAATCAAAGACATCATATGATCTATTCTATTCTATTCTATTCTATTCTTATCAAAGAATGTAGGAGAAAGAAAAATGATGTGTTTTGTGATGAGTGAACGGTTTTCAACATAGATAAGAATAAGAATGTTTCTTGAGCACCAAATCAGCATATTAGAGTGATTTCTGAAGGATCATTTGACACTGAAGACTGCAGTAATGATGCTAAAAAATCTGTTTTGCCATCACAGGAATAAATTGTTTTAAAAATTGTTTTAAAATATTCTATGGGAGACCAATAGAAAATTGTTCTAATTATTATAATGATAATATAATTCGAAATGCAAAAATGATGTTTTAAATTACAAAAATGCTATGAAGCAACTTGCACTTGTGGTCTCTGGATTTTGGACCCCACTTTATGCATGTCTGTATGCGTGTGGTGTGTGGGGAATGGAGTAGAGAGATGGGAGGGACCATGATTTAAACCAGTTTGAAAGCTTTCTGTAATTATACATGAATTATCCATGAAGGCCTTGATGTTAAAGCTGTCTCTGTCGACATGAGAGTGTCTGTTAGAGGTGACAGACAGACTGCGGTTAAGCCTCTCAAATCACTCGCAGGTATTTTGAGGGCTTATGCCACTAAAGGTGCACTTAAGTCTCGACACAAGTTCTTTTCATAGTTGCTGTCACTGGAAAATTGTTCACGGAGCAATTAGTCTAATGTATAGTACAAGATTCTAGTAAGTTTGTTGGTAATCTTGATGCCTGCAGTTCCTCTGACCAATGGAGCAAAGTCCCACTCTATTCCAGTGGTGCCAGGGTCGAGACTTTTCTCTGACCCTACTTTATGTCATATCACAATATCACAAAACCGAAGTAAATAATCCCAAGCTGAATGAACCAGTTGCATTTGATGAAGTAGTGCCTGAAATTCCAAAAATATAATTTCATAAATGTATGACTTAATTGTGTTCTTGTCACTTGTTTCGTTACAGGTTCAAAGCCTCGTATTTGCATCATTCGTTTTGGACTCTTCTGAATAGCTTGGTTCGTCTGGGATATGTGTGATCTCTTGAGAAGACCTAGATACAAGAAACAAAGAACTCCTCTGCCTGAAGGATCCAAGTCAAACCAATCTGTTACAAGTAACATTTCATTATCTCTTCAGATACAAACCACAAGGTCCCGCAAATAGAGGCCTATTTTTCCGGCTCTGCTAATAGAATTGAATTTCACAGAGTGTAACTTAAATTAGACATTCCATAGCAGCCCTGAATGGCAGAAATAATCGGCATGGGTGACTAATTTGGCAGAGCGTGTGCTAAGTACACAAATCCCCTTTTTTCCACCCCTCGCCCGAGGTTTGCGAAGAGCAGCACACAACCCACAGACAAAGGCAACACACGGCTCATAAAAATTAACATAGTAAATGACCTGGAGAGGAAGGCACAATAAATAATCTGATCTTATCACCTCGGAGTATGCGTGGCATGGAACGGAGGCGTCCAATGAAAATATCCTCGTTAATCTTGCGTACCCTTGGATAAACTTCTTCACAGGAAGCCATTTCTCTGCATAGTCTCTTGGGGCCAAGACAAGGTTGTCAACTTCCAAAGCTAAAATAGTTCCGGGTTTTTTTTTTTTTTTTTTGTACCGACAAATTCATGTAAAATCTTTAAAAATACGTCAGGCCCGACCATTACTTGACAGTAGCCTGATGCACTGTGTAATATCATTTTACTTGAGCAGTGTACTTTATTACACTTTTTTAAGTTTCCTTCAGTCGATTAAAAGTTTATAAGAATTGCATTACAATTATATAGTCCTAAATGTCTTTGTAGTACCCGTACTGTAAATTGTGAAATGGTACTTTATGAATACCCATAATTAATTGTAAACCCGGGGTAAATTATGAGCAATGTATAACATGAAGCAAGAAAATCCAGTATTATGTTTGCCCAAGGTTTAGAATTAAGGGTTAACTATTTCAAGGGTGAAAAGCCCTTATGATTATATTAGTTTGACTATAATTGGATATAAGTGCTTAGCTATCTTGTGGTGTTGTTTTTCAAACACTTTACTTAAAGCCTTTATGTATAATGCATTATAATGCATAATGTACGCTATAATGTATTATATACAGTATATTCATAAATAATTGTAACCAAAGTTAAAATGCATTCAAATATTCTCAGATTCCTTGCTAAATCTTAAATTGATTGTTTGTTGTGTTTTAAATCATTACAACTTTTACTGAATCATTTAATTATTGCACTTTTTAATTTTTTTTTTTAATTTTTATTATCATTGACACACGCACACAACACTAATAACAAACACTTTTGTCACTAAATCTTTAGATGAGATTAACAATGCACTCATGCAAGTTATCCAGTATATTCTGCTGTGAATTGTGGGACTGGTTGAGAACACATGCAAATGGATGTTCTAGTAGGTTTATTGTACATTATGTGTGAGTTGCTGCACCTCAAGGGATGACACGTTTATGCAAGATTGCAAAAGCATTTACAGTGCTAAATATGTAGTAGAAACCACCTGAGGATGAATGTCACAGATCTCTATCTCAAGCCCTTCACTTCTGTGTCCCGATGCCCTCTGAGGAACTTCAAAATAGAGAGGGCCGGGACGGTTGTCCCAATTGAGCAGGTCATATTCAGTACAGTATTCATGTCAGCCAGGAATATATGTCATTTGTCAGTGTTACAGAGGAGCTTTGAATCAGAGCTGTGAAGGCCAGCAAATAAATCATTCAAGATACACAGCGACTCTCTCTCTCCTTGCAGACACACAGAATGGCACATAAACAGAGTGATTTAGCGTTTTGAACGCCCCATTTTTGGCTCACTGAATGAGAAAGACATGAGAAAGTTGTCAAAGCAGCACCTTGCTCACTTTGGCCAAGCAATGGCCTTCTTCAGACTTTAGAGAATTACATTTTGTTGACTGACAGTTTGTTACAGATGATTTATTGATTGATGATAGCTCAAATTTTCAAAAGGTGTTCTCCTTTTTTGTTCTGAGATGAAAACAAGTCTTGATTTATCTAGCATTTGGATTGAATTCAAAAACATATGATTCATTTCTAAGTTTCATGGTCACATGCATACTGCAGCTCAATACGGTTGTCAGTCCTTTTCAGAGTTCTTAGTCTTGTTATAGGTAATTGGCAATTTATGGGAGTGAAAAACGCTTTTTACACTCTTAAAAATAAAGCTTCTTTATTGACATTGATGCTTCATAAAGAACTTTTAGCATCCACATACCTTTTCCATTCCACAAAAGGATATTTATAGTGGAAAATGCTTCTTCAGAAGAAAAATAGGTTTCTTTTAAGAACTGCTCACTCAAAAGGCAGTTGTTGAAAGCCAAAATTATGTTGCTCTTCTGTGATATCACTGTGAAAAAAAAAAACAAAAAAAAAAAACCTTTTGAGCCACTTTTTTTAAGTGTACGACCAAATTCACTCTCGAAAAAAAAAAAAAGAAATGAAGATATTGTTAGCAAAACAAAAACCATGTGAAACAAACAACTAGTTGTTAATGTGAGGCTATTTAGCGACTCATGGACGTGCTTTTCAGATTTTTTCAATGAATCCATTGAACTATTTCACAAAACCGTTCTGAACAAATTGCCCATGAGTTCAACTGAAATTATCCAAGCGGTACTTGAGTTAACTACTCACCAACTCACTGAATGAGAATTATCCTTTTTGAGCTGATGCTAAGTGCATTTGAGTGTACTGAATATTTGAGTGTCGGGGCATTAATAGCCAAATAGCATAAATATTAAAAACTATTCCACTTTCATTTACACATACCGTAACTGTATATACGGTAGCACATGGATACACTTGAAGCTGGAAGCTCCTGTCACCAAGACAAAGTCCTTGTGTCCTTGAATGAGCTTTAAACATAGCATTAAAGCTCATTCTGATTCAGTTTTTATTTCTGCAGGAAATATGTTTATGAACTGATTTTGTGATTGTCTTTCATACGTTTCATTGATTAAAACATTCAAAAACTTCTTTTTGAACTGGTTCACTAAGATGACCTGTTCAAGAACCAATCCACTGAATTGAGTCAAGTTTTCATCACTAATGTAAACTAAAGTGTAAATTAAAGTGTCTTGGTTTTCTCAGAGAAGTCGCTTACTTTAGCCTCTGCTAAAGATTAAAGAAGTAGTTAAGTCATATTCACATGGATTAAAGAAAAACACCTATGCATATGCTCTAATACTAATTAGAGATATTTAAACTGTATTTTGACACGATACTAATTAGCAATTTGTTTTCAAGAGCCAGAGTGTTTAGTTTATTGCTCATAACGATGATATTAATGCATATTTATTTAATATGCACCACAGTCATTTGCCAAAGCCTTCGGTCTTCCTTAACGTCACCAAAGGAATTTTAAAATCATGTAATGACACAGGCCTTGCATTCAGCCACCCACAAAAAACTGCACGTCTCCTAATGCTCTGTTAATGACGGAGCTAATTATTGACTGTATTTGCTTTAGCAAGTCTGTGCATGTCTCGTGTGTGTGTGTGTGTGTGAGGGCGTACATGTACGTGTGAAAGAAACAGGTCTTTGTCATAACCATTAGTGAGCGATTAGGGAGCAGGTTCCTCTGCTGTTTTTATCACCTCTTGTCTGTGTGGATTACAGAATTAAAGCTCTGCCTGTCAAGAGGGGAGAGGGAGAATAACAGCGATAATTCCCATTGTCACTAGTCTTCTTCCTCTGCTCCTTTTGTATATTACGATTACTTTACTTCCTGTAATGACATGTTGTCCTTTGAGCAGATAGGGCGTCATGTTAAATCGGGTCAAGGTTCATCTTTTTTAACATTCTGGTGAGTTTCAAAGACACTGAATGGTGTACAAAAAGACATTTAAACTTCGGAATATTCTTTTTTTTATCAGAGTATAAGTATATATATATATATATATATATATATATATATATAGTCTGGATATATATACTGTATATAGTCAAGGGTATACTGTATATATACTGTATTTACCAATATTGCTGATTTTTACTGTATGTTTTATCAAAGCACAAGAGACTTCTTCCTATTTTTAACATTTTAAAGATAGTCTTAAGGCTGCTTATAATGACTGTGCGTGTTTGTGGTACGCAATGTTACCCCCATCAAAAAGCACACTTCATGTTGTTGGAATTAGTTACCCTCTCTTATTCAGAAGACACAAGACATCTATTCCTCCTGAAGTGCATGAATATTAATGCATTTACTTTTTAAATATTTTCCTTTTCTTCAAATGAAAGCAATCCATCTAGCTGTCAGAAGTCAAAGGAACATATGACCTATACACTGTCACCCATCGTGGTTGGTATTCTGTTTGATTTGGTTTGTCTCTTTCGTAGTCTGTCAGTGTTTCCCCCCACAGACACTCACACAGTGTAAACTAAACACTGTCGATCTGAAGTTTAGGGTGCATGCGCTGTGAGTTCAGCACAAGTTGCTGCTGTTAGTGGAAGAATTGGCACGCTTTTGACTTCAAGATGTTGCTGTAAACAGCACGTGATGTCAGTTGTGTGACAATAGACCTAGATGAGGCTATTGCTGTCGCAAACAGGTACTCAAACAATCACAATCTTTTTTTTTTATCTGGAGTGACTTACAGTGCAGTGATTCAGGGGAAGCAACCTTGAGCTCTTTCCTCAAGGGTATGTGGTGAAAGAGTATGAATGTGATCTTGGTAAGTGTCCAGATCCTTGGTCAACACTTTTGAACTGAACCCGTAACATTTGAGTTAATTTAGTCTTCTTCGCCCAAAGGGCTGTTGTACCGATTTCCTACTCCACTCTAATGCCACCCTAAGTTCTTGAAAATCATGATTGCTGACCTCAAGGCTCAAATTACCAATGTTATTAAGCATTTAGAATTGTTTGATTAGGGAGAGTTACACCATACCTTAACTATAAAGTTATTTGAATTAAGCTTCATCTATGACACTTTGGCCTTGTCTTAAAACCTTATTTTTTTTCACATCCTCACAAGTTTATTTAACCAACAAGATCCAACAGTGGACATACTACATCACTGGACAATTATCCTACCATGTGTTGGTATTCAGTTTCAGCCTGTTCTCACATAAATGCGTCTCTATAGTATGCATTGTGTTTTATCATCCATTTCATACGTGAAAATTAGTTTTTACGTGCATGATACGCACTTTTCGCATGCGTTTGATACGCAGTTGCATATAATACACACGCACCCCACACCACTAATTCCACCCAAATGTATACTACACATGCACCAAACACATCACTACTAAACCAACGATAACCAACCATGCGTATCATATACACGTAAAAATTGATTTTCGCTTGTAAATTGCATGATAAACATACTGTTTGCTATAGAGACACATTTAGTGTGATTGGGTTGTTAAACACTATCTCACGCCCAATTCGTACGAATTTGACGAATGATTAAAAAGTGTCTAATTCGTACTAATACGTACGACCTCACTCGTACGAATTTGTACGATTTGTCTAAACCCACGTGATGGTTAGGTTTAGGGGCGGGGTAAGGGGTAGGTCATTCGTACGAATTCATACGAATTGGCCAATTCGTAAAATATGTACGATTTAGCAAAATCGTACTAATTCGTATGAGTGAGGTCGTATGAATTGTTACGAATTAACCACTTTTTAATCATTTGTCGAATTCGTACGACTTGGTCGTGAGATCGGGTTGGGTTGTTCTACCACAGTGTAATTTCTAATTACATCTCAAATGTATTGTATTTAATACCATTACATGCATGGTGGAAATTACATTTTACATTTTTTTTTTTGGATTCAAATGACTAATTCACATTGTATATACTGTATACTTAACATATTCAATAGAAAACACGTTTTGTAGAATTGCTTATTTAACTCTTTATTTAGATAATCAGTTTTAAATGTAGTAATTCTATGTTATGATAGATTTGATACGTTTTATTATAAACATTTCCAGTCCCGGCTTTTTTGCTAGCTAATTGGTCAGGTTGAGGAAACACCCACTGACATAATTTAGGTATAGAATTTCACTCTACACTCTTAAAAATAAAGAGACATTTAACATCCATTTAAACTTTCTTATTACACAAAATGGTTATTAAGCTGAAAATATTCTTTGAAATTTTCAAAATGTTGAATAACACTATGAAATAAAAAAAGGTAAATTTAAGGTTTTTTGGTGGATCCAACTTGCTTCTCCTATGGCACCCTTTAGCGTCAAATGAGACGCTTCGGTTATGGTAGGTTTAGGTATGGGGTAGGGTTAGGGTTAGACCACTAGGAGGCGCCTTCTGCCCCATATATATCTCATTTGATGCTAGTAGGTGCCATGTGTGTTGGATGTCTATGCTTTGGCAAAAGCATTGTATATGATGCCTTTGGATGAGAACGGTCTCATATAGCATTACTAACCTGCCATGTGTTACCTCCTCACCAGGTTTCAGTGCATTCTAGGAAGCCACCCTTTGGCCACACTTTACTGTCCTCAACTACTATGTACTTAAATCAAAAATAAGTAAAATGTACTGATTGTGTACATATTGTATTGCAAAATACTTTTGCTTCTGCTGAGGTGGATATAGCCAAAAGTTAAAAGTAGTTACAGTTACAAAAGTGTACAGTTACAGTTACCACAAATTTTTCTTTCCCCAAAAACGCATACAGAAGCTTTGCGCAGTGTGAAATCTCATGGCCCACAGGGAAGGAAATGAATAGTTAAAAAGTACATTGATTAAAAAGTTGTTATTTTTGTATTGTTTTTTGTGCACAAAAAGTATTCTCGTCGCTTGAAAAACTTAAGATTGAGCCACTGTAGTCACTCGGACTATTTTAACAATGTCGTTCATAACTTTTGGGGCAGCCATTTTTGATCCCTTTAAGAAGCCTATGGAGGAGTGATCCAGCTCTCCGATTTAATCAAAAATATCTTATTTTGTGTTCCGAAGATGAAGCAAAGTCTTACGGGGTTGGAACAACATGAGGGTGAGTGATTACTGACATCATTTTCATTTTGGGGTGAACTAACCCTTTAAATTTACCTTTAATTATAAGCAACAATCTTAGTAATAATAGTAAGATTAGTATAATGTTAGAATTCCTACAAGTGACAGTTTTTGTAACAAATTTCATAAGCCTAAATATGCCTCAAAATTATACACTTATGCAATGGTACCAGTCAACTGACTTGCAGCTATGTTGATAAATCCTGTTTCTGTAGTTTTCATAACCAGAAGGAAAAGACCTTTTGATCTGAAGCTGTTTGTATTCTCTTAATTATAATATTCTCTTTTAATTATGAGCTTTGGAAGTCAGTTGAGGGATTTATTCATCAAGCTCTTTTCCTTGGGATTTCTATGAAATAATTTTGTATCTTGCACTGCTCTGAATTATACATGAAACCAAATGTCGTGAACTCCAGTGTGACACACTTTGAGTTCTGACAGTTGTTTTTGTAACGAGGTCACCTTGTCATGCTCCTTTCATATCTGACATCTTAAGACACACGTTAGATGTTTAAGACACTGAGCACATTAAATATGAAGCTTTGCATCAGGTGTTTTGTTTACAATGGTAGAAGTTCTGTCTGGAGTTTGAGTGTCATATGTTCTGATTGACTCTGAACACTTTACAGTGGGATTTGAATTAATGCTCCAGTTTTGTTTTTAAGTTTCCTCTTTTAAGTGTTAGTCTGCTTTTATTCACATATTTTTGTTAAGCACATATTTTTGTTGCTTATTTGCCTTCTCTCTCTCTCTCTCTCTCTCTCTCTCTCTCTCTCTCTCTCTCTCTCTCTCTCTCTCTCTCTCTCTCTCTCTCTCTCTCTCTCTCTCTCTCTCTCTTTCTGTGTGCTTTCATTTTGCACGCTGACTGATCCATTCTGCCTCTATCCTCTGTCTCCTCTGTCAAAATATTTGAGCTTGCTGGTTTTTTGAGAACCACCCATATATATATATATATATATATATATATATATATATATATATATATATATATATATATATATATATATATATATATATATATATACATTTTGGTATGGAGTTTCTTCTTTAATATTTTTAAGTTGATTCCCTTATTATGTATTTACTCCCCCCACCCCCTCTCCTCTCCTTCTTTTGGTTCAATATGTTTTACTCTTGACCTCTGGCCGATATATAATGTTGTATGTCTCAGCGCCTGAGTGGATGTCCAGAGTGGCTTTAGTAATAACAGTGGAAGATTGCTTACATTAGCAGGAAGTCTCTTGCCCTTAGATCAAACTTTATAAGCACACTGAAGTATCTCGTTTTTCCCATAGACTCAGGTTTTCTCCCAGTCCCCCCACATTAGAACAGATTATTGTATTAAACCTCTGTAAACTCTGACAGTATTGCATTCTCAGCACTTCTTTTTAGGATTCCCAGCATGTAACATTTCTCAGGAAGTCAAGGGGAGCAATTGCGTCTGTTTATGTGAGTGTGTTAATAATTTCACCTCCGTGTACTTATAGTCTATTTATTATTCTCTGCATGAAGAGAGGTATAATGAAGATATGAGAAATTAATGACACAGAGCCGTCGCTGGATTGTTCAGTGTAAAACAAGGAAAGTCGTGTTTCGCGTGCCCTTTCTTCTTGTTAACTAAAACATTGATAGCCCAATTAACAAAAGGTATATTAAGGCACATTAAGTGACATGATATTTAGGACATGGAAACTGAAATGTATTATGTTCTTCCAAACTTATAAAGCATTCAACATGCTGCACTGAAGCTGTTCTGTAAAATATCTGAATACAATTTATTTTGATAATCCCCTTTAAACATTGTTAGTAACTTTGTAACTACATGTCAACTAATACCTAGTTCACACTACATGATTTAAAGCCTGATTTATGCCCGATTTGCAAATCGTTGAGTCGCCGACAAGTCAGGGTGTTATCGCGTGCAAATCGCGGGCGATTAGCGGACGATGAACGCTCGCCAATCTGTTAGTATGAAAGAGCCAACAACGCAGCGAAAATGCTCGCAGACGCCTCACAGACGTGTCGCTGAGCCCAGAAAAATATCTAGCCTGCTAGATATCCAGAGCCGTCGCGCGACTCAAACTCAGTGATGTCATGAGGACAGCCAATCATAGTAACGCATGGGTTGAGGACACCAGGTAAATCTTAGTTTTTCTTCTTTTTTTGCATGTTTTCCCTCAGAGCAGATCGTCGCGCAAACAGTGTGCAGCACTAGTTTCTGTCTGACGTCCATATTCACGTGTTGTGTTCTCTTCTTTGCTGGGGCGCAATAATTATTTATTTATTTATTGCGTGTTTTTTTGTGACAAAACGTGGTTTGTAGACAAGATAGAATCGTTTGCTGACAGAGTTGTTGTCCGCTCGTTATTTATTTGATTATTTTCAGGATTTAGACCGTAACATAGTACTGAAACAGCTCTCACTGAGTCACAAATGATTTGCTCTTATCATCCGATCGTGGTTGTATCCCTATGCAGTGCGTTGTCAACTCGTGTCGTGAGTTGTGGATCAATCACGTTGTGTTGTGTGGTGTGAACAGCTAAACAACTTGAACACTCCTGATTTCACTGAGAGCAAGTCATGTAGTGTGAACCACACAGTTCAGCCTGATGTTTTAAAATCATGTAGTGTGAACAAGGCATAACTCTCATTCATTTCCAACTACATGTCAACGAAGTCTCATTAGAGTATTAGTAGGCTGTTAATTAAGTGCAGGCCGCCCATATTCATATGGTTGTTCAGTTACATATTGAGAGCAAAAAAAAAAAAAAAAAAGACAGCAATTGAGACATAGTCAGAAATACCATACTGATTGGGGGCGCTTTGAGAGACCAATCTGCTTTGACAATGAGCCAATGCATATTGTCATGCGATAATTGCAGCTCAAGCTTACAATGAGAAGAAGGTGCGTCGCATCTTTGTTTTTCGGTGAGGAGCCGAGCTGAGCCCATTGTTAGTGGTGGTCCAACAATAGTGACTTCCCTTTCAGTTCGGTCACATTCGACGTAGGCGATGTATTTGTTGAGGAGGAGATGGGACAGGGCTTAGGCCAGGGAAGTCCACTGCTGTTCTGCGTGACCCACTCAGACATTCTTGGATAACACTGGGAAAGTGTGCCATTTCGGTGGAAAGGGAGATGCTGTGGAAGCCGCAGGGTCTCAGGATTACGCGAGAGTCGGCCTGCCTGAATTCCAGGCATGATTCGTCGACTGAAAATCCATGGAGGTCCCCATTACCATTGTGTATGAAATGTGCTAAACTTACCTTGCCTTGCCTTGCTTTACTCTCTGTATTGAGGCCACAACAAGCAGGACAACTGTTTTTATAGATAGGATTTTTAACTCTGCTGCCTGCAATGGTTCAAAGGAAGGTCTCTGCAGTGCCATCAGCACCAGAGATAAGTTCCAATAATGTATAGAGGGGGGGGGGTGAGGTGGATTCAGTCTCATCTCACCGCTCAGAAATCTGACGATCAGGTCGTGCTTCCCCATGGATCTCCCATCAACTGCATTATGATGTGTGACAATATAGGCATATAGGCAACATACACTTTGAGGGTGGGTGGAGACAGCCCTCGCTCCAACCCATCTTGCCTCAACCCAGGGTGCTCTCGCAGTAGTGATGGTGTCTGACAGCTTGTGGTAGATCACATAGAACCTCTGCATTCCGTCCAGGGACAAGACATTGAGTTTCCAGTGGTCTGGACGTGGGTGCCATACGGCTGCAAACACCACGCTCTCTTATGGGAGCAATGACCGTCTCCGCGACTTTCACAAAGATGCAGGGCGACAGGGACAGGCCAAAGGGTAGGACTTTGAACTGAGATGTTCAACATCTCGAAAATGAAGTGTAGGAATGGCCTGTGTCACGGGAGGTGAAAGCATGCGTCCTTCAGGTCGATCTCGAAAATGAAGTGTAGGAATGGCCTGTGTCACGGGAGGTGAAAGCATGCGTCCTTCAGGTCGATTGCTGTAAAACCAATCTCGGGGATTGATGCATTCGAAAATGTGTTTCTGCATTAGCATCTTGAATGGAAGCTTGTAAAGGGCCTGATTCAAGACACGCAGGTCCACCCCTTTTCTTGGGTACAATGAATTAAGGGCTGTAGAAGCCGGTCTTCATATCGGCTGGAGGGACCAGGTCTATCATGTACTTAAGCAGTAGGGCTGTGATCTCCACGAGCATGACAGAGGCATGTTTGCTCAGCATTAAGTGAACCTGGGCAGATACCTGAGGAACTGAATCGTATAGCCGAGTCTGATGGTAAGGAGGAGCTTAGCTTGACAGACTGGGAAGTGCTTTCCAGGCTTCCAGAAACTGAGCCTGGGGGACTAGGAGCACTACAGATGTACTCGGGGTGGGGCAGGGAGGTGGAAGACAGGAACCCGGCTCAGAAGGCCTGGGGGCGGTCCGAAGTAGGTTCTCAGTATGCAATGCAACACTTACCTGTCTCCACGGGTCGGCAGGGGTTGCGTGAGAAGGCGTAGTTGTGTCCTCAAACCATACCTGGCTGCTGGCGATACAAGAGGGGGCTGAGGGTCGCACACTGCCAGCCTTGCCCTTTTGGGATCCAGAGATAGAGAAGCTACTTTTACTGATAATTTGTGTATCACTGCCTGAGACGCAAGTGGCAGAACAGAATTGATTCAACAAAGATTTCTCCACATGGCCCTCCTCCGGGGAAGAGCAGCTGACTCTGGATTGCCCGTCTCAGGGCTGCTGAATCTTCCTGCGAAAGCTCAACATCACAGAAGAGCTGGCTGTGGCAGAGTTTTTTTGTTTTATTTTATTTATTTATTTATTTATTTATTTATTTATTTTTTCGCAGGGAAAATTCTCAGGTAGCACATCTGGGAAAGCTCTTGGGTCACCTCCGCCTGCTTCTGAACTGTGGAGAGCCGCTGGGCACAGTCTCAAAGTGTCACAGAAAAAGGCCATCTAATGAGATGGGAGAATTGAGAAAGCGAACTTTGGTGATGCCTCTGCAAGGTTTACCCAGGGCTACCGGACCACCAGGATGGACATCGTCTGGCCGAGGGCCAGTGCTGTGACTTTAACCATGGTTTGTTACCATGCACAGCTCAACCCTGACTCAGAACTATCCTAGTGCATTATATGTGTTTTGGACTTCCACTGTACTTGCATGCCATCACATGCAGGGAAGAGGTGGTCTGCAGTAGTACAGCCACCCCGTCATTGAGGGTAGTGAGAGAGGAAACACTTTTTCTGCAGATTATGACATGTTTGGCTTGTCATATTGGTATTTTGTCATATTGTAAATTCTGAAAAAGTTTTTCACACACATCCAGAAAGGCATGGGGGCGGGGCAAGGCAATTATTCGTCACACCGTTCCCCCAGAGTAACCCGGGAAAGCATGGCTGTCAAGCCCTGAATCCAATTCAGCATGGGCACACACACCATAATAGTAGGAAGCTCAGTGTCATCTTCATTTGCAGAGCCTAACAGCCCTCTCTCTGATGCAGTGATTGACTTCTGATCCTCCCCTGGAGCCCCGAATGAAATGCTAGGTCCCTCATGTGAAGGACCTGCAATCCGGAAGCTGCAAGGCATGTGAGACAGTGAACATTGCCATCAAACTCGACGGGACATGGCAAGCTGAATGCTCAAGCCCTTATGAGAAAGGCAAGGCGAACAACATGCTGACGTGGTCATGCTCTCATGAGAGAACATGAACCACCCACGAACACAGTCTCAACATATTTGCCATTTGATGGAGGAATGGGGGGCTCAAAGAGATTGGTTGTTGCCCTCACTGTAATCCTCAGGTCACCCTATCTATTTGGTGAAGTAGCCCTTTTCTGGTGCACCAGAAGAGAAACTAAATCGGGGTATAGATGAGGGGACTCCACCTTGTTTGTGGCACTTGAGTCTAGACCGTGCATCTAGACCACTGACAGATGTGCGCTGGATTGCCGTGACTGCTGGCATCTCGACGGTACATTGCAGCTGAGCAGCACAAGCATTTACGAGAAAGGTGAGACAAACAACATGCCGACATGGTCATGCTGTAATGAGAGATCATGACCCACCCATGAACAAAGTCTCAGCATGCTTTAAGCCCAGGCATGTGAAACAGTGATTGTGGCCATCAAATGAGGATAGGAAACGACCACATCCAGAAAGAAACGGTTTGAAGGACATCTTGAAAAAGATGCAGTGTCAAACCGTGTATGCTCTTTCAGGAAACTGTTCTCTCTGGTCGCGAGCATACAGGGTCATGGTCGTAGCTACACAAACAGGATGATAGTGCAAGTCTGATGTGAACACTCAAATTCTCATTGAAGGCGCTACATTCGAGCAGTGAAAACAGCTGTTTTGCTCTCTGCGAGATCATGGCCAGCACTTTCTTTCGCTCTTTAATCCAACACCAGCTTTAAAGACACGTTCTCCTGAAGAAGCAGACTTGTGTTCTTCTTTTTAGAAGTTAAAAAAACTCTGATAATATTGCAGAGCAGGAACAGTACAATCACTCGGATCCAAAGCGAAAAGCAAAGATGCGATGCACCTTCTGCTCATTATATGCTCACGCTGTGAGGCAAAGCAGCTGATGCAATTATCGCATGCCAATGTTCATTGGCTTGTTTTATTACACTCAAAGTAAATTGGTCTCTCAAAGCTATCCCAATCAGTACTGTTCATCCGATTATCCAACTACAGTGATACTACTTCTTCTTCTACTACTACTTCTACTTCACATGAATAATAATCTCTACTACAATAATCTCTACAACGGTAACTTTTAAAACATGTTATCTTCAAAAATATGATTCAGAAACTTTGCTGTGGCCTTTCCCTGGCCACTGACATGAGCAGGCGAACTTAGTCTGGAAGACTGATGAAGGCAGACAGAAGACTGGATATTGAATTGGCGATCTCAGGTGAGTATGCTCAGGTAGAAATTCAGGTTGGTAATCTGTACGTCTATGTAGAACTGATGAGACCAGGCCCTGATGTGAGGGTGATGCAAGTATATAATAGACTGTGTTGATAAAGGAGTGCATGTGCAGGGAATCGGTATACTGGTGATGGTCTGCAGCAGATGTGGGGATCTGACTGAGTGCAGGTGGGAAGGATGCTGGGAAATGTAAGTGGACTTTCTAAAGTGGACTATCAAAATACATCTCTAAATACATTCAAAATAGAGTCTTTAGGTAACTGTGTTTGATTTCACAGTACGCAGTTTTAAACACACACTTGCATTTAATATCTGTTAGCACAAGCTCCTTTTCTGCTTCCATCCCGGAAGAGTGGAGAGGACAGACGAGGGAGGATCAACATCAACATCGAGTGATGAATGTCTTTAGACGGAAGAGTCATGCAGGATGTCCTTGACATTAATCAAAACTTCTCTCTCTCTCTCTCTCTCTCTCTCTCTCTCTCTCTCTCTCTCTCTCTCTCTCTCTCTCTCTCTCTCTCTCTCTCTCTCTCTCTCTCTCTTTGTTTGTGTGGTGAGCTGGGCTGTTGTGGCATCTCTTCACTCATGTCCACTGATAGTGTCATGGGGTGACTAAAAGCGGAACCTTATTGGCGGAAGTTGTGTATAGCCCCTTTTCCACCAAAGCATTTTGAGAGCCGGTTCGGAGCCGGTGCCTGCGCTCGAACCAGTTCTTTGTGTTTCGACAGCCAAAGAACCGGTTCGCGGCTGCGAGAACTGGTTCCAAAGCGGCACCAACTCTTTGCTGGACTAGAACCGTTCTTTTAGCACGGCATGTTTACGGGGCGGGTTTAGATGCGTTCTTCTCGGTTCTTTTAAACATATTTTCTGACCATCGTAAAGCCAGGAGAAACTGCAGAAACACGCAAGCGTTTTATTTATTTATTTTTTGAAACATAAGCAAAGAAGAAAACAGTCACGATATAGAATAAATAAATGGAAAGAAAAAAGATACAAGACAGGGGTACATAACTTATCAGAAAAGATTACATATCAAACGAAAAGATTAAAAGACTTACATATTTCAATTGTTTTTAAAGTTTTCTCGGTACACGAGTTAGAGATAATCCCAAACAATGTACTTGCAAGCGACGTGAACAGTGACGTAACGACGTCGTTCCCTGGGCGCTCTAGTCAGTGGAAAAGCAAACAGGTTCTGAACGTGTTCGCAAGTTGAACCAGCTCCGAACCAACTTTGAACCAGCACCAGTTCCGAACCAGTTCTTTTTTCGGTGGAAAAGGGGTATATGGGGAATGCTTCCAGTGAGACAGGGGGGCGGTTCCTGGAAAACAAGGAAGTAGGGAGAAACAATGAAGTAGAGCAGACAAGCGCGATTGTTGCAGGGCCGTTCATAAGGGGGGAAAAAGGGGAAAGCTTTCTGGGGCCCAGCCGCTAGGGGGGGCCCATGCAGTCCAACGATAATTATGTTCATCCTAAATATCAGGTTACCATATTTTCTGTTGTTGAACCAAAAAAACACCATTAATTGTTAAAAATGCATTTTATTTAATGCTGCTTAAGTAAAATGTAGCCAGTGTCATTATGAAACATCCCTCTCCTGAAAATGAGTCGGGTTTTTTTATTTTTATTTTTTTTTTACCTAACGTCAAAACCGCTAGTGCTTCGCGACAGTTTGTGGTCAGCAGAAAATTGTCAAGAACAAAATAATTAACTTTATATTGTAGCAGTAGTACATTAAGTTGGTATGCCAATGCCAGTTAATAAATCAGGGTGCCAGAAGAGAAAGGAGAAGAAGAGGAAGCTGGCAAGGTCTTTAGACCCAAACAATATTCGACTGACGAACTTTTTTCAGTCAGCTCAGAAACATATCAGTGCTCCCAGTCAGGCTAACGATAGCCAGGAGGGTAGGCTATTAGCGACAGAACCACCACCAATGAATTGCAAAGATGTTTTGCATTTAACCAGAGGTGGGTAGTCACCAAAGCTGCATTTCACGTTTCTTCGTTACATTTACTTGAGTATTTTTTGGGGGAACATTTTACTTTTAAGTGTAGCTACATTTGGCTTTTTTAACTCGAGGACATTTCTAATAATAAAAAAAACAACCTTTTACTTCGTTACGTTGGATGACGTTTCTCTCGTTTCTTTATTTTTATGCAACACGTGTTGTTGTTAAATGCGTTTATACCAAGCAAGCTGTATTTATTTATTTATTTATTTATTTTTTTCTGGGCATAAGCGACTCTCAATTCACAAATGAATCACTCCTTTGAGTCGATTCTGTTCAAACACTTCATTAAATAAGTTGGCAGATCTGTCTAAATCGGTTCGCGAATCAGTTTGAATGATCTGTTCAGTTTCCTGCACGCACTGAATCGTCTGACTGAAGCGCTTTCAATTCACACACTCGACTCGAAGTCGTCTAACAGGAAGATTTGAACATGCGTTGGTCAAGTCTCTGTTAAATGCATGATCCCAGTTAACAATTTTAAGTTCTGGGAACGTTAGTTTTTGGTTATAAAAAGAGAACCTAAAAAATAACCTACAGGGAACGTTCTTAGAACGTTCGTATTTGGTTCCCAAAAAAAAAAATAGTCAAATAGGAACCATATGGGAACATTAAGGGAATAAGAACATTCTGTATTTGCTGGGTTAGTGTGTGTGCGTGTGTGTGTGTGTGTGTGCGAGAGAGAGAAAATACACATGATAGCATGATAGATTAGCAGATTTGCGGAGGGCCCATTCACTGGACCTTTTCAGGGGCCCAGTCATTTCTGTGGACGGGCCTGATTGTTGAAACACAGGAAATCACTTAAGGAGATAAGTGACAGTCTTCTTTCACTGAATATGATATTGGGAATCGCTGCAGTAATATTGGGTGGAAGATTCATCATTCTCTGTTTGTTTCTTGAAGAGGTCCTACCCTTCGAGTATTCCATAGCCAGTTGGGTCTTCAGGTCAACTGGGAGAGAGTATTCTCGCCTACGGGCTGAGTATCTCTTTTTCAGTTTGGAGAAGGACTCGGTCCAACACGTCTCTTCAAGTAAGAGTGTGTTCGGCTGGTGTTATTAGAAGTGAGAAAGGGTCCCACTGAAAGAAACTTTCAGAGGCCCCTGGGGCACATGGCAGACGCAGCCGCTTGGCTTCCTCCATATGAAGACCGCTTCAGCAAGCTTCATGATCGAGTCCTGAGGTGACCATGGCAGAGTGGCACACCCTGTGTGACAACAGATCACCCCGTCCAGCTGCCAAACCCTCAGTCTGTGATCAGACCTTTCGTTTTTCCAGGCCAATCTGCTCCTAGAACGGGGTCGACTATCACAATCTGAGGGGCAATGCACAAAAGGCATGCTTTAACGCAGGCCTGGGTGACCTACACGGGACGTGGAGGTTCAGGTGGCTATCACATGAACATGTGGGAGTTACCATCACTTCTGTAAGCACCCCCTAAGGAAAAAGGTAGTTTGCTTATGCATTAGAAGTGGAACCTTTTTGTTGAGTGAGTCTTCTCTCCGTGAGGAGATTCTGAAAGATGTTTGTCTTTTCAGTGCTCTTTTTTCCTGCAAGTTGGGTGGAGTAGGTTAATTAATACTGCCGTGCAAAGGCAAAAGACCGTAACTTCAATTTTGGTCAAAATGAGTTTTTGTCATATTTGGAACAATGGACATCAGTTTTATCATGTGGACAAATATCTTGCGTCAATTTTGTTATTTTCTGCTAAAAATAAGATGTTGTTTTTGCCGTAACTTCCAAAAGCAGAGTGAAAGCAAAGGCAGAAGCCCTTAACATCAGTTACGGTCTTTTAGCTTTGTACCGCTGCACTCTAGAATGCCATTATTACGTTACGGTGAAGTTAAGGTACTCTGCCTTTGTTTTACCCACCAGCAACGCGCTCCAGCGCTGAAGTTACGGTGTTATTATGCCTACATGTAATTGAAGAACTTTTGCCACATGCATCAAATAAAGTGAAAACAAAATTGTACCGCTGTTGCAGTGATAAGTAGGCCTACAAGTTTTCTCGTGCCATACAGGATGGCAATCTGACAGTCCACTCACTGACAGAAAACAACGCGAGTAACGTTAGGTTGGGACGCTTCACAACGCCTCACGACACACCTCCCCGGGCGAGGAGAAAACATTACCAGACACACCAACCCAGCAAATATAACAGATCGCAGCTTACCTTTTTTTTAAACATGGTCAAAATCCATGGAAAACAACATTCACTGAGAAGAAAAATCCATTTTTTAAATCCATCATTTGCCGTTTGGCTAGTCTAATCAATCAAAGTGTAAAGTTGTCCGGTAACGTTAGTTGACATGCAATTTTAAGTGTCGCTGTAGCTAGTATGACCAAAAGTCCCGTTTATACCAACCACTATGAAATTGTCCCGGCTAAAAAACAGTAAAGCTAAAAACTAAGAGCTAAAAGACTAGCTAGCACTTGGTCACTGCTGTTGTCAGAAAAACAACAGACGTGAATTAAAGGTTGCGTTTACTTAAAGCTGGTAAAACTCGTGGTGCATTCATAGTTGTTGTAAAATATCTCATCTGTTTTTGTCGTTTAACATATATGCATAGCTTTAAAAAAATAGTGATTATTTCATATAAATTATTTTAAATAAATTATGTTTTATAAGTCAAACTTACATGTACAAATTCCACCAATATTACATTTTACTAAAATGAGACTATGAGGGGGTACAAATTGTTTCATATTATTAAGCCTACACTGGAGACACTTTACATAAGGCTTATTAGTTAATGTATTAACTAACATGAACTAACAATGAACAAAACATTACAGTATTTTTTAATCTTTGTTAAAGTTGTTAGTCCATCTCTTCATTGTTAGTTCATGTTAGTTCACAATGCATAACTAATGTTAACAAACGTTAATTTAATACAAATCAGTTTGTTGTTAGACTCCCTTCTTTGTAAACTGTCATAAACTGATATGAAGACAATCAATCCGAATCACATAAAATTTGTGAGTGAAAACTGTAGTCTGTACATGCACGTGGTTCTAAATACATTTCCATTCTATCCAAAAAAAAAAAAAAATTATTAAAACAGTTAAGAGAAAACATACACACGTCATCAGATTTAAGCATATTCCTATATGTTTTGTCAGAAAAGGGTAAATGGTATTTGAGAAAGGGCATCTACATATTACTGGCATAACCAAATCAAACCTTTTAAATAAGAAATATTTTTGGAAGGTTACCTTCCTACCTCTTAAAGTGTTATTTTACTTAAAGTACAAAAATAAAGTTTTAAAATGATCCAATACAGATAATAGCCTTCTCATTTTTTTTAATATTCTATTGATGTAAAATTAATCCTTACTAGACAGAACTCACTAAATGTTATTTTAATCCTTACATTGTTATCATAGAAATGTTTGTATAGAGTGATAAAATGGCAGAAATGGTCAATAAATTAGAAGTTAGGGTAGTTTGCCTTTGTATGACCCATTATTGTTTTGCAGATAATGCAAAGGCAGAATACATTAACTTCCGAATAAAGGTCAAAGGTCAAGTTTGAGCTAAAAAAATTTTATGTAGATAAATATATTCATTATGACAACAACTTGGTAAATTTTCAGTGTCCTACCTATCATACAATTGGCTGGACAACAAAAAAACTTTAAAGTCATTTTTCTCAGTTTCACACTCTGGTGAGTTAAGGTCTTTTGCCTTTGTAGGGCAGAATAAACCTTTTGATGTTTTTTTTCTTTTTTTTGTCGTTTTTATCGCAGTGTGTTGATTGGTGTATTGTTTATGTCTTATTATTGTAATGTGTATGATTTGTCCTTTGTTTTGTATTGTATTGGATACTAGGACCCCCTTGAAAACAAGATGGTTCATCTTAAGGGGGTTATCCCACTCAATAAACTTATGAGAAGAAGAAGGAGGAACATTAAGAGTATTTGTCCACCGGTCTATGCTGAAGTCCCGCCGAGCCAAATCTCCACTGTGGTTATCCAGTCCCATGTACAGGAAGACAGAGTTATCTTACTGAATTCATACTGACCTGTTCTGCTTACCTGTCTTTACTGAAGTCCCGCTGAGCCAGCGGACTGAGCCGAATCTCCACTGTTGCTATTCCTGTTGCTGCTATCCTGTGTTCAGAGAGACGGAGTTATCTTATTGAATCCATACTGCCCTGCTCTGCTTACTTACCTATACTGAAGTCTGGCTGAGCCGGTGAATCGAGTCGACCCTCCGCAGCTGCTTACCAATCCTGTGTCCAGGAAGACGGAGCTATTTTACTGAATCCATATCAACCTGTTGAAGCTAGAAAGACGATTCACCTGTTCCTTTTTTACTATTTTCGCCTTTTAACTAAATAAATAAACTTCAGATTTATCTTATTCTTGTTGAATTGTTGTTGTTTGTGCTGCGGGGTAGCTCCTCAGAGGGAGCAAAAAGTAAGGATGGTCGGTTGGCTGGAAGCGCCTGTGCACCCCCCGCCTGTGACAATAGCTTGACTTTAACGACATCATTCATCAGGGAAAGTGGGCTGTGCTGTGTTTCAGGTATGTACGCTACATTTTGAAGTAATTTTCTCTTTGTTAGAATTTTTGTGCATTTTTTTCAAAGATTCTACATCCAGACAATGATATATTACTTTTTTATGATATATATATATATATATATATATATATATATATATATATATATATATATATATATATATATATAGATATATAGATAGATATATATATCATAATATATATATATATATATATATATATATATTGCAAATTTTTATTTAGTAGATGCTAATAAAAAGAAAGCTAGACATAATTTTTTGCAGACGTAATTTCCAACCACTAATTATTACTCCTGCAGTGATTTTATATTTGCACTTTTCTATTCAATAAAATTTTCTATCATTACAATATTTTCTATCATTACAGTTCTGTGCTTTTTTTATTTCATTCAAAAATGAAACTTTCTATCAACAATTACTAACACTAAACAAATAATTGTGGTGCAGGAATTACAATTTTCACAAACAATAAATAAATAAATAAATTAAAATTTTCTTCTTCTGTAGAACACAAAAGGAGATGCATGAGGGATAAGACGATGATGGTTCAAACTGTCAAGCATCCAAAAGCGCCAAGTATCATACATATAGTCCATGCACTACAGTCCAAGTGTTCTGAGGCCATAAACAGTATTTGTGTCATAAACAACCGGGTAAATCCAATACTCTGAAATAAAGAAATGTGAGCCTTTAAAGGTTCTATAAGCGATGTCGGGGCAAAACATTTTTTGTCACGTACAGCAAACGTCTCCTCACTATCGGCTAGCTGCCTGTCCCCTAAACACACTGTAAAAAAACGCGGTCTCTGTAGACACAGGCTCCACAAACGGCAACAAAAACAATCATGTCTTACCCGGACCACGAAACCTAACAAACAGTGTTCCAGCCAATCACTGGCAAGAAGTATTTGAGGGTGGGTCTGGGGGTTAGTGTGCGTGCACATGAAGGGGGTGTGTGTGTGAAGGAGAGACAAGCGTCAGAGGGAAGTTTGAAAAATGCCCGACACACGACCAAAGAGACGTCGTTCTGAAGAACAAATTAAAAAGAAGAAGGAGTCGGATTTAAGAACGTGCGAAGTTCCGAATTTACATCGGTAGCAAAGCTTTTGAACGATGGCGAGAACTCCGGCGGCAGAAGGGCTTCCAGTCCGACGGTTACAATTATTTCAGGAAGCACGGAAGGGAGGGGGAGGAGATGAGATGTGGAGGAGGTAGGGTCTAGCTAGCCTCCGATTTGTTTGAAAATATTGCGAACGCCAACACCCCCAGGATCGCTTATAGGACCTTTAATGACATAAAGGAAAGTGTGTTGGCCCATTTTGCTGTAAAAAAGAACAGTCTAATTTCATCACAGCCACTGATTGATTGTTAAATAAAAATATTTAATGTATGAAAGCATGTGTACCCGGTCAGTCTATGAAGATTATGAGTTTATGCAATTTGTTTCTGACATTTCCATTTTAGTGCCTGTATAAATAGCACAGGTCTAATTAAAGCATCTGACCAACATCTGATGTAAACAGAAAATAATGAAGAAAGCCAGGAAACACTTAACCCGGTCAGAAGTTTATGGTTTATCCAGTAAAAAAAAAAAAAAAGCGCGCGCTCTGATCGGTAAAGCGGCAGATATTTCACACCACCATTTATTAAGGAGATCTCTCTTATTGGGAGGGGGTGCACAGACCTCTCCCAAATCATCTACAGCAGTAACGGCCTCCGAAGCACCACTAACTCTGCCTCTGTTTCCCACATAAGCTGATATTAGTATTTAAACATTCTCTATGATCACACTTTTTTGGTGAAAAAATATTTTATAGCATGGTTTTGGTATGTTATATAGTTCTCCACTGCAGCATCCATCTTTGTAAATGTACTAAATCTGTTTCACCGTCACTGTGTTGCCGTCATCGTGTAAGGCCCGCCTCAACGTTTCTTATAGACCATTTCACAAGATGTGAACAACACTGGCCCAGAAGCACTTCCTGTTTCAGTTTTTTAACACTATAAAAGCTGGGATAAAATACAACCAACAGAACATTTAAAACTGAATCAAAGAGTTAAACAAACATCTTTAAGATGTTTTCTTTACATGTGAAATAAAGAAAACAGTTACAAACTGAAACAGGAAGTGCTTCTGGGCCAGTGTTGTTTACATCTTGTGAAATGGTCTATTGGTGTCGCGATTTCGACAGATTAGAAATGGGCTTGATTGAGCTCTTTGCCAGACTAAATTTGGCGGAAGTTGTGTTCCCAGGCTAAGATATTACCATTGTAATGTTGCCATGTTGTCAGGGCATAACCTTGATGAACACATGGGGTCTGCCTTCAGTCAGACACATTAGAAATGGATACCAGGACTATTGTTCTATAAATATGATATATGATGTATCCTTCAATCATCTCAGCAAGGATGATTTATGTGGCCTACTGTCTGAGATAACTATTTATCAGTACAAAACTATGGGAGGACTGTTATGTAAAAGGCAAAAACACTCAACGCTCATCTATTTTTTACATATGGGCCCAGAGTTTCCACGAACAGGAAAGCACCACGAATTGAGAAATTTCCACATTTTTCAAACTGAGCCTCTAGGCTGCATTTTTTGAGCCACAGTGATTGTTTTGATACTATTGTTTCTCTCTTTGAGTTTAATAGCCTCTATGCATGAACCCTGCTGACGTGTGTTCGAACGAATCTCAGTCAGCGTCTTTACTTCCGGAAGCGCGTTCTGCAGGCCAACTGTATAGCGGCAAAACTGTAATAAAATCCGTTTTCTCAGAAACTGAGACAACGATTTTAGAAACGCTGATTCGCTAGTCGAATTTCGTACGATATGAGAGAATACTAACACTCAAAGTTGTTGATTTGGCTCGAAATATTAAATAACTTCTCTTTTTTACTCTTGGGTGACAGCTAACTGCCTCACAGTGTTGCTAACAATATTCACGTTAACCGGAGGACGTTTTTATAAACAGCAAGTGTAATTTGACACTATCTCCACCTATCGCAAAACCGGCTTCTGACCATAGACTGACGCAGCACCGGAAGTAGGTGGGCGTGCTGAGACAAATATGGAAGCGATCGTGCATAGAGCCTATTTGGCTCTCTTCATGAAAGGATCGGTGCTCTTTTAGGAACTGAAATTCTTTTTTATTATACAGTTTGTTTGTAAATTTGGAGCCTGAAAGGCATATTTTCATTCAATATTTTGCAATATTTTAAAAGAAAGAAAAAAATAAAGGCATAATGTATGTGTTTGTAATGGCATGAATAATTTTGAGAGTACTATTCCTTCAAAAAACTTTGTAATGAAAAAAAAAATAATTTTAACAATTTCAATTGAAGCTCCAGTCCACATTTTCTCCTCTTTGTCGCCATCTCTGTTCGAAATCTGCAATTGCAGTTATCAACTTTTACGTGAGTTGAACTTCGACACCCTTGACACGGCACAGTGAGGATAAACACAATGTTTGATGAGACTGTGAGGCTGTCAATCGCCGGTGTCAATACTGGTATTCAGTATCACAGATTATTCTTTTTTGAAAGTATGACCAACATAATAATTTTCACCGGAAAATGAATTGAACAAGCAAGTTTTGTTCAGGTTGTGACATTGCAGTAAATCGTGCTGATTAAATCTAAAAATCGCTTATATCACACAAAACTGTGCAAATGATGATGTTCTCAAATTGTTAATGTTAACAACGTTAGCATTGCGTGACTACATCTAATGTAATAATGATTAATGAATGATTAATGACCCTAATGAATGATGTTCCCTATCGAGGGAACTCAAACTGCGTCAAATGACACTTTGGGGAAACGCCCCTCAGCGTCGCGGCTCTGAAGTATGAATGAAACTATGCCAATCTCTGATTGGTCTTGCGTCACGACGTAATGTGTGACGGCACATAGGCGGAAGCTATATAAGGACCCGGCACACATGGGATGCCAGCTTGTGTTCTTCGGCAAGCGATCTGTGTCAAACTGTCTGTCTTATTTGGTGTTGTTTGTCCCATAAGAATTGTCCTGAATTATTGCAATATGGAATCCAGTGGCTCGGATCTCGCGTTTGCCGAGGCAACGTGTAGATTACGAGTTCACTCTAAAAAGATTCTGTGACCGGGATCTCGCGTTTGCCGAGGCAGTGCGTAGATTTAAGGTCTGCATTAATAGTGGCTTGGATCTCGCGTTTGCCGAGGCAGCCTGTCGATTACGAGTTTACTCTGCAATAAAGATTCCGTGACTGGGATGTCGCGTTTGCCGAGGCAGCGCGTAGATTAGGTCTGCATTGCAATAAAGAGTCTATAGCTAGTGGCTCGAATCTCGCGTTTGCCGAGGCAGCGTGTAGATTACGAGTTTACTCTGCAATCAGAGCCGGATTAAATAAATAGACTACACTAGGCAGACTGCATTTTTTTGGGCCCCCCTCATCTATGTTATTTATGAATTGAAATCTGAAAGTTACTAATAATAGAGTAACTTTTACATAGCCTAGTCTGGTTACAAATTGGTTGTTTGTATGCCAAAATAAGTCATGTGTTGTATATTAAACACTCTATCAGACTATTTTTTAATATATATATATACATATATATTCACAATTTATGTCATTACACGGCTATATTAAATGCTATTAAATTAGCCTCATCTTATCTATTGGGAGTGTCATTAAGGCAGTAGAACCATTAAATAGCCAACAGGTGTCAGTAAACTAAACCTAGTTACATTTAATCAACAAATTTAATTAAGATTTTCTGCAAAATGCAATAGCTTATAATAATAGCAAATGTTGTAATTAAGAGCAAGAAGGCATCATCAAGACCAGTTAGAAACTGTCTAATAATAATAATAAAAATAAGGATGGAGGATTTAAATGGAATTATATGGAAAACTAAAGGTATTCAGACTATTAAAGACTTGTATATGGATGCAATACTTCTTAGATTCAAGAATTGTGTGTGAAACACCAGATTTCCTCAAAACATTTTTTTTTCCAAATATATTTTAATATAATATATACAAGGGACATTTGTCAAATTATTATTATTTAATAATGTCTAACAGAGAGTCTGCTGTAAACAAATTAAATGCATGGAGGACATTCAAGATAAGAAGAAATAGAGGAATTTGAATGGACTGAAGTAGTTGCAAAAACAAAATTTTAAAGATTCAGCAAAGAAAACACTCAGCCATCACTGAAATACCATAGGAAATGAATACGGGTCTTTTTAGACCCGGCCATGTTGCGCATTAGAAGGGTTGCTATACAAAAACTATTTTTATTCAAAAAGTAAGAAAGGGAAAATAAAAATAAGGATTTGTGATGATCAAAAACAAGTTAATTGAGGAATACTGAATGATGAAATTAATTTCTTGCAAAGATATAGAAAATGAAAACTCAGTCGGGTCTATTTAGACCCATGTTGCGCATCAAAGGGTTAAAGCCATCCTTCACCCTTGGCCCGGCTATCTGCCTAAGATGCCATCCAATGTGGCACGGCCTATGGTTCTGCAGGTGTTTCATCCTCCACCCCTCGTGATGGCGGATGAAGAGAGACTTCATTTGCTCTGCCCTGTCAGAGCACTGAGGATCTACATTTAGAGGTCCTCTTCATGGCGTAAGACCAGTTGCTGGTGTGTTTTGGGTCCCCCAAGATCCATATTAAAAAGTGAGGTTTAAACACAATGCAATGTATCCCGCACCTAAACATGAGGACTGGTTTAATCATGTGGCACAGACTGGGGGGAGGGGGCACAAATCCGTGAGTACGGATTGCGAAAGAGTGGGCACGGTTTATGAATTTGTGGGTACAGATTGCAAAAACTGAAGACACGGTTTACAAATTTGAGAGCACGGAACTCATGGGTACGGGTTATTTATCCATGGGCACAAATTGTTAAACCGAGGGAATAGTTTAAGAATTTGTGAGTACAGTTTATAAACTGAGGGGATGGATTGCAAAACCGTCACCACAGATTGTTATTCTGGCTGGTTATGTATTTACTCAAATATACTTTTTGTATATTTTTTACCTCAAAAAAAGCTATGGACTGCAGCTTTAAATGTATTGTAGTTTAAAAGCATTCTATTATATTAGTCCTATATAAGCACATTATAGGGTAAACAAGTTATTCAGTGATAAAATGCTGTCGGCAACAATATTTCTAGCAGCACATGTATTTTCTAATCCCTTTAAATTTCAGCAGCAAATCTTCATACTGTCAAAGAGTGTCAAGACCATATCAAGCAGAGAAAATCCAACCCGGAGGAGGGCAGGTGGAAAGAAAAAAAAAGTGTGCCACACTGTGCATTCCCTTGAACACACACTCGTGGTGAAGGGGCTTGGCCAGGGCCTGACAAACAAATGACATGAAATGACAGACATTGAGGAAACACCTCAGCACGACCTGATGCTAATCGGAGCAAGACTGTGGATGTGGCAGCCCTGATATCACCTATCAGCACTGGAGGCAACTCATATGGAGAGAACACTTTACATCCTTGTCATTTTGAACAAACAACACCTCCAAACACCAGATAGGACACCATTGTCAGCTCTGTCTGATCTGATCTGTCCATCAATCGGTGGTGTGTGAGTGTGTGTGAAAAGGGAATTAAGGGAAGGAAGCTGGCAAGGGTGAATAATAAGAAAAGCACAGATGCTAGACGTGCCCGCCTGTTCATAAACTAATTAATCACAAAACTTATGATACTGTCTGTAATGTAAGGATGATAGCACTATTTTTTTTTTCAGACCAAAACTACGTAATATCTAGGCCATTTTCACTGTATTGGTACCAGATGGATTAAATTGAATATTTTACAAGTGATACATTTGTACCTATCACCAAATAGATCTGATTTGGTTTGTGAAGTGACGTGAAGGCCAAGTTAGGCGAACCATACTTGGAATTTGTCATCTTCATTTAACCTACCCAAGTTAGTAAACACACACACACACACTGCACCAGGAGCAGTGGGTTTTCAAGCAGTTTAAGACCATTTACAGACTATTAAAGACCCTTTTTTATGCCAACTTTTAATAATATTAAACAAACAAACAAACTAAATGTTTTCATGACTTCTGGTAGGAGACAGTCTCTCTATTTGAGCTTATTACTTCCTGTCACTTTCTCTTTGTGTTCAGGTGAGCTGAAGGGAATGTAGTTCTACACAATTGTTTGCTAACATCATTTCTTTCCTCTTCAAATTTTATTTCTAATCATATGCATTAATCGTGATGCTAAATAAACCAATATACTGTTTATTAATTAATACTCCTTATGAATATGTATAACCCTAATAAAACTCTGAATAGTTTTATTGGTTTTTTATGCATGAATACATTCTTATCTTGACTTTGTTGTGCATTAACCATAAAAATGTGTGACCATATATTCATTTCAATGTGAAAAGGTCTCCTCATTTGCATGCAGTGGTGATTTTGGGGCGTTGGTGGTTTGGGGTTGGGCCCTGCTTGCGACATGCAGCATAACGTGTTAGTGTGTGTGGGTGGCCCAAGTGCCTCAGTTAATTCAATCATCGCCTCCTCTCAGCTTGCTTTTTTTATTCCAATTTGATTAGCAGAGCTAAAGCCATCACGATTTCACCCAGACAAAATGAATGCTTGTATTAATCCTGCAATTTCCATTTAAAATGGGGAGCATTGACTTGATTAATAAGTGGGCCGATACTGAATAATTACGCTGCAAACATCGGCTATGGGTGAGAGCGCAGCTGGGGTTGCTTACAGATGCCCTATGGGATCTCAGAGGGGTCAAACCAAAGCATTGGCCATGACTGAGGTGATGAATCAGTTAGCCAATCTTTTCGACAATTAACAATCTGTGGCCCCTGTATTAATTTGGTGCTCCTGGAGTGGAGCCTGGTCAGATGTGTCAGGGTCAAGGGTTAGAGGTCGAGAGCACAGGTCAAGCCTGCTGATTTGCCCTGGAAAAAAAATCAAAAGAAGAAAATAAACACATTACGTCGAAATGCATTACCCAAACGGAGCCTACCGTATCAGATGGTTTGCAAATTAACTTTCGGATATGAAGGGGTGAGCTGAGAAACATGAAAGAGAACGTTCAGAGAACGTTTAATTAGTGGTGATCAATCTAGGTGCGCTGTGTTTGAGCATTCAATAAAGTGGAATCGATGGCTGCGAGGACAAACAAAGCAGGTGTTCTTAGAGGAGGGATTATAGGTTAACATTTATTCGGAAGAGATATTGTAATGCTCGACCTGCTAGATGTAATATTAAACCGCACAATCCATCGCCATCCATTACAAGTGTCCCATTGATCCTCCGCCCATCGACATTTTCTTTGCTGAGGTGCGTTTCGTTCCATCTTGCCTGCTTTATCGAATGCTTCCTGGCTTGTTTTGATATGCATGTTGTAGATGGGCTGCTCTTTTGCACACCACATGTGTCTTCACTGCGTTGAACTCTTCAGGAACCCCTTGTCTTACACTATAGCCACCGTGAATCTATGATTGTAATGATTACAAAGTACACACTGCTGTAATGTCTCCATTCTTTCTCCTCTTAATGCCAGAGGTTCAAGCAGAGTTTAAATCTCTTCACACTTTGTGGCAATCACCTCACCAGGGTCAAAATTCAAGCTCACATGCCATTTTTCAATATTGGTGCCGTGATCGTCAGCATTATTGACCTCGACCAGGTTTTTTTTTCCTCTCATCAGAGCCCAAGCTTCAAAGATGCAGGGTTGTCTCAAGGTCAATTCTGGACAAAACAGTGCAGAGAGTTGTCAAAACGAACATTATTTGATGGTAGCTAGGTTTCCCTCTTGGGAATAGGTCAGCTTTTATGTCAGAACGAAAGCATTCCCACATGTTTGAAAATATGCTTAATGCTCCTGGGATCGTGTTTCGTGGCAGCCTCCTAAAACCTGCTGCATCGCTCATTGTTAAATGCTGTCTATGGGGGAAATTAGCCCTGACACTGTTTTTATTATGAAAACACAGTTTAGATGGGCCCAGCCTCCCAAGTTTACTCTTCTGTAAAACTATATCCTAGTGTCTCTGTGCCCCCTTTTCTTTCTCTCACTCTATCTCTTTCTCTCTCTCTTTCCCTGTGAGTGGCTCTTGCCAAATAGGGGCACATATGTTTCCCTGTAATTAAAGCTCTTGTTATACAGTGCTGCTTCCTTCAAGTAGAAATGATTAACTAATGGAGCGATTGAGGGGAAATTAATAGTTATCTCTTCCTGTCATTCCCCCTCCCTTGTTTTCTGTCTAACTCTCCCTCTGTTGAAACACTGGCACTTTTGTGCAGAGCAATCAATAAGCAGTACGTGAAGCAGTACTGTGCACAGGTGTGACAGTAGACAATTAAACGTACACATAAAAATGTATTTGGACTCTTAAGAATATATGTATGATTTAATTAATAAAGATAATAGAAATAAATGGTGGAAAAATGCATAATTTATTTATTTTTTAAACCGTTGTTAATAAAGTGCTATTAAAAGTTTGAATGAACGAATTTAATCTGGGATGTATTAAAATGTCCAGAATTGACAGTAAAGACATGTGTAATGTTGCTAAAGTTTTCTGTTTCAAATACTGTGAAGGCTGTTGTTTTGATCTTTCAATTAATTTGCTGCAAACCAGCATATTATAATGATTTCTGAAGGATCATATGACACTGACGATTGGAGATCATGTGAAAATTCAGCTTTGCCAAACTTATATCAAGAGCTATAACACATTTTGTGGGCAGTGATAGGCAAATATCTTGGCTTTCCAACTGATATTTGTTATGTTACTACGACCTACAGCAGAACATCACTTTACAGCTCTTTTAGCAATTTTTAACGTTTCATTTAATTTCGTTTTGTTTCCAATTCTGATCCCTTTTTCCCATAAATTCACCCAGATTAAACATATTTGTCTGAGCCAGCTGTTTAAGACCCGCCACATCACTGCAAGCTCACAAATAAAACAAGCAGAAAAAAAAATCCAGCCAGAAGCAAACAAAGTAGCACAAACAACATATGCTTATACTCTCATGATTTAAGGAGCGGTTCCTCTCTAATACATCTTATCACAGCTGAGTGACACGCTCTGCAACGGTGGCATTTCTCCCATCTGCCAGTGTTGAGCCTACACACTCATTACGAGGCGGAGTGAGACAGCACTGTTGCACCCTGGGTGCGTTTGTGTGTGTGTGCGTTCGAGATGAGCGAGATGGGTTGCTGGTATCGATCACTTGCATACACAAACTCACTTCCACACCAAATTCTCTCATTGGGATGTGGAGCGATCCTTCAGTGTTTCCCTCATCTCACCAGACCCCCTCCTGTCTCCACAGCTCTCAGACTCTCTCTCTCCGAGGGGTTGGAAGGTGTGGCGATATCTGGAGGATCTGCAGAGGAGAATGGGGGTCAGTCTTGTACCGGCAGTCCTGAAAAAGCCTTAAGCCTGGCTCAAGGGGGCTTATGCTGATACCTTGACCTTTCTACCAGGGACTACATTTCACACCGAAATTACCATTACCATGCGGCTCTCCCCTGAGGTCTTCCGTCAAGTTCCCTCCTCTGGGATTAAAAGTCATCATGGCATGATACCGGCCTTGCATGCTAAATGACCAAGACACATGTTAACCACGAATTGGACCCCATTCCTGGTGAAATCCCCATTCATTGCTGCTCCTAAGACTCGCCTAAGAGAGCTGATGCTGAATGGTTTGATATTTGAGCTAGCTAGGGGATGGACTTGCCAAAGTAGAAATGGGACTCCAAGATGGCCATCAACATGTAGGCCAAAGGCTTTTGAAACTATATGTTTATCCTAAGTTTATCCCAATGCAATGGCAGTTCTGAACAAAATGTATATCATAGTTACATTTGCGGCACATTATTATTTACACATCTTATTTATCAATTCAATTTAATTTAATTCAGTTTGAAAACAGAACTGTATTATGAAATAATGAGCAACAAAAGTGTCTAATAACAATGGTCTAAAAAGTCACAGTCTCATATTGCCTGTGCACTTGGTAAAGTGACCTTGGGTTTGTAAAAGGCACTATATAAAATAAACGTATTATTATTATATGATTGATCCACATCTCTGTCCGCAGCATTTTTTTTTTTTTTGGAATTGCACCCATTCTTATAAAATGTTCCCCACTAGTTAAGTTAAAACAAAGTATGCTTCTCTTTATGTATCTTTGATGTTATTCCATGTATTTTATTTATTTTACTGTTTTAAAATTCGGTAGTGATGTATTTTAATTTATTGTGTATTGTGTTCTCTTTTTTTCCGCAAAACTTTTAAAATGGCTATATGAACAAATCAATACAGATTATTCTTAAAAATGTTAAGGACTGCATTTTGCTTACTTTGGCTAGTTGTCTGGCTTTTTGTTCTGTGAAGCTGCTTTATAAGAATATTTAAAAGTGCACAATATTATCGTACAGTATATTCCAGTATAATCTGTTTATTTATTTAAATAAATAAATACACTTCTGATGCTGTTCAAGGATTCTGGTGGAGATACTATCTTGTCTCATGAAATGGTCTGGCACTTGTCTAATAAAATGGCAAGTGTGAATGTATCTTTCGAGATAATCTGTTAATATATTGGCACTGACTTTAAAATGGTTGGTTTGTTAGCTAAGGCTGATGTTGAGATTCAGGTAATGACATCATTACCTTCCTCTGGTGCTGTACAGTCAGCTGGGACGCCTCTAATGTGTTGGAAATATGTGAGGAAACGAGTGGCTGTGGGGTAGCCACGTCAAACACAAACACGCACACGCCATTTACCGCTGGTTTATTTGTCTTTAATTCTCTCCCATGTGGGGGTAATCAGAAAGCAGTGACAGCTGTCATTCTGAGATGACCTCCAGTGAGCACTGAGTGGTTGTGGCATGATAATTGTGATGGGTGAGTGTGAGTGAGTGAGAGAAACTATTACACCCCTGAGGGCATGATGCCAGTGTGCATTGGTGCCACTTGCCAGCAATTCAAAGTGACAGAGTGCCAAACAAACAAGCATATGAGCCCAGGTGGATGTGACATACAGCTATTAACACTTACTGTATGCCGTCTGAACAGAGTCCATTGTATATTACTGAATATGAGATATGTGATGTATTTTCACATTAGAGTAACGCTCACTGGAGAACAAAAATTAAACAAATTAATCTATGTTCATTTTATCACCTCATGACAAATTTTCTCAGAGTTATACATTTTGTTCGCAACAGCTCAGAGAAACTGATGTGACAAAATTGTCACCATCTTGTTTGCACAAACATCACACAATTATGACACAAATCAGTGTTCATTCATTCTGCAGATTGTAGCATCTAAAACAGCCTTGTTTCTATTACATGCATAGAGACGTTGCCATGTCCCTTAAAATTATTATTATTATTATTATTATTATTATTATTATTTTGAGCTAAGTGTTGCCATTTTTGTTGCCCATCCTCTTCATATTTCATAAGACTGAAGACTGGAGTAATGATGCTGAAAATTCAGCTTTGTAATTTTAATATATATTATGTGTCAATGTGTTCATCTACACACCAGGAGTGACTGTAATCTGACCCACCTTTATATACCAAGAGTGTATACCAAGCATGCATTCTCGGCACCTTGTTGTATAGCAGGACGACATACACCAGACAGGAAAACTGCATTGAAAGTTTAGGATAGGTTATGTGTGAAGGACGCCATATGAAGGACGGCCGTATTTCCAAGGATATACTGTATGATAATCAGGACACCGCCCTCTAGGTAGACCATCACTGTATTACAAGGATGTTTTCAAGCGTGATTTTTAAACCACTGGTATAAAGCTAGTTTCCTGGGAGTCACTTGCAGAAAATCTCAGCGCATGGTGGACCACAGTAAGTGATGGAATCCAAAGGGGAGAAGTGAAGAGACTCTGGCAGTTGAAGGACAAAAGAAGTTGCAGGAAGGAGGGGAAACAAAGCTATGACTCCAACCCGCCATCCAGCTTTGTCTGCTCAAAATGCGGCAGAGACATGCCATGCACGGATAGGACTGCTGAGCCACTCCAGATGTTGCCTACAACAAGATTAATTGAAAAAGATAAAGAAGGTGCAGCCATTGTCTTGATATGTTTGTCAAGGTTATTTTGATTTGGATGACATACATATAATGTATGTATACAAATGAAATGAGTGTCACAATGGTGGTTACAATCCAACACAACTGTCTGTCACGGTTATGTTCAGATTGTTTAATTTTCACTTTTAATTTGTACTCATCAGTTTCCTGTCTCCTTTGTTCTCAGTTTCCCGCCACTTTTGTCTCCTTGGTTACTCATTTGATTTGTCAGTCTGTTCATCTGTTGCCTTTTTTAATCCCTGTATTTAAGTCCCCTTGTTTCATTAGTTTATTTTCTGGTCTCGTCTGTGAATAGTGGTTGAAACGTTACCTGCGTTCTCCTGAGTTATTCTGAGTGTATTATTCCTTAAACCCTTTTGAATTTCAACTTCAAAATGACGTCTGTTAAACTACCATGTGACAGACAAAGGAAATACAAATAAACAATAAGCAGAGAGAACATTCAGAAGATTCACAGGAGTAACCACACATATAACATAGACGAGAAAACCGACAAGCAACAGAATCAAACAGTGTGTATATATACGGAGAACGAAACAAGACACAAGTAGCGCTAATCAGTAACTAAGGCAATTAACAGAGAGTAATTAAGGTCAAACTAAAATGAAACACTTGGAACAAAGACAGAGGAATGAAAACACAAGGAAACCTAACATAACCCTACTACCCCTTCCCACAAAGTACATCATCATGGCTTAAATATCTGTCCAAAGGTCTTGGAGGAGGGTGAATGTCACGGACTGAGCCGTAATGTGCTCACGCAGCGTGCAGCCTGGCGCTAATATTTAAGCTGTCCTGCTGCTATTCTCTGTGTCATATCACTGTCATTGCCGTTTGTTCTGTTTTATTCCTGGTTCACTATTCACAATGTAATTTACCACAGTGTACCATAAATGCCAGCTAGCATGCAACGTTGTATTTTGGTGCAGTGAAGTGCCTACCGGGTACTGGCATTCTTAAGTAGGAAATATTTGTGCATGACCCCCAAGCATAATATATTACACGAACTATACAGTCATTTTCATCGCCCATCTGTATTAACATCTTCTGGTAGCAATGAAAATATCCTAATTGGCTGTCAAACTTCACATTTATGTAGTTAAAACTTTGTAAGTTTCAACTCTGTATACAATTAACCTACCACCATCCCAAACCTCGGTTCAAATACCTGGTTTTGGGTGGGGAAGCCGAGGGGATATTCCACTGGGTTGAAATAGAGGGGTTTTGCGGGTGATGGGTGGAAACAATGCTCAGGTAGGTCGTTTAAACGATGCCCATTTTGGCACTAAAGGGGCCTAAAGTGTGCCAAGAAAACATCTCTCACATCATTACACCACTACCAGCAGCCTGCACAGTGGTAGCAAGGCATGATGGATGTTCTCATTCTGTTTACGCCAAATTCTGAGTCCACCATCTGAATATCTCAACAGAAATCGAGACTCATCAGACCAGGCAACATTTTTCCAGTCCTCTCTCCAACTGTCCAATTTTGGTGAGCTCTTGCAAATTGCAGCCTCTTTTTCCTATTTGTAGTGGAGATGAGTGGTACCCGGTGGGGTCTTCTGCTGTTGTAGCCCATCCGCTTCAAGGTTGTATGTGTTGTGGCTTCACAAATGATTTGCTGCATACCTTGATTGTAACGAGTAGTTATTTCAGTCAAAGTTGCTCTTCGGCTTGAATCAGTCGGCCCATTTTCCTCTAACCTCTAGCTTCAACTGGCATTTTCACCCACATGACTACTGCAAACTGGATGTTTTTCCCTTTTCAAACCATTCTTTGTAAACCCTAGAAATGGTTGTGCGCGGAAATCCCAGTAACTGAGCAGATTGTGAAATACTCAGACCGGCCTGGCACCAACAACCATGCCACGCTCAAAATTGCTTAAATCACCTTTCTTTTCCATTCTGACATTTTGGAGTTCAGAAGATTTTCTTAACCAGGACCATGCCCCTTAATGCATTGAAGCAACTGCCATGTGATTGGTTGACCTATATATATATATATATATATATTAGGGGTGTAACGGTACATGTATTCGTATTGAACCGTTTCGGTTCGAGGCTTCCGGTTCGGTACTCATACAAACCGAACGATTGCTTGGACCATTTTTCCTTTTCATCAAATGGCAAATGTAATGAAAGCAGAACGAAACTGCGCTACTCATTATGTGCTTCACGGATTATGCTTCACGGATCGTTTATCAGTTCGGACCAGCAACATCTATGCAGCGTGAGCCGATCTCGAACAAGCAATACTGTTACCACACCGCGCTTAAGAGATCCTGTAAAGAAAACATTTGAATTCGCCACTGAGGTAATAACATCGCTGCGATAACTAGTGAGAAGCATTCACATTTCTCCGTTATTAACCGTAGATTTCTATGAGATCAAACAGCGCTGTCATGGAAACCAGGAGAAACATTGTGTCGTGAATAAACTAGTAATAGCCTACTTTACGTCCACAGACCAGCAACATTCACCATGGATTTAATATAGTAACACTAACTGGAACCAGTTTGGCTGGAATGGTGAAATGCTTTCAAGTACTTCACACATCTTTTTCCAGCACTTCAAAAAATAAATATATATTTAAATGTTATTTTTAATGTGATGACCAAAACATTATTTGTTCATCCTTCAAAGACGACCCCCATTTATAAACCCGAAAGTTTCAAGATCTAGGAAAACTCACATTTATTTAAAAATATTTTTTCTTTAAACAAATAGGACATTTTCTCTGGCATTTCTTTCTTTTTGCTGTATTGAATACGTACCGAACCGTGACTTTAAAACCGAGGTACGTACCGAACCGTGATTTTTGTGTACCGTTACACCCCTAATATATATATATATATATATATATATATATATGTATTGTTTTTGTTGTTGTTTTAAGTAATTAATTCATTAAGTATTTGTGTATATATATATATATATATATATATATATATATATATATATATATATATATATATATATATATATTTGGATCTTGTCTGGGTTAGGCTTAGGGAAAGAATTGAGCAAGGCTTGTGACTGGTGCATAATGCCCCAGCATGCACACATTTCTGTTTCATTGTCTCCTTGCTAATCTGCAGGAGTGAATTTAGTCAATGCTTTGTGTGGATGGTGGAGAGACAGACAAAAGAAGTAAGGTGATGGCTTGAAACTTTCTATCAGGAGGAGAGAGAATGTATATCCACAAATCAGCACAGACAGGATCTGATGACTGGGGGTCATCTCTCAGTTAAGCGCTACCACTGAGAGTGGTTGTTGGTGGGCTGCGGATGAGTTCAACCACAAGAAATCTTAATGTGATATTGTATTCCACTGATGTTGTACTTGGAAAGCAGACCCAGGAGATGTGTATCTGTAATTGGATTGGTGTATGGAGCATACATACACACATCCACACCAACATACATATAGCCTGCTGCTACAACCGATGAACCTTGGGTGAAGTGAGCATTGTAAACGGGAAGCTAAGCCTGGCCTCTGTTATTGACCTCCTTCTGTCTACCCTCCGTCACTCACTCCATATGCGTGTGTACACTTGTCTACGCTACAGAATCCATAGCAAACCGCTCTCCCTTCTAAAACGATTATATGTCAGCAATCCCCCCAATTTGGTGCCTGCCAAAGCGGGCTGTGAACTCATCGCTCCCATCTGGAGAATTATGCAAGAAAAAATGCGGCTCTCACCTGACAGCGTGGCTCAGCCCACCGCCGCAAACGGCTGCCGGTCATGTGATAAGTCGACCCTGACCAGTTCAAAGCTGGTTCAGCGACAGGCTGATTGCTGGCAGCTAATCATTTTAGCAACACCTATGAGCAGGGGGCACTGCTCGAACGAGGAAAGAGAAAAAGTTTTCCATGATTTGCCTTCTTTCTCTCTTCCTGCTCTCCTGTCTTACTGCTGGCCTTCAGCAGCTGAACTTGGAGTGAACCTGGCTATGTTATTTATATATTTCATGTCTTCCATGCTTTTTTTTTTTTTTTTTTTTTTTGAGAAATTTGTTATTCAGCTGAGCTCTGCATTGTTCTGCAGGCCTTACCTCAATAGGTGATATGCACAAGGTTACCTTTTGAACCGATCTAGAATTATAAGCCTGAGTTCTTTCAAAGCATTTACAGGAGCGGGTGGGGATTTGAAATCTTTATTAGTGCAACAGGGCTAAAAGTGATTAAGCTGGAGTTTTTAGAAGTTGCCCATCCATCTGAGATATTTATGAAGTAATTAGTGGATCCGTCCATAAAAGCTGATCTGCAATCAGATCTTTGGATTAATGGCTAGAAGTCTATACAAGTCACAAGTAAGCAAAATTCCCAAAACTGATTTGGAATAGTTGGAAATCTGGCAATCAATACTAACTGTCTGTAACTAGAGAATGGCAGTGTAGCTTACAGCTGCACAGAAATCCCACAATTCTCACTCACTCTTTCCTCTTGAGTTCTGCATACTCTATAATGAGCTCTCTAATGGCAAGGATGGAGAAAAGGAAAGTAGGAAAAATGAAACAAGAGAGACTCTCTCCTCTGTCTTTCCAACTGCATTGGGATGGCCTCCCTGGCCGGCGTCCCATCTTATATGTATATCTAGCATGCAGATCTGTTCTAAAAGAGTTTACGGGAGGGTTTTCTTTTCTCCAAATTGTGGTTTTAGCATTTTGTCCTAACATATTCACTAATTCCATCATGTAACATAATGTGTAAATATGTTTAATCTCTCTTTAAGAAGCATTCCGTTTGCTCATGTATATGTAAGATATTGCTGTGTATTTCACAGAGCAAAAGAGTAATGTTTGCTCTCCAGCAGCAAATTAAAGAGACATGAAGCTGTATGCGGCACAGCAGGTCTCTTAGAAAAACAGCCAGTTGAATCTTATGTCTTTAAATGAGCATCTTGCACCCCACTATTGTGATGAAAATTGTGTCGCTAACATCTTTTTTATAACATATTCACTCAAAACTCACTGTGAAACTCCATCTTGTATCAGTGTGTCGATAGGCTTTCTTACAGGGGAGTTATTGCGCAACAGTGCTGGTTTTCGCCCAGAGCACAAACCACAAGTGCACAGAGACTACAAAGTTACTTTCTCAGCTTTTATTTATTTATTTATGTCTTAAGAGTGCTGTTTTATTTATTTATTTATTTTAAAGGAACATAATCATGAGAGTATTGTTCATTTAACATGCCAGCTTTTGCATCTCCTTTGCATTTTTAGTACCAGAAGCGGTGCACATATCTTCCGGCAATTTGTTTCAGGTAACGGGAGCTTTCAGGTGCAGAAAAAGGTATCCTGGGAACTGTTAGAAGAGAGAGAGAGAAAGAATGAAAAAGGTATGGGTAGAGCTGTTTAGATCATTTATAGATTCTGCTTTGCGAACAAGGTGAATATGGTGTGCTCTGCACTTGATATTGATGGCAAGTCTTTTAACAACATTTACTTACATTCCGTCTCTCTTTAAAGATAGCCATTTGTTTCAACCTACTAGACAAGGTTGTTTTTGAATGAATATTCAGACAGACTCTAGACATGCTCTTATGTTGTGCATCATCAAAGCAGTTTTGATGTTATTGTATATACAGTTGTAGTCAAGTCAAGTCACCTTTATTTATATAGCAATTTTTTAAATACATTATTTCAAAGCAGCTTTACAGAGATAACATCAAGCAAATAAAAATGCAACAAAGTTAGTTTTTTGAAGAAAATATCGCCATAAAATATAGAAAAATAGAAGTCTAGAATATAGAAAATATAGTCTATGTTAAGTAAGTTCAGTGATGATTAATTTTTGTTGTAAAAAATTCATTTATATAGGTGTAGCAAAGCGTGGCTGGTCTTGTAGCGACTATGCCACCCCCGAGTACTGGGAACTAATCTAATACAGAAGGGACACGAGTTTGTTTGCTCAGAAGAGGTAGGAGGCGCGAGTTCACAGTTAAACAATTAATTTATTAAAGAAAATAATTTAAACAGGAAAATAAATCACAATAACTGTTTTTTGGGAATAACTGGATACGACACATTGTCTCATTCCCTTCTCAGGGAACAAGGATTATAGTCATAACCCGAGACGCTCCCTTTTGCGGGAACTGCATCGTTGAAAAGGACTCTGAGGAATGAATGCCCACTAGGCCATGCACCGAAACAGGCCTGCCCTAGAGTGAAACTGACTCAGGCACTCAGCTAGGATGAGAGCACATGTACGCCAGGTGTACTAGGGAGGTGCAGACTATAGAACCTGATAAAAGTGTTTGGGGGTAGCCCAACGTCACAGATCTCCTGGAGGGGCACTCCCGAAAGGAGGGTCCTAGAGGACGCCATGTCTCTAGTTGAATGCAACCTTATGGCCAGTGGTGAATGCGACCTTATGGCCAAATGCAAACCTTGTAAGCAGATGCAATGGCCTGAACAATCCAATTACAGAAGTTTTTTTTTTTTGGATGTAGGGAGCCCCTTCTTAGGTGACCCAAAACACACTAACAGTTGGTCCGACCTCCTCCAAGAAGAGGAACTCTCGAGGTAAACACTCAAAGCTCTGACAGGGCAGAGCAAATGGAGCTTTTCTTCTTCTGCCAACACATGAGGTGGAGGATGAAATGCCTGCAGGACCGTAAACTGTGCCATGTTAGAAGGCACCTTAGGCACATAGCCTGGTCTCTGGTGCAAAAAGGCCTTAACTCTGCTAGGGGTAAACTCCAAGCAGGCTGGTGTAACTGCCAGAGCTTAGAGATCTCCCACCCTCTAAAGAGAGTTAATAGCCAAGAGAAAATACATTTTGAACCTCAAATTCTTGGGCGAAGCCGACTGAAGGGGTTCAAAGGAGGCCAGGGATAACCTTTCGAGAACCACCGCCAGGTCCCAGGCAGGAACCCTGTACCTGGTCGTCGGTCTCATCTTCCAGAGCCCCATCACTCATTGGTGCATGTAAAGCTGCAATGGCAGCCATGTACACCTTAAGCGTGGAAGGGGAGAGACCGCATAGATCTTGAAGAAACTCCAGAACTGAAGCCAATGGGCAGTTAACTGGATCTAACTCAGGTTCTCTACACCAAGTGGAAAACACATTCCACTTGAGGCCATAAAATCTCCAAGTAAACAGAGCCCTAAAACTATGTATGGTTTCAACCACCCCGGCTGATAGACCTGCATTTAAGTAATGAACCCCCTCAGGGCCCAGACCCACAGTTTCCACAGCTCCGGACGAGGGTGGAAAATTTTGCCCTCTGCCTGAGACAACAGATCCCTCCTCAGAGGAATCTGCCACGGCTGAGCTATCAGATGTGAAATTATGTCTGAAAACCATACTTGGGCTAACCACATTGGGGCAACCAGAAGTGGACTGATGCCCTCCTGATGGATCCTCTCCAGGACTCCAGTGAGCAGAGTGATCGGGGGAAAAATGTACAGGTGAAGCCTCGGCCAGGCCTGTACCATGGCATCCAACCCAAGTGGGGCTGGATGTGTGAGGGTGAACCAAAGTGGGCAGTGGGACGTCTCTCAAGACATGAATAGATCCACTTCCATCGGTCCAAACCTCTCCCATATCGACTTCACCACATCTGGATGAAGTCTCCATTCCCTGTGCCTCAGCCCCTGCCTCGACAGGATGTCTGCTCCCTGATTCTGACACCAAAGAATGTACATTGCCCTGATAGACAGTAGTTTCCCTTGGGCCCAAAAGATAATCTGAAGCACCAATCTGAATAGAAGGCATGATCTGGGTCCCCCTTGTTGGTTCAAATAAGCTACCACTGATGTATTGTCTGATTGTACTAGAACATGGTAACCCTTGATGTCTGGAAGGAACACCAAGTGGAAAACACATTCCACATGTACACAGCCAACATCTCTAAGCAATTTATATGCCAAGAAAGATAATGGTCCTGCCACAGGGCCCTGGCAAAGTGGTCGTCCATGACCGCGCCCCAGCCAGTGAGAGAGACATCTGTCGAAATGGTCTTCCGGCGACATGACACTCCTAACAGTTATGACAGTGATGGAAGAAACTAAACATGATATGGAAGAAGAAGATTTTGAAATTCTGCTACTCGAATCCTATGTTCGTGGCTATCTTTATGAGTCTTCTCAGAAGAGCAGCTGAAGCTGATGGAGGAACAGGAGTCGGCTGCCTGTCGCGGTCGAGGAGCCCGGACTGGCTCGAGCTGGGCGGACTGCTGGTGCCTGTGCTATCACTGTGTGTTACGGACACAGAGTCCGTCTGCTGCAGAAAATTTCAACAATGGCAATTTCTCATTGTTAGTAAAATGAACAAATACAAAACACAAGTATAAGCCGGAAGTCCCTCATTGACATCTGCTGTCTACACACAACTGAAACAAAACACAACATACAATCAGGCCTGTTCCTCTCTCGATCTGCCCTGTTGTCGCTCCTCCTTTTATGCTTATGCTCCTCCGTGAGAGATGTGAGACCAGTGTGTCTCAAAGGTGTCTTTCATTATCACTCATGCAACCGGCATCGCGCCGTCCTCTCACGTCCCTCGCCCTTGTCCTCCTTGCCACAGCCAACTAACTAGAAATTTTGTGTGAAATGACTTTCAAACTCTGGTGGCAGCGAACTTTATCCTTGTAGATGAAAGAGTGATTTCTCTGATGTTTTTCCTGTTCTGGATTAGTGGGTGTGGGTTGCAGAGCTGTGCAATGTGATGCATTGTGGGTGTTGTTGTCTTACATACAAATGCGCCTTTCAGTTATTTTCTGTCTTTTCTCGCTCAAGAGGGCACCAAATTCAAAAATAATTTCACATTTCGACTACATATGATCCACTTTCAATAAAGATTAATGTTGAAATGGGTAAAATGCTCCTTTAACAAAGAGTTTACTGGTGTCTGGCAAGCATGACACTCAACAATAACTGACAAAGGATAGAACCGAACAAGGAGTATAAGGCTATGTTTACACGGAAACGATTCTGAAGAGAAAATGCAAAAGTGGCGTTGCGTCATCACTTTTTAGTCTGCATTTAGACGAGCATTTTGTGTGGGAAATCCGCGTGCAAATGGTGACGCAAAAGTGTGTAAAATTCAATGTAGTATGCACTTCAGGCGGCTAGGAGTGCATACTACAACAACACCAAGTCCACGCACCTGCGTACAACCTTCACTGTCAAGCAGACTTTTGCGTTTTTACTGTTTACACGGGAACGCGGCGGTGGAGTATTTTTAAGATTTCCACTCTGGAGGGTGGTTTCACTTTTTTGCGTTTTAAGCCTCAAAAACGCCGTCGCCGTGTAAACGAAAGGCACATCCGATAAAATATTTTTACGTTTTCACCCGCGAGCATTCTCGTGTAAACAGGGCCTAAATATTCAAGGCGAATGAGGGAACTAAATAGGCAGAGGTGGAAGAAGATTAGACTAATTTGGGCTAACAAGAACAGGTGCAGACAGAATGGATGTAATCGTTACAGCGTTATAGTCTGATTAATGTAAAGCTGATGTCACGTCTTTATTTGGTGGGATTTATTGTTCTCATTTGCTTTGTCATAATGTATATCAGATCCACTTTTATATGAAGAAGTAACACACTGTGTTAAAAAAAATCTAATTTCTTGTTGTGTTTGTTGATTTCACACTGTGTGATGAGAATATAAGACCATGTGGCACCAGACAACACTGTCTCTTCTGTGTGTGCATAAATACTTATATTCCTCAAGAGTCACAGTGCCTCACATTTTATATAAATGCAACACGGCCATAGCTCTATTTCTCTGCTTTGCCTCAATTGGAACAAACTTTTCTTATTCAGTTCTCTGATAGCATTTTCCCCCAACAGCAAAAAGGAGCAGCTTAGGTCTAAGCTGAGTCTTTTATGTAGGCCACAAAATCCTCCGAGGCTGAGAGTTTAAGGAGTGGGAACATTTAGCCCTGTGCATTGAAATGTCATGCTAATGGAGTGGAGAATACTCTTATGGTGCCAGGCTAGTACGGAAAGCTTGGCTTGACCTGTGAGGCACACAGGAGTAATTAGGACATTTGAAGCCTAAGGAAGGGGGCATCTCAGAGGCTTTGACTATATGCGTAGATCCTGCAGCATGTAGATAGGTCACCATAACCTTAAAGAAGAGAATGTTAACCGATACATGGATGGCAGTTTTTTTTTTTTTTACTGTTTGCAAATGTTGTGAAGCGAAAGAGTCAAGGAGTCATTCCCTGTGTACTTAAATAAAAGTTTGGCATTTCACAGAGCACAAGCAACTTTTGTAAGACAATGTTGGAAACCGTGTGCCCCTAAACCACATTTGCTTGTTCTCATTTCAACTTTGACAGCGACACTAGCCTCAAGAACAGCTAAATGAGTTCTCGCTACATGGGATTTCTCATTTGGAGATACAGCAATATGTGCCATTCAATATTTCAGTATATGAAAATAGTTTTTGGAGGTCACACGGCACCTCTAGCAAGCCGACAGACACACAGTATATGTGTCTCCTTTATAAAATGGCTGAGAACTTTGTATGACCCTCATTTTGCATATCTGTCATTGGCAATTTGCAGCTGTAGCAGTGTCCTGGGCAATGCAGGAAAAAGAGAAAAAAGCCAATCTACAAAGATGTCAAGGGCACGCTTTGAAATGAGACAGGCACATTTCATACCCTTCTTTTTCCACCTCATATTTCAGCAATATCCAGGACTATATTACAGAATCAACTACACAATGCCACGAAATCAAACCTTCAGTGACAAAATAGTTGAGTTCAGTCTTTGTGGCTTCATAGTGTAGGTTCTTGTTTTAAAGAGGTCAAACTAGGCAAAGTGTCACAAAGTGAATGTGTCATACTGACATCTTGTCTGGACTAAAATGAGTCTTGTTGCGACAGATAGTCGTCTTGGGCCAGTTTTCTGACCCTCAGGCAATGAGTTGTTCTTTCAATACAACTTAGCTGCAGTCCACTCCACAAACCACACCATCCGACCTGGCAGGTGAATATATCAGGAACACGGACCCCAGGCATTGAGGCATACACTAGTGACAGCTCTCAATAAAACTCTTGGCGGATTGCTGTGTTTCTTTAATCTCTGTAGGGAGATGATGGCACGAAGCCGACAGACATTAAAATCCCTTCATCAGCAGAACGTGCTTGCTGATATTTAGGCGACAGCCCTGCCCGTGCTTAACGTTTCTGCGTTTGCGCACCCAGCCGGTAATTATTACCGCGGCCTTCTCGGCTTTGATCTCCACGGATGATCGTATGCAAAACCATCTGAGAGTGAGACCAGTCGCCCGTGTGCCAGGCGAAAGAAACGATTGTGATTCTGTTTTTTCAGGCCTCTCTCTCTTTCTCCATTCATCCTGTCTTTCAGAATAAGTTAATTTGTCTGAATTCCACCTTCGATGAGGTGAGTGAGGAAAAAAAATCGAAACTTTTGAAGATTTGCACAAGCCTCTCAGACATACAAAAAAAGGAGAGAAAGAGAATGAACAAGAGCTCGTTGCTAAAGAGGCATTTCATCAAATCCCACCTGCAAGTGTAAAATGTCTTCATTAGGGCCGGCACTACTAAAGAAAATACCAGCCCTTGCACAATGCCGAAGGTCTGCTCGTGACCTTTCCTTGGTTTTAATCATTGCAACTCTTGACAGCTTAATAAGTTGAAGGTGCTGGATTGCAGCCTAACTTAATAAGGCCTCACAGCCCGAGCCTTGGCCACCTATGATTGCTCCCATAAGTCTTTGCACATCTGGTGCCATGTCCTTGGGAGAGAAATATTTTCCATAACTTTGCCTCTGCTCTGAAGCCCTACTGCCGGCCATGCCTTTATTAGCGGAGAAATGATACAGTGCGTTGTGTGACACCGTGGCAGGACCCGTACGCTTGATGTCAGACACACTTTGTGACCCGCCACTGCCGGATAAAGACTTCAGCATTGCCCCCGACTCGAATATTCAACCTATTAGATATTCCGGTAATTTATAGGTGAACTTTGTAAATCATATTGTCATGTTTAATCCATCCCAGCGAGGTGTATTGTTAGACAGGATATATGCTCTCCTTATTCTGGAGTTTATTACTTTATAGATGAATTACTCTCCTTTTATGATACACATAAGCTAGATAATGCTATAAGCAGTAAAGGCAAGGTTTTATGGAGGCTTTTTTTTTTTTTTTTCACTTGCCGCCGTAGATACGGTCTGTCTGAAATAAGGATGTGTTTTCATGCAAAATTTCCCTACTACCAGACTCTTAGTCATTCAAAATAGACCTTTACAAGTGGCATCAATGTGCATTGATGAAATGTGTATCCTTGCATCAAAGGATATTTTCTGCTCGTAATATTTCCACAGCTGGTAACGATATATATATATATATATATATCATTATATACGTTTTATATATATATATATATATATATATATATATATATATATATATATATATATATATATAATGATATATATATATATATGATCTAGTGTCCTCTGCTTACACTTACCTCATATGTTTGTGATAGATAAAAAGACTAAAGTTAAACCTATCTGGAATTAATACTACCCACCTTGTCTTGGTTGTACTCTTCTTGAGACATAATTGGAATGACAATGGGACAGAAAAAATGCCAGTAACTCTGGCATTTTTACTTTCATTAAAAAATAAATAAATAAAAAATACTGTAGTTTTGTGCATAGCTGTAGGCTGACATCTGACCCTGTGTTTAGAGTTGAAGGCACAGGAGGGATTTCAGCAACCGCAGCCTCGATTTTCTGTCATCCTGGCCAGAGAGTCTTGTATCTTGGCAGACAAGAGAGAAAAACATGGGAGGGGCAGCTAGAGTGAGAAAAGGAAAAAGAGAAAAACATTAGGCCTGGAAGGGGGATCATCATTTCCCCCCTCATTTCCTCTGTGTAGAGGAGCTCTCACCTGAGAGAGAGAGAGACAGACTTGTGAGAGAATACAGTTTATGATACAATTTATTGCCATATGAGCAGAGAAAAACATCATTATTCTTTTACCTTTCATTGTCTACGGTAGGGGTTGTCAACCCTCCTGAACCAGGGAACCCCCATTCAGATTCTCAACCAACAAAGGGTCCCCTAAAAATAAAAATGGAAATAATTATTTATATGCCAATAACATTAAAATAACATTAATAACTCAGAATCAAAGGATTTAGTTCGGTTCCTTTTTTTAAATAATACTTTTTTTTCAGCAGGGGTGCATTAAATTGATCAAAAGTGATAGTAAAGACTAATAGTGATAGAAAAGACTAATATAATAATGTTATAAAATAATTATTTTTAAGAAAAAAAGCCATTCATTAAAATATATATACACTCTAAGAAATAAATCCGTAAAATAACAGAAAAAAATACTGGCAGCTCATTACCCGGACTTTGTCCCGTTAAAAAACTGACATTTTCTGTTAACACAATGCAAAAAAATTCAAAATACGGGTAAATGACCTGTAAAAGACAAAAACGGAAAAAATCCTTCAAATGTATGTGGTACATTGTACCGTAGTTTTACAGATTTTTTTTTACAGTGTATATATACTGTATATATATATATATTCAACATTGATAAAAATAAGAGGGTTACTGTAACTCAAAAATGCATTACGAGATGCTGCGGTGCTTAGCGCATTGAGAACGTCTTTAATCGTGACCTGCTGTGACTATATGTGTGTAAACACATTGGGTCTCATTCATGAAACGTTCGTAAAAAATACGAGTAAATATAAGAGTGATTTGCACATTAACACATTATTTTCCATAAAAAGTAACTTAAGCAAAGCAATTCGTTACTTTTTAGGGAGTAACACAATATTCTAACATTACTTTCAGACGTAAAAAAAAAAAAAAACTTTCCCTAACACTGCTTAAAATGTTATTTCCCTTTCAAAAAAATCTCCACGTATATGAAGTGATCAATTTATAAAAGAGAATGAGAACAAAGGTTCTGTGCTCGTCGATGTGACCCGGACATCTTCAAAGGCTGGACCCAGAGGCTCTTTCTGTCTCGTTCTTCTTCCCATCATAACCGCCATAGTCTGTCTGCCTGTTTGTCTGTCTTGTGTTCATTAGATGCTTGACCTATTATAGTTGTCTCTGTATGAGAGGTGTCTCTGTGTGTTTTACTCTCTACCAGAGTAATGAACCTGCCTCTTTTTTTTTTTTTTTTTTTTTTTTTTTTTTGCACTACCTTTCCATTTGATCTCTATTAACATCACTGAGCACTTCAGCCGAGGGTTTTTTTTTTTTCCCCACAATACAGCTGGAGATGTTTTAATGAGGGCTTCCATTTGTTCTCCACTCTTCCATCTGCACCATTATTATAACTTGTTCATTTTCCAGTTACAAACAGGAGGTTATGTGGGACTCATGGGGGGGGGGGGGGGGGTTCTTTTTTTTAAGCATTCATAATTTTTAATGACACAGATAAGATATTTATTTGTAATTTTCCATGTGTAAGTATCTGTATTTGTGATATTATAATAAAAATCCCTCATGTTTTAGAAATATTTTATTGGTGTAACATTAAGACAATTACCTCATATTTCAGCCCTGGATTTTTTTTTATTATTATTTTAATATGATGTTTAATTATTGGCACACTCCTGCACACCAATCCAGGCATTCCTGTTAGTGCAGCCATTAAAAAATTCCATAAATTCTGCTTCCATTCTGAATTCCTTTAGGTTTCTTGGTAGGTAAAATTCCATTCCCATTTAAAACTTAAACTTGTAAAAATTTGATACCACACTGCTTTAACATACAGTTTTTTATATATTTAACATATAGTTTTTCTCTCTGTTGAGGAACAAATTAAAATTGAAACTACTGGTCACTACCTCAAGGGCTTTTTGCATCACTGCTGACAGGACTATGTGAATCTTGGGAAATGTTTCATCAGTCACAAGGCATTATGGGGAGAACTGAAAGCTACATTAAAATTTTCAGTTACTCTTTCAATGCCTCACTTTTATTGTTTGGCCCTCATTCACTGACATATCCACCACAGTGCCTATCTCTGCAAAAGTTACTTTCCATTTGCCTGGTTCTGACTGTGACAACAAATCACCACATACTTTACGCCTCTGAATATTAGTTTATGTTAATAGAAGAACGAATATATACTGCTAAAGAATCTATATGACTTTAAATCTCCACCATTTGCTTCAACATATAGCTCATTAAAGAAATGTATATAATATGTATTATGCATAATGAGTTATATGCTGATGTGACGATTAATATCACAGAACAGTGTTGTAGACATGGCTGCATTTTTGCTTAAAGGAGAACTCCGGTGCAAAATGAATCTAAACAGTTTTAGAGATAAAACTCTTTACATTTGATTATCATGAAAACAAATCTCAGAGAACGGTTAACTAGGTACCAAAGTTTTATTAGACCGAAAGTTCATTTTGCGCCGGAGTTCTCCTTTAAGTCAGAGAAAAGACACATTGTAAGTGTTTACTATGAGCACATACTGTACTGTAAAACTAAACTGTCACATTCAAGTGCTTTCAAAAAATTACATCTTCCCACCCTACGAGAGTTTATGATGGCTAACGTGGATCGTTTCTTGTCCACAGTGTGCGCTCCAGCAATCTCTCCCTCATCCTGTGAGGAGCTTAGTAAACCGTCCTCTTCCTCTCAGCATGTAAAGAAGATTCTAGATCTTGTGTAAATACATGTCTTCACTTCATTCAAGGCACAACCATTCACATTCATTAGACTCCATGAAGTGCTCTGAGCTTGTAAAAATACTCTATTTCAGCCGTTGTCAGTGGGATGATAGGTAAGTGAGCACGTCTGTGGCCATCTGAAGTTTGGAATTGATTCATTTGGATTTGGCTGTGGAACTGATTGGTTTATAGGTTTGGAGGACTGGGCTTGGATTGGCGCTTATGGTCCGAACCATAAACCAATACTGGGACATGTATGACAAGGATTTCCATTAGGATTAAGTGTTTGTGGGACCTTCTTTGCCTATGCAGACATCCGACATCCGGACGATCAAGCTAAGGATGAAATACATCTTTTCCCCCGCATTTAGAAATGAGTTACAGTAAGCCCTTATGAAAAACTCCCACCATGCACTGCTTCTATGAGAGTATGATGTGTACACAAATCAATTTTAATGCAATGTTTATGTAACTTTAAAAAGTATGACTCTTAGAGCCTTACAAAAAAACATTTTCTGTAAGTATTTGGCCTGTACCTCTCGTAGTCGTATAATAGCAGAAAGGTCAAGTATTGATAGCATTTCACAGAATGACACTGTAAACATTCCCATCCGGCTCTCTCCGGTTTGGCATAAGCCTGCCCTCAGTTCAAGAAGATGGCTGACGCGGTCATTCAAGCTAAACAGCCCTTGATCACACCATCAGGAAGCTTGTTATGAAACCCGCAATGACCATTATATTTGGTATCAATCTGAATTTCTCTCAGCTCAGAGAGGAGAGTACGTGGGCCGGGGTCAGCCAAGGGACAAGAGAAGAGAGAGAGAGAGAGAGAGAGAGAGAGAGAGAGAGAGAGAGAGAGAGAGGAGAGGGAGGAAAGGCCGGAGCAGGAGATTACGAGGAAAATAAATGTAACATGGACAAGAGCTGTATTAATAGGATTATAGGCTCATGGATTTCAATACATCATCTGTACAAATAGGGGAGAGGCCAAATTTGAGAAGGGAAAAGTGGGAAAGGGGGGAGAAATCATGTTAATGGAAATTTGTCTGGACTGTGGGACATTTTGGTGGAATGTGATTGCTGTGAATAACAAGGCTGAATGTGTAGGGATGGGATGCGAGGGGTGTTAAAATAGTCACCAAAAAGTAGATATGAGGTAAATGTATTGCTCAACTATAACATATGATGTTAACTTGTTATTCTATGGTCAAACATGAAATGAGGTAAATTATTCCATAATTAGTTAAACATGCTGCTTATTTACAGTTATTTCTGGTCTTTCTATTTGAATGGATGTGATGCATTCCAGTATGCTGATATACAATCCGAAAATTTTCATTGTAGTACTCTGCTTGTCTGTGTTTGCTGAGTTTCAATAAGTAGAGCAGGAAATGGAAAAACTTGTTGTTTTGCATTCCTTTAGAAGTATATATATATATATATATATATATATATATATATAACTAACTGGACAAATTTAGTTTGCTTTCATTTATAGAATAAGAGAGTGAGATCTGCAGGCAATTAATAAACACCTAAGGTAATTTTTTTTTTACATAACAAATTACATTACTAAAGAATTGTTTATTTAATTATTAAAACATTTTGACATATATTAATTGTAAATATTAAATAATATTATATATATATATATATATATATTTTTTTTTTTTTTTTTTAATGGGAGAGAGAGAAAGGGAGATTTAAATGCATTTTTGTTGTAATCAACACATACCATATTGTGCAATATAAGTGCAGGAATGGGCTTAATTTTTATTGAACCTGGAAAATTGAGTTAACTGAACACGTATGTCTTTTATGATATTACTATTTCCATCATTACTTGTCTGCCTATCTGGCACTGTACCTAAGAAAACCACTGTAAATTTGTAAAACCACTGTGATGCCTTTTGTGGCCTATTGCTTTAGTATTGTATACAGAACAGTTTGCACGTCAAGTCATGTCAATGCCAGCATGATAATGGCAGCTTTTACTGCAAAGATATTATGCAGTGCTTGTGCTAATAGAGTACAACTGATATTGATAATAATCCCAGTATCACCCTAGCAACGGCACTTGTAAACACTGAATTATGCAGTCTCTTTAAACAGCGCAAGTGATGCTCATATTCACCCCATTTATTGTCAGCATAAGGGGAATCGTTTTGTTTTTTAGCTGTTTTATTGCATATTCAACACAGTGCCTTATAAACAATGCTTTTTGGTGCTGCCAGTGAGAAGCAGTCATCCTGAGAGAAAGACCATAAAGGCGCTGCCACCCTTGTTAGATGGAGCCGCCTTTTGGGTTGTCAAGAAACACAGCAGTTAACCTCCTTAGCATGCATTAGCCGGACCTGTGTAAATCTTATTTCTATTACTCCGAGCATGCTTTATGATAGCAATATTGCCTTCAAAAGATGGAGATAGCTGTTTCGTGTGGAGCTGTTTTTGCTTCATTAAGCATACATGGTTTTGCGGTTCAGGGGACAAGAGCCATTATGACATGACGGAGTGCATCCACAACATAATCAAAAGCGCACTTCTGCACTGTTTCAATTACTTCCCACTTTATTTTGCAAGGTAAATCCTTCTCTTTCTGGTGCTATGTGCTCTTTTATGCTTTAGGCCAGGTGCCTTTTGCAGCACTTTGCTGAGCGCATGGCGTGCCATAAATTACTTGGATGTAAGGGGTGGTATTGTAAACTCATCCCTTTTGTTGAGTCTGCCACGGAGGTGCTGGAAAACACACAGACATTTAAATCAATCTGTTGTAACACTGGTTTATTTCGTGGGAGAATGCCTCTTTAAGGAAGAAGGGAGGAGCGCAAGCTGTTAGTGCTGATCTGCTTGATTGTCTTTGTTTCACTGGCCTCCTGGTGGCTTCAAACAGCTGCCTTTCAAGGATTCAAAACTATTTTGATGATTGTTACCATTAAAGACCTAATCAAATCAACATTTGACTTGTCTGTTAGCTTCAGCTGTATCTATTAGCTTTGAAGCTAATCCATAAGCTAGTACATGTTGATTGAGTATACCTTTAGCATTTCAAGTGTGTGCTGATACTCTCTGTAAAAGTAATGAGATGAATGTGATGTAACTAAGGTCCAACACAGGAATGAAGACAAAACTAATCACTCGCCAAATAATTTCATGGGGTCGTTAAAGGAATATTTCAACCAAAATTTAAAAATATAATACTCCATTCATTCATTCATTCATTCATTCATTCATTCATTCATTCATTCATTCATTCATTCATTCATTCATTCATTCATTCATTCATTCATTCATTCATTCATTCATTCATTCATGCGTTCGGTTCGTCACTCAAAACTTAAACTAAGAAATATCTTTAAATTTTTTTTAGATATTTTTACTATTTTAAATCATTTCAAGTCTTGAGGTCCCCTGGGATGTTTGCTAAGGTCCCCTGGTTTAGAATTAAAGTCAGTGGAATCTAAAACAACATTGGACCCCATAGACTTATACAAATAAAAAGACTTTGAAAACATCTAATTTGGTGATTCATAGTCATACCTTCATGCCCAGGTTTGGACCGACATAAGTTTTGGGGTAAACTGTCCCTTTAAGCGATTACTTGAGAATCAGTCTGTCATTAGCTGTTTGCCCTAAGTTAGCCAAAGCCTGATATTTTACTGGAACCCACTCGAAACGTGAATCGGACATTAGATGGCAAAAATTATTTGAATTTTTCAAACTTGTGCCTCCCTTGCTTCCCTAAAGCACACACTTCATGCATGGACTGTGATCTGGAGACCATCCAAAATGACTGTACTGTTGGATATCATTTACAATGTCTGCGGCGAGACAAATATGTGGCTAAATCTCAAATAACTGCGAGAAATCAATGCCGACTGAAAGATATGTAGGGCTGTATCTGACATAAGTGCTTGCAGGAAGTGATTTTTTTTTCACACCAAGATACCACAGAGAGCCTCAATATGGCTAATGTTCACTGAAGTCTGGCTGTGCCTCAGAGATTTGAGGGATAACCGTCTACTGCACTTTGAATGAATTTAGACACTGATACAGCCACAGAGTGGCACACAACGATTTCAAATTTCTATGGCACAAAAAAAAAAAAAATGTGTATATATGTATCATTATACAAGTGACATTCGAGAGAAAAACAAAGGGACTTTACTGGCTCTTTGCTAATGTTTACCTAGCAATAAATAGATAAGTGAGGTTAGCAAGATCACGCTCAGGTGTTTATTCCAGAACCTGAAGGCACGTGATCAACAGACTATTTTATTGTCATTGTATTCACAATAGGAAAATAGCGCTATTAGTCCCTTTGTTCCTTAACCTCTGAAAAAGCTTGTTAGCCAGCACTGTTTGTTTTCTTTCATCTGTCTCTTTCTCTCTCTTTTTTATTCTTGTGTTAAGCCCAGCTTAGAAGTTGTGTGATGAATGAGTGGAAGTTGAGTCATTATTAAAGGTGGGAGATGATTAATAACGACCATGTGTGTTTTCCTCTGTAGTGTAAATAAAATATATCATTCACGGAATACATGGGACGGCTAGGAGAATGATTTATGGTGTGTTAAAATGCACAGAGAGCCAAAGGCTGAAGCCCTTTTCACACAACACTCTACCCACGGCCTAAAAGTGACTTAGGCTTCCTTTCTCTTTCTATTTACGTCTTTCTCCACCCTTATACGTTTCTCATTTTTGTGCTAAAGATAAATGAGCTTTCTCTGAAAAGCCACTTTACCCTCAAAATATGTTACTGCAGTAACATTGGTATCCAAGTGATAATTAGGAAACAACAAAAAGCAATATAATGTCATGATTCAGCAACACTAATACAGTAGTTCAGACTGATGGTGGACAAGTGCGGCCCCACAGAATCCCTTTTTGTAGACCATTAATATCTTTTAAAAAATATGTACACATCATGCTTTATAACAGGGGATCTCAACTCCAGTCCTCGGGACCCACTGCACATTTTAAATGTCTCTCTTATCTTACAGAGTCAGTTCAGTTCATAGAGTCTATTCTAATGAGTTGAGGATCTGAATCAGATGTGTTAATTATGGGAGACATACACAATATGGAGAGCAGTGGGTCCCGAGGACTGGAGTTGAGAACCACTGCTTTATAAGAAAGCTATAAATGGTCAAATTAAACATGCTGTTCTATTAGGGGTGTCCAATCTTTCTCCTGAAGAACCAACGCCCCGTGGAGTTTAGCTCCAAATTGCCCCAAACTCACCTGGTGGTTTTTTAGTTATTCTGAAGATCTCAAGTTAGCTGTTTTTTATTATTATTATTATTTATAGCCGGGCTCTGCAGGACAAGTTACCATTCACTTAATTTTATTGAATGTGCACTTGTATGCCTGTTTCACATTTTATATATATATATATATATATATATATATATATATATATAGACATCCAACGCACATGGATATATATATATATATATATATATATATATATATATATATATATATATATATATATATATATATATATATATATATATATATATATATATATAGACATCCAACGCACATGGATATATATATATATAAATGGATGGAAAGAAGCGACCAGCCTCCAGTACAATCCACATACCCACAGAAATTCCTCGTAAGTTTTTTAAAAAAAGCCCTATCTAGTGTGGCCAACGATCGTGCGAGCGTGTGCACCAAGAACGAGCATGAAACTGGCTGCAGTTTCTCTAACAGCCACGGGTGTCCGTAACAATAAGAAATTTCAGAACTTCCGCAATGCCCCTTTAAGCGTGCACACACACACACACACACACACACACACACATATATATATATATATATATATATATATATATAACAGCTTCAGATAATATATTATTAATGAAATAGAAGGCATCTTAGGGGTTCTTAAAGATAGTATATTTCCTTAACTGTATATTCTACACACTTAAGTACTTTATAATGTGTACATTGTAAATTAAAAGTTTCGCATTAATGTGTTGACTAACATACCAAAGCTTATGTATTATTATTATGTTGCATTTAAAGTTAATACATTTTAAATGAACTAAGTTGCAACTTCACCATTATAAATGTGCAATGAAAATTATGTTTAAATACGACAAAATTTGCAATATAAATTAGATTTAAAGTATTTTAGCTTATACATTTTAGTTCATTCAGATGTACACTTTACACATATTTCTAAAACAATATGAGTAATCATGAAATGTAGTTTAGTTCTACTTAAGTGGGCCAAACAACTTTTAAATGATTAATATAAAAATTAAATACAAATTTAAAACATTTTCATTTAATAGCAAATACGTGTCTGGAGATATTACATTCAGTGAACACTTAAGTGTATTATTTAAAATTATTCTGTAATAAGTTCCTATTATTAAAACAATATTTAAAGTGTATTTCATTTTCACAAAACATTACATGTCACTAGGAGATTAGCCTGCTATCTTAGAACCATAGATATATTATATAGCCTCATTAGTGGCTGCTTCTATGTGTTGTTATGCGTAAGCCGTCGGCCATACTGGAACTGTCAAAGACCATCTGAACACTCGAAAACACTTGACTGTGTTCAGCCGTTGTTATGCACATTTATGAATATCTATATCTGCAAGAGATTTCAGCAGATGAAAGACAAGATGAAGGCGTTAGCTAACAACATTAAAAAGTTATAGTTTAATATTTAGTTAAAACATATAAAAACACAAACCATCTTACTTAAGAAAAGTTATCCCATTTTATTCAGGAATTTAAACCTTAGCAGTCCAAAAGGGATGAATTGTTGCAGGAATGTTGCATAACATAGAACTGTTATATAAGTATCTATAATGTAAACATTACAAACAAACTCAAAGGTTTATTGTCACTGAGTTTATACAGTGCGCCCCTCTGTGGTTTATCATTGAATTGTAGGCTGACCAATGCCGGCAGTCCCAAGGGGTCAAAGCACAGCTCCTAAAAAGGACAATTTGTCTCTTCTCTCTCTCTCTCTCTCTAGTGCCTGAATAAGACACATAGTATGTGCCAATTCACTTGGCAGCACGTCTCACTTCCATGGCCGAGATATTGATTAAATTCTGTGGCCTTCTAATTTTTCAACATCAGACCTCAACACAACTTGGGTGTTTAAAAATGGTACATATAGTACCAGGAAACTACTTGAAATGTCTTCGTTGGTTTATTTGTTTTGAATCAGGGGAATATGTCGACCTGATGTGGTGTTGAGTTGATATCAGAGCTCTGTTTAGAGTATGTGTCTACAACCTTGGCCTTAAGACTTCAGAATAAATTTTACGGATCAGCAAGGCCAGTTCTGTTTAAACCTTCAAGCTACATCTCAGGGTCTGACCCTCACATTTTTCCCCTCTGCCAACAAAAGTCATCAATCACAAATACTGATGTCTTTATTTTACTGCTCACAATCAAAAAAAAACTCTCTTTGTCTCAGTAGTGCTTTTGCCAGAACTGAGAGAATACCAATACTTGTTTATGCTGTCTAGATCTGTGGGAAACTCAATGTCACTGCCTTAGTTGTGTCTTAGTTGAATTTTTATTTATTTATTTGTTTTCCCCCAAAACATTTGCCCAATGCAAAAGTGTGTCAGACTGCTTTAAGCAATGTCTTTTACCCATAGGTGGAGAGTGTTTAGATGCAACGGAATTCTTAGTGTGTTGGTTTTAACACGGGGATTTCCTTGAAGACCCTGTGCCCCCTCAATTCACATGGAGATTACTGTATTGTCATATTCTCCATGTTGTATTTTTATTTTATTTTTCATTATGTATTGTTGGAAAAGTAGGGCTCTATTCAAGAACGCAGTATGAAGTGCACAAATAAACTAAGGAGTAGCTAATGCTAAGTTAGCAATTAAACGGCTATGTGGAATGTGTTCGGGTTATGAGCCATCAGGTTCTTCAAGCACATCAATTGGATGTCAGTAGGTCACCGAGTTATGAAACAAAGCCATCTGGAAGCTCTTGGTTATGGTCTATGAAATGCTGCTTTTGTCATCATAGTCACAGTCTGAAGCTATTTTTGCAGTTTTAGGGAATTCACACTGTAAAATAATGTTCTTTTATTCATATTAAATCATTCTTTTTCTTAAAAAGAAGAGAAAAGAACAATGACAACCTTGATAAAAAAAAATATCAGGAACTTGTGTACAACATCAGTGCTAGCTTAGACTTTCTGTTCCCTCTCATTTGTATATTTCCAATCCACTCTGTTTCACTTTCCTCTCTCCTTCTCATGGTTGCTTTTTTTGTTGTTCACTAGGGGCTTGCCCTGGTTTCAGGAGTGAGATTCTGGCGCAAACCGGAGAGTGGGCCATCCTGCCGAGCAGCATGGCCCCACCACAGTCACGTTGACACACTAAAGGGGGTCGCACACCGGACGCGCAGCGCCGCGCCGCGTCGCGCAGCGCCACGTCTTTAAAATTCGAACACATTATTCTCTATGAGCGTACACACACCGGCGGCGCCATTCGGCGTCTGTCCGCGGCGCCCAGCAACGGCTCAGGACCGTGTTCAAAACCCTGCAGCGCCACAGAGCGCCATTTACATAGTTTATAAAATTTTTTAATTATTTTTGACTCAAATCGTTGGTGATGGATCCTGACTTCGCACTATGCTGCAATATACATTTTATCTTCATTTCCTGTCATTAAACATTACTATATTGCTGGCCATACACTAATGAGAAAGTGTTTGCGATACGAGTTGTCCTAGACGCGACGCGACGTGGCGCGGCGCTGCGCGTCCGGTGTGCGACCCCCTTTAGCCTCCGCCGCCTTTCAGTCATTCCTGCTTTCTCTGACAAGTTCACAAATCAGTATTTCACCTCAAGACAACACCCCTGGAATTACAAACCTGTAGGAAACCAGACTTCGATCCTTCCACTTTCTCTTTAGCCATCTTCCACAAGTGCATTTGTCGAGAAGAAACCAGAGCTAATTTTGAATGAAAACACTAGCCACTCTGAGCTGAGCTTTTGGAAAACTGTGGACTTCATATCCTTTGTTTACGTTGCATGAGGAGTGGACCGCCTTACCTGGGCTGTTAAGTTCAGTCTTACAAAATATTTAAAACGCATAAGTGAGCATAAGAAGCTTAGCCTAGAGTAGGCAATTCAAGCTATTACCCCTCCTATTGAAATGACAAATTAGAAATGTAAAACAGTCTGTCTTGGCATTAGCGCTGGAAAAGCTGCTTTGCAAGTGAGTTAATCATACGGAGAAAATACCACATTACAGCAAGTAGGCTTTTATGGCGAGTTCTTTAGCCCAGGATGCATTGCGTTGTGAGAGATAGTTGCAGTTAGTAATAGAGTTTACTGATAAGTACTGCCTTTTTGTGCATTCAATAACTGTGAGTACACTTGGGGAGCTTTGCATGTCACTCATCTGTTTGCGTTTATTGGTTTTGTCTGTTAACAGAATGTATATGTAGTGGAATTTAACATGTGGAACATTTTAGAAGAGAAATCAGTAAAACAAGAAAACTTTAAAACGAAAATAAGGAAGAGAACTGGGTTGTTCTCAGTCTATTCAAGAGCACTGTATATTTTAAGTCAACCTATTTGCATGATGTGCTGCTGAAATAAGCACATATTTATTAATTTGGTAAATATCTACAGTTACTGTCATGGTTCAAAAAGAGATTACACCTCTAATGTTTTACATTTACATAGAGTAGGAGTAAGTCATATCAATATTTATATGGCGATTTGCATAGATTAAGTAATTATGCGTACAATTTATAATGCTTTATTGCAATAAAATTGCCTAATTTTGCTACTAAAAGTATTAGAATTAAGCCAAATATATTTAGCTTGCAATATGTTATTTGAATTGGGCTAATGTTACATCTTAGTCTTACCAAGCCACTAATAGCATGCTGTTATTTACATAAACAACCTGGTATGATGCAATGTAAAAAATAAACTAAACTATTCTAATTGCAAATAGTGCACTACAATATTCACATACTTGAGACATATTGTTGTCATATAACCCTGATAAGGTCTTAAAATAACTTTGACTCTGAAATGCCATGCACTGTAGTTAGGTTTCTCTTCCTGTTTACACGTAGTTGAATCCCCAAGTGCCAGAAAAGGAGAAGAATCTTTGTTTAGACTGCCGAGCACAAAGGAGAGCACCCGGGAGCTGTAGAGGTGGGCCAGCCATTGGCTGATGCATGACAGCCTGGGAAAGTTAGAGGTGCCATCTGGTGAGAGGGGGCCAAAGGATAGCAAGGGTGACCTTTGACCCAGATTCCTCTTTTAGCAAACATCTCCATGCGGATTTATGGGCTGTTAAGGAACAATAACGGCTGCGCTGGGCTGCAGGCAAGCAAGCCTCACATCTTCAGGTGATGGGGGCGAATTATGTGACAAGCATGAATTCATGAGGGGGTTGAGAAAGGAAAATGAAAATGACCGTGCTAGTCAATTATGGAGATAATTTCACATTTGCTCTCGCTTAAGATAGCACTTTAGGGTTTATTTTGAAATATGCCGATAGCTCGGCGTGTTATTTGTGATTTAAGATTTACCGAACGACCAAAAGTGTGAAGTTACAAGTTTAGAACAGGGGCAAGAGTTCAGTTTGGTTTCTTTTCCGATGGAACAAACTGACCTAAGAGCTGAACTTGTAATGTCTTACGCAAGCAATATGGAATGCAAAAGATTACATATTCTGTGTTTATGGTGGAAAGGGCAAGTAAACACTGGGGAAATTGCAGGACGTCAATAATGAAAAGGACCGAACTACACCGACAGTCAGTGATCAGGCACTCTTCATTACTTAATGGCTGTAGGCCATTTATAAAGACCTTTTACACTTCTCTTTCTCCTCTCCTCCTTCATATTCTTTTTTTCTCTTTTTTTCATTTTAAGAGGGGGGATGGGTGAGTCTATAAGAGGATTTGGCCTTGAATAGACTTTTGTTTTGCCCTTTCTCTTGCCTCCTGACTGTGTCAATTACAGGGTGCCCCTTCGTGAAGGCTCTGGCTCTTCTAAGACAGGACCCTGACCAGCTAGTTAACATTCACAGGCAAACATGGGAAAGCGGCGCTACGAAGCAAACGCCAACGCCTTAGAGAGCCGCCATCTAAGGCATGTCAAGGAAGGTCATACGAATCACGCTAACCAGATGAGCGTTATTTGACACTTTACAGAATCATCGTTATCCTCACCCCGGTATACTAAACACCAAGAGAATGTGCAAATGTGGAAAAACTCTCCCGAAACATTAGCATTGGTTTTAGCATCCAGACCACGTATTACTTTGTCCTGCCATGATAAATACATGGCTTCCGGGCAGCAGCTCTCAGAGAACATCTCTGGAACGTATAATGAACCGTCCGGCACTTCCAATCCCTTACGCGGTGCAGTGACATCACACATGCAAATGGCTCTGACCAGGGTGGCATCCTGCAGTGGGAGTTGAAGAATGACAGCTATGTGTTGGTGTGCTCTGTAATTCTGGCTATGCGCATGATCATGAGAAACAGCAGATAGACTCCGCCGTCACATAATAATGCTGTGTTTTCTCATGCGTCTCAATCCACTCAATGGTCAATGGTCTCTTTGTTCTTGTCTCTCTCTTTTTCCCTTTGACGGTCTTTAAAATCATCAGGGTCTGCCACATTCCTGGTCCCCATCAGGGGAAGAGATTCTATTGAAGTGTAGATCACACATGTGGCATAGACGCATTCCACACTCCGAGAAATGCCTGGGCAAGAATTCCAAGGACTTCTGCTGCATCATCAGAATAGTAGCTATGCCAGTGAGACGTCACTGCCATAATGCTCTCGAGCCGAGTGAATAGAGAAAGCATTGCACACGCGTTTGAATTCCGCCATTATTGGTGAAGGAATCTGTGATGAAATCTGCCTTGTTTTGCGCTGGTATTCCTTAACAAGTAGATTCTGTGGTGTCTGTAAAATGCCTTTTTATTCATGGATTGGCCATGTCCCCTGCATGCACATTCCTAGAGAGATATCAGCTCTTGCAATTCTCATCTGGGCTTTATCCCATGAAGATTCAGAATTCTATTTAAGACTGAAAAACCTGAAAAAAGCTGTTCTCCACTTCATTTGTGTGTATGTGTCAATGTTTTGAGGTATCCCGTACCACTCCGGCAGTAATTAGGTCAAAATGGCCTGTCCTTGTCGTATCTGTCCAGGAGCTGTGAATGAAACCACTTCGCCCCCTTTCCACTCTCACCGCTCCACCCCTCTGAGAGGAATAGTGTGTGTGGGGGGGGGGGGGGAGCTCAGAAAAGCAATATTGTCCTGTAGGGCTCTGACACTCATGAAATTAATCTATTATCTTCCTGTGCAGCTGCCATGTACTGATACAAGGTGGCTGACAAGTCCTCTCCTGCCATTGTACTGCCGTGACACTTGGCCATTCAGTTCAGCGTGCTGACATGGGCAAGAACCTCGAGTCGCTAAATTAACGCAACGAACGGAGAGATGAGAGCAAAAGAGCATTCGGAGGCCAAGCGGGACAGTAGGATAAATTTCTGCTTGCTATTTAAAGGCCTGACCTCAGCACCTTGCTGCAAGAGCTGGCTATATTGCAGGAGAAGGTTAAAAACACCTTTAGTTGGTCCAGACTGTGGCTTTTGATACTGATGTTCTCGTCTGCCCAAGGTCTGGTTTATTATCTTAAATAAACCTCCATTTGGAGAACATAAAATTGCTTCTGACAGTGCCAGGGGGTAGTGAAGCTAACTTATTTTTTATTAGCATAAAAAGGAATTCCCAATGTTTGCAAGCAAAGTTGAATAATCAAATGTGCTCTTCTAAAATATCGCCATTTTCAGTTTTAATAATGATTCATTGACACCACAAGTAATTGTTCATTTGGATTGTGAATGCTACAGCTAGGGCTGCATAAAAATATAGCAAAATACTTTTGACTCATCACACTGATCATCAATTTATTTATTTTTTTCTATTTTTTTTTTCTTTGTATTTATTGCAAATTTTGGGATCTATTTGAGTTCCCCTTTATTTTTTAAGTCTTGACAAATACTGTTTTGATTGTAATATATCATTTGATCGGTTATGCATTTTAAACATATATTCCATCTTAAATAGCTTTAGTGTAGTTACTTTTCTTTCGTAGCTTGTAGCTAAATACATTTTCGTAAAGGCAGATTTTGCCGTAATTTAACTTTAATTACAATAATTGTACTTTTAATTATAGCTTGCAGCTTAAGAAGCTTGTGCAGCTTGTGTGTGTGTGTGAATAGGGGAGAGTTGGCAGTACAGGGCAGTTGCATGGCTTATTTCTTCAATAAGGAATGAGCTAGAGAGATGATATTCATATTACACATGCACAGGTAACCTCTCTTCCCAGCCACATGTGACCATTCTTTCTGCAAAAAAATACATTTCAAGTTGAAAAAGGTAAAAATTGTACTCATATACGTTTAATAGCATGTGTCAACGCTATTGTGTAAAGCTAATAGCAAATGTATCATAGGTGTAAACTTCTACCAACATAGATTTAAAACCTTGTCATAACGAAATTATAATTTTATGTATTAAAAAATAACTAATTTTAATAGTCAGGAATCTCCCCTTTTATAATATATAAATAAAAAGCAGTACATTTGATCCCATGATGTATTTGTTACATCATAAGAAGGATGGCGTCTACCCTAATATTAGTCTCTTTGTTTATCCCGAGGTTCACCGCAGTCCGCCGGATCCAGGCTGTATCCTGATCTGATGAAGGACCTGTGCCTGGACTCGTGACAACTCAGTCCTGAAGTGTCAACTAGTCCCTCCCCTGTGAAGGCCTCCTTTCCTTTACCTCTGTACCGATAAAACGTTGTCGCGATAATTCCGGTTCACGTGACTACGTAGAAGCGCTACGCTGTATACCCCCCCCCCCCCCCCCCCAAAAAAAAAAAAAAAAAAAAAAAAAACACACACACACACACACACACACACACACACAATAATCTCTCTAACTCTCATCACCACAAGGGTCAATGGTGGAGAATACAGTGAAGCTGTACAGAGGGCGAGAGCAAGGAGGGACAAAATGGATACATTTGAGGGGGAGACTAGGGCAGGATATGGCAGGCTGTGATGAATGACCTAAACACTCACAAACACTCCAAACAAAGAGAGTTTGTGAGCGTGAGCGTGTGCGTGTATGTATGTGTGTGTGTGTGTGTGCGTGTTCACAAGCTATGGACAGCTCCTGTCAAAAGAGGCCATTTTATTTATTTATGGTTGCTGTGCTTAAGGGATGGTCAAGGTCAGGTTATGTGTCTGCTCTCCTGGTTTTGTTTTGTGAGCTGGATCAATTTACGAAATATGTCTGTTAACAATTCTACTGACACTCTTTTCTCTAACCCGACAGTGTTTCACCATAGAAACCCATTTCCACTGCTGTTGCTTTGGCACTGGGATAGAGAGGTATTTTCCACAAGTTCAGATATTTACACATCAGTTAAGAACTCGTTGTTTATTTGCTGCACCTGAAAGGTTCCTCCACGTTTCCTTGTACGGTTCTTGTTAAAGTATCCTTCCCCCATGTGGATTGTAGATGTAATCCCATGGAAGATTGAACTCCATCGATCTGAATAGAGCAGGCTGGAGAGGCAGTTATATGGCTTTGGGAAACTCATTGTAAACATCATGTCAAGAGTGTCCCTTGCAGCGACGTCTCGCTTCAGCAAATCCTCAGTCTCCTCTCTGAACTTCACAGCACTATGTGGTTCTTAAGGCCGCTTGTGTTTAATATAAGGCTACTTAGTCAGTATCTGAGATTGAGAACTGTATAACAGGTGTGACTCAGATTGCCTAGTTCATATTACAGGAGTGGATTGAATAATGTCTGTGTAACCAATAACCAAAGTCAAACCCACTAATGACTATGACGTAAATATAAAAAAATTGAGACTTTTATAACTATAACTTCGAACCAATACTGAAATTGTGGATATGAAACCTAAATATTTTATAAAGTTAGTTTGGTTACAAAAAATAAGTTTCCCAATGTCGTTCAGTTTATTCAGTTGAAAATTATAAGCACAGTTAAAATATGACTAGCTGTGGAACAATACATATTTATTTAGTTAAAATGTGTGAGATTGAAACACATTTGATTTAGGGACTGTTCGCTTTTTATTCAAGGGGACACTGGAGGAGTTTTGAGATCTATAGTAAAAATAGACTTGACGCTCCCTTCGCCAGAAATACATTTTTCTACGACTACGACTTTTCTACCAAAATTATTGTGGGAAAAAAGGCATTTATTGATTACTTCTGTACATGTTTGCATTTGGCAAAGATGTTCAGATATCTCTATGCATAGTGGACCTACACCAAACGTTCATTAAAAAGGGTCCTGTACAGGGCTGTACAGTGAGACATATGTCTACCAAAAGATTGATGTAAATGTACCTCTGTAGTACGCGTGCGATACAGTTTTGTAAACTCTTGTAACGTTACTTGTGTTTGTTTTCAGACATGATAACATTCATTTTATACTTGTGCTTATGCGATATCACACTTTTTAATCGTGGATGATTTAATGTCTATACCAACAACTTTTGAAGAAATATGGTAGTATCATGCTACAAAGCACATTATCAGCTGCAATTCTGGCACATCAAGCTTGGTTTATACTCGCCTAGTCCACACGAGCAAGGGCCCATTTTGCTTGGTGACGTTGACGATAGATTTTGTAGATTTTGAGCATTGCCTACATCTCATCACACCGGCACCTAGCTACAATACACACAGTTTGTGCGTCTAGTACCTAGTAGCTAAATTTACAAAATGACAATAGCAGACATAAACCCTTTTAATTGGTCTATGCTTTATGAAAATGTTTAGTGAAATTAGAAAAAAAATGTCAGTTATTGTTAATTTAGATGTATGTTCCCAAGTTCATTTATTTTGTTCTAATGTAACAAGTAATAATCTCAAGGTTTACTGCTTTACAAGATTCTTTTGTAGAGTGTAGCCTACTAAAAAAAACATTCACCTGTGTACTGATACTGAGAGCTATGGAAAAATATGCACCAAACAAGCCACTTTGAAATGTTGCTTTTTTCATGATTAAAAAAGTTGGGTGACCCTCCCCTCAACAAAGATTAAAAATATATGACCCTCCCCTATTTTTCTCCGGTGGTCCATTCCATATACCGAATGGTCGATTAGTGATATTTGATAATGTGTGATAAATATGATGCACCACACTGTTTCTTAGTTTATAATACAAATGATTAAAAATTTGATATGTAATTCAAATACATCAATCGTAAATTTAGGCCTAAATATTTGTTTGAGGTACAGTATGACTCCTCTCCTAATTGTGAAATGTTGTGGAAAATACAAGAATTATGCCTTGCCTTTTGTCTTTTTTCCCCCTCACTTCTTTAAAATAGAGAGAAAACAGGATATTATGGGGAGAGGAAATGTCACAAACCAGATTTGAACTTATGTCACCCTCGCACCACAACTGAATGTGTCTGAGCACATGTGCCAACCACTACGCTATATCTTCTCTGATTATCCTGTTATAATTTAGTTTTCTTACAGTTGGTTCTCAAAAAACAACAACAAAAGAAATCCCTTTCAATCTGTTTTATTGTTTTGGTGACTTAAATCAGACGAGTAACTGAAATCCAATACAATGGTGTAACCAAAATGGAATTGACACCATCCCTGATTCTAAGACATGATTAAGTTTGATGTGCAGCGGGCTTGAGTGGTGATTTATGTATCACATGACTTCATAACCTCTTCCTCCCATAGTGACTTTCATCGTTCATGCAGCCACTATTAAATTAAAACCAGGGACTGGAATCCTTTTTCTCTTAGTCTATCTGAAAAAAAAAAAAAAACACTCTGTACCCAAAGAACAAACTCACATCTGAGACTGATCAAGCTATTGTCCCAGATGGGTCACTCAGTGTTTCCCTCACATTAACTTTTCTCTGAAGTTTGTCTGAGATGAGATTTGCTAATGAGCAGTGAGGGGCTACACAGTAAATATGATGATGTTATTTTAACTATGGGCAGATTTAGCCTTGTGGACTTATCAGCAAATAATTCTTCATATGTAAATTTTCTCCAATCTCAAGAAAGTTGTGTTTAAAAGCATTTTGTGTTGGAAATAACATTTGAATGGCATTTATTGTCTTGCTAAGGCTAATTTTACAGTTAACATTTTATGTATCTGAAATAAACAAAATTAATGTGACCGTGGATTTAGGTTTACACCAAGAACACATTAGGAGTTCCATTTACTTTTGAGTTCCAACAACTTATTTCCAAATGTGATTTATCAATTGAATTAACAAGAAATAATTAAAATTTTTAAAATGTTCACAAAAGAAACCCAAAAGACCAGAGAAAGAAAACTCAATAAATTAGGTTCAAGGAGAAGATGATACAATTCATATATTGCACGTGAAGTCACACGTATTGGCTGTCGGGCAAGAACGTCGTTCTAGCAACGAAACCCAGTAAACTGATCAAGAATCGTGCCAGGACGTCGCCAGTTTTAAACTTTTTAACAAAATTTGGTGTTTTGAGGTGTAAACGACATGCCAGATAGTAGTTGTGCGATTGGATGCACTATGTTAATTGTGTAATCTTAAAGGGGTAATGAACTGGCTTTTTAAATTTTATTATATTGTTGTCTGAGGTCAACTTATGACGTTCGCTTGGTTTTTGCATTCAAAAACATCAAAATGAATACGTAATAGGCTATTTTGTACCCTAGTTTTGAGCCTTGCTGAAAAACGCTGGATTTTTATGGGCGTCTCACACTGAAAACTTGGAAGTAAACGTTTTGCATATTATAATGAGTTTCAACTTACCTCGTCTATGCACTGGAATTGTTTTGAAACGTCTAATGTTGTAAAATGGCAACCAGAATGATTCGACCCAAAGTCTGTGTTGCACAATTCCTGTCAGATCCAGACGGCACAGCACCGTTCTTTACTCTTAATCGGTCTTGTTTACAGGACAGGACAATCCTCAGTGAAAAGCGAACAGACAACGATGTTTTACCTCATCAGCTGGAACGTCATTAAAAATAAAGTTTATCCATGCAATCGTATTGGAATCCTGAGGAAGCTTATGCAATGACAGTCGTCTTTCACAACCAGGCACTGCACAATATTCTGTGTTGCCAGGTAGATCCGGTTTGTCATCACGAGGTAGGCATATGTTATTTAGCTATGCGTGATTGCGTGTAATTCGAGAATCGGTGGGCGAGGCTAAACTGACCGTGTTGAAGTAGGAGCATAGAAGTAGGAGTTGATCTACTTCTGCGGGGGTGGTGTTTTATCCTCTTTGTCGTCATAGTTCCCCACTTTTAAAAACAAGTCGTTTGCAGAGGCTGGTGTCAATAAGCTTTTATTGGACTAACAAGGACATTTTCAGTTCTGAAACTTACAGGATAGTTTTATAATATGATGACAATCTTAGATGTCAAAAGCTCAAGGAAAATTTGATTTCTCAGTTCATCACCCCTTTAACATAAATGTACACGTTTGCCAGTAGGTGGCGAGAACGCGTTCATCTGTAACTGTTATGTGATTTGATCGACGTGATCTCATGAGAATACGTATGTAATTGTACGTAAAGTGTAGTTCTATCATACATACATATAATTACATTTTATATGAGCAGAAACGTATGATACTGACGTATTTACAGTACCAAAACGTAAAATATTCACGTATTGACAGCACAAAAACGTAATTTATTTACGTATGAACAAATCCACCAACATACACATTTGTACCTATCACAATTTATGCATATTAAAATCGTAGCATTATGTTTTGACTCTATTGCGTTCAACTGTCTTATTAATTAAGTTTCCAGTCGCATTTATTGATATAATACTAATAAATATTAACATTTTACTCGTTTCGCCTGCATTAAACAATACACTATAAAACCTTAAAAATACATTCTTAAATGTTACTCGTTTAACCATTTTGTAATGTAGTGTATTTACCGTGAGACACATAAAGCGTTTTCTCCTATAAAACACAACATAAATTCACAAAAGACATCAATTTTATTAGTTTGATCCAATCCAAATCTTCAGAATCCATAGCCTAAGTTGTTTGCAAGAAACAACCCCTAATTCAGCCTTTTATCCTACTTAAATAGTTAAAGTTTTGTAGCTGTAAAAACGTACTAATGTTACGTTTAAATGTTGCAGATACGTCCATATTATACATTTCAGCATCTATTCAAACGTACTAAAAAGTATGTTTTCTATCTTTGCAAAAAACGTAAAATACCTACGTTTTAACAATGAGACCAGGCTGGATTTGATATGATATGAGAAGATGAATACATGGAGAATGAATGACATGTTTCTGTTGTACTGCGTCTACTTTAGTTACATTACATCCATATTTGTGTACACTTATTACTATACTACATTACAGCGTAACAGATTGCTAACATGATAATACGCATTTTCGGTGCTCTTCTCTGTTGTCTGATGCTATGTGGAGTGGATAAGCAGGTAGGCTACAATGTTTGACATCCTGCTAGCCATATGATACAGTTGGCATAAGTTTATTTTTTTATTATTAATATTATTATTATACTTATCATGCTGTCATTCGGCGGCAGGCAGTGTGTACATATTCAGATGAAAACTTCATCACTAGATGGAACAGATGTCACTTTATGTAACGTCATAGCTGCAAACATATAAGCAACGACCTTTGATTTGATTATGAAGATATTCCTGTTTTTCACCTCTCGTTGTCCCATCCACTCTTGAAAAAAGATAGCTATCTGTACTTTTGTAGGCTTTCATTTTTTGTGCGGTGTAAGGTCACGGATTCTCTATAAGATATAACGTATGTAAATATCTCCAAACTCCGAGTCTGATAGAGTCTTTGCCAGCTTCAAAGCAATGAGAACATCAGCGGGTGCTGTAAATCGTTCACACGTTCCGAGTATGTTAATCTTTTCTTGATATCTAATTTTAACATTCGGACATGTTCTCTAAATAGAGAATTGATTGTAGTATTGGGAATTTTCAAGGCTGCAATTCCCCTGGCTGGCCACTGTTTCTATGGTTGTCCATGGTAATCACTTGACTGCAAAGTATGAATAGAGTGCCGAAGTTATGACGTCACTTTGTAGGACAACTCGGAGGTTAGAGGCGTTTGGTTTCCCTCGACCGAAAAGCTATGCATTTTCCCGACTTTTGGAATATCGCAAAAAATAAGATCTGTGTTCAACAAAGAGTTGTGACTCTTACATGTTTTGTCTATCAAGATAATCTTTTCAAGTTACTCCAAAATGAATACATTTTGAAGCCTAAGTTTAAAAAAACCACAAGCAGACACACTAAAGTTTAAAAAAACACAAGCAGGTTATAACTGGTGTGTTTTATGTTTTTATTTTTTTTTTTACTTTTTTTATGTTTTATGAGGCTTTGTCAACCACAGACCTTATTTCAGGAGATTTAGCAAGAACCCATTCAAAAAAATCCATAGACTTCAGGGCGAGGGAACCGGAATTGCTAAAATGCTAACTCACTTCCGCGTTTTGGCCAACAGAGAGTGACGTCATAAATTCGGCACTCTATTAAACAAATGTAGAGATCCACTTTTGCAACACGACTGTCGCGTGGTGTCGCGACGCTTCCCCACATTTGTACTTTGATTGGTGATCCTCAAGTTTACCGCTATGGGCGTGGTTTTGAGCTAACGGCTAGTCTAGAACAGAGGACCTGCAAGAGACTTCCCCCCTGTCCTCATATGCTCTACTTCAATGGGATAGTCGCGTCACGTTCAACGGAATTCATCTGCATAAAGATGGGCATCGGCCATCTTTTTGACGCGCAGCATTTTTCCAAATAAAGAGCAGCCTTCCCGGGACTCTTTGCGGGATCATTAAAGTCGAGTGACGTCACCCATAGGAAAAAAATCGGAGCGCAGCACAGCACAAGTGGATCTGCCCCCTGAGGCAAGAGCACACACACACCAGATTGTAGGCAATCCATAGTGCCACCTGTTGATGACTCAGGGAAGTAAAGGTAATCTCAGTTCTTTCTGTTTTTATAATTAAACAGTGAGTAACCATGAAATAATAGATTTGTAACTGGCAAGGAGAAAAAACAAACTTTAAAGGCATCTACTCCCTGGTTGCATTAATATTTCAAAAAGTGATGTTTTATTAACAAAGTTCGGGAGGAGCACGTTCAGTTAATTAACACGAGTGGAGTGCACTCAGCAATCAATGATAAGAGGTGTATATATAGATTTAGCAATCTCACCTCACTCCATTGATAGTTTACCAGCATACATCCACTGCCCCTTCTCTACACTTCCAGTCCTAAACATTTGCAAATGGGGGAGTACTCTGGGTTCGGGCCAAACTCTGAGCTCGGAGCCCTCCCCTGGGACAACAGGCCAAATACGCATTTAAACTTATTCACTCTAATTATTAGTTGTATTATTATTAGTTGTTCGTTTTATTAAATTGTTAGTGTGAACTCGTGAAATAAAATAAAATAACCAAAAGTAAAATTTTACACTTTTAGCATGATTTCAAAAATACAAAAAAGTTGTTTTTAACCTTTTTCTTCACACATTTGCCATATTTAATCTCAAACTAACGTTATGAATAATCTTATTGTGGCTAAATTGTTTGCTGTGCTGGAAATAACACAGGTGAAGTTATATTATGCAAGTTATCCATGACAATTTGCATAATAGTATGTCTGGTTCTGAGACAAGACACTTACCATGGTATCTTAATGGCTTAGATGGTTATAGAATGTTACTTTGATACAGTGGTCCCGACAATTATTTGAGCTTTTAAACCTTAAAAATACCTTTGTCTTTGTATTATGCATAAACCCAAGTGGCATTTACTGTAAATAAATATTGTCATGATGCATTGGCGTTATCTTACTCTGTCCTAAATTAAATGTCAGCATTTACCATGCTATGCACTACCAACAGCACTGCAGATTTGATATAATACAAGATTTGATTTGTGTTCATACTCTTTCCTGACTCTGTTCACACGTTGGTTCATTTAAACACCATTGAAGAGTCTCTCTCTGCTCTGCTTTGCCTCCTGCTAGGGTTCACAGGCTTGTACGTCTTTAATTATGGATCAGATTCTTTTGCCCCTGTTTTAGAGCAACTCCAGACCGGCTTCGCTCAAGTCATCCACTTGAAAGTTTGAAAACCTCCAGTGACAGGAATATTAATGTGGCGGCAGTGTCGTATCTGTTTCAGCTCATGCATATTCAATGTCCCCCCAGCTCTCTAAGATTTATGTCAGACTGTGCAGGCGTGTGCTTCTCCACCATTTTAGATAATAGCATGCTAAATTGATGTTATCAGGAAGAGTCTTTCTCTCTCTCTCTTTCAGCGTTCCTACCTTTATCGTTTGTTCCTCAGTCCTTTCTCTGTCTTTCTCCATCTCCTCCACACCCAATCTCCTTGTTGGACAGAAGCTATTAAGAAAGCCTAGGTCAGCTCCTGGCTGACTTCCTCAAAAACACCCTACAAGCTCACTAGTGACACCCCAGGAGACAACAGAGGGGGCCAAAATGTATATTTTGGGAGCAGATTGGGGGCAATCCTTTGGATTATCTTTTAATTAAGGACGCTTGAGTTGTGCCCACTCTGTTGAAGCAAACGCCCAGCTGCTAATGTAGTTTAAACAGACATACTTTGTTTAATTATGGCTAATCGCAGGGGCCCAGAGTCCAGCCCTCTTTGATCTACCACCGGCAGGATAATCTTTCTGGCAGATAGCATCTTGCGTTCGTCCCCAGCTTCTTTTTAGATGTTGCAATGGGAGGTCCGAGATTAAGCAAGGGTTAATTGAGCCAGGGTAGCTAGCACAGTGCCTCTGTCTGTCTGTATGTATGTGTGTGTGTGTGTTAAACAATTAAAGGGTGCTAACTTGTTAGATGCGGGTGTATGATGTATTACAGGGTTGTAAATAAAAGTTATAAATTAACCAAGATCGAACTGCTATCATATATGCTCATTATGCTTCTGGGGTGAATTTTAACTTTTTAAATGGTGTAAAAATCGATTTACAGGAAAAGAACTTTTAAGGTGAGAAAGTAAAAGTGTATTTTAATTAATATTAATAACATTTATATAGACATACCCTTTCCTTTAAAAGATTGTGGTCGGTTTTTATGTTTTTGAAGAAGACTCTTATGCTCGCCAAGGCTGCATTTACTTGATCAAAAATATTATTACAATTTACAGGAACTGTATTTTAATTTAATATTTTCAAATGTCTGCTGTGATCCATTAGTGGCAAAGCTGAATTTTTAGCACCCATTACTCCAATATTCAGTGTCACATGAAATAATTTATAATACGCTGATTTGGTGATCAAGAAATATTTTAAATTATTTTCAGCTTAATATACAATATATTAAAATACAAATGGATTTGAGAATTAATAAAACTTTTCCAACTCTCTTCAGTAGTGTTTTAGATATTGTGGTGGTAGGAGCAACAACAGACACAGTGGGTGTGGCTTCAAGCCCTGGAGAGGCATTTATTAACCAAAAAATATAAATTAACGTAAAATGTCCAAAAGAGTAAAAAAAAAATCAGGGAAGGTAGCGCTCAGTTGGGTTGTTTCAGGTAAAGGGGGCGGGTTCCAGGTGGTCACACGGGCTCCCCTCTTCGATTCAGGGCGCGAGGGACGGTGTTTTCTCCAGCGGCTCTTGAGCAGGTGCGCATGTTGCATGACGGATTGTTATTATAACGGCGGGTTTACCGGGTGTGCACCAGGAGCGTTCACAGCTGAGGAGACCGACATTCTTGTCAGGGCAGTGAAAGACAGAAGTGACGTTGTATGGGGATGGGAGAAACCCTCCCACATCAGCGTCGGTTAAACATTATATGTTTCTTGCCACTATTGGGCAAACAAGTCTGATCCTTCAGTACACCTAAAATTAGCCTTAAAAAATTGGGTAATTAGGTTGTTTTTATCTTCATGGAAACCACAATGATTGAACCACAATAGAAGTCCTGTTGTAGTTAAAGCTACACTGTGTAACTCTTTTAGTTTATTCTTAGCTAAAAACACTTTCAAAAATATATGTGCTCATTAATGTATATTTACTTCGTTCAAGTAATAAAGTATTCTTGTGAGTGTATGATATGCCATTGAAAATACGTGAGGGGTTCTAATGTCGGTCGCCATGTTGCCCCGCCATCTTGAATGCACATTAGCCAAAGAGGGTCATACCCGTTGATTCAAGCTTCGTCTTTTGCGTTTACGTTTGAGTTAACACTCAAACTGGAAGCCATGTTAATCTTGGACTACAGTGGCCGCCTTAGGAGTTAAAACGAAATCGGAATTGAGAGGAACAGAAACTAATATTCACTGCATGGTCATATACCTTTTCACCGCTAGATGGGGGTAAAAATCACACAGTGTAGCTTTAAAACATGATATGATCTGAAAACTTTGCTGAAGTGATCCATGGGCTGGAGGAAAGTCCAAATATCATCTCAGCTCAGACCATAGGAAACGGTGTCCAACAGGGGAGAACAAACACGTTGAAAGGAAAACAAAACAAGAGAAAAGTTTCAACTCTTTAGCTGCAATCGAAACCTCACACTGGTGTCTTTCATCTGTTGTAAGTATGCAGTGCAGAGAGGTTTCCCACCGATACAGTATGAGTGATACCGCCAAATCACTAAGCATGGGAAAAGGCCAGAGGAAATGATCCTCTTGTCTCTTTCTCTCTGTCTCTCTCTGTCTCCCTTTTCCATTTCTCTCCCAGACACATATTGTTTTTCTTTCATTTTAAGTTCTTAATTAAATTTTCATAGTTTCTCAAGCTTCTTGCATTTTTAGTTATATGCTCTGTTCATTCTCACACTTTTCTCTTTTTTTTTCTTTTTGTTATTTCAAATGGTTAGCTTGTGTTGTGTGAATGGAACAACTAGTTATCTATCGTGTCACATTGAGTCACTCTACATTGAACACACTTGTGTTCTTGTGTGTGGCTCAGGTTTACCGAAATCCTTTTCCTTTGGTCTCCATGAGGAAAACAGGTTATAAATCACACTAAGTTATGCATACTAAAAATGCAGAAAGTTCCCTTTCAAGTGGATGCTATGGTAATGCCGGTGTCTAAAGCATGTCTACACATGCCAAATCCTGATTGGCTAAACATGATGATGTTGCGACAAAGCACAATACGTACTATAAATAGATGCCAGACCAGTGTGTCGTCAGCTTATTTACATGTTTTTAAGCCACTTGTTTGCTGATCTGAATGTGTGAACTGTCTGTATTTAGTCAGGAGTTAGAACATATCAGGCTCAAAGTTCAGGAAATTTGTGATGCCATGCCTGCTTTATATTATGGGTGGCGACTCACACAAGATGTGTGTGTTTTGCATGGGTGGGGTGAAATGAGATGAGAGCCAAGCCTCTGCACCCCGTGGATCAGGTCCTGTGGCTGCCAAGGCGGCTCGCGACTTCGGTCATGGGGCTCAAATTTCGAGTTGGATTGAGACGTGCGATTGAGCCATTTCTTATGACCTCTCTACAGACACTGTGCACCCCGTTCTGGATTTTGCACTTTGAAGTTTGCACTGACAGAAGGAGGAACTTATGATGTCTGTGTCAGACTCTGAGGAGCTGGATACAGATAAACAGGCGGGTGCTTTGGCCGAGCAGTCCTGTTGCACTCAAAAAATTGCTTGAGGTTGTAGGATTGAAGTATTGAGTTTAGAATGGCCTCATGAGGAAAAGCATGCCACAACATCTAAGCTCGATGACTGCTACCTAGCATCTGGCCGAGATCTACCTCCCAGCCACCATCTCCCATTCTTTCATGACCTCCAACACTGAGTTGTCGAGGTCTTGAAGGAATCCCTACTCTCACAGGTTGGATACGCAGACCACGCTCACATACTCCACGATAGCACAGGTGGAATAGAGGAGACGCTGGTAGGCTATCTCTCCCCCTCAACTGAATCATCGTGGAGAAAACATACCTTACACACCAAGGCTAGGGCAGCATCTACCAGGCTGGTGCATCCCTGCACACCATGGCGGTCTTGCAGGCCTAAAATACTGACCTGCTTATATATTTGGATTATGGTGAGGGTTTAGCCCCTTAGGCAGTAAAATAACTTTGTAGGGCCTCAGATCTTGCCCACTGTGTCAGCATCAGAGGACCTGTGCCATTGGCCGTTCAATTGCTGCTATGGTCATAACAGAGGCTCAACCTCATAAAGATAAAGGAAGGAGACCAGGCTTTCCTTCGAGACAATCCAATTTCACCTTCTGGCCTGTTCAGCAATGCAGTCAACACCGTTGTCGACAGGTACCAGGAGGCCAAGAAACAATATGAGGCATTCAGAGAACTGATCGCTTGCTGGATCCCAGAGCCATCACTGTTCACCAGCTGTTCCAGGTCCAGGTGGCCCGTGTTGCTCCTTGTAAAGACAAAGGGACCAAGCAAGCTGAGGCACAGTCGTCCATGGGGAGACAAGATTTGAGATCTGTTATCTCCTCCAGGGATGCTCAGAAGAAGTCCTGACAATCATAGAGCCTGGTCCCATTTGTGAAACCATATGGGGATCTGAGGGGCTATACTGTAGATCTAAACAATGCATAGATTCAGATTGAGATTCTGCCAGAACACAAGAAATTTTTCAGGTCTGCTTTTATGGGCGAAACATACCAATATTGTGTTCTTCCTTTCTGCCTAGTTTTATTCCCATGCACATTCACCAAGTTAGGGATGAGATTGAACTCTAAGAAGAAAGTACTTTCCTCAGTTTAGAGAATCTCTGTTTTGGGGCTGGTGTGCGTTGAACCATGATGCAGGCAGGTCTGTCTCCTGCGTGAGTAGACTCAATCCTAACCACTACAAAATATAGCAGGCAAGGTAAGGAGCTTTCAGTCTTTCAGGTTCAAACTCTGTTGGGCCTCATGGACGCAGCAGCCAATGACATATATTAGACCTACTGTGGATGAGACCAATCCAGTTTTTTCCTCAAAAACAGAGGATAGTTGGAATAGGAGTATTGTGTCTTCCAAAGCTCTTACCTGGGGTGCAGCAAAGATTTTTGTGCTGCAGCAGGATCGTACTCCAGACAGATTCATCAGGTTTTATAGTCTGGACACAGATTCAACTCCAGGGTCTCAAATCCTTCAGGGTTGATCCAGACTAAGCCTGCGCTCAACAACTGTCTGTACAGATACACCGCCTTGCCTTGTGTTCTTTCCAGGAGAGGACTCGGAGCTCGGAATTTGGCCCGAACCAAAAAGAACTCCCCCTCCTTGACTAGGATAGAAACCTGTCAAACTGTTGCAGGACAGAGATGCTGTCAAACTGTTGCAGGACAGAGGTGATGGACAGCTATATATACGGCTTCCTCTTGTACTGATCGGATGAATCCCTAAAGTGCTCCTCTTGAACTTTGCTTAATAAAATTTAATTTAGTATCTGACAATCCGTTGGTTTGCCGTCTATTTATGGAGCTGTTTCTGTACTGCACTACATTGATACGTCATTATGTTTAGCCAATCAGGAATTGACGTATGTAGATAGCTTAAGACACCGGTTCATGCAAAGCCTTCACACAACATCTCCTCCCCCCTTCAGGGAACTGGGCTATGTCTGTAACCTGAGAAGATTTATTGGTAGTTTTAGAGGTAGTATACATGTGTGCTAATATATTAATAATGTTGTACAAATCATTATAAGAATTTTCAATCTTTTTAATATATATATATATATATATATATATATATATATATATATATATATATATATATATATATACTGTGGCATCGTGAGAGGGTATGTCATAGAGGCAAGGTATGTGCCATCTAGATGGTTACAGCATGGGGACTACAAACCAAGATGGCCACCTCATCCTGGACTACAGTTACCAGGTTCCTCAGTGGTGGGGACACAGCTGCAGTGAGTGAAGGAGAAAAGCTGTTAATGAGCTGAGAACAGGGAGAGACTGTCTGTTTTGTTTGAGAAGCATAAAGTGAAGCTGGAAGAGTTTTTGGTTATGGAAAGAATGCTTTGGAGTTTTGAGTTGCTCTATTAAAAACCAGTGATTTGATCTCTGCCTGGACTCGATTTGTAAACCAACTCACACTTTGATGATACCCTACCTCTCACGATGCCACAATAAAGTATATATTGAGATTCATTGCTATCACACCAATAGAAAGGGGCTTGACTTCTATTATCTACTCATGTGGAATTCGAGCCCAATGCCAATCCCAAACATTTAGTTTATATATTCATTTAAAGTGCTGTTTAGGCTGCCATGGCTAATTCCTGCCATATGTACGTGCAAGTTCGTTAGCTCCGTCTCGTATTTAGCTCCGTCCCTTCACAAAATTAGATTTACAGCTTCAATTACCTAAGTAAAATCTAAAAATTATTCACAAGCCACTTAAGACAAAGTCGATGAAATTATGCATAACTTTTTGTGAATAATTTAATATTTCCTTGGTCGATTATGACAGAATGGCTAATTTATTAATAGACAGACACAAAGTCGAGTCAAAACGTCTATCCTCAGGGTGGATCTGCTTTCAGAAGAACAAGCCCTTGTTAAATAAGTTAAATGAGGAGGTCTCCACGGCAGTACATGCACATTTACCAGCAGACACCAAAGAAAGAGGATTACACAAACTCTGTTCGCTCAAGCTCACTGGCGTCACAATCTCGGTGGCCCCTGCCGCGCCTCATCGTAAGATGAAATATTTAACTCCCTGTGTTTATTAGCGGCATGATAGACAAAGGGCTTTTTCCCTTTGACTTTTGCATACTGACATCTGCATATAACAAACAAACAGAAAAGTCTCTTGATCCATAATGTATGATATCCCTCAGTTTTGCAAAAGAGCATTATTAAAGAAATGGGGCCAATGGGGCGAGCTCTCATTTGTCAACATCAACATTTCGTCAATAAACACAAGAATAAGAAGTCATGTTTTTGCTACTCTGTTGGATCTATATTGGCTCGAAAAGAAAAAAAAATATCAGTCATCAAAATGACAATTAGCACAACAAAATATACTGTATGTGCAACTATATATCACACGAAATACGTTCTGAGGAAACTATTTTGCAAATCGCAATTACGTTACGTTACGTTCCAACATATAAGCAGTGCTATTACGTTCGTCCTTAACCTAATACTATTGCAGTGCTATTACGTTTGTCCTGAACATAATACATCCAATGCAGGTTTCTTTACAATTTATGCATAATCGTGACATTAAATTTTTGACTTTGATACACTTTTAACCTTAAAAATACCTTGTTTAACCATTTTGTAGTATTTAGTGTATTTACACAAAAAGCATTTTCTCCAATAAAACGCAACATACTGATACATTCACAAAAGACATACATTTTATTAACTTGATGTAAACCAAATTCAAGAAATCCATACGTTGGTTGCAAGAAACAGATCCAAATTCAGTATTTTATCCAGTGATCTCAGCTTAATTTCTCAGCAGCGACCGCAAAGCGCAAACGTCAAATCCGCGTTGGTGATGAATTCAAATTCAAAAAATGCGCCTTCAAGAAGCGTTACGACATGTTTTACGGCAGTCATATCAAACGCTCATTGGCTCTCGCCTCAGTCGCCTGCTTCGTCACAGATTGTGACATGCCGTGTTTCAGTCGGTGTAGTACATTTGAAATGGAGATTGGAGAAGAGTGCGCGCCTTCAGAGAGCGAACCGAAATCAGATTAACATTTCCATGGATTAATATTAATAACTTTAATTCTGCACTGTACCTCACAACTACTATAATACTGCCAGAGGACTGCGATGTGAACGACTTTTGGTAATGTTAACGTTAGCGGTTTTGACATTTTCCCAATAAATAAATTATTGTGAAACGTATAACGTTACTTGTCTGTCTGTTATGGTTTTTTTTTTTTTGTTTTGTTTGTTTTTTTGTTTTTTCGGTATAATTGTGTTATCCTACGTAGTTGTAAGGAATGGTTATGTTTAGGGGTAGGATTAGGGTTAGTGGCTCAAAATAGGCTAAAACTCATCTATGTCCATTATGTTTTATCCTTTTTATATTCTGTATAAAATGAATATGTTTAGGTTTTGTGAGTAGGATTAAGGGATCTTGTTACATTTATCTTTAAAAGTGAAAGTATACAGATATCGTTATGATATGACATAGACGTAAAGAGTTAATGTTTTATAGCTGTAAAAATGTAATAATGTTACGTTTAAATGTTACAAATATGTCCATATTATAAGTTTTTAGCATCTATCAAAACGTAAAATATGTACGTTTTACATATTTGAAAATTACGTATTAGTATCTACGTATTAACAATGAGACATATTACGTTAAGGACGAACGTAATAGCACTGCTTATATGTTGGCATGTAACGTAATTGCGATTTGCAAAATAGTTTCCTCAGAAGGTATTTCGTGTGACCAAAATCACATTGTGCAACATTATTAGACATCCGTCTGGAGCACGTTTAAACCTATAGAAAATAATCTTGCCATGTACCATATTGCCACACATTAATTATGAGAGTATGCTTAAATACTCATCTGCTAATTGAAAATCAAAATATTTTTGTCTTCTAAGTCTAATTCCTGTGCTGTCTCTAAATGCTTTCTTTTGGAACACTGTGGCTTAATTGGCCATAGAGGAAGTTAGCAGAGAAACTCCAGACATAACATTCATCTACAGTACATGAAAAACACCCTTCAAGATCTTTTGGCAGTGCACTTTGACTTTCCCCAAGTTTGGAGATGTCTCCTAAAAGACAGAGCTCCTCCTCCCAAAAGTTTCTTCAAAGGATCACTGTTTGGCAGAAATGACCCTACTTTCATAATGTTCTTTCCGAGGATTGTTAGAGAGTAACACTTTCTCAAGTGTTTTAGTTAAAAATGACCACAAGGACCTTAAAGATGACACGACAGTCCTAATCAGCAATTATTTCTGCAATATTATTTCCACAAGCATCTAAAAACTAAAATAACCACTGTCCTGATGCGGTTCATGTCTTTCATTGTAGAAAATAAATTTAATAGCAGGCCCAAAATTGGTGAAACATCAGGCAAGATACATCTTGCCCAAAGCTGTTATTCTCTTCTTAATCAAAGTTAAGATTTCCCACCTGATGTCTTTAACATCTGGGTTTTTATGGCTCCTTTGAGACACTAAGGTCTCGCTGGAGTTGTGACCTGATAACATCTGCAAATAAACGATGGGTTTGCCCACATGCTCCAGAGCCGACAGGCCTCTGTGTCGCCCCGCTGTCCTCTCAATGCTTTCAACACTTCCTCAACACCCCCTTAATAAACATTCTTTCAAAGTTCTGCTGTAAAAATCACACACTCTCTTTCTGTGTTTTATTAAATACTGTAGCATGCCTTCTGCATTCACTCTCATAATATTGAAGCTTTTGGACGTGCAATCTTCTTCTTGCAAAAGGGTGAAAAATACTTTTTTTATTTCCAGTTGCAGCTCTGGACAAGGCGAAGGGAAGACATCTGCCTCAGCTAGAGGCATCAAAGAAATCCAAAGGAGAGTTTTAATACTACATGTGTGGTGGAGGTGTGGTGAACTCTCCACTTTCATTTTGTCTTCCTCTATAAAAACTTGAAAAACACGTTTAATAGAGCCAGATTTATGAGATGCCGTAGGATACAGCTGCTCCGCTCAAAGAAGTGGACAACTGGTGATTTTGTTGATTTTGAAAATACTCAATTGTCATTTTAAAAGAAGTTCACTAGCTAAAGACAATAAAAAACAATACTTGTGTCAATTAGTTGTCTCACCTATGTCAAGCTATGGTTTGATATGTCTTGTACAGTTTGCAAAAGATGTGAGTACAGAAGCATTTACGTCAAATTGAGGGGCGTTGGATGGCAACTTCTTTATACTTTCAAATCCCATCATTTTACTTATTTGTCTTTTTCAAAATTGCAGAATTATAACTCAGAAGCTTAATAAATATTTGTCTCTAACGTCTAAAATCATTGAGTTGTCAAAATAAGCTTATAGGAGAGAAACACCTATTTTGAAACGATTTTAATCAAACAATAAAAATAATAATAGTAAAACATTAAAATCGTGTAGTTAAAACCTGAATGGTCTGTGTACTATTTTCCGATATAAATGGGGGTCAAAGGGGATTTGCAAAAAGGTTTTAATTGAGGTCACCCCCAATTATTCTGCTTTAATGTGCGAACAAAAGAGAGATTTGAAAGATATGAAAGATCTCTTTGAAACATCTCTGATTCAGATTCAGCTCTGGAAAGATACAAGGATGGATCCACCATCTATATACTATATCATTTGCCTTAGTCACTCTGTCTAGATGTCGCTCTCACTCTTCCTGTCTCTCCTCTCGGGGAACTCCAGTGTCTGCTTTTTTTGTCTTTTTTTTTCACTGCGTTCCTGTTGATATATGCTGCTTGTCATGAAAATTCTCACAGAACCAAATATGAGAAAATAAGTGAGGGTGGGTTAAAAAAATCACATCACATCCAGCTAAGAGATTTTCTTGTACATTCTAGAGTAAGGGAAAATAAACAAATAGCTGAAGATGAGGGGGAGAATAGAAAAGTGTTTCCATCACAACTCCAGCTGTTTTCCCAGGGAGGAGCTGGACTTGATGCAGCCTTATGCAAGTGACTTGTAATTGACAAATCCTGTGCTTACAGAGGTTATATTAATGATCCTCATTATCTAGGTCATTTTATGAGTAGTCATTAAACAATGAGATTAGTATATGGAACAGAAACCTGTTTGCTTAACATCTGTGAGACAATTGGAAGGTTCTCGCTACCCTTGGCAATTCATGCCTGTAATGGTCTCTGATTACTCAGAAAACAAGACACGTAGAGGTGCTGAGCAAGCAAAGGCCTCTGACTTTGAACTGATTAGCTGTTTGATATTATTTCAACTAAGCACAAGATTGTGTCTTCATGGAAATGGACTGTTTATTAAAGTCTTAAAGGAATCGTTTACCAAAAATTAGCTCACCTTCATATCACTCTAAACCTATTTTGATATTTTGAAATCTGCTTTTGTGCATAAAATTAAAGTCAAAGAGATTGACCGCATTCACTGACTCTTCCCTGTATTTGCAGAAGAAAGTTAATTGTGGGTGAAGTGTCCCTGTAGGCCTTCATGATGTATTTAAGTGTGGATTGTGCGATTTGGATGTGCCATCCATTCAGTTTTGAACAGCAGGTATTTGCAGTTCGGCCCTTGACTTTTTCTGAAAACTCAGGGAATAATTTGTCGGAGTGTTTGAGAAACAGAAAAAGCCTGGCATGAACTGTACTTGAACCCAAAGCCTGTGACTACGTCAAGAGGTGCTTCGATTTTCCCTCCCTTACTCTCTCTTCAACCATGATCAAAAGTTCAGAACTCTGTATGTTTTGTATTCACGGAGGAGAGAACCTTTGAAACCCTTTGGATTAGAGAGTGTTGTCAGCTCACGTTAAAGGAGAGATGAGGAAGGACAGCTCACAGTTCAGAGAGGTGAGAGAGAGAGAGAGAGAGAGAGAGAGAGAGAGAGAGAGAGAGAGAGAGAGAGAGAGAGAGAGAGAGAGAGAGAGAGAGAGAGAGAGAGAGAGAGATAAAGAGAGTAAGTGAGTGAGTGAGTATGCATGCATTCATGTAGCAGTATGCATTTATCCACCTTGTAGTCCAGACTGGGAAAATGTAATGAAGGTGTTAGAAAGTAGACACTGAAGAGGTTAAGACCAAATTAGTCTGGGTCGTAAGTCTTCCACTTCCTTGGTAGCAACACCTAATCTTATTTTAAGGGCTGCTGGATAGAAAAGCCATACTTTACGGGTGGTGCTATTTTCTATGGGATCATCCAGCTGAATTAGAGTGTGATTGAGCTAAACATGTGTCCCAGCGGTCTCCAGCTTGGACGGTTGCCCACCTCTGCTTCACTTGTCCCACACTAAATGTTTTTTGACAACCCTCAAGTGGTTACTGACAGCTTTCCAGCCATTAGGACGCGGGGAATGAACACAAACTATAACTGATAATTATCATGCTGTAAAATATAGAATTAGCATTGTAATTGTGTCATCCCTCTTGTGGGACCTGGACAACAGCATACACAACACATTTCTAAGAAAATGCATTTGTGCAGATATAAATCTATGCAAAGTGTGTGTGTAAATCGAAAAAAATGGAAGGAAATTATAACATTTATAATAGTTCCCAAATAGCTTCAGGGCCACTGTAAACAGCATAAAAAATAATGCGGTGGGAGCTTCATGGAATGGGTTTATATGGCTGATCAGCTATAAGCAATGACCAAGCATAAACCAAGTGTAAAGCACTACTCCATCAGTCCGCCTTTGGACTCTGGAGCAGTGAAAATGTATTCTGTGGAGTGACAATTCATGCTTATCTGTTTGGCAGACTGATGGGCGAGTCTGAATTTGACAAATGCCAGGAGAAAATTTGGTAAGGAGGAGGTATAATGGCATGGGTCTTTTTTAATGATTGGGCCTGGCCCCTTACTGTACTTTCAGTAAATGGAAATCTTAATGCTTTAACATACCAAGAGAATTTGGAAAATGCTATACTTCGGGCTTTGTGGGAAGAGTTTGGGCAAGTCCCGTTTCTATTCCAGTGAATTCTATTCTATTGTCCCAGTGAACAAACTAAGGTCCATAAAAAATATGGTTGGATGAGTTTTATCTGGAAGAATTTGACTGGCCCATACAGAGCCCTGACCTGAACCTCATCGAACACCTTTGGGACGAAATGGAACAGAGATTGTGAGCCAGGCCTTCTCATCCAACATCAGTGCCTGACTTAATAAATGCTCTACTGGATGAATGAATGAATGCAAAATTCTCACAGAAACACTCCAACATCTTGTGGAAAGCCTTCCCAGAAGAGTGGAAAATAAACCTGGAACAACCATCCTCAGATTGCAGCAAATTTGCCCTGTGTGAAAGCCCCCTCTATCTACATCTTGTTCAGCTGCAGCGATATCTGGATGCCTTTGTCCATATAAGAGATTTCCTAGGAAGTCTTGAAATGTATGACTTTACGTATGACTTTTTAGTCTCACGTACGGACTTTCTACATGAGGGCGCCCTCCTGCATCCAGCATGAATGAAACAGACATTAAATTATGTCTTTAGCACTCCATAATATTCACATTGCTTCATTTTTGGGGAAAATGTAATATATATATATATATATATATAAATATATATATATATATATATATATAAATACCACGAGGGACATCGTTTAGTCAAGTGCTTTTATGGAAACTGTATAGAAAGTTTTTTTTTTTTTTTACTCTCGATGGATGCGGCCAAGGCTCATTACATATTAAAGGTTTTATATTTAAGGATCCTTTTATTATTTTTATACATCCTTCCACAAATTAAGAAATTAATGTCACCCAAGAGTTTTGTGAAACAGAAGTCAAAGTACTTTTTTCTATAATAGTATATATATATATATATATATATATATATATATATATATATATATATATATATATATATATATATATATATATATATACTTATTTATTAATTTATTTCTGTATTCATTAGTTTATTTCAGGAATTACATAATGTGTAATGTGTAAGAACTGACACAAACAAGAGTTGAAATGAACAAAGTTACTTAGTAGAATATTTGTTGGTGAACCATCACAATAAAGAGTTAGCAGACAGTCAAACTAATACTCTAATGAGAGTTAGTTGACATGTTTTCGCAAAGTTACTTATAGTCAACAGAGGGACCATCAAAATGCAGTTTTACCACCTTTTTTCCTGTCTTCAGAACATGAATGTCTCTTGTCATGGAAGTTAAACATCCCTCTATTAAAGCTAGAGTTATACATTTACATACAACACTATATTCCTCCGAAAGCAAGAGATTTCTCTCCCTGTTGCCCCTTTTGTCTCCATCACGTCACCCACTCCTTCTCCAGTGAGCTGGAATCACTTTAATGTCCCACCCAAGCACTCTCTGGCCCTGGAGAGGACGGCTCAGAGTCGCCCATCTCCCTAGCACTCCACTCCTCTCAAGCGCCACTCTACTCAATGAGTCCAGCTCCCAGCTGGGAGGCCCATTGATACCCTGCTTTGGGTTGATTGTCTCCTTTTGGAGAGGGGAGGAGAGGGGTGGAGTGAGTGAGGCCGCCCTAACCCTACCCTTGGGCATTGAGCTTGGCCTAGCAGGTGTAAACATCCAGCACTTCTCTCCCCATGAGTGGGCATTTAAGAACCTCAGGTAGTCATGGAGAGTGCCTCAGAGGAATTAAGAAATTAGAGAGAGGAGAGAAAAAAGTAGATGAATGGAGGGATTTGTGGTGGCCGAAGGTCGGGGGAGGAGGATGATGATATGGAGAGCAGGCCCAGGTGTTCAGGCTTATTATATGACCCAATATGTTGTGAGCGAGATAACCTTTCGCATTCAGTGGACCCCACATAAACTTACCGAGGCCTTTTTCATGGTCAGGGAGTCATTGTAATAAAAGCAGGGAGCTCATGTTTCATTGCTGGCACATGCATGTGCACTAGGCCTGGTTTTGTGACATTGTTACTTCTTAACCTCCATTAGTCCTGGGATGGGAAACTTGACAGTTTTGAAAAAAGTAATTGCTGCAAATTAATGTACTGAAAATAGTTTTTCAGGTAATAATATGGGATAATTTCTTCTCACCTATAGTGCCAGAGATCTGGAGCATCATTATTAAAATCCTAAACTGACCAATCGGTTCTATGAGTTGAGAAGTTGACCTGACATAATATGGCAAGAAAATAAGTGCGTAATGCTGGAAGTTTGGAATGAGAAGCTTTTGAAGGGAAGCCCAGCGCTCCAGGACAGCCTATCATGTTAATGTGTAAGTGTGTGTAGAAATGATGTTTCTGTTGACAGTACTGCTGTGGAGAGTGAACGTTTATGGGTAAACAAAAATATGTGTGAAAAGCCGAGGAAAAAAAAAGACAGCAGTTTAGCGTGCACTGGATTAATGATGTGAAAAAAAAAAATACGTGAACATCTATCTGAAATGCATTTATCTTCTCTAGCAAGCTACAGAAACGAACCCCCATTAAATGCTTTCATTTGCAGGCAACTTAACACCTGTGTTTTATTCATATATTTATTTTTGCCTTTCAACAAGGACAGGATGAATCCTCAAAGTGTGAGTGCCGCTATTTAGTTTGTCTCTCTCCCTCCCTCTCTCACTCCTCACGAAGTGTTATTTACTAGCGAGATATCATCCTCTCTTTAATCCTCTTAGCATTGGATTTCAGTTGTACTTACAGCGTCCTGCACCTGCTAAACTGCTGCCTGCTAAAGCTGCATAAACACACATAAAGGTGCTTCTTAGGCTATACCGACTCTCTACAATTGAGCATGCAGAGAGAGAGGAGAGAGGCTTGGCTTTCTAAGATACTTATTTAGCTGGGACTTGGACTGTCCAATTCCGTCTGTGGTCTTGATGGTAGTATAGCTCAGGATTGGACTGGCGAGTTTCTGCATAAATCTGTTACACAATTGAACTTTTTGAAACTTTGTAGTCTGGAGGTAGCTAACATCAAAAGCTCTTTTAACTGTTTGCAGTGGTTTGGCATTAGGTATCAACTCCCGTGTGGATTTAACATTTCCCTGAGCAAGTATCTGTTTGGTGGATGCAAAAATATTTGGGCTTTTAGCATTCGCATAAATGTCCCAATCACTTACATGTTTTAAAACTTCCAAGTCTAAGTAAGTTTCAGTCATTTAAAATGTTACAAACGATTTCCATTTCAAATAAATGCTGTTCTTTTGAACTTTCCATTCATTAGAGAATCCTAAAAAAGGTATTAGTTTCCAGAACAATATGGATGAGTATTGATAATAATAAGTACTATTATTTAATTACAACTGAGCACCAATAATAACTGGTGATAATTGAGAATATTAGAATGATTTTGTTACAGTAAAGATTAAAGATGCTGAAAATTCACAAAAAATATATTGCCTTTTAAATACATCTTCAAATTGAAACAAATTTCTACAAAGACCATGCTTATAATGAATTATAGCCTCATTTACACTTATTTGTATTTCACCTTTCCCACCACCACCAGGATGGTCCCTGTCCATACCCAGGGGGTCGGCTGCGACCCTGTCATCATAGATTCTGTACCCTCAGATTGCGAGCGATGGATGGGGCCTACGCCAAATAACTTTATAACACAATACTTGCTTGCTCGGCTATTAATAAATGAATGCTTTTATATGTCATTTTGCTTCCCGTGTCTTTCGAATTATAAATGATCAAATTTAAATAGTTCCAGAGACACTTGTTAAGTGTACCTATTAGTTATGAATTATGTTTTTAATGGCTAATGTTTGCATAGAGGTCATGAAGGGTATTATTTTTGTTACAGTCAATATCTCCTCAGCCACATTCATGTTATTGCTTATAGCAGTTTGGATACTTATATATATATATTGTTGCAGTTTTTTTTTTTTTTTTTTTTTTTGCTATGTAACATTGTAATTTTTTCAACTGTTTTTATTAATGTCCTTTTTATATTACAGGGAATTATTGTTCATTACATTTACAAGTAAAAAACTTAAATGTAAAATGAGCACATCGTCATGATTTCTCTACATTTGCTTTTGAAAAAATACATAAATAAGTGAAGTTTACTTATTTATAGAGGTTAGTAACTGTGTAATCACTCGCAATGGGTATTTATAAGAAAACAACACAATTAATAATAACAATGTTTTCACTTATTTTGTCAAAAATAAATCCAAGTTACTAAAACTTCATTGTAACTACAATATGATAATGCATGTTTCATCTTTATAAACACATTCATAGAACCATATGACTGACTAATTAATACTTATAAATCAGTGGATAATGGTGTAATGAAGCTGAGGAAAGCAGGCAAAAACGAGGATCTAAACGCAGGGTGATTTAATAAAGTAACACATAAAACAGGTAACATAGAACTCAAGGAAAAAAGGAACAAAGCCAGGGGATCACAGAGGCAACCATTACACATGTACAACTGACCCAGTAACAAGTGAAACAAATTAATTAAAATAAAATATTTTTATTTATACTATAAATACACAGGGACAAACCAGCTTAACTAAGTAATGAGGAAACAAGATACACCTCGGAACAATCATGAACGAATCAACAGGAAAAACTACAAAGGACTACAAACACAGCACAAAGCAGGAAATAATAAAGGCCCAGACAAGACAAGGGGAACTCAAGACATGAATCATGACAAATGGATTATGAGCATGTGCATTGAAAAAGCAAATGCATGGTTTATACAAAAAAAGGATATAAATGTAACTATAATTGTTCTTATAAAAAGAGCAAAATAGTCTTTATAAATGTATTTATAAAATAGTAATACGTTCTCATAATTAAGTTTAAATGGAGCCATAATTCATTGTAAGCATGTTCTTCATAGAAAGTAAAAGGTATTTTAAATTGTAAAAATACAGTATCACTGTTGAGCAAAAGACAGTTTAAAACATTAACACAATCTTAATTACTCCAAACTTTTGACTGGAATTTGCTAATGTGCCATTGAGCTTGTTGGACATGAGTTCAAACAAATCAATTATTTTGAAGTCCAAACATCTTTCTTGTTAGAGACCTCAGACATCGTTTGGCTAACAGTGAGTTCAGACATCAGTCTCGATGGGTGACAGTGGCACTGAGGTTCTTAATGTTCACCTTATCCCTCGAGAGCTCTATCAGACCCATAGAAGCCCTCCCTTTCCTCTGTTACTCCTCTGGTTTGTGTGTGTGTGTGTGTGTGCTTTGCACATGTATGTGTGTGAGGTATGGGGTATCTCCAGCTGGAGGCGAACAATATGGAATTTGAAATATTAGCTGCCGTTGTGATTGAACATGGCTCCCTTATCACCAGGTTGCCAGGTAGGTGCACCATAACGATGACTTATCGCCCGGGTGAGTAACAGCAAGTATATAACAAGATTCCCCGACGTGACAAACGCCACCCCCAGGACACACTGTGCCCGACCTCTCACAGACAGGGCAACAGATGTGCCCCGATACCTTTGGTTTCAGCATATACACACACATGCCCTTAAAGCTAAATATGGCCTTTTCTAAGAGGTGATAAGGTATAGTCATCTTAATAGGTATTTACCACCCATGTGCCACCCACTCTGTCTGTCTGTCTATCCATCCATCCATTCATATATATATATATATATATACAAATTCATATGGTCTTCTTAATATAAATATATTACAGTATTAAGCAAACATTTAGAGCTAATTATTACAGTGTTTGTGACGTATGATCTTAGATGATCTAGCCTCCCTCCCACCAAAGGAAAAAGTGTTGTAGTGACATTTTTATTTTGAATAACAAGAAGCTTTTTCATTTTTAGAAACAAGTAAATGCTTTGCTTTATTTTTTAAACCGTGCATTTCCGTGAAGAAATAAATTACTGTTCTGAAACTGCATGATAATGGAGCTAAATTATTCATAATGATTGATAGTGCTACCGAGAAGGGAATTACAATGCCCTATGATTGTTCCTACAATGTTTTGTGAATGTTTGATTTTTTCTTGTCTTTCTTGTTCCATTTGCAAACAAACAAACAAAAAACATATATGTTCGTAAGAACTCAGGTTTCCTGTAGCACTGGGGTGAAACGTCCCACATGAGGGACAACTCATGGATAGTGTCGGACAAGGTCAGAGGTACAGTCACAGAGTTCAAGCCTGAATTGTCGCTGTCCTAAGTGGTCGACATTTGCTATTTGACTTCCCATGTATACGAGTGTATGTGTGTGTGGGGGAGCATGTGGAGTCAGGGGAGTCACTCTGAAGTATTTGGAGGCTTATCATGTTGCATGTCAGTAGAACTGACCAACCTTGCTTTAAGCCAAGGACTGCTGACCTCTGACCTAAGTGTTAAACCAAAAACAGATGCCTCTGAACTGACTCATATCCGGCCCTTAAATAAGCTGGTGAGGAATTTTTTACCACCTTCGGACTGTTATTTGTATAACTTAATATGCGTAGCTTATGTAAAACTGTCTTTAGTTGTAATTTTATTTGTAAGTGCCTCATGTTATTCCACGTAGGGATATATTCTTGATCCTTCTCTGATTGTATCCACGTGAAGTTAATTTGATCCCTATGCATCTAATTGATGTACCAAGTTTTCAGTTCTGCTTATGTTTTATAATTTTATTGTCTTGCGATGCCTTTATGACAGTTCAACCTAAATAAAGATTAAATTTAGAATCTGAACCTCGATTTCTCAAAGTCGTGCACTCTGGTAAAATGCAAAGATTCGAATTGAAATGATTTTCTTTTGTTTACTGTTGTTAAACTCCTGTTTTTGTGTTCTGATATCAGTAAAGGTTTGAGTTGTCATCCTGAGTTGAAGCAGAATGGTTTGTCAACAGCACAGCTCTTTTTGGCAAGGTCACAGTGATTCTGTTTACTTTTCAAAAGAATATTTACCCTCTGGGCTTTTTGAAAGCATCCTGTGAAAGTTCAGCCAAGAAAAGCAGAAGGAAAGAAAATATACAGTCTTAGATCTCAGATCACGGACAGCATTATAAAGTTAGGCTCCAGGATGTCAGAGCTCATTATGAGAGGAGGCATTAGATCTGCATAGTTTAAAGCAACCAGGCCGTGCTCCGTGATTGTCAGAATAATTAACGAGAACAAATTAGCCACTCCGTTTAGTTCTTAATTTTTTATCACCTGCAAAAATGCTTAATTGTCTTATGTTGATTACAAATCAAATTACTTGAAAGGGACTTTTGCTTCTAGTTCATTTTCATGTATTTACTGCCAGATCATGACCTGTCCATTATGGTAGACACACAGGCATTGCAGTAATTGCTTTATAATGCAATGAAAATGGCAATTTAATATAATGATTATAACCACCAATAGCCTGAAATTGATGAATACTGAATGCTAGTTGTAATGAAAGCTTTTGTGTTCTTTTTTAGTTCTTAGTGATATTCAGAGACAGTTTAGGCAATAATAGCATTTGGGACAGATTCCTGAATGCAAACTTGCGTGGGGCGGATTAAACCATCAATAAACACTATCAGTAGTGTTAGGCTCCAGACTAATGATTTATACTCCCTAACATGGGACTGATCTCTATCAGATTGATGAATGCACCAACCAATCATGTTCCTGCAAACCCACCGCATGTACATACACCAATAAGTGATGATAAACGGCTCCCGTCAGAGTTATTTATGCATTGAAGGGGGCCTAGCACTGGCCTGCTGTGGGGTGGAGTTTCCATAGTCGTTCTCCAAGTCGGTAGGTGGTCTCTTTTTTTCCCCCTCACTTGCCTGGTCTCATCCTCCCCTGATCTAAAGGTTCTGCTTAACCTCCCTTGCAGATGGCTGAGGGATGCGTCCCAGCTAGGGAGAAGCCTGTGGCCCATGGTGCATCCCACACAATCTTACAACAGAACCCCCCTACACACACATACATACGCAGACAGTTCATGTTCCTCATATGCCTGTGCTGGACAGGGAGGGATGCACTTGGGGCCATAAATGGGCTTGTCATGAAGGAACATGGTTCTTTTACATCCTCTCTGTTTAACACGTTTAGTGTGTGGGTGTAATCTTGTGTCCACTGTGTTTATGTCATGGCAGTTGTTGTAATTATGTCAATTGTTGTAATTACATGTCTATTCGTCTGTCTACATCTTCTTTTTTTAAGTTAGGCAAATACTGAAAGTGCATTTTAAAGGGTTAGTTCACCCAAAAATGAAAATTTAGTCATTAATTACTCACCCCATGCTGTACCAACCCTGTAAGACCTTCGTTCGTCTTCGGAACACAAATGAAGATATTTTTGATTGAATTTGAGAGCTGGATCACTTCTACATAGGCTGCCTAAGGGATCGAAATTTGACGGCCAAGAAAGTCATTGAAGAAAAATGTTTAAATATTCCATGTAATCAAGCGACGAGAATACTTTTTGTGCAAAAAAACAAACAAAAATTTGGATTGAAGTGATTGAGAGAAGAGAGTTCAAGAGATTTCCACAACGCATACGCAAGAATTGAACTGAAGTACTTGAAGATCGCAATTCTCACGCATGCGTCATGGAAATCTCTTGAACTCTCGTCTCAGGCCTACAAGGAAGAAAATGAATAGTTGAATAAAGTCGTTATTTTTGTACAGTCTTATTAGTTCTTGCTTTCCCTGATAATCTACCTCATCACCTTGGCGTTGCAAGTGCCAATGCTCTACTGTTTGAGCTACAGGACATACAAGTTAGCATAAACAGTTAAAGAAGTCAGCAAATGTTATTCAGCGATCTATATTCTGTGTTTTAAGGGCAACTTTAAATACTGTTGTGTAAGTGAGATTATTACTATTATTTATTTAAATTATTTATTATTTTAAATCTTGCTGTCCTAATGTTTGGCCACCTTCAGTTTTCTTATGAACAAAGATTCTCATGGTTTTTAGTCTTCCTGAGCTGATCAGGGTCAGTTTTTTACTGTACCGGTGAGCTATGTGCTGCTGACCTCAGAGCAGTGCTTTATGAGCTTTCTCCTCTCATCCTCTTGTTTGTTTTCCTCTGTCTCCTCTTTTTCTCTACTGTACATTTAGTCTGAAAATGTTCAAGTTTTATGGATCAAGAGAGGATACAAGGAGTAGTGTGTTGCTGAAAGACAGTTTATGTGTGTGTGTATATGTGTGTTGGGTCACTTACATTGGACAATTCAGCAATGCTGAGAGGGCTTGCCTATAAATGTCATGTTTCTTCAGACAGCGAGGACAGATGAGGTGCAGACTTAAAACCACACACTCTTAAATGCACAGGTGTCCCAATGTGCTTCCAGTCAGAGCAAGGGTCTGGGAAGTGCATCTCCATGTGCACATGGACTCTTTAATTGCAGAAGTTTCCAACCCCAAACTGTTAAACAGACATTGGACCACTGCGCTCGAGCCATCTAAACTAAAGTGACAGTTATTGGCCCCTCTCGCCCAGGAAAAAAAATATTAAGCTATTTCCTGTTGTGTCCCATTTCGCAGTAGGAGTGTATTCCCATGCATTTGATATGGCCACATTAACCATGCACTTGTGAGCTCAGTCCATAACTCATGACTCAGGTTGAAATTTACAGCTCTTCACTACATTATAACATTCTCTGCATGTGTTTTTGTTTTTTTCCCTATTGACCAAATTCCCTTAATACCTTTCTTCATAAAGTGTGCCACATGAAATGTGTGTGTACTGCCTGCCAGGCATTCTGGCTTGCACAGTGCTCTTGGTTGTAATAGAATAGTTGATGATGGGTAATATAGGGTATAGATGAAGGCTTTTTTTGTAATGGGGGGGGGGGTATTTGGAAAAGTTACTTGCGTCAATCAAGAAGATTAGACCCTAACTTTGGCTGGAAAAAACAGGAGTATAAAAGACGAGCTGATTGCCTCTTTGGATACTGATGCGTGATTAAACCCCTGACTCCTAGAAGCCCAGAGCTGAGGACCATAATTTAGGCCAGACTCAACTTTCTTTACTTAACCTGAAAATAATAATGTAAAAAAAAAAAAAGAAAAAGAATAATTTCACAAACCTGAAAAAATTGACATCATCAACTCATGAAAGCTTTAGCTTAAGTTCTGCCAGGAAGACTCAATCAGCGCGTCATGTATTACCCCACTTCTATCCAATCAGGTGTTTACACTCACAGTATAAAAGATTGGTACTTACACTTGTCTGAGTTCGCAGATGCTGTTGCTGCCAATTACCTCCATCCTCCCCAACCACAACCAAGATGGTACCTTCTCCTCCATCCTTCCCACCATAACCAATATGGTCCCTTTCTTACCTCCAGGGGGATCGGCTCCATCCCCGCCTTCATTCTCAGGCAGGACTAGCAGTTTTGGCTAACCTCGCTTTGCTCGCTAAGGACGGGGCCTACGCCAAAGAACTTCATGAATTTATGCTTGCTGAGCTGTCAATAAATTTACACTGCTATTCAATTTATCTCCCGAGTCTTTCTGGTAGAACTGGCCTGGCATGCATAATACAGCCTTTTTAGTCATTTTCGCAGATCTTTGTCAACGGGGATCATTTTGACAACATTGTTGTACTTTTTTACAACAAGTATTTAGTACTGTACATCGTTATGCATACATAGGGGAGAACCGGGCGAAAGTAACAAGGGACGAAACAAAGCGATTTTCTCTGAGACCTGACTACATTTGCATTTCAAGATATGACAGCACTTTCGGCATGCAGCCAGTGACCGAGTACAACGACATCAACCAACAGAGCTAACCGAACAAAATGGATGAAAAATAATATTTTAGAATTAAACAAATTACCTGCAAAATCAGTTACAATTAAACTGTGCTGTGGATATTCTGTATCATGGTAACGAAACGTTTCAATGGAAAAAAAAACAAACAAACAAACAAAAAAAAAACGCTGCACTGCCAAAACGCTCTCAAGCGCCTAAAGCACGGTGTCTTCAGCAGAGTGTCAGCTGGCTAAAAATGCTTTGGTGGACAGATGGCCTTATGGAATCTGATGACCAGGTTGTGCTTTCTTTATGACTTACCATCTACTGTATCATGATGAGCGGCTATTGCAGCAACACACAGTTTGAGTGTGGAGGGAGACAATTTTTGCTCCAACCCATCTCATCAACCCATCAGGAAAGCACGACTCTGAGCGGGCAAGTTCGGGGGTCTTCCCAGCGGGCAGAGCACCAAATAAACCCCTTGTAATAAACCCCTTGTATATCATTAATGTAACATTAAATTAATATTTGTAAATAAAATTTAAAAAAAATATTTGGATGGCAGAATATCCTGGGTCTGCATAATGAATATGACACCTACCTCTGGCCTAATGAGACACTACATCTATAAGATGAAAAGCATTCTTGAACTTTTGTAATATTACATTTTTGCTAAGTGGGATTGTGTGTTCAAGTTGTACTGAATGCTACAAAATAGATAACTCTCTCCCTCAAGGCCTCATAAAGGAAGTGATGCAGATAAAAACAGATGATTGGCAAGTTGTGATGAAGTGAATAAACACCCTCACTATTACTACTGCATCAACTCACCTCTGCATCAACTCACCTCATCAGCAAACACTAACTCTCCCAGCACTAAAATGTCACGTTTCACCTCTCTGTCAGTATTTTCTTGTTGACTCTGTGTAATATTTTGTCAGAGGATTTGCTTGGCGCTATCTGGATTGTTTAATCCCCTGCACTGTTTCTGGCACCAGAACATGTAAACGGCAGTCTCAGTTTACTTGTCACTCTTTGAGTACTTGGCTAATTCTGTTTAGTTTTACACCCAGTCACTTAGCTCTATTTGTTTTGATAATTACAACCATAGTTCCTGGAGGCTATACTTGCCCCGAAGGACAATTCAAAGAAACAGAGAGACCTGGGCCTCACAGTGAGGATTGCAAGGTCACCTCTCATTATCACATTCTTGATAGTTCAGCACCTATCATTGCCTTATTCTGGACAAGAATCATCCACTTAGACCAGAAAAGACCATATGACTGACAATAAAAGCAACCAACCAGGCCAAGTTGTTTTTCATGTAGGCTACTTTTAAATATTTGCTGTCACGATCCCAACAAACTTTGGCTAAAATGTTTTCCCAAATATGTATCAATAGTGTGCAGTGCCAGAGGTATACAAAGTAGTGCAAAACTAAAGGAATAGTTCACTCAAAAATGTACTCACCCTGAAGTATTTTTTAAAACATGTATGACTTTCTTTCTTCTATGGAACACAAAATAAGATCATCTGAAAAGTAAATTGATAAAAGATGTTCTCATTAAAGCAACTTTACAATTGTTTTAAAGCAACATGTATATAATCAAATTATGTAGCACTTTAGTTTTAGGTCATAATGAAGAAAAAAAAAACTTTGAAAATAAAAAAATATATATATAACAAGAAAGTATAAGTTTATTTGTTGTTATTGTTGTTTTTCAGTTACGAATTAGACTTTAAAAATATTTGAGTAGCCTACTTTCTTCAAATAATGTAATGAAATTAACAATCACTCAAATACTTGATATCCTGAGTCAGTACATTGTACGCAAAGCTTATTAGCTCTTATATTGACTACATTTTCAGCATTATTATTCCAGTCTTCAGTGTCAGTGTCACACGCACTCTCTCACTCTCTCAACAGTATATTGACCACAGTCACCTGCAATTGGTTAACTTCTTGTTTGGACTCTTTAAGTTCCTTGCTAATACTCAGGGGCTTTTTACACGACACCTTTTTTAACTAAAAACAGAAAACTTTTTTATGCATTGTGGTTGTTAATTTATTAAATAATATATTAATTACTTGTTTTTAACGTCTCCATGTTAAAAAAAAAACAAAACAAAAAAAAAAAACGTGAATTTCATGCGTCATGCACATGCATATTATCCACAAGTTTCCTACGTCATTGCGTAAAAGTGGTCTTCCGGTTCAAAGCAAACAAGCAAGACGTGACACTCATTCATTCATTTGACTAACGATTATATTTCATTTATACTAAAAATGTAATTTATTAAATTTTTTATCAATTAAATATGCAATGAAAACTCAAAAATACAGTGTGTTTTTCCACGATGAGTTCTTTATTACAAGAAGATCAACTTGTGGCAGTTAATCTGGACATTCGTTTATGGCCAAACTTAAAGATATGCGCTGCGGTGCTCTGGAACCTGCAGCCACGAGCTGCCGTTTCTTTAAACAGAGAACCTCGTTTGTTTAAAAAAAAAAAAAAAAAAAAAAAAAAACGAGACCCCACCGGAAACAAGTGGATATGTTCAGTCTATTGGCAAGTATATTAATGTTTCTTTACGAATCGACATCGCCAACTACTGGCCTGGCATTAATAATGATCTCATTAAATAATTATTATTGTTTTTAAAATGATTTAAATATGCTAATTTGTTGCTGATACATTTTTACTTTTGACAAAGAATAAAGTCATTGTTTTGAGACTTTTTTTCTTCTTCAATGAAGCATCGTCTTCGGTCTACTCTCCCACCCACCGTCTGTCTTTCTTTTCTTTTTTTTTTTTTTGCCTTTCTCTTTCCTTTCTCTCATTTTTCCCCTCTCTTCCTGAGGGGAACAAAGCGTGATCTTAGCCCTGGCTTGATCCGTGCGCTCTGAGCAGATAGTTCAGCCAGGATTAATATTCTCTGCCACTTTGATGTCAAAACCACATATCGCAAAAATTAAAAGGATGGGGGTGAGGTGAGGAAGGGGGGGTGAGCAGGCTAAAGAAAGACAGTTGAGAACGAAAGGAAAGAACGACGAAAGAAGGATAGAGCGAGATAGAAGAAGTGTTATAGGAATTTGATAGATTCCCTCTTGGCAAGTAGGGACCAGATGTATAATCTGGTAGCTCCTTGCCAAAGAAGCAGATGCCCCCCCAAACCCTTCAAGCCCCCTTGGCAAGGCGCATGACACGCCATACCAGGGGCCGTGTTTGTACAAGTGTATCACCTTGGCTACCATAAGTGGGTGGTCAATGAGGGGGTGGTGGCCTATGCAGGTTTGCTCTATTGGCTCTCTTCGCCTGTGTTGATGATCCCGAACATTAGAACAATCAGCCCCCCACCCACAAACCCTCCAGCCTGACTGGTTCAGTAGAAAGGGGGTGGAGGAAAAACAAACAAATGGAGTGAGATATTGCTGGGTGAGGGTGCTTAGGCTGGTTTTAGAGAAAGGTGCCAAAGGTGAGAGTATCTTGTGGGCGAGAGAGCGCCCATAATCTTCTCCAGATGAGGGCATGGAGAGCTTTGCCCCTCTGCAGTAATTACATTAGAGTCAAATGAATCCTACGTATCTGACAGAAACACATTTTTGCCCTCGAGGAGAATCCCTGGCTAATTGAGATCTGCCAGGAGAGGAGTCGAGCAGGCACGAGAAGGGCCTACCTTTGCCATGAAGAGCTTTAAAGGGTTATGTGGGAGAGTGTGTGTTTTTGTTTAAGGATCAGTGATGGGGAATGTTCATTTTAAAAGTATGAACAGTATGAAAAGTAACGTGTTACAATATTGCGTTTTGTGATTGAAAAAGTAACTGATTTTGTTCCACTGGTATGTTTTATGTAAATGAATGCATTGTGCTAATTTTCTATTCTTTTTTCTCACCATTATCTGACTCTCATTTAGCCTAGAAATCGAGACGGATCCTAGCGGCAGCAAAAAATATTTTGCAGACAGTGTGGTCCAGCAACTCTCCGTTAGTTTTCAAAGTGGAAAAAAACAATCTCTGGTCAGGCCAATCACGCTGTTGGTGGGTGGGGTTAACACAATGACGGCAGAGTTGTGACGGTTCTGTGCCGTGATTTCCATAGGTGATTTTCCTGCTACTTGAAAACAAACAAGATGCTGCTGGCAAACAGCTGTCTTTCGAATCGGCTTTGGCCACGATTCTGGAGGACTTGGAGTTAAGAGAATGTTGCTTCTTAAAAAGTTAAGATGTGTTCAGAGTTTTGACGACCGGGCAAAAGTTTCATATTACAACTAGCTAAACTGGTGGGAAAATGCATGGGACTCACTCATCCACAACCATTCGTTGCTCTGCATGGCTTTGGCACTATCCTCTTGCGTGCAGAGGGATATTGAAAGACAACCATTTATCCCGCCCCTCGGATTGAGGTATGCCAATTGTGAGTTCCCAGACCTAACATCTTGATGGATGTAGCTATGGCTTGCCAGGCTAACTCTCATTCAGAATCGAGTTCTGCAAAGCTTGCAGTCTTTTTTTAGACTAGATCTTCTTCCCTGACTTTTTCAGAGTCCCCTGAGTTTACGTGCCATAATAAGCTATGTCAAGAGCAGATGCATAGCAACGCATCATAAGTGAATTTACACAGAAATTTCAACCACAGCAAAGAATTAACAGAACAATAGACACTCTCCGTCTATACGTATTTTTCCTGTTCAAGTGGAGTTGAAAATATCATAATTGCGAGTTGTATTTATGTGTATCGTTGCAAAGTCATAGAATGAGTAGGAAACTCTGAATTCTGGATGATACTCAAGTTGCCAGGTTATGATGATGATGAAAGGGGTCAATTTGAAACATTGCATAAACACTGATGGATGGATGGATGGATGGATGGATGGATGGATGGATGGATGGATGGATGGATGGATGGATGGATGGATGGATGGATGGATGGATGGATGGATGGATGGATGGATGGATGGATGGATGGATGGATGGAGTCATACAAAGTGTCTGTAACATAGATTAAGATCAGTAGAGTGGAAAACATCTCTGTATTGAATTATAATAAATAATTTAGCACAATGTTTTGATTTTGAATGCTGTATTTCAATCATCATTTTAAAGTTGTGATGTGCCCAGACCGCAACATAGTGTCGGCCCAGATCCTGCCCACATCTGGTACATGTGGATTTCACACTGAAGTTCATCCAGTTAATTGTGTGTGTATATGTGTTTGATGTTTTAATTGTGTTGTTCATGTAGCATTGGTGTTTGCAGGTTTTGTACAAGTCACAATGAGTTCATGTGTGTATGGTTTTTGTGTGTATGGATTGTGGGCATAAACATGTGTATGTCCTTACTTCTACACAGAAATGCTGGATCGGGATGGTTAGCCTAACCTCCCACTTCCCTTAGCCTCTAACAGTGATGCGGATAACACCCTTTATACGTTTCACGTCCGTCTCCTGCCAGCTTTTCAGTGGTCATTAAAAGCCAGCTGTTATCAGTCTGCACAGGATGGATTCTCTGACGATGCAGGTTGAGAATCCCACTTCAGGTAACAGGTCCTTATCTGCCTCCTGATTGCCTCCGCGCTGGCAATCCGGCTGACGTTGGCGTCTCAATCAGTCTTTAAATAATCTGCCTGGCTCTCGGGGAGGAGGACTCTTTTTGCAGTGCACAGAGAAGAGAGGAACAGGAGACTTTTAATACCTGCTTCAGCTCTCGGTTGGGAAGCAACAAAAACAAAATCTGAGAGGAGGTGATGTGTTAATGCAAGGGTGCTTCAAAACTAGAGCTTTGGGTGTGGACTCATGTTCGTTTCAGTTTAGTTCAAATGTTTGGTGTGACAGCTGTTTTCCTAAACACAACCAAGTCAGCTTGAAAAAGTGGCCTGATCTCGTACACATATTATTAAAGAAAGATGTCCTATGAAGTGCAATTGTTGATACTATATAATTCATAGTAAAATTTGTTATTGTATTCATTAGTTTAATGCATGTTCATAGCCACTTGTTTCTGAATAAAATGCTTTCTTGTATCTGAATAAAGCAGTTTTCTTTATATTTTTAGTATTATTATACTTCATTTAAACTAAAAATAATAAAGTATACTTTAAGTCTATTTTTTATGTACTTCTCAGAAATGTACTTAAAATTACATTCATACTTGACTTATACTGACAGAAAAGTACAAGTATATTTGGTCTATACTTGTACTCAATCTTTGATCGAGATATACTTAAAAGTATAATTAAGGATATATAATTCTTGGCTTGTCGTTGTGTTTACTCTTTTGAGTATCGTTTCCACATAGTTTTACATTCTGTCTTATAAACGTATATTGTTTGAAAACATTGATTGATAAAACAGATATGTTCCTAATTCTGAGTATCAGATTTTTTGGCTAGTCCTCTGGTAGTACGCATAGGAATTTACCTCAAATCTACTTTTCTCTTTCCTAGCCACTGACAGAATTTTCCAGAAATCCATGTTTTCACTTTTATATGGTAGGGGGTGCTATGGTTCATCTGAAATAATACAGAATCTATGGATCAAAACACAGATGGATATTGAAGAAGCAGAAACAAGTGATATACTGTAAACAATCATTTACTTACAAACACAACTATAAATTTGTGTTTAAAAGTTGGTCATTTATAAACTTGATGGGTTTTGAAAGTTTTTTAAGATGGGGAAACATTTGTATGTGGTAAACAACAAACCACAACCAAGAACCTCTACCCCCCATTCCCCAGCTCTTTTTCAAACTCACTGGAAATGTTTATTCTGTGCATTTTTTGATCACCCTTTGTGTGAAGTCATATTAATTTGTCCATCAAATGTGTGCTTTTACTTTAACTGAGTGTGAGCAGTGCCGCACAAATAGACTGCTAGTTGGCATGTAATTTCTTAGTAGAATGCCTAAAGTGGACCATCGAAATAAAGACGTTTCTGAATGTAAACAAATATAAGCAAAATTTGGGATTATACATGATATCTATTACCAGCTCTAATGACTCTAATATTTCTGATTTCATTATGAATAGTCTAATGGGTAGCTCCAGGTGGAAACTGCATTTAAGGATAAGAAACAGAAAAGGAAACACCATAATAGCTAGGCCTATCATTAGCTTAGCAATGTGCTAATGGAGAACTTTATTTAAACCAGCTATTTAACCCACACATAGTTCTTGATGTTGAGTTTTCCGAATCAGTGACTTATACGGTTCCTTGATAGTTATAATGTGACCTACTGTATGCAGGGAGTAGGTAGTGATGCAGCTCACGAGTGCTTCTTTGTGTGCAATGCATCAGATTTAGTGAAAGGAAGGAGCCCTGTGTTCAAGTTAGTGTGTGAAAGTCTCATTCTGCCATATTGATATTCCATCATTCCTAGAGTGCTCTCTTGGCTCCTCTTTTTCCATCTTTCCTTCAATCACCCCCCCCCCCCCCCCCCCCCCCCCCCCCCAGTCTCTGGTGATTATGGATACTGTTCTTGAGTAGAGTGGATTCTATGCTGGAGCTGTCACCCAGAGCTGGATTTGCCTGTATGGAACAAGGCTTCATATCTCAGTAAAGGTCAAGAGCAGGTGGTGTGAACTCATTGTCAGCGCAGCGTTTCTACCTGGAATGGATCATGTTAAACATGTCAAGCTCCTACTAAAAATGATGCTGAAAGGAACGAAAACTGATTTTCCCTCCATAGTGCCTGTAAGACCTAAAGCGTCCATCATTGGGTTTTGGCTTTTGTAAACTATGTAATGCCAGTTGGGGGTCTGAAATCTCCAACATATATTTGTTTCTCCCTTCCTCTGTGGCCTGGCTGTGTATTGACATCCTGAGCAGGGGGAGAGTGATGGGTGACTCCCACCGCTTTTTCATGATCCCTCATCAGTTTTCCTGTCTCCACCAACAGAACATCACGTATGTCGACGGTGCTTCCTCAATGTCACCAGAGCATCTGCTCGGTCTTCAGCTGCCATCATGACCCAATATCACTCTTCCCCTCCAAACGATTTCCCAAATGCTCAACAAGAAAATTTTGTTCAAAAATCAAAATCAATTCACATTAACTGCACAGTTAGTTACATTAGTTAATGCAGTAGTTAACAAGAACTAACGATGAAAGACACCTCGGTTCAGCATTAATTATTATTATTTGTTAACATTAACTCACACATGTACTAATTGTCCTGAAGTGTCAACTAGTCTCTCCTCTATGGTGGATCTGCCCCTGGACCCATCCCAACACATCAACACATCCCACATGGCTTTTGGTTTGCTTAGTTGGGGACATTTAATATTCAATATTACAATATTACAACAATATCATTGATCTGCCTTACTTAAGGTGGACGTCGACGCAATTTTATTCTAGAAACAAACTCTGTTGTATTATTTTCATGTTATCACCGTGATGCTTCGATACAATACGTATTGTAAAAAGCTCTATAAAAATAATGTCTTGACTTGACTTAATGCATTAATTCACATTAACAGCACGGTTAGTTAACAGTTAGTTAATCAAAGGTGCATTATCACCACCAACTGGCTGGAGTGTAATTATTCAAGTTTTCAATGGAAGAATGTATGGGTGTGAGGCGTTTGGAAAAAATAGGTCCACAGAATTACAACATGGTAAAACATCTTTGGAGAAAAAAAAATATATTTTGCAGCGATTTTTGTGTGAGCATATCAGTGAACACCCCTGACCAATCAGTGAGTTTTACATCTTTATAAAGGAAACGATCCCAGTGTAGGAGTGTTAACGTTCACAAATATGAATAACTAATGCTGAAAAGAGGTGTCGTTCATGGTTAGTTCATGTTAACTAATGCATTAACTAATGTTAACAAATTGTGCTGTTAACGTGAATTGATGCATTAGTATATGTGTGAGTTAACATGAACTTTAACAAATATTAATAGCTAATGCTGAACAGAGGTGTCATTCATGGTTAGTTCAACTAACCATGGTGGGTATGACAACTGCTTGTCAACTAATGCATCAATGTTAACTAAAGGAACCTTATTGTAAAGTGTTTACCAATCTAACATATGGTGTAGCTCCCTTTTACCTTTGACACTTCTGATTTGACTACATGTCAAGCTCTCTCTGATCTCCAAACAAGGCCACTTGAGGCACAACAGGGTCCATTTTAGCATTTAGATTTTTTTTTTCTATACTTGACTGGGTTATTTATCATCAAACACTGCTGATCGTTAAGTTCCGTGAACTTGCCTGCTGATTTCCATTATAAATGCTCTCATTCATGGCGCTTGTTGGAAGAAATGCACGGAATGCCCCGGCTGATGAATCTCTGTTGTGGGACTGTTAGTGTGCTTTTCCAAGCTTTGAGATGACACATTATGACATTATTGACTGTGATAAATATGCTCCCTCACTGCTTTTATTTATCTATTTCCCAGATCCAATTCCTCTGTTTGTAATTATTAATATCATCATATACTATATAGATCAGTGACATTAAGATTGTCCACAATAATTGTAACAACAAATTAGCTCAATCACATAGAATATCCCACAAACCCACAAATATTACTATTTCTGCCCTTCTCTTTCTCTGCTTCAATCATCTTAGACTTGAGGGATTTTGAGGTAAATGGATTGTTATTTCTATGTTCTCTCTTGGCTCCTAATTTCGAGTCAATCATTGTTTTCCGTAAATTTCCACCACAACTCCATATTTAGTTGTAGTTAAGTGTTGTTCTTCCATGACCCTCCACTCTATCCATTGGACGACATTGATTTGGCTCTCTATGTCAAGATATTGAGAGAAACTTCACATTAGCACAGAAATGGACATGATAGTAAAGCACTTAGCGAGTGAGACTTGGACATCAATGGCCAAAGTGGGATGTCAATAGCCACTTTACGTTAACGCCCTTGACGTATGCTGGCCGTGTCAATAACAATGAGGAACTGTCAATGCCTCTATCAGTATTGCTGGCTTTGCACTGATTGATTCCAACGTTCTTTCCAAAAAGAGATCTGAACTTCCTTTGATTGGTTATTCTCAGCATTATGATATACTATGTGAACAATAGACAAACAGACAATTACATATTTTTTAGTCAAGTTAATTGACTATTAAGATGTCAGGCAACGGGAAATGTAGCTTGTGTTAGTGTGGGATGAGTAAAGTAAAGTTTACATGCACCTAAATAAAGGCTTCACACTAGGAGGCTGCCCACAAATATGCCGGGGTTTGCCGGCTCCCATGACGGATACCCCCGGGGTGGCCCGAGAGAACAAGATTGACGGAGAGAGACTATTTGTGTTTGTGTGTGAAACTTGATGCATAGAGGGGAAAGAGAGGTCTCTTGGGCTGCTATTATCCTTGGTGTCATTGATAATGCTGCAAACGGATGTTGTTTTGGCCTTGCACACACAAAGTCACACAGTCTCACGCACAGAGGTGACAGTAATGAATGATACAAAGATACAAAAAAACATGCCAGTGGATCTGGAAATGCTTCTTCATTTACTCAATTAAACGAGGTGTCGCAGGAAACTTGTTGAGAATAGCTGATTTAAAAATGATTTAGTGCAAATGTGTTGGGAATCATGCGTCGGTACTGAACTGTTCATCTCTGAAGTTATTCTCGCATACATCCTGTTTGTACGTTTTCTTACTTTGTTGTCATTTGTGTGTCTAATCTTGTGAGTGCTGGGCTGCATGGTGGCTGCCTCTCTTGTTCTCCCAGCTGTCCTAACATGGTGCTGTGTTGACTATAAACACAGCTGCAGGTCAGAGTGCCAGATCTGGTCAGACACTGGGCCCATGTGGAGAGAGAGAGAGAGAGAGAGAGAGAGAGAGAGAGAGAGAGAGAGAGAGAGAGAGAGAGAGAGAGAGAGAGAGAGGAGGGAGAGAGGGAGAGAGAGAGAGAGAGAGAGAGAGAGAGAGAGAGAGAGAGAGAGAGAGAGAGAGATGGTGGCCTCAGTTTAAACTCAGAACTAAACTCACACGCTAACTATCTTCAGCTTGAGCTACACTAAAACGTCACGGTTTGTGTTGGTCAGTACATTATCTTAGATAAAGGTTTGAAAAAAATACATGGGCAGTTTTGGAAACGTATTTGACACTCAAACCATGTAAGATGTCACTGAATGACATAACAATACATCAACCAAATTGGCTTCTGCAATTTAATTATGCTCAAAACTAACACTTTCTGCTATGAATTTTATTCATTTGGTCTCAAGATGATTTTTGACGGAAGTTAATTCCCTCATGTTCACACAGAATAACTAAAAGATGTTCATCACATTAACTTTGAAAACACTAGCATTTGACATTTAAACAATATATCAATTGCTTTATCATATAGAAAAATATATGGGTAACACTTTATTTCAAGGTGCTTGTAATAAGCAGAAATTAACAGTTAATAAGACACTTATAAGACCTTATGAGATGCATATAAGCATTAATTACTTCATATAACTTCTGAGGACGCTTTGTTTCACTTTTCCCGCTCTACTCAATCGTGCCGCCGATGAACGAGCCTCACAACATTTACAGCAAGGGTGAGTGTAGACTCCATCCCCTGGGGTCCAGCTGGGTCATGACCACTCCGGGGCCGCTCAGTTGCTTCTCCAGGTTCTTGTGCTTTAATTAACCCTCATGAAGTATTTAATGCTTATATATTTATCTTTTAAGGTCTTATAAGTGTCTAATTAATTACTGCTTATTACAAGCACCTTAAAATAAAGTGTTACCAAATTATGAAATGTTTTGCATGAACATTGTGTTTGTGAATACTTTCCTTAGAAAAAAGCCATTGGTTTGATGATTTGTTAAATTCGTGCATTTTTAATTGTCCAAATATTTATTAGGTGCACTATAAGCAGATACTGAAATCTGGAGTTTTAATTAAATATAGATCAGATGTGCATTAAAAGGTCACTGTCCAGAACAGATGGCAGATGGACAATGTGCTGAACACTTCATTTTGTCCAGTATATTTGTTAGGAGAATGCTGTATTGTCGTTATTGCTCTGTATATTTATAGTATTCCTCTTCACCGTATGTCAAACTTAAAGCTTGGTGCTGCTAGTCTGGGATCCCAGTGGAGTAATCAGAATCAGCTGAGTCCATAGAGGTCAGGCCAAGCCCAGGGGTCACCAGGCAGCTCCAGGGTGCCTCTATGGTGTGAAAGGCTAGGTGTGACCCTGACACCCGGGATCACTGGAAGAGTGCTTATCAAACCCTCTGGACTTATGGATATTGATAGTGGACCATGCATCCTCATAACCTTTCATTGACTCATTGAGTTCATGTATGTATGCAGCAGCAAAAACAGGAAGAAATTATATATTCGATAGCCACAGAGACCAGGAAAGGCGAGAGAGGTCATATTTGTTACTAAACAAGCCCCCATTCCTAGCAACGAGACCTTTTTGACGTCAGATTCCGAACAGACATGAAAAAGGTCACCGGGGTCATCCCGGGGGAATGTCAAGAGTTGGTGTGTGTGTATGTTAGTGTTTGTGTGTACGCCAGGAAAGAGGCACACAGAGAGGAACAGATGGGGAGAGAGAGAGAGAGAGAGAGAGAGAGAGAGAGAGAGAGAGAGAGAGAGAGAGAGAGAGAGAGAGAGAGAGTGGGATGGTGAGGGACATAGAATGAAAAAAAGGCAAAAGGAAATAATCAAATTAGCTTTTTTGAACTGAACTAGCAATGCAACGCCGCACAATATCCTGCCGCGCGCCAGTTTCCCGTGAGAACGGGAGACGGGTACACACTGCTCACTCAGACAGTTCAAACATATTTACCCCTCATTGGAAGGTACAAATTAAATTAGCCCCTCCACAAAGAGGGGATGTTTGCCCCTTCTGTTCTGATGTCATGGTAGTGGGCTACATGGAGCGGGAGGCCAATGCAGAGTAACCCACATGCATTTATCTTCGAGACCATTCATCTTCCTGTTCATACACATGCATGCACACAGAGACTCTTGCCTCCAAAAGTAGAGGATAAAAGCGCCGCCCTGCCTCTTTCTTTGCCTGGATGCATCCTCTCCATACCCCAAATGAGAGCAGAAGACACACAGTCAAGTGTCTGACACTGTATACGAGACTATAGCTGTTCTCTCTGGTGTCTGGTTTCTAGAGTTTGTGTCAAAGCAAAGGAGTAATTTATCCCAAAACTCTGTAACTATTTACTCACTCTAATAGTTAAAATTTGAAATTACATTTTAACCCAACCTTTGGGTTTGTCCATATTTGACCCAAATTTGGGTTGAAGCAACCCAGCATTTTTTAGAGTGTATTTAAGTACATGGATTGAAGCCTAAAAATGATGCACAAAGCACTATTAAAGCATCATGACAGAAATCCACATGACTTATCTGAAGCTATAGAGTCCTGCTAAAAGTGACTAACTGGGTCTAGAGAAATTGGCGTGAACAGGAAAAAAAAGCACTACTTACTAGGTTGCTTTTACAGCCTCATTATTTTCATAATTGCTGAAAAACTTTTGCCAATAATTATAACTCAAACTTTCCTGGAAAAATATGTTGAATAAAGACTAAAGAGTTTGAAGCAGAAGCTTAATGGTGGTGACACTGAAGTCATGTGATCATGGTGTTGTTTATAGCCAACACTTTACTTCTGGCGATTACATTTAGGCTTCAAAAATGCATAAAAGTTATATTCATTTGTGAAGATTATCATGGAGAACAAAACGTGTAAGAATAATAAACATTTGTTCAGTCACAGAGCTTATTTTCTGCAATAGTAATTGTGTTTTTTTTTTCTTGAGGGAACCATATTGGTGCCAGCTTGATCGGCCTACAAAAATATGGCATCACTGAATGACTCTATATAGTGGTGTGCAAAATAATTATTGAACATTGATGGAGCAACAGATTTTGTTGCTTTCTGCGACTTGTTTCAATGATCAGCCAAATTCCGACGTATAATCAAAAGTTGTTGTGAAGAAAAGCGCTGAGCTAAATTTTTGTGCCATCTATTGATTTAAAAGAGGACACAGTCAAATGTGCCATTTACCCTGGTGCGCCTTTAGCCCCGCTATATGTCAATTTTAATTATTCACTGATAATATGCATCTCATTGTGAGTCAGTGACTACCATCCAAAAACTGAGAACCATCAGTCTGATAAGTAAATGAATCACTAATTTGAGGATCTGGAGCAACCGATTCATTCAAATGAAGTCAAAAGAATGATCCGTTCAGATATTCAGAATAATTTCAGTGAATAATGCATTATAATTACATATCTGTAACAAATAAAACTATCATGAGGGTTTTGAAGACTCGCAATATAGTGCATGAGTCATATTAACTACATTTATGACACTACTGTGGTGTTGTTGCATTGTTTTAAAGCGTTAGTTCCATGCCATTGTGTGGAAAAGAGCAACCAGCACAATTCTTCGAAGTTCTCCTTTTATGTTCATTGAAAAAATAAAGTCACAATGAATTCTAAATAAACTGTTTTAATCATTGGCATTATGGATTTAGATCATTATTGAGAATTATTAAGGTCTATAATGCCCTTTAAATATGATAGTGTCTTCAGCCTGGAGATGATTCAGAGATTTCCCCTCCTTGTTCCTCTCTTTCCTTCCTTCCTTTTTTTTTCTTTTGACAATAAGAAGCCTCTGTAGATCATAAATGCTTCCAGACATCGCACAAGGACACTATGCTGAAAGATCTTCCCTCTGTCTTTTTAAAAAATGCTCCATCTGCTTCCAATGACAACTGCTTTACTCCCATAGTCTTTATAATCATGTCACTCTGGCCCAGAATGGATCTAAAGCTGCTGAATCTGCGCCAACAGGCCTGTTCACTGATTATGTGATTATTTGATTGCTTTTGATTGTGCCGATTAGGCAAGGTGATGGCTCAAGGATTGCAGGACCTGATTTGTTACACATCAAGGTTATTAACAATATCATGCTGTCTAAATTAAACTACAACTGGTCTCTTTTTTTTCTCTCCGTCCAGACAGAATGTAAGAAAACCCCTGGAAATAAACCCCTGGACCTATTTGTCTTAAAAACTTGGTGTATTCTAGTTTTACTCTGTGTCACTTGAAAAAGTCCAGAACCTTTGCACAATAGTTTCTCTCAGATGTATTTACCCTTCTGTAAATCCTCTCACATAAGCGTTTGCTTCAGTTTTCTTGAACAAGTGAAATGTTCCCCAAATAAGTATTGGTGTGGTTTTGGAAGTTATTCCAAATTGACAACTTTTGTATGCTTTATCATGGTTATTGGTTATTATTGTTTTTATTTAGCCTGGATGACGGCCAAACTCAACCCCGCCCACAACATTTGAGGAAAGTTCGGTCTGGACTTGATCCGTAGTAAAGCAAGCATGTTCGAACAGTAACATAATCCACACCATCAAAGAGTGCTTAGATTCAACTCATATACAACACAATAATGTGTGTTGAACATTTTTACAAAGCTATTATTGTTACAAAATCTACAGTGTGGGTTTGAATAATCCTGGGCCAGAGGGCAAGTGAATTATGTTAGACTTACATTAAACAAAATTGTGCAGTGGATCTTAATCCAAAAAACCTGCATCCAATCTAGTTTAATCAGTCACTGAATGTGTTTAAGTAAAGTTTCACTGCAATATTTTTTTTCCCCCACAGCACAACCACTCCTCCTTACTATGAGAATTTGCCTATGTAAGAATTTGTTTGTTATGCACAATTGACATTGCACTATTATTGTCCATTGAATGCAGGTGTGGGAGAATGCAAATTATGGAGATGAGCCTTATAACTGGGCATGTATCCAGCATGGTGCTGAGATCACATTGTACTAGTTTGCTGCGTCCTCCAAAACGAGCACTCATAAAATGGTATAACATTAGAATTTTGTGAGCGTTTTGCCGTTATCTGATTTGCATAATTCCTTCAGTGAATCAGGCACTAAAACTATGCAGATACTACGTGCAAATAAGCGGTGCAGAATTGCCCCCTTCGACTAACCATCCCAGAGAGAGAGAGGCTTACGTTACTGTCTCCCTCTGCCCCGAGAAAGGTGGGAACAAGCAAACAAACAATTCGCTGGAGGAATGCGTTTCTGTCGTCTTTTAGGAGCGGATGAAAAGGGAACAAAACGGGGTGAGAACTAACAGGCGGACCAGCATGTCAGTTGTCACAGTTCTCTCTATTTGTCTCACACTGCCTCTCTCTCTCTCTCTCTCTCTCTCTCTCTCTGATGGCCTCTGCCCTGACACTCCATTTTGCCGTTGAACGCTCACAAAAGGCTAGTAACTGCACTGCCTGTTGGATGTGTAAACAATGGCATTGTTTACTGTTTTGTTTATTATGCTGGGAGAGATTAGCTGTTATTGGTTTCCTCCAAGACTGGTGGAGGAAAAGCTGCTTTTAGCCAGCACCCTCCCACACACACATTCGGTCCACCATTGAGGCTGTCACACCCTTGTCAGTTCCAATAAAAGTGCCCTACCTGAAGTATGCAGATGAGCCGCTTTGTGGCGTTCTGGCACTGGACAGGCGGCCATTCTCCCGGCCCCTTTCTATTATAGCAGAAGACTGGGGGCCAGGCACTCCTGGGGTCAGGGCCTTTCAACCTCTAGGTCTTGACTTCTGCCACCGTCGCCTGACAAATCACCCCCACACACACAAAGGGCTGCTTGATCCACAGCGTGAGAGAGCTGGCCCAACTGCAGCCGGGCTGAGCGAGCTAACGGCCCTCTTTTTTTCTTTCCGTCCTCTTCGCCAGCCAGACTGTTACGATCAGACAAAAGGGGAAAGACGGGATGTTGAAAGAGGAAAAGAGAGAGCAGAAGAAAGAGGGAAGGGGGGAAAGCCGAAAGAGAGACGTTTGGGTCCTTTCATTTGGGGTGACTGTGATAAATGGTTGCCCTTTTGCTGGGCTGTGCACTCCCACTGTTCGGTTGGAGCCCTGGGTGACAAGAGGGTCTTTGAGAGAGAAAGAAAGACAGACAGACGAAGAACGACAGGCACCTTGCGATATATATTCTCTTAGCGGCTCCACGAGCTTTGAGAACAGGAGCCGAGGGCGAGATGTCGTAGACGGGGTGAATTCGATTTTTATTCCTTATCCACCCACTAATGCACAGTCCCGGGCAGCGAATCAAACAACTGTATTCATTTAAACAGCAGGGTTTATCATGGCAACTTTGAAAAAAATAATATTAGAATGACTGCAAAGTCAATAAAGAGTCACTATTTTCTTTACATTATCATAATTTTATCATAATTGCACAATACTGCTCTCACACTTACTTTTAGCTCGAATCCGGTTTAAGTCCTTTCCCTATCCCATCCCCTTGTCTTCTCATTTTTTTTCTGTTATCTCGCCACTGTCCTTGCAAAGTGAAGTGTTGTAATGATTCACGAAGCACAGAGGAATCCATTTGCAGCTTTTATTAAACAAGGTCGTACAGGCAGGGTCAAAACGAGGCAGACAGGGCAATGCAGAGCAGACAACAGGATAAACAGGAGACAGGCAAAGATCAGGGCAGGCAGCAATAATCGTAGTCAATAAACAGTCCAAGTTCAGGCCAGGCAGATATCAGTCGTAGAATAATCAAACAGTCCAAAGTCCAAAACCAGAAAACCAGAATCAGGATACAAACGCTCAGAAATGATCACCGGGGCAAATCAAGACTTCGCACTGGTGTGGTGTGTGGACGTGGCTTTTATGTGTGTGTGTTAATGGCGTGCAGGTGTGTGACGCAATCAGTCCCAGGTAAGCGGCATGATGGGAATTTGAGTTTGTAGCCAATGATCAGTATTCTGGTGAAGGCTCCCTCTGGTGGCGGAGAGGAGACAGAGCGGGAGCCTCCATTGTAACAGAGCCCCCCCCCTGCGAGCGGCTCCTGACGCGAGGAGGCGGTTGTCGTCGGGGTCTCCCACGGGGTCGAGGGGCCGGTTTCTCCGGGTATGTCCTATGGAACTCTTCAGTGAGAGTGGGGTCCAGGATATCCCTTGAATTGACCCAGGACTGTTCCTCCGGACCGTACCCCTCCCAATCGACCAGATATTGGAGCATGTTACCCCGACGTCTGGAATCCAGCAACTTGTGCACTCTGTAGGCCTCCTCGCCGTCAACCAGAAAGGCAGGAGGGCCCTGAGAGGCGGCCCCCTCCTCCGACTCTCCCCTCGGACCACCAGCGGGTTTTAACAGAGAAACATGAAAAGTGGGAGAGATACGATAGTTAGCGGGCAGGTCTAAACGGAATGAAACAGGTGATATTTGTCTTATAATTTGGAACGGACCAACATACCTGGGACTGAGTTTGCGACATGGAAGTTTGAGGCGTAAGTCTCTGGTTGATAGCCATACCCATTGACCACTCTGGTATTCTGGAGCTGGGCGACGACGACGGTTGGCCTGGTGTTCCTGACGCCTGACAGCATGCCTCAGATGAGTGTGTGCTTGATCCCAAACCTCTTCACTTTTGTGTAACCATTCTGTAACGGATGGGAGTTCAGTGGGCTCACCGGACCATGGGAAGAGAGGAGGCTGAAAACCCAGTATACATTTGAAGGGGGTGATACCAGTAGCAGGTTTGACCAACGAATTTTGAGCGTACTCAGCCCAGAATAAATATCTGCTCCAATCCTGTTGGTGTTGCTGGCAGTATGTTCTTAGGAAGCGGATGATATCTTGATTAAGACGTTCGGTCTGACCATTGGACTGAGGGTGATAACCGGAAGTGAGGCTGATGTTCACGTTTAAATGTTTGAAGAATGCGGACCAGACTCTGGAAGTAAACTGAGGTCCTCTGTCAGATACTATATCCTCAGGTAGTCCGTAAAATCTGAAGACTTGGTTGCATAGTAGTTCAGCTGTTTCGAAGGCAGTGGGAAGTTTAGTGAGGGGAATGAGACGGCAGGCTTTGGAGAATCGATCCACAATGGTGAGAATTGTCGTGTGTCCTTGAGAATTGGGGAGATCTGTGATGAAGTCTACGGCAATGTGTGACCAGGGTCGTTGAGGTGTTGGAAGGGGACATAGAAGGCCTGCTGGTAGTTTACGGGTGGATTTGGAAGTTTGACAATTGATACAGTTCTGGACATATTTGATGGTGTCGGATGAGAGAGTAGGCCACCAAAATCGATTCTGCAGTAGTTGGATTGTGGCAGAGATACCAGGATGACCGGAGCTTGGTGTGGAATGGACTTGATCGATGAGGCGAGATCGTAGTGCTTCAGGGACAAAGAGGAGATTGGCTGGACAATTGCTGGGGGTTGGAGTCTGAAGATTGGCCTGTTGGATTTCGGTTATGATGTCCCACTGGACTGGAGCTACTAAGAGGTTCTCGTGGATGATGTTTTCGGGGTTATCTTTGTGGACTGCTTCTTCTGTTTGACGAGAGAGGGCATCGGCTTTGACGTTCTTGGTGCCTGGGCGGTAAGTGACAGTGAAGTTGAAACGTGTAAAGAACAGTGCCCATCTTGCTTGACGAGGGTTGAGACGTTTGGCGGATCGGAGATACTCAAGGTTTTTATGATCTGTGAGAATGATGAATGGTTCTGAAGCTCCCTCCAGCCAGTGTCGCCATTCCTCTAGAGCCAGTTTCATTGCTAGCAGTTCGCGATTCCCCACATCATAATTCCGCTCGGCTGAAGAAAGCTTGCGGGAGAAGAAAGCACACGGGTACATTTTGGCTGGGTTTCCCTGACGTTGAGATAATATGGCCCCCACTCCTGTGTTCGAAGCATCTACCTCCACAATGAACTGACGCTCTGGATCGGGATGACGTAGGATGGGTGCAGTAGTAAATCGGGTCTTTAACTCCTGAAAAGCCTGCTGTGCTTCGGGGTTCCAGGCAATTCGAGAGCAATGGCGTTTGGTTAAAGCTGTTAGTGGAGCGGCAATGAGACTGAAGTTTCTAATAAATCTTCGATAAAAGTTAGCGAATCCCAGGAATCTCTGTAATTCTTTGACTGTCTGAGGTAATGGCCAATCCAGCACTCCTTTCACCTTTTTGTCGTCCATGGCCACTCCTTCCTGGCTGATGATGTAACCCAGAAATGAAACGCTAGTTTGATGAAACTCACATTTCTCGATTTTGGCGTACAACTGGAACTGAATCAAGCGTTGAAGTACGGATCTGACGTGTTGGATGTGTTCCTCCAGTGAGTTTGAGTAAATCAGGATGTCATCGATGTACACGATTACCCATTTGTCCAGCATGTCACGAAACACATCGTTCATAAAGGCCTGAAAGACGGAAGGACTGTTAGATAAGCCGAAAGGCATGACCAGATATTCATAGTGCCCACTAGTGGTGGAGAAGGCTGTTTTCCATTCATCCCCCTCTCGAATGCGGATCAAGTTATATGCATTGCGCAGATCGAGCTTGGTGTAGTATTGCGCCTGTCTCAGCTGCTCCAGTGCGGCTGGCACCAGAGGTAAGGGGTATCGATACTTGACGGTGATATCATTTAACCCGCGATAGTCAATGCAAGGCCTGAGTCCTCCATCCTTCTTCTTGACGAAGAAAAACCCCGCAGCGGCTGGTGAGGTGGAAGGTCGAATGAACCCTTTGGCTGTCTCTTCCTCAATGTACTTTTTCATGGCTTCAGACTCAGGCTTTGATAGGGGAAAGATTCTGCCTTTAGGGGGTGTGGCGCCGGGCATTAACTCAATGGCACAGTCTGTTGGACGATGTTCGGGAAGTTGAGAAGCTTTTTCTTTACTGAAGGCTTCTGTGAGGTCGGAATAGACTGCCGGTAGCTCTCCTAGCTCATGGTTTTGGGTGTCTGGTTCTGGTTTGGAACAGGTTACTCTTTTGACTTTAGACAAACAATGGTTGTTACAGGCTTCACTCCAACGGATGATTTGTCCCTCCTTCCAGGAAATGTGTGGGTTGTGAGTGTGTAACCAAGGGTGGCCGAGGATGATAGAGTGATGTGGAGCGTGAATGACGTAAAATTTGATCTGCTCAGAATGAAGAGAACCGATCTGCATTTGAACCTTCTCCGTTTCGAACTGGATTTTGCCGTCTCCAATGGGATGACCATCTAGCGCCTCCACTGACAAAAAAGAATGACAAGGATTAAGTTTGAGTTTGATCTGATGGGCGAATGTTTGAGAAATGAAATTTCCAGCGGCTCCAGAGTCTATGAGGGCTGTGGCTTCAATACATTGGTTTTGTATGGTGAAACGAATGGGAAGGGTGAAACTGGATGGAGATCTTTGATATTGAGTTACTGAACTCACCGCAAGAGTGCGAGTTGGCGGTCGGACTGGACAGGAGAGCTTCATATGGCCGGATTGACCACAGTACATACAGAGACGGTGTTGCAGTCTGCGTTCCCGTTCTTCTGGAGTGATGTGCGTGAACCCGATCTGCATAGGTTCGTGAGCGGGAGCTGCCTCGAGTGATTGACGGGTAGGTGCCCGGGTGATGCGTCTGGAACGCACGAGATTATCGACTTGAATGGCCAGACTTACATACTCGTTCAAGCTCTTTCCTTCATCTCGACAGGCTAATTCAGATTGAAGTTCAATAGAGAGTCCCTTCCTGAACAGCGTCTTTAAGGTGTCTTCGACCCAGTTCGTCTGTGCAGCGAGAGTGCGAAACGTGAGTGCATACTCGGCGGCGGTACTCTTTCCCTGGGTGAGATTTAGAAGCTGCTCTCCGGCGTTCCCTTTCTCAGAAGAGTGTTCGAAGACTTGACGAAACTGTTGAAGGAATTCTTGAAATGTGGTAAATGAAGACCCCTCTGGTTTCCAGACTGCCGTAGCCCACTCCAATGCTTTGCCCGTGAGCAGGGAACAAACAAATGCAATGCGACTGGCCTGAGTGGAGTACAATGTCGGTTGCTGGTCGACAAAGAGTGTGCATTGCAAAAGAAATCCCTTGCATTTAGTCGGATTACCGTCGAATTTGTCAGGAAATGCGAGTCGGGGATTTACTGCTGTACTCACGGCTTCGGTGGGAACACTCGGTGGTGGTGTGGGTGTAGCAGGTGCGTTAGGCACAATACCCACAGCAGTGCGAAGCTCCTGCATACCCTGTACGAGCTGTTCAGTGAGCGTGGTCAGGTGACTGAGCTGATGGTGATGTAAATCCAAACGAGAAGCTTGGGAGGTAAGTTCAGACGTGAGTTCCATGACGGCTGCTGGATTGTTTAGTGGCGAAGTCTTCTGTAATGATTCACGAAGCACAGAGGAATCCATTTGCAGCTTTTATTAAACAAGGTCGTACAGGCAGGGTCAAAACGAGGCAGACAGGGCAATGCAGAGCAGACAACAGGATAAACAGGAGACAGGCAAAGATCAGGGCAGGCAGCAATAATCGTAGTCAATAAACAGTCCAAGTTCAGGCCAGGCAGATATCAGTCGTAGAATAATCAAACAGTCCAAAGTCCAAAACCAGAAAACCAGAATCAGGATACAAACGCTCAGAAATGATCACCGGGGCAAATCAAGACTTCGCACTGGTGTGGTGTGTGGACGTGGCTTTTATGTGTGTGTGTTAATGGCGTGCAGGTGTGTGACGCAATCAGTCCCAGGTAAGCGGCATGATGGGAATTTGAGTTTGTAGCCAATGATCAGTATTCTGGTGAAGGCTCCCTCTGGTGGCGGAGAGGAGACAGAGCGGGAGCCTCCATTGTAACAAGTGTTAAGAAATACAGATATTTAACAGGAACATGTGCATTAGTACTAAATTTATCAAACAGACATGTTTAGTGCCTCTCTTCATTGGTGTTTGTTTGTGATGCTAGGCCAATTACTGCTTGCAGACTGTATCAGAAGGATCACCCAGAGCCCAACAAAGGCAAATTATCCAATTGAGACCGTTACAATCTACTTAATTGGCTTCTAAAGGCTGATTAACAAGTTTGAATTAAAAGAGAAAAGGAGGAGGAAAAGGGAGAATGTTGAAAGGCTCTAGTGAACGATATGAAATTCATGGTTGATTTATTTGTTTGTGATGAGCCCCTTTAAGAGGAAAGGGGGTGAGGGGGCTAAGATTAAACGCCGCTAAAAGTCACAGCTCTGCAACAATAGTGGAAAAATTGGTTGGCTATCGCTATTCAGTGCACCTCGCCTCCTACCTTTAGCTGGGATGGCAGGGCTGTGCTGTACTGTGAAGCTCTGGGGGTGGAAATCAGAGGTTATGCTCTTTTTTCTCCATAATCTCACCCTAGAGGTTTGAGGAAACAAGTGTTGAGAAAACTGAACAACTTTGGTTGGACTTCTGGATGGCTAACCGGATAACTCGCATAAACACAAATGTGTCTCAGACACATGCAAGCTCTAAAAAAATAAGAATATGTGCCACCATGCCATAATCTCCGCCTTTGCCCAGTGGCCCAAATTTAATCCAGCCTTTGATCCGCCCTCTAATCTGTGATTACAGGCCCAGTGCAGAGGGTGGGGTGGTGGGTGCGCTGCCTGGTAGGGAAGCCTCCCTCTCTCTCTCTCTCTCTCTCTCTCTCTCTCTCTCTCTCTCTCTCATCCCACAGGGAGTCTGCCAATTGACATGGGCTTTAACGCCTGCTCCTGCTCTTCCATGGGCGGGCAGAATTAGACCTTAATGCCTGTTTAGGGAAAATAATAAATACAGTGAGCATTGAGAAGCTCTTGGTGGCCATGATGGAAAAATAATGCCTCCTATTATAGTGTTTATCTTGTTGGGAGGGAGGGAGAGGGGGTGGGGTGTGTAGGGTAAGGGAGGGTGTCATCACTTTTAAAGAGAAACTACAGTAGGACTTCAGTTTAGCACACCCTAAAATGCACTGCTGTTGTGCTGGACGAGTCAATCATTGAATATATTTTTAAAAAGTTGCTTTATAAGTCAGTTGGCTCATTGGAAAAACATGCCTGTGTCGAAATTTCTGCAAAATTACTTTATTTTGTTTCTTTCACGTTTTGTAACATGTTCAAATGTTGGTAACACTTTATTTTACGACCCGCAAACTACTTTGTTCAAAATTACAGTGTACGATTCTGTAATTATAGTGTACTTCTGTGTAGGTATAAGGGAACAATATGTTAAGTTTTGGGTAATAAAGGGGTTACAATCAGATATGCAACCTTGTTCTGTTTAGTTAAAGGGTAAGTGCAACTACATAGCATTTTAATTACACATTTAAGTGTCATTGCAATCCAATATGATAAGGTAGTACTAAGTACTACATGCGGTCCAAATTAAAATCACTGCAGAAACATTTTTTTTTTACTTAACAATTAGTTTTAGTTTAGTAAGAAAAGCCAAAAATTCAATTTTTATCACACTGTGCTTACATACAGCTATATATATATATATATATATATATATATATATATATATATATATGTGTGTGTGTGTGTGTGTGTGTGTGTGTGTGTGTGTGTGTGTGTGTGTGTGTGTGTGTGTGTGTGTGTGTGTGTGTGTGTGTTTCATTTTCAACCCACAGATGTCAAAGTTACCCAGTAAAATTGTGCAAGAACATATTTTGCCAGAAATATGATAATAACTTTTATATACAACAAACATAAAAAATTTTTCCTGGAATATATTACTATTAGTTTAAAAATAATTACACTATAAATAATTTGCTTGCATATGTGCTTGTTACCCCTTTATTACCCAAAACTATAATGACAGAAACATAATTTCAGTTTTTCTCACGAAGTTATTTGAAGGTTGTATATCTGCTTGTTACCCCTTTATTACCCAAAACGTAATATATTGTTACCTTATACCTACACAGAAGTACACTATAATTAAAGAAAGTACACCGTTATTTCGGTTTACTTACACAGTTGTTTGCGGGTTGTAAAGTGTTACTGAAATGTCCAGTGTGTGATGCTAAAAACTTCTTCAGTTTTACGTGAATCTGGCAGTTTTATTAGGTTGCTTGGTGTATATATTGCGTCCGTTCAGATATTAAATGTCCAATGAGAAGGTGCTAAAAGGTTATATCTTAGTTTGAAAAAATAAATAAAATTAAAAAATACCATGCCACCTGCTCTAAACTAACACTTTTACTTAATCAACCTAGCTTTTACAAGTCTTTGTAAGCAATGATGTAACAAGAAATTGTACTTCTTTAGAAAAATCATGTGATGCAAAAGTTAAGATGTGCAAAAATAAATCTGCCCTGTAATCATATTTTGTCTAACTTTTTTTTTTACTGCTACTTGTAATGCTGATCCAGAGATGACAAAAATGAAAGCAGGGTACAAGAGAATTTAACAAGAAGCCACTATGAAGTGAGGAACCAAAGGAACTTAAGAAACAAGATTAATAAGGAGACACAGCTAAACTAAGATAACTAATCATATCAGTTACCATGACAACTCATGGGTATAGCGGGAAACTAGACAAAGGAAACACATTTGACTGTAAATTACAAATTAATCAGAACAGTGACACCACTGGAGTTATTTTTTTATGTGTTTGGAGTTTCGCAAACAAATACAGGTAATATATGCCTGTTTTGGGCCTAAATATCCATATAATCACAAAACGGAACCTGCATCCAAGCTGTTGTGATGCATTGTGACATCATAACTTACTAATAAAAGTGTTCATCTTTTTCGTATATGTTTCAGAAGAATGTGTTGTCTGAAACTGTCAGATTTTAAATGAAAACAGAACTCCGAGCTTTTCTGTGAGAGTAGAGAGTACTGATTTATTACCCATACTACGTTATATCCAAATGATGTCTCTGATGAGCCGCCCCACATGAATGAGGCACTTCAGCTGTGTGGTCATCAACTAATTTACTAGAATGTACTGTGTATAGAGCGTAATGAAACATTACTGCTGAGGTTGGCTAAGAATAATAGTTTACTCTACGGCACATTACAAATAATTGGGCTAAACCGGAGGAGGCCAAAGGACTGTTGCCTCAGACACCCAGAGGAGGGCTCTTCTTAGGAAACCGCTCTCTGTAGCATCATCGACTAGCTATGAGAGAATTTCAAAATAAACCACTTCAAGAGGTGAGGGAACATAAACACCCCTTTCCCAGCCTACTGTTATGAAAGTCAGTTAGCTTTGGGTTTGAAAGTAACAAAGCCACCATGACAGATATTACATTTTCGGGAAGTCTTTTTTTTTATTTTCTGTAGTAAAATAACGATCACCTCTGCTCATGACATTGTTTTCTATAATGAATCACTCTTAGACGATTGAGCCCTTGTTCTATGCTTCCATTATGTGGTCTGACAGTGTAATAGTGATCTTGGCCCAGCAGGTCAAGAGGTGGCTACAGCAGCCACAAAGGCAAGCAGTCAATAATATCGGGATCATCCAAATCAATGGCATGACATTTGAAAAAAAATTGACCTTAGACCAGATGTAGATTTGGGCTATGGACAACATATGTGCTGCATGACATTATTTACATGTCTGTTAAAAGGGACAGTTAACCGCATATTTTGATGAGAAACAGATCTTGATGCATTTTGCTTGTACAACTGCCAGTGGGCTTACATTGATTTGTGTATCATCAAACCTCTGATTGCTCACTGACCAAAATGTGGTAACGTGATGTAGAATAAACCATGTCAGCATATTCTGCTGGAAAAGTAGTTATAGGCTCTACTGGCAGCAAAGCATAGTCATAAGTATGTGAACCTTTTCACACGCAAGTTCAAAATGTTCGGACTGATTCCCCCGCCATGCGTTTTTAAAGCGGCATCATAGAATGTCTCACCTCACGAATTCCATTGTGTTGCAAAGAGCTTGTCACATGACACTGGAGGCAGCATTCATGCTGGAGGACTGGAGTATTTTATGAGTAGTTTAGATGTTTATTTTTAGTTAGAATCTATCCAAAATCATTTCTATCCAAACTAAATCTAGATGTGTCACTATTGAAATTAATACAGTTTATAAATATATTGCGTCACAATTATATTATCATAGATAAGACAGGTAAGTAATTATCGGGTAACACTTTACAATAAGGTTCATTTATTAAACATTAGTTAATGTATTAACTAACATGAACTAACCATGAGCAATACATTTGTTACTGTTTTTGTTCATCTTTGTTAACGTTAGTTAATACAAATACAGCTGTTCATTGTTAGTTCATGTTAGTTCACAGTGCATTAACTAATGTTAACAAGATGTATTAGTAAATGTTGTAATTAACATTAACTAAAAATGAACAATACTTCTTCAGCATTTGTTAATCTTTGTTAACTAATGTAGTTAACTTATGAATCTTACTGTAAAGTGTTACCAATTATCGCTTTGTGCACAGACATGTTAGTTTCAACTCATTCTTAGGAATTATTATTCATCTTTGTTTATCCTAGAAAAACATTCCAGTCAAGCAATTTGATTTGATTTGAGGGACAAGTTTATTGTCAAGTAACCCTGGCTTACAATCATGGTTAGGTACTTCTACATTAGTGTTATTCATTTATCATTTCCCTCTGATTTTAGGGATAACTTGAATGGGGTTAGGTTTAGGAGTATGGATATGGATATAGTTAGGATTAAACATTTGTACAGGAGTGTTGCTCCGGGATCAACAAAATATGTTTCTATCATAGCAAATTCAGTCGGTCAGATCATCACTTGTTGGTCCAGAACATCATAATGAAAATGATCGACTGAATAAATGGAAAAGGCACAAGTGGACTACCTATATACATAATGCAGTCGTATTTTAATGTAAAACATGGTTGCATCAAAACAAATGACTAAAGCATGAAAAGATATGAAGAGTTCAGATGCAAAAGCCTCTAAGTGCCATTTGAAATTTTCTTCTAAAATGATCATTTTTATCAAGCTTGTATATTTAAGTTCAGCAATTCAACTTAAATTGCAATGAAGATTACCTATTAATTGTCATTTAAGTGAAATTACTGAACTTAAATATACAAGCTTGATAAAAATGATCATTTTAGAGGAAAATTTCAAATGGCATTTAGAGGCTTTTGCATCTGAACTCTTCATATTTCTTCTATTTTTGGTCACTACAGGAATCAGTGTGTAGATGTGAACTATAACTTTTATTTGAACTTTGTATATTATTACCACTTTCTGCATCCTGTGTAAGAATGACATGCTCACACAGTCATTCATGATCTCATACTCACAAAAATTACCTACTGTCACACACACTTCACCAGGTTAATTTACTTGCAAAAGAAACACACACACAGTCGCACTTCGCCTTACAGTCATCCTCCAGTCCTGATGCCAGGCAGCAGTGGAGGTGGAAGGCATATTTATTTCCTTCTACTCAATGAAATGGAGCCAAACACTCCTAATTAACATGGCGGTGCTCTGAATGGAGCTATGGCTCTCAGAGTGGCAGCAAAGTGTGAAATGCGCCATAAATCCATCTCACAGAGAAATGTGAGGACAACACTGAGACTGAATCATCCTCACAGCATTGTACCAACTGACCTGGTGCCACCCTTCGCTGTCTTATAGTACGTACTGTAATGAGGTACCATAATACAGGGCTGTCAATCGTTTGAATTTTTCATTTGAATTCATCATGTATATAGTATGATCCAAAGACATTACATTATTGTGGTGAACAATACATTCAATAGACAAAAGTTCCTCTAGAAGTTTTTTTTTTTTTTTTTTTTTTTTTCACATTTTTTAAAAAGTTTTACACTAATGCATTTAAAAATCGAATATTGAACAATTACCCTCACATGCCTGCAGGTAAAAAAAATGGTGAAATATAGAAGAAAAAAAAAGTCAACATAAAAAAAAATCCAACTCACTATCAGTACTTCAGCATGTATCAAAATAGGTTTATTCACAATATTTCGGTCCCATGACCTTCATCGGGCATATACATGCCTGATGGAGGTCATGGGACTGGAGTGCTGTGAAAAAAAAAAAATCACTTAAAAATAAAGTTAAATTATTTTATATATCTTTTTTATGTCAAACAAATGGCATTGCAGATTTTTCAGCATGTGATTTACACTGCGTAAGCCTGACTGAATTTTGGAGAGAGAAAAAAAAAGAAGAAAAAAAAAAACATTCCTGTTAATGAGTTATCACTCTTTAGTTATCTAGTTCTGTGAGACTGCATGGTCCACAAGACAGAGTTCTGCACTGGGTCAGATGTGTTATGAATGTGTCACTTATTAAGGTCTCATAAGTAAATGTTTTTCCTGAAATGTCTTGTCCGTTGGTTTCGAAACATTTTGTGTTCACATGTGTTTATAAGCTCCCAAATATCCTGTATATACACATACTGCCATAATATTGACTGACAAGACAGGTGTCGACCCTTGAGCCCCACTGACCTCACCTCGGTTTTACTGGACACAGACCATTGATTGTTTATTGCACACACACAGAGAGAGTTTAAACTTTACTTCACTCATCCAAAGACAATATATTTAACTCTGTGGAACATGACTCTTAAGCTCATTCTGTCAACTAGCTGGGAGGAGGGCTATCGGAGCCATGGCCTGTAATGCAGATAGCACCACCGTGTAAGCTATTACTCTAAACTAGGCCTGTTAAGCCTTCGGGGGGACTAAGCACAATATCGGGTCAGAATGGAGTCTAAATGACTTGGCATGGCAGTAATGTAAATTAAGCCAGAGCTTTGCTCCAACAGCAGGAAGGTCATGGTCCAGCTGTCAGCTCACGTTTGGGACTAATCGTTTATGTGCCAACCTCCTTCTCCCTCTCTTTCACTTATGCTCGTTTACCTTCTCACTTCATTTTCCCCGCATCTGTCGCCCTGCTCTTCCTCCATCCTCCATCCTCATCTGTCTCACTCGATCCTTTTTTGCTCTTCTTCATTGACATGTCTAACTACATGCATCACAGCAGGATTTGGGGCCCCCCAAAAAGTGTTGCTTTCTTTACATTAGTGTTGTTTGATTACACACTTGGATAGTACATACAAAAATGATGAATGATGATTTTAAGTTGAATCTGTATGACTTTCTGTCCTCTGTGTTGCATAAAAGAGGATATTTTGAAGATGTTAATGGTTTTGGTAAATATTGACCACTAATACATTTCTCAAAATAATCGTATTTTATGTTCCATAGAAGACAGCAAGTCAGGTTTAGAATGACGTGTGTGTATGTAAATGATGACAGAATTTTCTGTCATTTTTGGGGCAACTAACTCTTTTATTTTTGAAAAAATATATCTGTGTTTCTCTTTGCTTATACAACGGAAATCAATGGTCATCACACTTAATTTTTGCAAATATCTGCTTCCAATATGGTTTTGAACCCCAATCAACTTTTGTAATATGTACAAAAACAGTAATACACTATTTTTTTTGAGGGTTCAATGGAAGAAAGAAAATCACACAGGAGTTTGTAACAACATGATGAAGGAATATTCATTTTTGAGTGAACTATCCCTTAAAATTATTAATAAAGATAAATTTAAAAAAAAAAAAAAAAAAAAAAAAAACCTCATGTCGATACCCTCAAAACCTGTATGGTTTTCTTCTGTGGGCCACAAACGAATATATTCTAGAAAAGTCAAGGTTTGATTTCCAGTCTTCTACAAAACAAATGTGTCCAATGTGGTTTTGAACCCCACTGACTTTCATTGTATAGACAAATAATTTTTGGAATTACATGAGTGTGAGTAAATTATGTCAGAATTTTCATTTTTACAAGACCTATCCCTTTAGCGCACATGTACTTGTGCCACTCACACGTACAAGTCACATGCAATCAACACTGCTTAACCCATCACTGATACTCATTACTCCCTCTCGCCGCCCGAGCCACCCATGTCACGCCGCAGGTTGAGTTCAAGTCCTCCGGCTGGGTGAGTGAAAACAGCTGGTGCTCTTCAGGGCACTGAGCTCCAGGGCTCAGGGCTTTGCGGCCCTCTCAGTTTCAGACCCTCATCTGCTTGGAATCCCGAATTTCCTGCAGGCCGATCAAATGACAGTCCTCTTCACTGGATCCTTTGATATATGGACACCCATCTCACTGGCCCCTCAGCGTTGGGATTTACGCTTGACAACACAGTCAGTGTCACCTCCGCCCGATGCACTCACAACACACACGTGCACACATAAACACACCCTGTTCTGGGGCCCCTGGAAACATTGGAGTCCTTTCACAGCCCTCCCAGAAGTTATTTATTAAATTTGTTGCATGGTGATATTGTTTCATGGAGACCCACTTAGTTTTGGATTGCACACTGGATTTTTCAATTATGTGGTTCATTTCACCCTGCTGGTGAGGGTTTACCCTCCTTAGGTTGGATCAAGGGTAGAGTATAACTCTTTAATAACTTTTTAACAAGGGTACATTTCCCTCATTTTTCCTGTTTTTTTTTTTTTATTTGTATTTTTATTTTTTTATTATTATTTCTCTTGTGCTTGTAAATGTGTAATTTAAGTGTAAACACTCGAAATTGTAAATATTTGGAATTTCATGACCATTTTCATTGGCCAACCCACATGGATTGTGTTAGCCACAGGAGATTGGTGGCTGCTGTTATTGGCTGCAAAGAGACTTGGAAGGATTTTGATTGGATTATTTTACAGGTAATACTCGGATGCGTACAGAGGAAGGCGGTGAGATATCAGAATTAATGAGGTTAAGTTAGTTTGGCTTTTGGCAAACGGTTAAAGGTCCCCTGACTTGGGGTTATTTTATTATTTTATAATGTTTCCTGGGTTGCCCTTATAATGTTAGTATGTTTTTTTAGATAAAAAATAGTCATAATTTAGAAATAAAAGGCTATTTTCCTTGCCTGTTTTTAGCCTCTGATTTGAACGCTGTATTTCAAGGGGCGTGTCTGCTGTGGGATTCAGTGTAACCGGCCACTGCTGTGATTGGCTGACATGCTTGCATAATGAAATAGCTACATGCGAAACTTTTGCGAATACTTTTACTACAGCTATTATAGGTTTTTTTTATTATTATTACAGCAATTGAGATTAACGAATTGTGAGAAGTTTTTAAAGTATTTAGATCTATTCCCATCACATAAAATGTTGCTGTGATGAGCATTGAGCAAGCAGATGACATTCTGTCGAGTGCGAGGATGAAGATCTTATCATTGCAACGCAGTTTCTGCTCTCTCTAATGCTTTCGCTAATGAAAACACAATGGCGTACATACAGTAAGAGCTTCGTTGTGCAGTTTAACTTGTGTCATTGATTTCATAACGAGTTGTCCAGATAAACTCGCACTGTGTGGAAAGATTGTTCTTTGATCGCTTTCTGTATAATTTGTTCAGAATTATATTTTTATTTTCATCCTACTAAAAGAAACCATGTGAAGTTGATATTTTAGTAACTGGCTTGACGATTTTAAGAGAATGATTAACTTACCTGTCTGAACTTGAACAATTAGGCTACACATCAGAAATGCTTGGTAGCTCGATCGATTTATTTTCAGACGTTCGTCGAGTTGAGGAAATAGTCATTGGTGAAATGTTTGGACCATACAAAACTTTGGGAAGTTGTGTCAGCGCTTTTCCAGAGAAAATAAAATTAACCGTTTCTTCAGAGGCTCGGATGAAGAAACTAAAAAATACTTTTGTGTTCAATTTGTACATCCGAACACTGATCAACTGCCATGCTTCGCTCGTTTGCAAGCCATGATATCTCTCGAGGAAAAACTCAAATCGTGTTCGTACTTCCTAGCTCATTTTCTTATGGGCGGGCCAAATTCTCCGGGCGGGCAAAGCAGAGAAAAGGGAGGTAACCTTTCCCCCGTATGACGTCATACGGGGGAGATTCAAGATCAGCGCGTCTGAGCTGCGGAGAAGAGAAAAATAGCCAAAGCTCGGTTTACACCGATTGAAAATTCTAGACACGAGGGGACAAAATACAGGCTAGGGGAACTAATATAAATATATAAATATCCCTAATTATGAAAATGTTTGTTCAGGCTCTACATTCTAATTGGATGAGCTGTGTTTGAAATCATTGTAACATGCTGGCAAAAGCACAGTGCCACATTTATTAACAGTCAGTTTAAATAATTGGTTTCTTAAAGGAGTTACTTCTCTGTCACTGCTCATTTGAAGAACTACTGCATTTCTAGTTGTTTCACCAGAACATTCCAATTGTCATTGAAAACGGATGATGTCTGCTTGCTTTGTAGCTGAAAATCGTCCCTATGATAATGAACTATAATACTTGGTGGAAGAATTGTTTATACTAATAATAATACAATTACATACTAAGTGATAAAACATTATGAAACAATATTATAATAAAAATACATAGTAAAATACAATAAATATATAAACCATAAAATGTAATCCTAGTTGTTGGGATTTTATAAAAGCAATAAACCACTTGGGTTATTGTTATTGTCAGTGTTCTTATGCATGACACAAAATTGAGTGCCTAAAACTCTATTGCTGTCTCTTGAATATTGTAAACAATCTTGGATAGCACCATTAAAGGGATAGTTCACCATCCCCCACAAAATATTTGTTTCCATGTAATAGAAGTAAGCTAAACTGTTTGGTCGCCAACATTCTTCAAAATATCTTCTTTTGTGTTCTGCAGAAGAGGAAAACAAGCCATAAAGGTTTGGAACAACATTAGGGTAATTAAATGATGACATAATTTCTTATTTTTGGGAGAACTGTCCCTTTAAGACGTGTCCATGCACACAGAGAAACAAGAATGGAGAGTTATGGAATAATTTTGGCCTTTTTTTTTCAACTGAAAGACTAATTTTCTCTTTCATCATGGTTCATGGTCCGAATGCCGAAGGGATTGGGAAAAGAAAATGACCTCCACAAAAGCCCCAAGTCACTGCGTGATTTAAGAGCTTTGTTTTTGTAAGAGTCGCCCGTCATTAATATAATTCATTACTCATGAAAGCGTTCTGCCTTGACAATTCATCAGCTGGCTTTTCTTTTTGATTCTAAAACAGGGGAACATTTGGCCTGTCTGTATTGTTTGAATAAACGGAGGAGAGGGGGGGTAAGCCTAACCTTGGCCCGGCTGGGGTCGAGTGTGGGAAATGAATCGTTTCTCTCTTTTCGTTTTTCTCTCGAACACACTCTCTCTCTTTTTTATATGACTCCCTAACTGGAGTAGGAAGGGGGGTTTGTCGGACATCTAAAATTTATATCCAAGAACGGATTGTGAATGTGCGGCAAGGCTGAGGGGAGTGGAGAACAAGAGGCTGCCCACCATCTTTTGCTTGCTTGTTTTTTTTTTCTTCCTTTCGTTCTCTCCCAACTGTCTCTGTTAATTGTGTAAATCACTGCAATAAAGTGGCCTTTGCATTCAGGCAGGACAACATGACCACAATGTGACCTTTCTGCACAGGACCTCTTTGACCCACACTCCTGGGTTCAAACAGTCAACTGCAGGTCACAATCCATGAGCGTATGTGTGTGAGAGAGAGACGTACTGATATGGCTGTATCAAAACAGTCTAGTTGAATATTATCTAAATAGCATTATGAACGGATGACCTACAGCCGCACTGTCACAGACACTTACTCTCTTTCTGCTGCTAATGTAACATGCGTGACTTCCTGCAGTGATGTTTTGTTATGACATCAGAATAAGAGAGATGTCTCCTTTCTGCCATCCTTTTCAAGCTTTATTCGTTCTTGTCTTCTGTTCCCTTCTTCCCATCTCTCTCACTGTGCTCTCCTCCAACAAGTCCACCATCTATCTGTCTAATGGCTTTACAGAGAGAGTAAAACAGTTGTCAGGCCTTCTGCACTCACCCATCACTTTTATGCCTCACACTTTATACCTTTCCTGACATTGTACTGCATCCCAAGTAGAGAGAAAGAAAAGAAAACTGACAATCGGAGAAACATGCAGGTTTTAGTAAAACACTTTTACTAAATGCTCAAGCATGGGTCACACAAGCAAACAGGCAAAGAACTAAAACATAGCCAAAACAGAACACAATAAACAGTACAACCGTTAACAATAACAATGATTTCTGAAGGATCATGTGACTGAAGACTGAGACTGAACATTTTGCTGACAATATTACATTTTAAAATATATTACCATAGAAAATTTGGATAGAAAAATAGAACATTTTTATTTTATTTTTTAGTGTATTTTTGATACTTGATACTTGTTGTTCAAAAGCATTAAAATAATCTTTCCAACCCAACATTTTGAACAATATTATTTCACCTAGTTGTTATGTTAATTGCTAGTTCATATTAGCTATTGGATAAAGAAACTGAAGGTATGTAACCATATGGAACCTTATTGTAACATGGTACCATTGAGTCACCAGTGGCTCCAAATGGCTAGGTTAAGGTAGTCCATCATTGCTAAACAGATTATCACAACTGATTATCCCCCAAATGAACACAGTTGGTTCAGCCTGCAGTTGGGATTTTATTAAACGAGCCAAAGTCACTCTTTGGGGAAGAGCTTACAGTACTTCCTCATGGGCTACGTCTCTTCACGTTAAAAAGAGGAGAAAATACCCTAACATCGTAAAAATTACACACTTCACCTTTAAATGAGTCCATTGCCCTCTCCACTTGTCTCACCTCTTCTCTCAGCCCATCACAGGTAGCCTTCCTTCCCTCAGGCCCACATCTGTGGGTCACAGGGCTACCGACATCATCACACAGCTGTCAGAGCTCCAGGGTGGGAGTTAGAACAACAGTGCTAGCTTTATTTACGCTAGCTTGAAGTGCGGAGGATCTGTCACAGGGTTGTAGCGGCCTCAGAGCTTGGCTCACCTCCACAGATGGCCCCAGTGCTCTGGAATTCCCCTCCTTGCCTCTTCCCCCTCCTCTGTCTAACTCTTTAGCCTTTTACAGTTTGTTTGTTTAGCAAGATGTCAGGCCCCAGAGGGCATATGTCTTAGATATGGGAACAGTGTTCTGTTAAGAGCTTCAGCCTGCAGTGCCACTCTGGATGACCCCACACTTTCACATTGATAAGCGACGGTCACTGAGGCGGAAGGGAAAAGATGATGTTGTTTTAGTATGAGGCTCTATGGTTTGATAATTAATAAAATAAAAAATAAAAAGCCTGATCAAGTTAAATTTTTTGGGTTAATTACTTTCTCTCAGGAGTAGTTATAGGTCTTATTTTGGTAGCATGGAAAAGTTTTACAAATTGAAAAGTACAAATTTTCAACGTAGATTTATCTAAATATTTTAATTTAAATATTATTAATAATATCAATTTTAGTTTTATCATCTTTTATTATTGTATATATTTGAAAAATGTATATATAATTATATCAATGTATTTTTATATTAAATCATTATATTATATTATTTTACATATATAGAACCTAGTAACTACAATATATTGTCCTTTCTTTGTCATGGTATGACTTAGACAGTAAACTAAATGTAAAAATAGGGCAAATGTATGTACCGATATGTTAAACGAAATCTTGTCTATAGTAACCGACCTGGTACCAATAGATTGTGGATTTCTAAAAAGTTTATTTTAATTTGCTTTCTTTGTCTATAGGTACTAGACAAGGATGAGACTCACTTGCGGAAATTTTGGGAACAGTTACTTAAGATAGTTTATACGGTGTATGTCGGCTTAATAGCTTAAGTTCGATAGGCAGGCTGTGAAGGATACCTTTCAGTCAGTTCTCCTCACAAATCGTTGATATTACACTGAGCCTAGGATGCCAGTCTAATTTTAGTAAACCTCTCTTGACCCCAGGGCACCACCTTTTCCTAAAAAGATAACCCAAATCTCCCTCTCTCTCTCTCTTTCTCGCTCTCTCTCTCCCTTATTCACTCTCACTTTTCTTTCTCGCTCTCCGCCCCTCACTTTTGACCCAAAAAACTACAGCGCCCCTGGGGTGACAGCCAAATCTTGGATACGCGTATCTCAGAGTGAGTGTCTGCGTACATGTGTAGGACAGCTCGTCTATATCGCTCAAGTATCTGATGACACTCACTTGTCGCTGATGGCATCTGGCTCATTGCCAAAATGGCAGATAAACCGAAGATGCCTGATGGAGAGAATGAGGGGAAAGAAGAGGAATAGAAGGAGCGGAGGAGTGCCTCTGTCCTGGCAGGTCTCCGGCTCCTATTCCACTGATACAAGTTTAATCAGGCCTAATCTGCTTATCGGCCCCCTGCGGCTCCCATCAGACTAAAGTACTTAACGGAGAGCATGCACCCCTAACACGCTGCCATTGAAAGGCAGAAGGAATGCGGATGAGGAGGGGTTTGCCTCAATCTGTTTTATTAAAATAAACTAAAATAAACTTGATAAACTAAAATAAACTCGTCTTATCAGACGAGTCAAATTTGTTCTCTCACAGCTTTGTTTTTTTTAAACAATTTTATTTTCAATAATCTAAGTTTTATATTCATATGGTTAGCAAAGAAAGTATTAAAAAAACTACAGAAGCACTTTTTTCTAGTTTTCTTTAATAGATATGAGTAAAAGAAGTCATTGCAAACTTTCATCATTTATTTAATTATCTATCATTTTTATTTAAAACATTAACCTCATCATTCAGTTTACTCAATGTCAAAAAGCAACAAGCGACATTACAAAACAATGTCACAGACATATTTTAAGTTACAGAATCAAGTTGCTTTGAGTTAAACAGCTGAAACATGCATTTTAGGCCATGTCCACATGGACATGGGTGTTTTTATAACCGTGACTTTTTTTTATGTGGTTCGGCCGTTCGTCCACAAGGAACGCAGTATCAGGACACTGAAACCGAACATTTTTGAAAACCCCTGCCAGGGTGAGTATTTTCTGAAACGCCGGTTGCAGTGTTGTCGTGTAGACAGCGAAACCGGAGTTTTTGCACCGCTGACGGCTTCTGATTGGCTAAGGTGGCTTTACGGTTAGGTTTATAACGCCGCCTGCTGGTATTGCATGCTCTTGACAGCGCTTGATGTCTTGTTTTTGCGTTTTCATGTGGTTTTAAACGGAGGAGGGAAAAACTCCGGTTATAAAAATACCAGTGTCCGTGTGGACGTGGCCTTAGTCTAAGACTAGCTTTAAAGATGCAGTAGGTTCTTTTGTTTTGCTGGTTGAAAGTCTCCTCATATCCTGATAGCAATCACTGTGTTAATCAGCCTAAATGTATTTTTTATAAATGTTGCCAGTGGAAGGCCTAGGACCTTAAAATGTTGTATACTACTGCTCAGCCCATTCACGTAAACATCATACGCCATCAGTTTGTTCATGTACGCTGTGCAGCAGAGCAAGAATGGCAGGCAATATTTACATTCATTATTGTAGTACTGATACTCACTGTACTGTAAAGTTTGACAGGTTAATGACACATGATCTGCCCTGCAAAGGCAAAAGACCTTAACTCGCTAGAGTGTGAAACTGAGAAAATGACTGTTCTGTCCAGACAAAAGTATTATAGGTTGGACTCCCAAAATTTGACAACAGTTGCTATAATGAAGAAATGTTTGAATGCAAAAAATCTTGAGCTCAAAATTGACCTTTGACCCTTGTTTGGCAGTTACTGTACTCTGCCTTTGTATCATGTGCCAAAAAAAGGAGTCATGCAAAGGCAAAAGGCAGTAACTGATGTATAATCAATTTTTGCCTACTGTTAACCATACTTACATCCATTATAAGAACACCTAACCAAGTCTAGTCATCATGTTATGTTTTAAATTATATAGAAGACCTATGGTTGTTCTTAGAGCTATAATGATCAGGACAGTGCAGCAACACTAACACAGTTAAACAGTATGACAGATAAGTTACTTTGCAGCAGCCTGCAGTATAAATAGGCTAAATACAAGAAATATCTCCATAATAAAGATAATTTAATTATAATTGAATACAAAGGTAAATTTATTTAAATGCAAGCTATAGAGTTATAATTAATTAAATGTAATTTATATTGGCAACAAGAATATGTCATGTTCATCAGGCATCTTTAGGCCTTTATTTTGAAAAAGCAATAAACATGAAAAATCATGAAATTAGAAAGCTCAGTTTGTTTTCATACCAAGAGTTAAAGAATAACACGATTCAATTTTATTAAAAAAAAGTCAGAATTGTTTAAAAATAAATAAAAACAAAAATTATTTATTCTCGATTTGTGATGCGGCTGTAAACTGTAACACACATATGCTCGTTTTATGCATTAGAGGTTGAATTCAAATCAAATACTACCCAACAACTCATCCTACTTCTGAAAATGTTTAACTACTTCATAAATTGTATGCAAATTATTGAAATACTTGGTTCAGATCGCTCAAAGCATATGAAAATGGAGGCGGCCTTATATGGTCAGTAAGGAAGCTTGACTGTTCATCTAGATACAAAGTTTGTTACTGCGACCAAATACAATTACTGAAAGCTCATTTTTTCCAACCAAAATTTTTGGAACACAACTTGTCCATAGGTCTATTACAAAGCATTCTTGAATTACAACCATTTGAATTTGGATAGCGATTTTCATGCTAAAAAAAGGGAAGGGAGGGGTGAGGGGGTGTGGTGGGTGTGGTGTGGTGACGAACTGCTCAAGATGCATAGTCAACAAACTCGACATGGATTACTGCTTTTTAATTCTGAGATAAAATAGACAGTCAACAGAAAAAAAGATGGAACTACTTTTACCATTTAGTCTACTTTTACGGACGTTAGCGATAATTAGTGCTATGGATTTGTGTAAGATATGACATGAACACCTGCAAGAAGGAAATACTCTCAAACACGCATGGACCGCGGATACAGCTGATGACGTGCATTACGTATTGTCCATGGATTGAATCGGCTGGCATGGAAAGGTAGGGTGCCTGTACATTTAATAATTCGTTTTTGACATGAAATTTAGCGCTAATTTCCGTGACACAGATTAAATTTAGCTAACTGTTAGCTCCGTGCTGACATTTACAGATCTGAACCAATCGCCCTGAACGAAAAACAACATTTATGACAATAGCTTGCATACCATGTTCATGGCTTGTTCACCTTGCTTTGTTTCTGATTGCATACTTATCAGTTTGTCTGGTCAGCAAAGTTGGTGGTATATGTTGTTCTCGCAAACTAGCTGAATTAAGCAGAATGCAATCGAAAATGTATCACGTTTATGATAAAATTTTGTGGTATGTTCTTACCAAAGATGTATCGTGTGTATGTTAAGTGGTTTGGTGACAGTTACAGGGCTGCCAACTTGTGAGTTTTGCTTGGAGTGAGATTTTTGTTTTATTTTATTTTTATTTATTTATTTATTTATTTTTTTTTGGGGGGGGGGGGGGGTCGTCACAATGTCTTGTAGGACACAATTTCACCTGTGCACAATGTCTTGCAGGCCAAATGTATAGTTTGTCCAATTTTAATTTGGCATAAGCCAACAGTTTTACTGATTTAAACAGAATTTGTTTTGGGAGTAAAGTTCATAAATTATTGTTCTTTCCCATATGATTTTGTAAAACTATGTTTTTTGTACATTTTGTACATTTTAAGGTTAAATGCATCAATCTGGTGCACTTTTAGAGCTTAAATTAAGAGCTTTAACCAGCTTCAACCCATGAACTGTGACAATGAACAAAGGAAAAGCCTCCTCTTGTACCTGGACATTAAAGAGGGATCAAACATCTTTTTAGTTATGATATAATCCTCTGTTTTAGGATGCCAAACGATTATTTTAATAATGTAATAATGATTTATATAATTATTCCTTTTACGTAAAATCCATATAGGCCTAGCCAATAAATGTATTGTATAAATGAAAATGAATATTTCAAAAGTATATTTTACTTACACTCTTGTATAGGAAAATTACAATAGTAATTTTAAAACGCGTCAAAGGCTGCTTTCAAGCACCTCACGCCCTTGCCCTACGCCACTATAGATTAGATATTCAGTGTATGGTATCTTTTTTTGCTAAAAAGACTGGCACGTAGTGCAAATGTACGCTCTCAACTCACGTTCAAAGTCATAGGCAGCGCAGCGTCTCTCTGTGCATCGCAAAAGCCCGTGTTGACAGTTTGTTTAATATAAAGCGGGATATTACCAGATACAGTATTTTGCTCGTGCCCTGTGGGTGTTGTAGCCTAGCCTAGCTTTTCTCTGCGTGATAAAATGCAGTGGTCCAATCAGTAGTTAAGAGCCTGAACTTGCTTATAGTAATACAAAAAAAAACAGCACAGAAGAATTTCTAATTTAGCGTGAGATTTCTTTGTTGAGCGTGAGACCGTGAGATTGAGGCTGAATGCGTGAGTGTCACGCCAGATGCGTGAGAGTTGGCAACCCTGCAGTTAAAAAGCGGCACAATTTGACAGTATGACAAAGCCATAGTACAGTAACATCACAGCGGCACCGTAACATCTCTGTTGATGCCAGGCTAAACAAAGCTAGAACACCTTAACTCAACGATCAGCGTGCTGGAACAAAGGCAAAGAGCCGTAACAGCTGATACGGCGTTCTGCCTTGGTTCCTCATATGGTTTTGGAAGTTACGTTTGTTATAGCCCTTTATTTTCTCATTAAAACAATCATATGATATTTATGTTAAATGAGGTCTCAAATACTACAAAAATGACACTAACTCATTTTTGACCAAACATGATGTTGCGGTGTTTTGTCTTTGTACGGTAGTGATACAATCCAATAATGTGGTATCCCTTCTGGTCTGTGTGAGGTCATGTGTTTTAGAGGAGGTGTGGCTTTAGACTAGGGGTGTAAATCAGGGCCTTCATGACGATTCGATACGATTCCGATTTCTTAAGCCAACGATTCGATTATTTTTGATACTTCAAAATTCCCCACGATACGATTCGATACGATTCGATACGATTAATACTCGATATTTTTACATGATATCTATTAAGTTTCAAATAAATCAACAAAAAATGTATATTTTGCCTTTTATTGATAATACAGTTGTGCATGTTGTGCTCAAAGCACTGCAAATAGAACAGCAAATGTAACAGTTACTGCATCTACAGTTACAATAAAGTGCCATCAGATAAATTGTAATTAGAACAAAATAAAAATAATTAAGTCTAATGCTTACAGTGCAGGTCTATATGGCCAATTTGCCTATTCACTGTTAAAACAAACAAAGACTGACCTCTACAGCCTAAATTTCAAATACATCAACCCTGCAATTATTTATAAGTGATTATAAGTGTTTTGATCTTACCGATTCCATTTACACCTGGCCACATAAATGTGTTTAAGCAAAATGGATATAAATCCGATCTTCAACTCCTGCGTTATATGCAGATTTAATGGATTGCACGCCACCAAAAGCAACATTTATGATCTGCATTTGATTGATCATCAGCTAATTTCAAAATCAAAGACAGCAAAAAGAGAGAGTGGCAACAGCCCTGGTAAGAGATCATTTCATTTCTTTACTTGAAGATGATTGTGTGTTACGCGTCTGTGACTTACTTTCACTTTTATTTGCGATGTTTGCACGTCTTGATGAATAGACGCTCAGCTGCTCATCTGCGATGATGCGTGTCGCAGTAGCGCCGTCATATCTGAGTCTGACTATAACATATATAGCCTATAACACGCTCTCACTCGTTTATTTTTTAGCATTTTTGGAAGGAGTAAAATATATGTGGTTTCAACAACCAGATTGCGTTTACACCTAAAGATCCGAACACAATGCGAGCCAGACTACCTCCAGATGTGGTCAGGCAGATCACAACGTATTTACACCTTGCATCAACATGCGTTTTTTATTATTATCCGGATAACTTATCTGGTTACAGATCGCATTTTAATACCTGGAGTAAATGGGGTCCCAGTTTCAGCGCGCTGTGACGGTTCCATTGTTCTTTAAAGTCAGACTCAACAATGTGTGTGTGAACCCCGTGAACGTGAAGCGTATACCGTGTGTGAATCACAACAATAATGAGGGTAGCGCCACCCGTAGCTTAGCAGTAGGTTGCACGCACACGTCGGAGCAGATGCTGAAAATAAACAGGCGGTAAAATAAACGCATTAATCGATTCTCTTGCGAACGCATCGATGCATTGAATCGTCGTCTGTATAATCGATGCATCGATGCAAATCGATTAATTTTTACACCCCTACTTTAGACGGTGGTTTGCAGGGAGGGTGGTATCGGATGCTTTTAATGCTAACAGGCTAAAGTTAGCATTTCCCAAATCACCTATTGCACCTTTAAGCCTTGTCTGTAAACTGGGGGTTTGTTTCTTATTTTGTGACATCGCCCACAACAATATATATGAAAAAAAAAAAAAAAATCATTGTGTGAGTGAAGTACCATCCTTGTGAGTATTACTAAACATAAAACATTGCCAAGGAGAGACTGATGAAGTTTGCAGATGTTATATGACAAATCCCTTAAGTTCCACAAGCAAAATCATATAAAATATGCAGCACATTGTGCAACAGAGTGTGTGAGAAGAGATAACTGCTCAGATTGGCTGGGTTTTGTTGTTGATAGTGTTATGTCATGCCCCATTTTCACTTTTGGTGTGGACAGACATATTGCTTGTTGTGTAGTGTCTGGTTTAGACAGTTCTAACTCTTTATCTGTTCAACCCATGATTGTTAAATAAGATTTACGAGTTTCAAAGATATGGTTGAGAGATCAAACTGTCATATAGAACTCATCTCTCATCATCTATCATTAACTCTTCTTGATATACAGTGTGTGAAATATTATTGCAATTTAAAAGAATTGTGTTCAATTTGAATGTTTTTAAAATGTAATTTATTCCTGTGATAGCAAAGCTGAAGTTACAGTCATTTTTTCCAGTTTACAAAATCCTTCAGAAATCATTATAGTATGCCAGTATTATTATTTTAACAATGAAAAAAAAGTTTTGCTGCTCAACATTTTTCTTTCTTTATAGATTCTTTGTATACAAAGTTCAAAAGTTTATATATATATATATATATATATATATATATATATATATATATATATTTACTATCACTTGTAATGCATCCTTGCTGAATAAAACTATTAATCTGTTTTATCTGAGTTCAATGTTCTCCAAGTGTATTGAATTCTCCTTTAGCTTTCTAATGTGTTAAGCCTAATGGAGGAGCACCTGGTGCTCTTCAGCGAATCTAATCAATATTCAAGCCATTGATCTACACACACTCAGACACACACACACACTCTACTGACAAGAGCAGGATTAAACCTTCAACATATGTGTGGTTATATGTGTGCACATGCACATAAGTAGGTAAAAGTGTAAATATACTGCACATGGTGAATCTCTTGAGTGATTGTGGCAAATTCTCAGGGTTCATGACCTGTGTCTGGGTGTCAGTGAAAGAGGTCTACAGAGGGCAGACGGAGAACGGCTCCGTCTGAACATTGCCTCCAGATCTCTGCTCACTGATAAACCAACATACCAGCAAAAAAAGTGAAAGAAATTGGCACCTGATTAGCCGTTAAATGCTTCTTACTATCTACCCAGTAAATATCAATAGTATCCCTTTTACAGGTGTCGGCCAAAATGTTGGATGATCTCTTTGACATTAGTTGTCTAGTCATAATCTCTTTAAAGACAACGGCAAATACAGCCTGGGTTCAATAGGGTTGAGCCCCTCCTTAGCCAGAGTTCAAAGGTTCAACCTCACCAAGACCTTGTTTATCTCAATTTATCGCTCTATCTCTCCCCGCCCTCTCTATATAATACGTATGTTTGTGTATATATGGATCTCTGAGGGGAAAGTGCATCTTTCCTTTAAAACCCTATCCTTCTCTGTTTCATCTCCACCTCTCTCACTCTTTGATTGTCTGGGCACCTGCGGTCCAGCACTCGGGGGATTAGGGGTTACCACATTGTCCTTGCCCCTTCTGTCTAATCCAGCCAGAGGGCTATGTGTTTACCTTTCACACCAGCTCCAATTTATAGCCCTCTTGACCCAAGCCAGAGAAATCAACAAGGTTTGGCCTGTGCTTGATCCCTCAAGCACCCCGTGGCTTGGGTTCAAAATCCAGCTGGCTGCGAGAGTGTAAATGGCATAAATGTCATGTTTTGTGAGTTAGAAAGGTGTCTCATTTAGTAAATGTGGCCAAGCTGCACTTTAATGCTAGTATATGTTTTAGAGGATGGTGGGTCAATGACACTCAAAATGATATTCTTACACACGTTACCATTTAAAAGTCTGAGGGGTGGTGTGATTTTTTTAAATATTTTTTTTAAAGTGGACTGCAATGATCACCAAGGCTGGATTCATTTGATAAGAAACGCAATAAAAAGGGTAGTACAGTTGACATTTTCTTACAATTAAGTATACCTGCTTTTTTCTTTTTCTCATTTTCTTATTTTCATTTTTTCTGTTTATCTCTGTGAAAGTGAAGCTGAATTTTCCAACACTATCTCACGACATTCGTATGAGACGGTAAAAGATAGGTAATTTGTACGAATTCGTACAACCTCACTCGTACAAATTCTATAAACAGACATAATGGGTAGGTTTAGGGGCATGGTCAGGCAATTCGTACAAATTCATATGAATTTTGCAACTTGTAAAATATGTATTATTTAGCAAAAATCGTACAAATTCCTACGAGTATTCGGGTTGGAATTTTCAGCATTAGTCCAGTCATCAGTGTCATGTTATCCTTCAGAAATCATTCTAATATGCTGATTTGGTACTTATTATCAATATTGAAAAGGTTGAGTTACTTACCATTTTTGTGGAAATCATGATCATGTTTTCCCAGATACTTTGAATAATAGAAAGTTCAAAAGAAAAACATTTATTAGAAATAATAATAATAATAATTCAAGACATAATAAATATAGTCTAAAATATGTTGGAAAATAATGTGTACTCACAAGTATTTAAGACTTAAGGAAAGTATGTTTATGCTTTTTACTTTATGGTTACATTCCATGAGATGTTTTTGGACATTTTACATTTTCTTGAACATAGTTTTTTTGTTTGTTTGTTTTTACTAATAGTTGGTTTCTAGATGAAACCGACAGGAAGGCAAAGATTACACTTGACATGTGTTTTAAACTAAAATTGAAGATGAATCAGTTAATTTTCTTCGCTGTGAGTGTGAAGAGTTTTACATGTCATTGTCTCTAGTAATTAAGATGGCCATTTTCAATTACGTTCAATATGCAGTCTGGAATTCTACAGTGATAATTGGTATGTAGTAAGAACTAATAGGCCACAACCTCTCAAAGTTAAAAAAACAACAAGTTTATATGATATTTGGACAGGAGTGTAAAAGTCATTCTCGCAACCCCTTTTCTCCTCAAGGAGAGTGTATGCTAAGTTTCACCCTCAGCCCAAGACAAGTACCTTCTGCTCCTCTTATCAGCTTGCAGCAAAGCCAGCCACAGGGATTCTTTTTAACATAACAACACCAAGACTCATCACAGCTCCAGCCACAGGGGGTCTGCCACACTTCTTATACCCTTTATGAGGTGTGCTCTCCTCTGGCATGCTGGACCACGGTCACCTGTCCCCAATGTCAGAAACTCATGTCAGGTCTCGGTTTCACTTCTGACCTGACACAAATACCTGCTGTCCCTCACTTTGGTATACTAGCCAGAAAATAAATAAATAAATGAGTATCCGAGCAAATCACTTGGTACCTCGAGCAGAGATATCTTGGACGAATGTGTGTGAGTGTGGAGCTGGAAGTGAAAGAAATGATAACTGTAAATTGAATATGTTTGCCGGGCCAGATCTGTGAGGACTCTGGGGGAGTGTTGGTGGAGAGAAAGGCTAGTCTTTTCCATGTTTTATAACACCACAAAATGCATAATGGAGGAGGGTGTAAAGATAAAAAGAATATGTAATGGGAAAGCAACGGCTGACTATTTTTTTGTTGGCTTTTTTCACCTCAATTTTTTTTTTTTTTTTTTTTTTGCTTTTTCAGGAGAATAGTAAGGGACGACCAGTGGGATCTATATGGTGTTTAAAATTATATTCTGTTAAATTCCAGTTTAAGACCTTATCATATCCTTAACATTCCTCTTCAAAACGCCTGAATAATATAAGACACTCTTTTGTGATTAATAAATATGCTTCACTGTTTATTTGTAACACTTTGTCCACCACTTATGCAGCAAGGATTCATTAAACTGATCAAAAGAGACAGCAAGTTAAAGAATTTTTTTTAATCAAATTCTACCAAATTCAAAACCATACACAAATAACATAGACACAAGAAACTTCCTCACTCACACTTAAATTACACACATCCTAAAGTAACATATAACACAAAAGCAAACTTACATCATATACATACTCTACCAAACAATATTATGGTGCTTTTCCACTGCATAGTACGGTACGGTTCGGCTCAGTACGCTTCGACTCGGCGCGGAACAGTTCGGCTCGCTTCGCGTTTCCACTGCGTGGTACGACTCGACTCCGTACGGATCGGTTCGGTTTGCTTAGCTCGGTTGCTTTTCCACTGCAGTAGTACCCCTTCAAAGTGTGTGGGACTGATCGTTATTTGCGCGCGCCTCTACTGCCATGACATCATCTTAAAAGCGCCACATTTTCAAACCCACAACACAGGAACAATGGAGACTATCGAGGGGATGGTGTTCCTGATTCTCGGTATGTGGTTGTTTTTAACTGCTAGACGGAAAAATGTGTTTAAAATGAGGCTGATGGCAGCAAAACAAAATACTGCTAAAAAAGTGTCTCGTGTCGCAAATCCAATGACGCTAGTAGTGACGCTGGTAGTGACGATTCTGTCTGACCAATCAGTGATCTGCAGTGTTTCACGTCACATTTTAGTACCGGTAGTACTAAATGTACTAATGTACTAATTTTGTAAATGTACTAGTAAATGTACTAAATGTACTAATTTTAGTACATTTTAGTAACTGTATTTGCACTTGTATGGTATACAATGATATAAAAAATGTTTATTGACTATGTGAAATTATGACTTTAAAACTTTAGATTTTCTTACTTATGGACCTTGTTTTTACACCTAACCATGGGACGTAGACTAATGTTTCCAATGTATTCCTGATTCTGTATTAACCTGAAATATTTTATGTTTGCCTTCACCGATGCCTATTTTGCAAGCATTCTTCAACAATTTCTCTGGCCATTTATCTGCAGGGTCAGTAGATATGTTCCACTGAGGTTAAACAAAGCCCCTCACTCACATCAAGCTGAGGGAAACCAACAGACTCTGGAGCTATCAGGAGATAATCATCACTAATAGGTACATAATGGCTAACAGCGAGGCCATATTTGTGCGGATGCATCACTGCAGACCGAGCGCAGACTGCGTGACCTCTCCTTTCTACCATATAGCAGTCACATAGTCTAGGAGTAAGGGAAAGATGCCAGGAACCAATCCCCCCGCCACATCCCTTTTGCTTTCTCCAGCCTGTCTGCCCAAGGCCCTCCCCTGACTGTAGTCTTGGTATTAGCCTCATGGTTTTTCTGACATTGACTTCGAAGGCCGACGCTCCTGGGACGTGGATGCTCTTTGCTTCAAGACAATGGGAGTTTTATGAAGTGAGTTCCTGGGCTGGGGTCAGGCAGGGGATATGAAAGAAGGAAGAGATGATGGCTGATTATGAGTGTTGTGGAATGGTTTGGCAGAGATTACAGGCATTGTCAGGCGCAGCGAACTGCCGAAGCACAAATAAATCGCTCCGCACCTCATGTGTTTTCATTTTGCCTGATTCTAGAACAACAAACAACGCAGAAACATGAAAGTCCATGTCAAACCATAATGGGACCCAAAAGCACAAGCTACATTGTATGCAGATGATGTAAGTCCATCAAGTCATACCAGGCCAAGAAAACAAGAGCCATAGAGAAGTGCTGATCCCAAGTAGCAGGAATATTCCCCAAGGGGATTTGAGTTTCTCTCTTTTCATTTATTACACAAACAAAGCATATACTTGCACTTCGCTTCGCAGACTATTCATCATGTATATCTTTGATATTCAAAAACACATCTACCGTGATGCATAAACATCATCACACACACAGAACCCTGTTCTGAACATGCCTTCAGTGGTGAAATCGCAGCGAATGGGTCATGGGATCATGTGTTAACACACCCACACATGCAAGCATTCGGAGCTCTGCAGAGAATGCAAGTCTTCTGACAGCGCTTGGCTCCTTTCAAACTCTTCACGGTCACTCCATGTAAACAAAGCCATTTTTTGTTGGGGCCAAATATGCTGAAGCCACCCGCTCTGAGGGGGTCAGCTAAGGGGGAAGGGGGGGGGGGGGGGGGTCGAGAAAGAAATAAAGAGAAAGAGAGAAAGGGCTTGGAGGGGTTTTAGGTCTGGGTAATTGCAGCTCAGTGGAGATTGCTTTTGATCTCTGAGGTGTCCAGTCTCGGGCGGAACATGCCATGTTACAGAACATTCGCCGTTGACCATGAGGTCAGAATCAGGTGAAGAGAGAGAGAGAGAGAGAGATGGGAGGGAAAGGGGCTAAATAGGATGCTTCTGAAAGAATAGGACTTGGAAATTTTCACATTTATACCACGACACACGTTTTCAGCCCAGTTTGTAGGAAGAGAGCGGAGTGTGTACTGCTATGCAGTGCAATAACCCCAGACGGAGTTTAACCGAGTGAGCCTGCTCTGGGCTCACAGCTCTTTGAACTCAGCCTGTGCAGAACTTCAACTGGGTTAATCGTTATTAATTTTTAATGCAACATAAAAAAATGTTCCAGCACAGAGCAAAATCAAAGCCAGAGCAACACCCCTCAGCCTTCATGCCCTCTGAAATATGAAGAGAAAAAAACAGTGATGACCATATAATGTTGCTGCACAGTCTGTGTCAGTTTGTTGAAAGTGATTATAAGTAGACAATTTTTTTTCAAGTCATACTGTATATTTTTAGGGGGAATCGAAGTCTGTATGATCCTATTTTTATGAGCGTTAGCAGGCAACTCACAGTAACCGATTGTGTAGTTTATCATTGTGAACTCTGTAAGGGAATAGAAAGGGACGTTTTGAAATAACATGTTCATCGTGCAGGTCAAAGAGTTTATTGGTAATGTGATCGCCAATCATATCAGCTGGTGAAGTGAATAATTTCATCACAGAGAAGGGCTGAATTGCTTTGCCAGGCTGCCATGTTCTGTGCTCCGGGCGTTAGAGCTCAAACAGCATGGCTAAATACCCGGCCAAACATGTCGTTCTTCAAACAGACTCAGGTAGTAGAGCTGCTGGATCCTAGCCAGGCCTCAGAATTAAGAGTTATTGTGCTCTAGTGGCAGCACTTCCTAGGACATAGGTAGAGGACTCATAAGCAGGCCCACCTGGGCCCAGAGCTTGACCACAAGCCACTGAAATGGGACCCTGAAGTCAACCAGTCCTATTTTAATACCACTCTGAGACAACTTTATTTCAGTCTATAAATCATGATAGTGGCAAGTTCAGCGGTTTGATTACCCTGAAGCGCTTCTTCATCTTGTATTCCATTTTTAGTTTAGTACAGTTTCACGCTTGAGCGTAATCGCCCTGAAACGCATCTGAATGCCCCCCCTCCTGTTTCACCCTTTCGCAAAGTAAACCGCACTGCGACTCGGAGCACGTTTAATTGAGGTGAATTGTCTTTGATTACTTACGGTTCTGAAAATGAGCACTTGTTTGTAGCTACAAGTCTAAGCTGATAAAATATTAAACCAGGAGGCTGAAGGAGCTACTTGTGGGTGGAAAAAGGCTGGAAACAATTTGTGATGCTACCAAATTAAAGTTATTCAGCACCAAGGGTAATTTAATTACCATTCTTTAAATGTTTGAATGACTTTGACCTCTGTGGGGCTCCGGGGTCATGCAGGTGTATTTACTTACGCTAATTTAGAATCAGTAACATGAAACAAGCCCTCAAATCAAACAGGCCTCGTCTGTCCCGTATCTTGTTTCCACGTCCTGAAATTGACTCTCAGTGTTTGGATGGGAAATTCAATTATTATTTCTTTTCATATCATTAGCTGCCGTGTTCTAATGAATAAATCTGTTCGAGTTTCTTATTAGCCCCAAGAGTAAACACTTTGGAGATGAGTTTGACAGATAAAAAAAATAAAGAGAGAGGGAGGGGGCAGAAAACGGAGAAAGAAAGAGAAAAGAGACATGTGGTGAGCGCTGACGGCCGTTCAGGGCTCCCAGGCCAGAGTGTGAATGGAAACAGGTGTGTCGCTGATTGTGTGGTGGGTCTGTGTGATGCCTATGTGGCATGTCTACTGGCTGGGTGTTTTGGGTCAATGGAGCACATCTGGTACTAGTCACAACAGAGTGCACACGTTCCCGGGCCCTGATCCGCCCCGTGAGGCTCACATCTGGGTTAACTCTCGGGCTGCATGGGAGATGGATGGATGAGGCTGGTGGGGATTTTGGGAGATGCTCCAGGTGCATCTGGGGGAAGGTTTTTTTTTAGGGGTGGGGGGGGGGGGTCTTTTTTGACGGACGTGTCTAGTCTGCCCCCGAGGGTTGCCCTGTGCCGGGTGACCGACTTCTTTTCCCATCATGCCAGGGCAGGGATGCAGCTGGTGGGAGCACTGACGGCTCTCATTCTCCTTTCGTTTCTATGTGCCATTTCTCTTGGGGGACAAAAATCTTATAGCAAAAATAGTGATGTCATTATAACTAATATATGATTTTTTTCAGTTTCAGTTAAACTGGCATATCAGTTTTGGTTTAATATTAATTTCTGTTAGAAAACATGCTTTTGTAAACATCAAACAACCTGACCTTCGAATGGTGTGTTCACATGTACCCTTTGTTCTGTGTTTGTCATCCATTCATTTCAATATAGGAATGCATGCAATCTGGAATTTTGCATTAAGGATGAAAGATTTACCCATGCAGACTTTGCGACAGGTTCAAGTTGTTAATGCTGATGCCACATTGACCAAAAGCAAGCTGCCTATTGTCTATTATCAATGGTGTCATAAATGAAGCACAGCTCACACAGAAGTCACTTTCCAATTCAATTTGCCAAATTCCACCAACTTGAACCCATTGCGAAATCTGCTTGGAGAAATCTTCAGCCAACAATTCAAAAATTCCCAGTTGCATTTACCTTTTGAAACATTTGGATTTTGGCAACAAAATTTTGCTGAACATCAGTAATTGTGATCAACATTTGCTGACATAACACATTCCTCAAGTTTCTCCATTTCTATAATAATGTTTCTACTCCATTAAAATGCAACTAGATATTAATGAATGAATTAAACAATGAATGTGCCCACCTGCAAAGGTGCTTGCATGACCATTGTGTTCATCAGGCCATTCGAACTTGATGACCCTTAACCCTGTTCGAACTAATCTTTCTTTTAAGCCCTTTGTGTGCATGTATGTTCTGTAATCCTCATGATTAATTACATGATGTGACTGACCACACACTCACTGGAAATAATCCTGCTTATACAACAAATGATTGTGTATTTGAGCCTTTTATTTGAGTCATCCGTTTTTTTTTTATGTCAGGTTTTGCCTACATTCTAGGGACTAGCCAATGTTAGACTTTCAGGTAGAGAACATCCCATATTACGTTCTTAGTTTGAGTTTACCAGAACTCATTTAAAACCCTCCAAAACGTCAATATTATAGCAATCTCTTGACTATAAGACATAAATATTTTGGTCAGCCCAATTTTTAGAGATGGTTTTTATCAGGAAAAAATTTGAAGGACTTGTTTTGTAAGACGAACCCAGAAAGAAAAAAAATCTGGTCTGTTCATTGTTGTAGTTTTAGTATGTGCCATTTATTCTAAATGGACAGTATAGGAATTAAATATATATATATATATATATATATATATATATATATATATATATAGCTGATTTAACTTTGAAACTAATGCTTGAAATGTTCACATTGTCCCCCCTTTGTGTTATATTCCATGGCCTATTAATCTCAGTAGTGCAATATGATATGTTTTATTCTCTCAGCATTGACACATCACTCATATAGCACCTACGTCTAAACTCGGAATGTGGTTGAATGAGGGTTGTTTTTCAATAGCCCAAATGCCCTGCACGCAAGTACAGAAACCGAGAATCGTCCAATCAGAAATATGTCTGTAGGGAGTGCGGTTATGGCTGAGAGTCTTTGAGAACTGTTTCCTACTCTCTCTGGAATGACATTAGTTTAGCTCGTAAGTGAAGTTGCTGAGGCACCTTATTTATGCATGTTCTGCTTTCAGCAGCCGACACAAATCCAAAGCATGAGTGAGCAACCCTCTCCGCTTACAAAGGAAGACAAACAAATTACCACACGTGTTATGGTGACAATTACAAAGCGCTACAGAAAGTTCAGTCATTTCCTTCTCTACCTCCCTCCCTCATTCTGTTTTGCTTTCTACCTCTCTCATTACCTCATCTTGTACTTTGATTGTATAAGGAATGTAAATGAGAGCTTTGACTCTGCCAAATGTAACATTGTGAGCACTGTTGCACAAAACGGTGCCATCTATCCAATTAAGATGAACACAATCACAAGTAGTGAAGGGAATAGCTTTTGAAAATGCGCACAAACATGCCCAAATGCAGTATGAGAAAACCCCAACAAGAGATTTGTAAGTCTTTCAAGAATCTGCCACTCATTGAAAGCATGAGGCTTTTTGGCCCTTTGGAGTTACTCCATGGAATTTGAGTTACATTAATTGCTAAAAAAAAAAAATGAAAGTAATGACAATTTTGTTGGGTGAGGCACTTGGAAACGATTCTTCTGCTCCCTCCCTTTTATCTCCTTCTTAAGAAACACATGAGTGGTTTTCTGAGCACTTAGGGGTCATTCATCGGCCTTGCTTGGAGTTTGCTCTATTTGTTATTGAAGGAGAAATATTTGTACTTGAGTTTGTACCATATTTGATGTACCATATGTGTTCTTTAAAATATGCTGATTCGTCTGTAAAACAAGTGAAGTTTACTAAACAAAAAAGTTAATTTCTCAAATATGAATGAAAGTTCATTTCACTTAATAGAAAAAAAAGCAATGTAAACTCAACAGAATTTATTGAGCAGAAAAGTGCCTGCAACATATTTCTTGTGCTCAGCATGCTTTGCTTCAGAATTATATAAAAGAGTAAATGTTGAATTAAGAGTTATTAAATGTGTTTGTGCACAATATTAATATCGGGAGAGATCTGGGTTACACTTACAAGTTACTTTGCAACAAAGTCTTGAAATTAACACTCGCCAACTTGCCAAATGTGGTTGGATTTCAGTAGTGACTGGTTACACATTTTACTGTGTTACCATTTTGGCAGGGTTTCAATAGTCTTTTAAAAAGGCATCTGAAATATCTAAGTGTGTTGTCAAAAGAATAGATTTTTCGATATATATCGATACTGAAATATCTAAAACGCTTCCAATAGCTAATTTCCACATAATAGATACACAATAGCAGCTGACTTTCTCCCTCTCTCATCTCTCAGACAGCGAGTTGACTCACAAAGCTGCCTTCCCTCTCTCACTCATTTAATTTGCTCCAGATGAAAATAATTGGTGCTACAGCGCTTGGATTTTGGCATGGAAATTTTGGGATTTACTCATTCCCACAGATTTATACACCCAAAGTTTGCACAGATAAAACCGCCCCTCATAGCTAAATTGAGATATTTTTTACTGTTTATTGCACTTAAACAGTCAAATACACACAAAATAATATCAAAATGCCGGTCTTGGTGAGTATGCACGTAAATACAGTCAGTTATGCTTTAAGTGAAAGTAAACAGTTGAGGAAAAAAACAACAAAAAACAAGTGTAACAGTGTAATGGATCTGTGCCAGGTCTTAAGTGACAGCAGCCTAATAGGTAACACTTTATTTCGATAGTCCACTTTAGACATTCTACTAACTTTTACTAACTACTTATAAGTAACTTTTCAACTACATGTCAACTAACTGTCATTAGAGTATTAGTAGACTGTCAGCTTAATGTCTGCTAACACTTTATTTTGTTGGTCCCCCAACAGACATTCGACGGACTATAAGTAACTTGGCGACTACAAGTAAACTTATTCTCCTAACCCAAAGCCTAACACATAACCATAACCTAACAGTCTACTGACAGTCTACTATAATATACTTATACTCTAATGAGAGTTAGTTGACACGTAGTTGAAAAGTTACTTATAATTAGTAGAACGTCTAAAGTGACTATTGAAATAAAGTGTAACCGCCTAATATACAGTCATGATATCAAATTATGAGATAATGTTAAAATATTTATTTGGCAGGGTTTTTTTTTTTTTTGCCAGTGAAAATGTTGAGTGGCTAATAACTTTGAAATACCACTAGCCACAGTGGCTGGTGAGTAACAAATGTCAAGCCCTGTTGGCAAATACATGTCAACTAACTCTCATTAGAGTATTAGTTGACTGTTAGTAGACTGTTAGGTTAGGGTTAGGTGTTAGGCTGTGGGTAAGTAGAATAAGTTGACATGTAGACATGCAGCAAAGATACTTATAGTCAGTAGAATGTCTGTTGAAAGATCGTCAAAATTAAGTGTTAGCAGATATTAAGCAGACAGTCTACCAATACTCTAATAAGAGTTGGTTGACATGAAGTTGCAGAGTTATTTAGTTGAATGTCTAAAGTCGAAATAAGGAGTTAATGAGATCTATTGTTTATTGATGTGTTATGTTGGAGATTTGGCGGATGGGTCATCATAGAATACTAAGCTGCTACGTATTCCCTTATTTGCAATGCAATAATAGTGTACATTCAAGAGAAGTAATAGTTTTTAATGCACTCAATTGAAAAAAGTTCACAATACTCAACATGTTTTTTTTTTTTTTTTTTTTTTTAACACTTAAGGCAGTTTTTTTTGTTTTAAATGAAATAAGTTAACTCTTTGGGTTTTGTAATCTGTACAAACTGCTGCATTAATTTTTTTTTTTAAGTAGAATCAACTTGGCTGTGTAATTAATTTCAACTTTTAACTTGAAAAGAGGAGTTTGTCCGTCGGATGCACAGATCTCAATGCAAGCAGTTGCTCATCCCTGAAATAATCACCTGTGTATTCTATTTTGGCATACTATAAAGCAGGGAAAACATATTTGGATGCAGGGATTAACTGTTGTGAGTTGTTTTAATAATAATTATGTGTGGCTTTCATCTGCCCTGCTTAAAAAAAAATAATTTAAAAAAAATAATTTAAAAAAAAAAAAAAAAAAACAAAACGCCCCATTCAATTTAATAATATCAGCATGGAATATCAGCATGTTTGTTTTGAAGACAAAACAATGTTGATTGGTCTGATCTAGGAAGAGTTATGTCACAACATAACATTAGCTTAGACAAAATTCAGTATTTTAAAATGGATAGTCGTAATCTTGACCCTGAATCCTTAAAGTGGTGTTAAACTGATCATCTACATAGTTTTGTTTAGAGTAATGAGCAGAAATGTAACTAACTAGGTCATTTTGTAGCCTATATCAACATTCATCCAGTCATTTTTTTTTTTTTAATAAAATGACATTATAGCCATTCATGTAGAAAGTCCCCGAGCCACTTGCACCCCGTTTTCGACTCATCCCATTGTTTGTGTATCCAGAATTTTGATCTGACATCTGTTTCACATGACATTTTGGCTGTTCAGATGTAGGGTCCCTGCAGACATGAGCTCTCGACCTAAATGTGTTTTCAAATATAGCTCTGTGGTCTGTTTGGGGAATTTTAAATACAAGCAAAATTGGAAAACGGATTTAACTCAAATACAATTATTTATATCAGATTAATTATATGAATATAATTATATTAAAGAGAGTACATGCACTGTACAAGTTGTACTGAAATGTGTGTTGGCAGTGCCTGGACACAACCATCATATAATGATAAAAATCCACCCAGTGTTTTTGTTTTAATCTCCTTATATGTTTTCCCCGTCTCAAATTGAGCCATTCGATTGTGTGGCGTCACACGGTTGGACGCCCCTCCCACGACTGTTGATTGACAGCAGTGTTTCCACACAGACCTGCCCTGAGGTGCGTTTACCGTACAACTATGTAGTTCGCTGCTTCACTACCATAGTAAGATGCATCATTGGAGAAATCAACTAGCTAGTCACGACTGTTTCCCGAAACTCATTGTCGCAAAGTATCGTTCAATCACGTTGGTTTCGCAAGTGGTAGAATAATAACTACTTTTAATGAAACTGTTTGAGATCCAATTAACGCTAGATTATATATATATATATATATATGCTAGATTTTATATATATATATATATATATATATATATATATATATATATTACTGACATGTCATCTGAGGACCATTACTAATTGTTCTCAGTTGTTTTGCTTTATTACCAGACTCGTTCTTATTATTTGGCTCATTCTTACATAGTAGAACACGTTCACACATGCGCACTCTTCAAAATCGGTACTTTAAATATTTTGAAAAACTAAAAGACGTAAATTACATTTGTATGTATTCTAAATAAAAGGCACCAGTTGTGCACTCCACATACGTTGTATCAAAGCGCCACCAGAATAGAGAGGCGGAGTGAGAAATTCTCATTATCATTTAAAGGCATATGCACTGAAACGGCGTGCTGAAAACAGAGTTTTTGACCAGGTAAAATGAGTGTTTTCTTTAAATACTACTGAGAATTTTTAATAAAAGTATATTACAAAGTTTACATTTAGACCCTAAACATTCATATTAACTTGTAAAAAAATCGCTTTATATGACACCTTTTAAGAAAGTTCCATGGCATTGTTGGGTGGAGAAGCCAAAAGCACTAGAATTTCAGTGAATTATTAAACATTTGGAGATCAACTCTGATTAATTAATCAGAGATTAACGGTAGTCGGATGCTTTCTCATGCTTTGCATGTTGGGAATGCAAAGAATATTATTGCTTTCATGTTCACATTTTTGTCAGTGAGAGTGCTGATAAGTGTCACAGCTCTCTATGACTTCAGTAGCTAGGTCAGCTCACAGTGTTGCTGTAAGACCGTCATGGTGTGGGTCAAACTCCAGCAGACTAATCCCGCTGCTCAAAGCGTTCAAAGCTCAGCACCCAGGCATGAATATTTGGCAAAAAGGAAGGTCATTGGACTAATCTAGACGGCGCTATTTTCATTGGCCACCAGGGTTCAGTGAGCAAGACCTGGATGTGAACTTTTGAACCCTCTGCACAATAGCAGTAATACCACTTCACTTTAATGCTGTTCAGTGTTACCTTTAAGCCTCCAGTAAGCAGGATTTAAAAACAAAAAAAGAATGTCCTTACAGAGACTGTTTATCCAAGATACCTTATATCCCTCCACCTCACACTAAAACACACGGTCATACCCATTTAGATACACACACAAATTACAGGACACATATATACATTGAGCCATACACACTTGCAGCCCAGCTAATAGGGTAGTTTGAAATAGTGCCAGGATAAGCATACACACGCTTTACCCTTGGTTGACTTTAATGGGGTTAAAAATATTTTCTCTTCACCAGTGTACACATTAATCATGTCCGGGGGATTTAGACAATTGGGGGAGACGGGGCCTGAGCAAAAAGTCCAATTAATTGGGCCTACCCCAGCGTTTCCTTGGGTCACCTTGGGTCTTTTCCAGGTCAGGTGTTTTGGGGTATGTGTGTGTTTGGGTAAGCACCTTGTGGCCGTGTGTGAGTGTTTGTATTATGACTTTATGGTGGTCAGCAATGAAAGTATGTTTCACCATGTTCTAGGATATAGGGAAACCCACGTGCATGTGAACAGTCCAGCAACCTTGTACAACAGCTGTTTGATGCTGGCTCACTTACAGTAATTGGCACCAGACTCAATCACAGCATATATCTGCAGCATATATATATATATATATATATATATATATATATATGATATATATGATATTTATTCCTGTTGTCAAAGCTGAATTTTCAGCAGCTATTACTCCAGTCTTTGGTGTCACATATTCCTTCCGAAATCAGATATGTAGACTTGCTGCTCAAAAAGTTGATTGAATTATGAAAACATTTGTGTACACATTTGTGAAAACATTTTTAGGATTATTTGATGAAAAGAAAATTCAATAGAACAGCATTTATTTGAATTTGAAAGCTTTTGTAACATTATACACTTAAATGGTAAACTTTTATTCAGTTACAGTAAAGATATTTCTGATGTTACAGAAGCTTTACATTTTAGATAACGATCATGTGACACTGAAGACTGTAATGGGTGCTAAAAATCAGCTTTGTCAACAGTACAGGTATACTGTAAGTTATATCTTAAAACATATTCAAATAAAAAAAATGGTCAATTTACCCTCATTACCTGGTAAATGAATTATTTTGTTCATTTGTTTGTTTGTTTATATAAATTAACATAAATTAAAAGTGAGCCAATTCTCCACCACCTGGGAATGCAATTGTCCACACATTTTTCATCTTGCAGATAACGAGAGCTAAAGTAATATAAAATAAAACTGTACGAAGATCCAAACCAAATAGCTGTCATTTCTTTGCATTAATAAGTCACCTTAGTATCTGGCTGTAGTGTATTTTGTGTTTTTGAAATAAGTGATTTATGTTTTATCTATTTTACTTTCGTTTAAAAAAGAAACAGAGCAAAACTACGTTGTAAGTAGTTCCTCTGCTGACAAATATTGTTAAACTGGGGTCAAAATGTATTACTTTCCTTAAAAAAAAAAAAAAAAATAGGGACAATGGAAAGCATATCAGTTGGCACTGAGGAGCAAAGTACAGTCAAAGAGCTGCTCTGTTGTTTTCCCCCTAAGCTCTGGAGAGAATTCCTGCTTTCATGTGTGTTTAGCTCCAGGCATCTTTATTTAGATATGGGCACTGCTGATGCCATTGCAAGTAAAAGAAACCAGGGGTCAACTGCTCTGTTTTCAAACTTGTGTGATAGCTTTCCCTCTTTCCCTCTTGCTTTTGAGCTTTACCACCTGCGCCCATAACAAAAAAAAAAACAAAACATGCTGTAGGTCTTAAGTCTCCAATGCAAGCCTCCCATTATTCTTTTACGTATGATGCATTGTCAAGCTGACCGGTATCAATGGAATTGACAAGATTATGTTAGTGTGTCCAAATATTTTGGGTTTTCTTTTTTGGGGGGGTTGGTCTCAGTTTTCTGTTCTTTTTATCTACTCATTGTTTCCTACTTCTAATCTGTTTGTGTTGACACAAGAGCGAAATGTCTCTGTGAGTTTTGTTCGATGCTGCATCCTGACAGTTGATCGAAGAACTCTGGGACTGACATCTGTCAAGGAAGATGGATGGATAACTCCTCGCCTGTAGGCAAGTTTTCATGACTCCTCATTTCTTATCAAGTTTCAGGTGATGGAGTGAACTATGTCCATTGTGAAGTTTGGTTTGTGTCGAAGGTTGATAAAGAAAAATGGCCTGAGGCTTGAAATAAGATCAGGTTTACCGCAGCTGTCTCTCGTACCAACTGCGGTCAGAGGTCACCGAGCAACATATAAAGATTCTTTTGTAATTGCCAGAGAAACCAAAACAAGGTTAAGAAAGCAAGCTATTTGTTTCCACTTATTGGTTATAGCATGGCAATGAGTGAGGTATTCAAAGCCCCGCTGACCTTGTTAAATTAGAATTAAACCGAGCTGGTTTGAAACAATTTTTTTTTTTTTGTAATTCTTGCGGAGAAGGGTAACACAAAAATCCCAAATTTACACATTTACCAAAAACTGCTTTTTAACATTTTCACTATACTCTACCAATCAAAGTGTGCAAATATGTTTTTTTTGTTTTGTTTTTTAATCAGCCATTGATAGCATATGAGACTTCTTTCAAAAACATTAAGTGTTCCACCAACCCCAAACTTGTTAACGGTAGAGCAAAAAAAAAAAAAATATTTGATTTAATTTTTTGATTTGCCCTAACAAGAATCTCAATGTTTGATGGTCAGGAATTCAGAACTTCCTGCCTCAAATCCAACTATGAATCTCCATGTGTAATGCTGAACCCTGTTACTGAGTGGTTTATGCTAACTCTAGCTCAGAATAGCAAATCGTTGTGTTGCCGGCAGCCATAACAATTAAAAAATAAATATGCATTCAGAAGAGATAAATATGTAGAGCAGCAAATTGGCCATGAGATGATGTGGGAATGAAATTCAATGGCCAAGGATCTTTTTTAGGGGGGATAGGGGAAATGTGTTTTCCTTGCCATACCGTATAAGCTTCCTATCTCTAGATGTGTTAATTAACTGGAGCGAATTATAGGTAGTGTAAGTCCTTATGAAAGTTTATTTTAGTGATATTTTGATATTTTAAAAAATCTCTCTTATTACCAAATCTGTCACAAATTAGGGCCCCGTTTACACGAAGGGAAAACGCAGATATTTCCCTGCAGATTGGCCTCTTGTTTACACGAAAACCCGTTTTTATCACAGAAAACGATTTTTTCTAAAAATTCCGTCCAAAGTGGAGATTTCTGAAAACGCCGGATATGTCGTGTGAACTTGGAGAAACGGCATTTTAGGTTCTCTCTTGTCGATTCTGAGGATTCTGATTGGCTTGCATGGCTTTATCCTTCTCCCTACACTGCCGCCAATAGCTTTGGCATAGTTATGATGGTGCTCGCCGGTGTATTTATGTGGGTGTGTGAACTCTGTTATTTTTGAAAACGGAGAGGGGGAAAATATTTGTTTTGCTACATATCTGGCTTTGTGTAAACGTGGCCTAAATCTACTAATGTTTTAGTGCTAGATACCAGCTCTCACTCCTTTAGTATCTCAATCTAGTAATTTTTATGATCAGTGTTGTGCCTGAACGCGTTCATTGAAGGATAGTTCATGAACTTGTTCATATTTTAGGCGAACGTGAACTGAACGTACTGTATTACAGCCCGATGAACCTCATGTGAACGCGTTCATTCTGTTGTCTGTGAACGCACGCCCTCTCAGTTTAACATCATTCAATAGGGTGGCATATTTCTACAGAGCCTTCCAGGTGAAAACCCGGCTAAAACACATTTAAACAGGTCGAAAACCACGAAAACCACACCCAATCTGGAAACACAAGACTCTAGTGTGGCACCAGGGCCGCCGCATGCGCCATCAAGTCAAGAAGCAGCATGTAGTTGACAAAGTATCGAGAAGGCGTCACATTGTATGATCAGTTTTAAGTTCAGTGAGGATAGGAAAAATCGTAATTTTCTGTACAAACTTTTCCCACCCATAAAATAATTGATGTAGTGGTTGCAATAATTAATATATATATATATAGCTGGCAACAAAATATGGGGAAAAAACTATGTACTAGTTAATTTATTGGAACCGTGAACTTTTTGTGATCCCTACGATGGCAGTTTATAAAGATATAAAATCAGTCTTAATTTCCCTCATCTCCCATCATTTTTCAAATCATAATTGCCAATAGATGACTCTCTGACTGGATCAAAATCAACTTTTCTTTTTTTTTTCCCTCCCAATGATTTTAACTTCTTCATCGTCCTCTTACTCTTTGTGAGAGTCTGCCCATGGTAAGGAGTGTGGTTAGAAGTTCTGAATGTTTTGACATATTAATAGCTGCTGTCTTACTATGGAAGCTGTGAACCATGAAGCGCAGATGACTAAACCCGCCAGGAGGCTTTGTATGGAAGACTCCTTTCCCTTGTGCTGTGCTGGTGGACTTCCTGGGTAGTTTTGATGCTGTATAGCCTGGGGAAAAGCGACGGGTGTCTGTGATTCTTGATGAACAACTACATTTATGATTTATGACTACATTTATGATTCAAATGGCAGATTTATTGTGTGGAGCCGTAGAACCTATACAAATGCAACAGTCAAAGATGTTGTTCATTACCAACTTGAGTCCTAATGGAGACTTGTGGGGGGTTGTTTTTTTTTATAGTGAGAAAACAACTCATCAGAAAGAGTTTATAAATCACTTTTCAGTGAGCATGCATAATGCATACCAATAAATAATCCTATTGGTCAGACTTTTCTCTTGGTCCTGGTGGCATCGTCTCTAACTTCTGCTCCACCAAACAAGCCCTGAGCCGAATATAGGAGCTGATTAAGACATCAAAAGCACATCAAGCCCAGGCAGTCTGATCAGGACTCTTCTGTTCTTGTGTTGGAAACGCCTTCACCATCCCCACAGTGAGGGCTTTATGACTCCCAGCAGCAGCTCCGTTACCGTGCAGTGCTAGAATCTCCACCCCGATCGAAAGGCTCCCTGGGGCCCTTCGCGCGTGCACACAAGGAGCTAGTGATGAGTCAGTGTTGTGCCATGGAAAGTGCTGTACAGACGCTCACAGTAGTGTAGCTCTGGGCCTTTTCTTTTACTCCATTGTCTTATCAGCCCAGAACCCAGCGCTTTCCCGCACCGCTCTGCGCCTCCCCACAGGGCTTGGTGCAAGAGAAAGCAAGCATATGCCAAACTTTGCTTCTCTGAAAAGTTTTCTGAGCTTTGCATCAGTGTAATGTAAGGATAATAGAGATGCAGAGATACAGATGGGCATATTCATTATTCATGTAAAGATGGAGAACTAAGTGGTACAGTCAGATACAGTAAACCTGTGCAGTATACAGATCAGTGTTTGAAAATGGATTATGATTTGTTTTTGTTTGTTTTTTTGATGCATTGATGCATACTGTATATATATATATATATATATATATATATATATATATATATAATTGTTATAATTTATTCAGATTGAAACTGCATACTGCATTGGAATGATTTATCACTCATTTTCATCTGATTATAATGATTGCAATGAAGTCATCATTCTACCGTAAAAAACAAGGGATTATTTTTAGTCCTATTGCTCTCTGTTTCATAAAGTCTCTTTTTATATTTGATCAAAAATTAGCTACCATTTGAATTCATCAAAGACTAATTCTGGCATACTTTCACAAATAAATACAAAAGAACAAACAGCTTTTGAACATTTCAACATTTTCCCCGCTGCTGTTTTCATTTGCTATGGAGATCTAAGTACACAGACTGTGTTTTATTTAATTGTTTCATCAAGCTTAAGGCTTTTACAGAAATCCTTCAGGATATGAAGGCTTTGTTTTTATTATTTTTTTTTATTATATTTTTTTCTTTGTAGATGTTTTGGGTTGAGCAGTAAATGTAAAGCAGATCAAATATAGGCATGTTGCCAGTGTTTATTGAAGCATATCTGTGGACAGTGGCGTTAAGACTAGTTTAATGCACAAGGTTATACCTATCAACCCGATATTGTATTATAAACAGAGCAGGAGAGAGAGAATAAGTGTGAAACCTTGAGGGACAAAGAGAGAGATTCAAGGAATAACTGAGCATGCACCCAGTCAAGGGGGCACAGCCCCAGTCAAGCCCTGCGGGCACAATCATTTGAGCAGGCAAATCTCAAATCTCTCTCTCTCTCTCTCTCTCTCTCTCTCTCTCTCTCTCTCTCTCTCTCTCTCTCTCTCTCTCTCTCTCTCTCTCTCTCTCTCTCTCTTTCTCTCTCTCTACCTGCGGGGTAGCAGCAGAACTGTCAGCTTGAGGCTTCTAATTGAGTTCTCATTGCCTCATCATTATCCCTCCCTCCCTCCATACCCCCCACCCATCCTCTTTTTTTTTATTTCCGATAGTAAGCACTTTCTCTGTATTAAGATGTGAAATTCATTTTGACAGGAGGGCTGAAAATAGAGTGGAACTCGTAGTGTATTCTGCTTGGTTTTCTCTTCCTTTCTTCCTCATTGTTCACTTTTTCTCTTCTATCTTTTTCAGTCTTTCTAGAATCTGCTTGTCTTGTTTTGCTGAGGGCAGAAAACCCCTGTAAGGTTTGGGCCGGCTCACTCTCAGTAATATTGTCATGAGTGTGTGTGTCAGAGGGAGAGAGAGAGAGGATAGAACGAGGGTGGCCACAGACTGCCAGCTCAGCCAAACAGATTCAACCACTCGTGAAATCTTTGTGAATAAACTCCTAATGTAACTTAATGCCGTAACAGAGGTTAGAGCAAACAGGGGAAATGCAGATATGTATTCATGCCTGACAGGAGGGAGAGAGTCAGATATACAAGAGAGAGTTATTCTTTATGTCTGGACAGGTTGAAAATGCTTGTTATGGATATAATTATGATGTCCTGGCATGGATGCATTCAGCCCCAGTGTGCTGTATTTGGATAGCAGCCATACTTGGAACATGCTAACTCGACCTGAGCACTCACATGAATGCACAATCTTTGGGCCTATAAGTAGTTGTGATTCGGTTAAAATTTGATTTTGAATTTTGCTATTGCTTTTAGAAACCCCCAACACTGAGTATTAAACTACATTTGCATGTTGTGGATTAAAGATGAGTTAAACGGTAAGATAAAGAAATAGACAGACATACAGTAAAAGTAAAGATAGTAATGGTAATGGGTAGTTGTTCTTTGAAATCTTGAGAGAAGTGTAACCTTTGAATTATTAGTAAAAAACAGTCTGTATTGAAGACACTGCTCCTCTGTTTCTGCTTTTTATCCACCCGCTTATTTGAGTCAAAATTGTTTGAAACCCAGCCCAAAGTGACCGGGGTCAGATTTAAATGCATTCATGTGCCTCCTTAGTAACCAAGGGCTCCTGACAAATGATATAAATCAATTTCCTTTATCAGACCTTTCTGATAAGCGGATCATCTACCAATGCAAAGGAAACAGGAAGAGATGATTGTGATCTAGTCTAGACTTTGTTATAGACTGTGATGATTATGCACTAAAATGACACTGATTAAAAAAAAGGTACCAAACGACAGGCTGTATATGACCAAAGTGAGTCAATGTGGGTCAGTCTCATAGTCGACCTCTGGCATAATACAATTGCTACAAAACAGAGACAGAGTTATCAACTCTAATTAGTACAGTAATAAGATGAGATCAGCCACGGCCAGTGGCAGTTTTAGTATGGAAGATGCTTACACAGGTCAGAGAGGCATAACAGTTTGATGTCATTATAAGTGCAGGAGCTCTCTTTGCTCAGAATATTGTGTGTATGTGTGTGTAGCAAGTTATGTGTGTGAACGAGAGAAAAGGAGAAGAAAAAGACAGAATATATTACATGCGAGGGTGGTGTGTGGTAGATAATTGCTGCTGACAGTCCAGCGTGTTCATTTAAAACTGAGCCTAGACATCAAGATACAGACGTGTAGAAAACAAGATGTAATCATTGAAGTGAGGCAATAGACACCCTGTTTGTCAGCACAATCACTCACTTTTCATGTTTACAAGAACAGTTCATGAAAAAAAAAATCCCTCAAATCTTTCCAAACGTGTATAACTTCTATGGGACACAACAGCAGACATTTCGAAAAACATACTGCCTGTTCTTTTCCATATAGAGAAAGTGAATGAGGGATAAATCTCAAGTGATTTATATTAATATCACCCAATCTCCACTTCATCAGTTATTTCAGATGTGGTGTATTTTTGTGTGCATTCTTTGATGGCATTTTAATGATATATTAATATATCTTTTTTGCATGCTACCGTATATGTGTGTGTGCTTCCATGCTTCACTTGCTAATTTCAGTTCTTGGGGGCGCCCGGCTCGCATGTAAGATAGAGTTTGCCCATTGGCTTCTGTGCATTACAGTACAGATGGCATTCTCTCGCCCCTGCCCATATTGCCCACAAACCACTTGACATTTTAATCGACATTTCCTTCAGAGCTCCCACATTAAAGGCCATGACATTTCATTTGCACATGATGTTGATTAAAACATGGTTACATACTTCAAAACGGAGACAGAACCAAACCTGAGAAAAATGAAAGGAACCAAAGCACCAAGAAGTGTCTGTGAAAGCCTTGCAAGATGCTCTTTAATTCTAAGATATAGTAACCAGAATAGCCTATAGAATACTTTACCAAGAATATTATTATACATGCTATTGTATAGGCCTATGCTATATTGCTCCTTTCGCCTCCCTGTTTCCACCTCGGGATATCCAGCCTGATGTAACTATAGATTGCATCAGCTCCAGATTGGATTCAGTCTCATATTCTTAATAATAGGCCTATGGTAAATATTCATGCTGATATTTATTAATTATAGTAACACAGTCTCATCCCAAAAAGTCATATAACTGACGTCTTGGGACGTCTTTTGACCATACGTCAATATCCGCCTTTTTAGGGCCCCCTTAAATGTCGTATTCATTTGTGTTATAATATTAGCTAGACGTATTTGTATTATCTCATCAAATTTTAAATTTTAAAAACACTTTTGTACCAGCAGCAATCACTCTGTTAAACAAGCTGTAAAATTACTATTTGCACAAAACGCACAAGCATTTTGGTCATGTACTGTTCTCTGTTCCTTCTTTTCATTTATTTGTATTGTCTGTTTTTATATGTTTTAATGTGTTGTGTGTTTTATGTCATGTTTTGGTCAACAATGTTCTAAGGATATCCTGCCTCTTAGACTGTAAAACCAGTTTACCTATGGGTAAACCTAAATAAACTTTTATTTTTAAACTTTTAGTTTATTTAAATAATAAATAATATTAACTTTATTATTAATAAAGTAACCAAACAACAACAAAAAAAAAAAAAAACAAACTAAAATCGTGGACTAAAAAGTGGATGATTAGTATAGGTTCTGTTCAACAGTGAAGGTTTGAAGTGAACTTTTCAGTGAAATCCAGAGCATATCTGACATTTCTTCATGCAACTTTGCATGGCTGACCACTATTTGGAAGAATGTGAGTGAAGAGGCTTCATCTCCATCATGTCACCTGGCTTTGGATCGGCAGCCCCAGCTGTGTATCGGTCTTTTCCCCAGGCTGTGTCCTACCTGCCATATCTTATATCTCCTACCCCTCATGTTCTCTGCCCTGAAGGAACCAGGTCTGGTGTCGACTCGGCACAAACTAAACGTCCACACACTGTCAGCTCAGCTGATCTGGTGTCAGTGCTGAAATAGCAATTGACATGCTATTGTTCTCCATTAAGACATCCAAACATCTTTGAATAATAATAAGTTAACACAGATAAAAGTTAATGTTTAAAGCCGTTAGCTGTTACATGCAGAGTTATGCATAAATTGAATGAATATTACATGGAGCTTTTATCTCATAGATAACTTCAGGTGATAGACACTGTCCTATTTTTACTTTATAATACTTCCCTTGAACTTTGCTTCGAATATTGTTCAGTTGCCTTGCAGGAAAACGCAATGGAACTCATCCAAGCATACAGCAACGTTTCTCACCACACCATCCACCAGAATAAACCACTCACAGTATATATTACACAGTCTTTCAGTTAAAGCTAACATATTAACCCAATTAAAAAAATAGATTTATATCACATCCATTGACCGCTTGGATTTAAGAGAGGTGAAGAGGTTAATCATAGCCTGTGAGAAATTGACTGTAATTGATAGCGATTCATTAATTAGTTCAGTTTTAGTCAAAGTTATCTGTGTCAATAAAAATATAGTGCGCACATGTTATAGGATTGACAGTATAGAACCTTTTTTTAATTGTCCCATCTTTAACCTTGATTTTTTTTTTTTGATTGACACTTTTTGTTCCATTTTAAAAATGTTCTGCAGGTTTAGTTATTTATACAGCCAGTAAATGTTTTATATAATTTAATTATTTAACTTCTATTCATGTTTTGAAGCTAACACATTACTGTAAAATAAGATAAAATGGAACAAAACTGAATGTTTTTAATTAATTAATTAATTAAGATTGAAAATAGTAAGAAAGCTGTCTTCACTAAAAACATCCAGAGTTACAGTAAATCTACACAAGTGGTGAATGTTGATGCTAAGAATGTTGATTAGGTTAATACTAGTGTCAAAAAAAAACAACGTCAATACGAAAAGCAGCAACATAATTATGCATGTAAACGGTAATATAATCCAAATCTATCTGGTGTTGCTGTACCATAGGAAGAGAAACCGAGAAATGAAACCGTAATTTGAGAATCTATTACAGATCATCCGCACAGCTCTCCTCTCCCTCACCCATAAACACACAGAAATGTGTTCAAGCGCCAGGATCCTTTATAACTTTCCCTTCTCCAGGAGTAATGCGCTCTGAATGGCTGCTAAAATGGGCCAGGAGATTTCATTCCCTTCGCTCTCTCTCGACGCCTCACCTTTGGCCCTTCGATGATATGAGTCCTCTTGCTTTTCTCCCCACGCCGGTGATGGGAGGCTGAAATAAGCCAGAGCCAGCAGGGAGAGAAGGGAATAAAGCTTATTTACAAAAGCTCTAGCATGGCAGGTGTGCTGTCCACCACCCAAATTAGCCAATCAGCTAACCATCAGTCCAAGAAATCCCCACAGCATAGCCAAAGTTGGACTGCATAATGCAGAGGGTTTTGAAACGTTGCTTCAGTGCAGTAGAGGAAACTTTAACAGGTAGACCCTTAAAACAAAACAAAAAAAGGTAGCAGTTCTCATTACAGACAATTAAAACCATCGTGTGTACCATGAGACATGCTTGCTTCTGATTTATTTAAGAATTATAGTTTAAGCCAATAAGCTTATACAGTTTTTATTGTTTATTTAGTAACATTTTCTTGTGATTTTTAAGCTGCTCATCTCATTAAAAGACATGAAACCCTTCAAGACCTGGTGTCACCATTTCACTTTTAGTGCTCACGATTTTACCCATAAGCTCATGATTTTTAATGTGACACACAGCTTAATCCACATAAACAAAATCCCCTAAATGTTAAATAAACATCCTGGCAAAGCCAATCATTTTCTCTTTTGACAAATTTTAACTTTTGGCATTGATCCTAAAATGACTTCATCCAGACGAGGCAGTCGAGCATTTTTCTTTTTCTTTTATTTTCTTCTTTTTTTTTGCTGGCATCCTTATGAGTGTGTCTGATCTTTCGACACTCATGCAGAAAATAGTGAATAAATAATGAGCGAAATAACCTCCAGGCATGAATCTTACAGATATATGAAATATTCATATGATTCTTAACACAAAACGTTTGCTGAAAGCCAAGCAGTGTGCAGATGTCATCCAAAGCATGTATGTATGTAAGGTCTTATGAGAAATCTTGTGCGTCGTTGAAATGTTGATCTCATTTGATTTATTAAAGTTGTGTGCTATAATTTGACCTGTAGCCTTTTTTACCCTGTGAGCTAAATCTAGAGTCGTAATTTGTGCGAAGGCTTCAGTGGATTCAATTATTTCTTTTTATATTTTTTTATCTACCAGATAAGTGAAGCAGAATGAATCAGTCTTGAATTTCCAAATTGAAACACTTCTGTAGAAAATACACTTGATCAAGCAGGCAGTAAAAACAAGTGCAGGTTTTCTTGTCGCCTGGTGGCAGATATTATCTAATGTTGTGCACTCGGCACCAAAAATGGCAGTCGAGTGTGTTCTGCATAAGTTTTGAGACATCAATATTTATAAGTGTCTGTACTTGTGTGAACGCAAATGTTTACCCCATAGCTCTTGAGCGCAAAACTCAAACAAACCGGAGTAAGCAATCACTCTTAGGATACAGAGTGTGAACTTGTTCACATTATGTTGTCTTGTTTCAACAGAGAAACAGGTGCACAAATGCCTTGAACAACATGAGGACATGTACGTTTAGAAATCTCTGTGGCCTCCATTAGCATTACAGTGATTCATTACAAGACTTCTGATCCATAATAGCCGTCGTTTTGACCCCCGTCCCGTCCCTTGTGGGAGCCAATGGAGTAAAGTGGAAAATCGTCTTGATTCGAGCACGAGCTGGTTTTTACACACTCGTACGCACACATACAAACTGTAATGGGTGTGAGAGTGTCAGAAGCTGTAAGTGTGTCTCTCACCTTCCTGTCCCTTCTTTGGGTCCCCTTTTCAGGTCAGTAAACCAGCTACCGACTGTTTCTGCAAGGCTAAAGAGAGACAAAGAGAAAGAAACAGAAAAACGGGGAGCGAGGGAGACCAGACACCTCTGTTGAGGGCACCAGACAGCCAGGGTGTTGAAAGTTAATGGAGCACTCTTTCACAAACACTTCTCTCTGGGGGCCTCTTTCTTTTCCCCTCCCACCGCTGAGCCTGCCTTTATTTTATTTACGAAAGGCTCCTTTATGTGCTTTCATCAGGGCTGCAATTTATATAGCCAGAGTTAATGCTGGATGTGACCAAGGGATTCCCTCCCTGTAAGGAGATGCAATGGAAGATTGTTTGAAGAATTGGCTCCTAACATTGAGCATGCCATGTATGCCACTTTGTGCGTGACATAAACGTGCAGCACTCCACGGAGTGGCCTTTTTAACCAATCCTCTGGGCTATGCCCCCGTAATCCCCCTTCCTTTAAATGACCCCCCACCTCCCTTTTTCTTTAAAGAGCTGTAGGATAAAGCCAAGCGGCTGTGGTCAAGTTTGAATGTTTGGGGGAAACTGTGCACTGCATGAGCAACAAGCTTGAGAGGCCCCCTTAAGAGTGTGTCTATGGGAAGGTGTGTGTATGTTTAGGTGCATTACACATGCCAAATGTCACAACTGTAGTATTTAGGCGCGGGTTCTGAAATTAACTGAATCTACTGTTTTCATTTGGGCATCAGTTCAATATAGTGTACTTAAAAAGAGAGAAAAAGAGAGGTATAAGTGTAGTTGGGAATAACGTAACCAGCCAATTATTGCTGGTTTTAGCTAGTTTAAGCTGGTCTCACAGGCTCGCAAAGCCTGTTTTTAGTTGGACCAGACTATAACAAGGCTGGAAGACCAGCTACAATCAGCAAAATATCCTAAGCCAATGTCTTAATTTCGAAGAATATCCTTGTAGTTCTTTTTAATATAATGAAGGGACTATATTTCACCAAACCATTGTTAAATATCAGATGATTTTTTTAATAATAGCATCCTTTATCATTATAATATCCCTCTTTATCATTTATTTTGTCTATTGTGTGCTTTTTCTGATGGCGTTATAATGATTTAAAACATATTTGTAGCATGTGTTGTATGTTTGTGCTTCCATTGCAATAGTTCACCTAAAAATGTTGACGTTTAAAATTATGACGGATTTTTTTTTTTTATTATTATTTATTTATTTATATATTTTTGGGTGGTGAACTCTCCTATCCTATATTTAATTATATATTTCAATTTTTTTAAAAAAAGGGAACATAAAATGTTGCATAGGCGCATTGACTTAATTGTAATCTTCATTGAACTGGTTAATTGAAATGAACTGTTCAAACAAACTGATTCGCTAAAATAAACCAGACTTCCCAATGCTACATAAATAAGTAACATTATTTTGAAAGCAGCTGAACCACTGAACTAATAAGTTGCATCACTACTTTTAGTTAGTTACTTCTGGACACTTGCAAACATGCATGCAAATGTCACTTTCTAAGAGAGACCTGAACTGCATTGGTGAGCAGGTTAGTGTGCTGGCCACATTTTAAAGTGAATGTGTGGTTACTTTATTCGCACGGTGGCCATGCCCTCCCTCCCCTCCTCCTATCCTGTTATTCTTCTCCTCATGCTGCTCTGTTATTGGAACTGATGGGTTTATTGAGACTTTCACACTTTGCAAAAAGGGGGGGAGGGGGCTGCTGATTTCGTTTGTTTTTCCTCTCCCTTTCCCTCTCTTGTGCTCTTTCTCCTTCCCATTCTCTCGAGATCACTTTCGCTTCCACCACAGTTCTCCCATGCATGACTGTTTACATGTTAGTGCTTACCATAAATTACAACTGAATATAACAAATGAGAAAATCTCTGGGAATTAACTAAGAAAGATGCGGCAGGCTGGAGCTTGTTGTCACTCAGGAAGTCTATAATTCACTAACTAAAATGTTTTGAGTCCAATTAAAGCAACACCAAGCAACTTTTCCTCTGCGGTCGCCCTACAGGTTGGAAGTGGAATTGTCCATTACTGCTGTCGTAAATAATTTAGCCTACCGCACCCTACTGTCGCACGCACATGCTCTCTGTTTATCCGGCACCAGCATTGGAATCGGGAATCAACAATGGCCACAGACAAGGTAGATAGGTACAAGGTAGTTGTAGTCTACTGTCGAGTACGCTTCACCTATCGGCAATTGTAACGCTTGCCGTAAAACAAGTCAAATTAGTAGTTTTCTAGGTCTCATTCGTACTACAGAAACACGACCTAATCTGGCCCATAGCCAGATATCAGATACAGGACGGCAAAGCGGTGGCATACGTGCATTTCACAGTGTGATGAACCTCTGAAATGATTTTGAAAACATTATATTAAGGAAAAAAATCTTACTTCGTGTTGCTTTAATCAAATGTGTGTTCTGTCTAGCAATGCTTCGGTATTTTAGTCTCCAAAACTCCAGTTTAAATCCCTCACAAATTAAAGTGACCCATATTTATTTCATCCATACATGCTTTTAAAGTTAAATAATGCAGTTTACAAATGGAAGCTTATTGTACAGTGTTACCTAATTCTGTATGTTTTTTTTAATATTTTCACTATATTACCACTATTGGGGCATGTTGTCACAAAAAAAAAAATACAACACACTTTATCATCAACTACTTGTCATTTGGCAGATTTCGCTCTTAAAAACAAAACTAAATAGAGGTTAGTTATAGAGTAGACAGATGACAAAGCATAACACTTATTGATTTTTTGTTGTCACTGTCCTCACAGGATGGAGAGAGGTAGTCAGTGTCAGGTTAGGAGAGAGAAATGAAAAAGTGTCTAAATGGAGTGAGCAGGACGGTAAATGAGGCATACAAGAGAGGCCCCCACTGTGAGCTCACGGCTGTACACTTAGACAGGTTCCGCACTCTAGATCACAGCACAGGACGAGCTCCAAAAGAGGGCAGGGCATCTCGATATGTCCTGGTAAAGGGTGTAAAAGTGGTGCATTGATTTTAATAATAAAAATGAAGGTTACTCTTTATTTTCATTGTTCACTTTAGACATTCCACTCACTATAAGTCACTTTGCAAGTACATGCCAATAACCAACCCAATTCTCATCCCAAGGCTGACCATGCGTCAACATCCGACGCACATGGCACCCTTTAGCGTCAATATAAGACGTGCCTCCTAGACTAGTGGTCTAACCCTACACTCTAAAAAATGCTGGGTTAAAACAACCCATCTTAGGGTCAAATATGGACAAACTCAGCCATTGGGTTAAATGTTTAAATTAAATTTTTAACCCAACATTTGGGTTTGTCCATATTTGACCCAAATTTGAGTTAAAACAACCCAGCATTTTTTAGAGTGTAACCCTACTACATACCTAAACCTACCCACGTCATCTAAAGGTTGCCACGTGCGTCAGATTTAGACGCATGTTCAAAGGTGTCAGTTAGATGACGCCCTAGTTTAGTGGACTCTTAGATTAGGGGTTGTATTAGCAAAATAAATCGACATGTACTTGTAAAGTTACCTATAGGCAGTAGAATGTCTGTTTGATGGGCACCATCACAGTAAAGTGTTAGTAGATATTAAGCAGACAGTCTACTAATACTCTTATGACTGCTAGCTGACATAAGTTATTTATTGTTGTATCGAAAATTGGGCCCACTTTATATTAGATTTTCTGTAACTACTATGTAGCCTACTAACATTTGATACAATGAATTTATTGTGAGCATGTGTGCTTTTACATTGTACTTAATTTTATTAAAAAAAATACCTGGATGTTACAGCTGTAGTTAAATTAATGTAATTGCATAATTGTTGACCCTTCACTTATGTCAATAACCACCCTTAAACTTAACCATAGCACCAAACTTGTCCTTAACATATGAAATATTTTATAATACGTATTTTTCAAGGCAAATATTTACACCCTTTTATAATACTGTTCTGAAATCATCTATCATTTGAGAAGGGTAAAAAATGAACTAAGCATTAGTTCTCACAGTATTGCTGTCTCATATTGTTGGTGAGTTTGGGAGGACAAGGTGAAGTGTAATTGGATTTGAACATTATTGGTTGTTTTTCTGTAGCAGTGTCCTCATCTGCCCTCATGAGACAGCATCTGTCGCAGGGACGAGGCCACATGAGGACTATCGGTCCATCCAGATCGGAGCTTGTCTCACTTTTATAAGACACAGAAAATTTATATTGCAATGGGAACATTGTTAGGTAACCACCAATAGGTGGTATTTTCTATACTATATTTTATTTAAGTAGAATATTTGGTATCATTTGTCTGGCTAATAATATTCCTCAAAACTTAAACTTAAAAAAAAGTATTTGCAGAATAAATTCAATATTTAAAATATTATGGCCACTCATTTAAAGAAAAAGATGCAGTTAATATCAAATGATACATGACAAAGTGGCAACAAACATGAGCTCACATTTTAAAAATGCAGTAAACGGTAAAATAGTGCACATTAGACTGAACAGTCTGAAATTAGAAAAAAAAAAATATTGTTTCATAGTTTCTTGGAAAGTGATGCACGTCATAATATTTATAATGAAATTACAGAAGGTCCACCCATTTGGAGATTTCAGTTCTCAATTTGTGTGCAATAATTGAGCGACATACATAGAAATCAAAGACGCGTTTTGTTTGAACGTGCTCACTGGCACACATAGCATCAACACAGACTGTCTCCAATGCTCATTCGTTCACTTCCACACTCATTTATAATGAATTCCTTTGCTGTACACCATGTATCTCTCTTCCAATCTACTGTAAACACTTTCACACATGGCATTGTGTTATGTCAGCATAACATCTGTCAATCTTTTCCCACACTGTCATGTGATAAATCCCATTTCATTTTGTAGCCAATAGTATGACAATCCACTTCAGCTGTCTTACCCCCTGCTCCAATGCCCAGGGGAGGCTGACCCAGTCAGTCCCTTTTCAGCTCCTCAAGTGACTATTAAGGTGGTAAGACAACAGCCAGCCCTTCGCCCACTCTTACAAAGCCACCCCCCACTGGGCCCATAAGACCGCTAGAATCAGCTGGGCGTGTATCTTTGCTATTACCATGTGAGCCTCCTTTATAGACTTAAACCTCTTCTTGATTTCTTTCTTTTATATTTTGATCTTTCTTTCTGAAGTTGCCATATCATACAACAAACTAATTGTGAGGTCCAAACGTCTTGGTCCACTAGTGAATAGAATAGAATAGAATAGAATAGAATAGAATAGAATAGAATAGAATAGAATATTACACAAATGATCAGCCCGTTCTCATCCCAAGGCATCATATACTGACGCTTTTGACAATGCGTATACATCCAATAGACATGGCACCCTTTAGCGTCAATATGAGACATATGGGCCAGAAGGAGCCTCCTAGTGGTCTAACCCTAACCCTACCCCACACCTAAACCTAACCATATTCGAAGCATTTTATATCAACGCTAAAGGGTGCCATGTGCGTTGGATGTATACGCATTGTCAAAAGTGTCACTATAACGCCCTTGGATGAGATTGTCGGAAATAGTCAGTAATACTTTATAGTTTAGGGCTGATTCTCACTATTAACTAGTTGCTTATTAGCATGCATTTAACTATGATATTGGTTGTTTATTAGTACCAATACCTAAACTTAACAACTACCTTGATAACTCTTAATTAGCAGTAATTAGGAGTTTATTGGGGCAAAAGTCCTAGTTACTAATGAGAATTGGGCCCTAATCTAAAATGTGACCAAATAATCCAGAAACAGATATAGGCCTATACAGGAGAATCTTGGGAGAACATACACGCAAATCACACTGTATAGTGACAAAAAAGACAAAAGATAAAACCGAACAGGGAGCATACTGTAAATACTTTGTGACCTAAACGATACACCGGTGCAAATCATAACAAAACTAAACCGAGTAGGGAAACAGGAACTAACCACAATGAAACTGAATGTCAAAATAAGAGTAAACGCATAACTGTGACAAGAAATAGACAATACATTTATATTTATATTCACAATACTTTATACAAATCATATTTTTATTACCTAAACAGCAATATCATTGTGACAAGTTTTATTTTGATTAGTCCTAGTGCAGACTCCTAAATATTTGTATTTATTTTACTTCATTCATTCATTCATTCATTCATTCATGAAACTAGCCTACAGCTTTTGTTTACTTAAATACAAAACAAACATGTTTCCTGTTGGCTTATAAGAGTACATATTTTTGTGTGTTGCTATTCATTATGTAAAGTTTTAATTTGTATAAAGAAACCCAATCCATGATCAGCTTTGAAGGGCAAGAATATTTGAGCCAGCAGTGCATAGTGAACAGCTGAGTAAAAGGCCTACGTGTGCGTCTGGGCTGCCTTTTCCAGACCTGGAAATAGAAGCGTGAAGCCGAAGTGAATGTTTGCTCTGTAAGGTGGGTTTAGGAAAAAAAGGCACCTGTACCGCAGCCCAGCCTAGTTTAATTCTCCTCCTAAGCCAGACACTTCCTGCTCTGGGACAAGCCTAATTAAGATGTTATTGGATGGAAGAGGGGATGTGAGATTTGAAAGGATTGTTGAGGGGATATTTGGGTGTATGTGGCAGATCCGAGAAAGGGATAAAACGAACATGAGGGAGTGTGCAAACATGAACATGGACACTTGCTTTTGCAGTAATGCATTATGTAGAGTATAATCGACAGCTGTCAGGTTGCTGCACGACTGCTAAGTGGAAGATTTACATAAGAGAGATACATGGAGTTCATTGACAGTGTGTGATTGTCTGTTTTAGTGCATTCGTTAGTGTTTTCCTATGTGAACATACTCTTTCTTTCATCCTCTCTTTCATGACGGCATCTATCACTAACTGGAAGCAATATAATGTCAGGTAAACAGTTTTTCTTTTATGTATTTGAGATTGTGTGTCATGATGTGTGTGAGTGGAAACAAACACTGGTTGAGAACAGGCTAGTAGCCTTAGCCTTGTTTAATGTTGCATTTCTGACCTTGTGAGGTGTGTGAAACCAAAACCAAAACCATCCGACACACACATGAGGGAGCAGAGAGTTTAAACATACACCATGGCATTTGTCAAGTTGTCATGGTAGTTATTTCACTGTCACCCACTCATGTCAATAAACAAACCAAGAGACATTCCTCGCTTTCTCTTGCATGCACATGCTTACACATGCAGACACAATACATAAATATGCAGACGCAACCCTGTCACAAATTAGTAAATTGTGGTTTTACATAAAAACATAATTATTTTAGGTATTTTTTTAAGAAGCTAAATTTTTTCGTGAACTCCTAATCTTAATCTGTCCATATAAAATTATACCAATCCTTAGAAGTATTTGGCATTTGTTTTGTTATGGCATTTCACAGGCTTGAACCAACATCTGAGTTACTTTTACACACACTACACTGCAAATCAAAGGGCACGTTTAACTAGATGTGTCACGGACAAAGACAGTCCATTTGTACAATGCAAGCACCGGTTATATACAAACAAACACACGTGCTATCATTCACATGGGGTTCAGGATCATGGAAGTCCCATTAATCCAAGTGATGGGGATTGAAATTCTTTATGACAGCAACATCTCATTTCACCTTTATACTGTACAGTTGGTTATCCTTCTCTCTCCCAACATCAGCTGGTTTCCTCCTCATCCACTACTCTAAATATCTGTCTTGGACTCACTCCCAGAGGCCTGACTGGTACATATTCCACCACTCCATTCATTCTGGGAGCTTTTCCAGGGGAATTTTTTTTTTCTAATCACAGGATATTTTTCTCTGTTATTCTCAGTCTTTTACTTGGACCATGTATTCTGACACTAGAAATATCCTTCTACCCTTTACTCCCCTTTTCTCCCTCTCTTTCTCTCTCCCACACTTTCCGTGTGAAAAACAGAGTTGGATTCTGAATCCCAGCATTTTTCTTGCTCCTGTGGGGATGGTCCAAGCTAGTCCAAGCTCCTTCTTAAAATAGAAAGACAGAGGGGATTTGACACTGTTCTTTTCCCCATTTTGTTGTGTGTGTGGTTTGATGTAAAGCCATGCTGAGTCAAAGGCACAACGTTGCCAGGAATACATGCTCACCTCTGAGTTAATGTGTGTGTGTGTGTGTGTGTGTGTGTGTGTGTGTACTGCCATGTGGTTTAACTTTCTTACGACTGTAATACTGTAATTCAAAATATGACCGCGGTGCTCAGAGAGATGTATTAATAAGTAGCTATGTATGAGGAAATAGAAGTTTCAAAACTGTTCCAATGACAGTTGAGTAGTCTGTAACTAATACACTAACAGTATATACAGTATTACTAGCTAATTGTAACACAAAGACACACACAACAAGTTTTAACCATAAATTTCCCAACAATATTAATATTAATATTATGCAATATATAACACTCTTTGTGTGACCACTCTCAGGTGTTCCTTCTGTATATCCAGGAAAGATACTTGCTAATTTTATCATTTAACTTTTAACTCTGTGCTGATATCTAGTGTCAATGCAATGCAATGCAATGCAAAACTAGACACGCAGCCTGAAATTCTGTATGTTGTTTACCGAGTGTGATCTGTAGTCAGCTCAACTGGTGGAGCATTGCACTGATGACACTAATGTTATGGGTCTCATTCAATATATAATTATGTAACCTATGATATCTTGGTAACGCTTCCTTTTACAGTCCAGTTACCCTTGTACTATTTACTTATTTTAGTAACTACAATTACTGGGTAATAACTAGTACTAACCCTGAACCTACCCCTTAACCTACCCCTGTTCCATGTACTTACCTTATTAGCCAGTAGTTTCTAGGTAAGTACACTGTAAGTACACTGTAAGTACTGTACTGTAAAAGGAAGCGATATCTTTAGGAATATGTATTTATTTACCATCTGAAATAAGAAGAGGTTGTCAAAGGTGTGAGACTATGAAATGTCCATGACACGTGGCCTCTTAACGAGAGATTGCCTTGTGTATGCCTTGTAAACATGCTCTTCACTAATTAATAGAAATGGATAGGGGAATTCTGTATTGGTGTTTGAACCCTTGGTGCTAAGAAGTGAGTACTGGCTGTAATAGGTGGCTTAGCGTTAAATGTCAGAGAAGGGTCTCGGGTCCCAAAGAAGGAAGGGGGAAGGGCACGATGAAAGGTCACACAAGCACTAATGCTATACCACAGATCACTTTTGTGGATGACTAGCCCTGTAGACACTGCACAGAGGCAATGTCCTTAAAGATCACCTGAGGCGAAGACCCCCATCTGACTTGCCTCCAATCTTCACAAGATGTTATATAGTGCGCAAATGACATTTTATTATGCTTAGTTCTGATCTGGCTAAGGTAGAAGTAATAAGGAAGGAAAAAATATATACATTAATAAACATATATAAACAAATAATTTACATATTGTACAAAATGTGAACTAGACGTTAGTAGCATGGCATCAGTGGTCAATCATTGCAATATGATCGCCCCCACTGCAAAAAACAAAAAAAAAAACAAAAAAAAAACAAAAAAAAAAACAATGTTGGTTTAACTTAAAAAAAAAGAAACATGACTGCCTTAAAATTTTATGTTGATTGAACCGGAAAAAAGTGAGTCGATACAATGTGGAGGAGATTGATTTAATCATCAGAAACTCAAAATAATAAGTTATCTGAACTAACTAAATTATTTAAGTTGATTTGACAAAAGAAAAAAATGGTGTGATAACAAATCTTGAAAATATTTGTATTATATTATATTATATTTACTCATACTGTAACACTGTGGAATTGATGGTATGACACAGATATATAGTATTCTAATCATTTGTTTATAATTTATATAATTTTCTCATAAATTATATAATTTTCTCATAATTTATCTTTGGAAGCATTATGATGATTTCCTAAAAATGAACTTTTATAATAAAATAATAATGTTATAACATAGTAATAAAATAATAAATCATGTAGGTAACATAATAAATAATGTTGGTAACACTTTAGTTTAGGGTTAAATTCTCACTATTAACTACAGTAGTTGCAAGCAAATTACCAGGATATTGGCTGTTTATTAGTACTTATAAAGCCCATATTCATGTCTTATACTGTATGACCATACATTCCTTTTTCCTACCCAATTCCCAAACTAAATAGTGACCTTTTTTCCGCTTAGTTCATACCCATTTAACTGTCAGAGTTTTGTTTAGGTGATATGAAATAGTGAGATAAAATAAGAAGAATTAGGGAGATAGTGATGCAGGTAGAGAGAGTAGTAAGATGGAGAGAAACGCACATAATTAGATGGATCCATGGGTCTTCCCTCCTCTGTGACTGTAGATTTATGGGATGAGCGGAGCCAGGAGGCCCTCAGTGAGACGGGCACAGGGCAGCTGTGTTGTTTCAGAGCCTGTATTTTACTGTTGGCCAGCAGTTGGCTCTTTAACCATTTGGAATGCTCCACATTCCTCAGGGTTAATAATAGAAGGGGGGTGGGTGTTTGGTTGGTTGGTGGTTTCAGCGGCTAGACGGGGGAAGGGCTTCAGTGTCCGATGGTGGTCACACGCCATTTGTCATTAAACACAGCGACCCCGCTCCTCTTCAATTACTGTTTACCCTGATGAAACATTAGCCTCTGAACTTAGGGTTCTCTGAGTCCCTTTGTCTCTCAAACTTTTAAATGCTCTTTTGATTTCTTCAAAATCTACAGATACACACTTTGTACTGCGAGGTCTCATAGTTTTACATTCCATGATGAGTTTGAACCTGCTCTTTGATGAGTAGATGAGTTTGTGTGCACAGTGGGTAAGTGTACATAAGCATGCACATGTTTGTGTGTGTTCGTCCACTGTTATCACAGATTCCCGTCTCTCTCTCTCTCTCGCCCGCTCGCGCGCGCTGGTGTTGTCAGGGTGTTTGATGTTTGTCTCAGATAGCTGATGAGTATCAGTGCTCGTTAAGAAGATTAGAGAACGGGCTCATTTGCATGTGTTCGTTATCTCATTAGATTGATATCAGGGAGAAAAAGGGCTTGACCGCAGTGCCTTCACACTCTGCTCTTGCTTCAGGCAAACTGATGTATGCTCTGCACTGTAAAGTATTACTCACAATCAGCTCTGTTCCGGGCCTCCACGGAGCTGAACACATAATTAGCAAGTTTTCTGCATGCTCCTTTGCTTAAGAGGGTCAACATTTTAACCTTATTCTGCCCTACATGAATCCACAGGAAGTTTCAAAGGGGGTTTGGTTGTATCCTAATGAGAGATAAATGTATCTTAAAGCAAATTTTTACAGTTAAATGTTTGTGTTCAGTGTTTGCTCACATTCTGTATATAGTCTTTCTCTTTATGAGAATCACAGTGCAGGCACTCATGCTTGCTCGTTAGCTCAAAGCTCATTAGCGGCACAAAAAGCAAGTAACTTTAAATATGGCTCTGAAATGATTTCGCCTGTTTTGCCCGTATTTTATTTGACATAAATAAAGCATGAGATGATTTCAGCAAACATGTCTTTGCAAAAAAAATTGACCTCTGCACTGGTTTGGGCTCAATAATCTAGAGATTGTGGTTTGATAGATTCTGGCCTAAGATGAAATACAGTATGATGCCAAATGATTTAGTGAAAATAACATTTTACTTTATGCATCTGACATGATACAACTTTGAGTTTGTGACAATTAATAGGGAGAATATACATTCAGATATTTACATGCATTGCTGTCACAACTTTTGATGTGTTTTTAGGACTAGTAGTGAAGTTGTTGTCACATCCTATCTTTGATTTGACCTTAAATCATGGACAAACAAATGCATACCTGTTAATTATTTGCAAGCTAATGACAAAATATAATAAGTTAAAGTGTAACTTCTCCAATTTTCAACCGCCTTTACAGTGACGGTTGTATATTTTTATTCTCATTTGAGAAATTAATGTTTGTTTGTCAGCAAAAGTCCACCGAATGATGCAAAACGTGTCATCTGTTTTTTTTTTTTTTTTTTTTTTTTTTAACAGTTCCAGGGCTTTTGTGAAAACTCCAGTTTATACTTCTATATTTTTGTATCCCTGCCCATAGAAAGTCTGATCAACAGAGGGTTATTAACAGAACAGTTATTGTAAGGGTAGGTTATTCCCTGAACATTGTATCATAGGCCTACGCTTTAAACAGCATTATGTTAAAAAAAAAAAAAAAAAAAAAAGAACACTTTGGTAACAGCTTTCTTACCTGTACGTGAGTTTGCTTCAGCAGACTGATCTCATGAAGTAGCGTGTGTATGACACGCCGTTTCTTATTTGCATTTTTGGCGTGCTATCAAGACGCATAATCGCTTTTCAGCGTGTTTATGAACGCCATTGACTTAACGTTATATAACTATATGACTTACCTCAACCCCGTCCCTAAACCTAACCGTCACTGGGGTTAATGGCATTTATGACTGTTCCCTTACCATCCTAGGGAAAAAAAAGATATGACTTACCTCAACCCCATCCCTAAACTTAACCGTCACTGGGGTTAATGGCATTTATGACTGGACATTTGACGCGCGTGTACAGACACGCGGAATGACGCGGACGTTAATGGCGTAGACATACACGCATACACGCGGATAGCTCAAAATGCGTAGAGATAACACACCACTTAACTCGAAAGTGGCGTGTATGTTTACGCAAAAGTCATGATGTCATGTTGGCTTCAGAAGGAACTGACAGAACAGCAATATCAGATTTTTTTCCCCATTTTTTATTTTATTTTATTTTATTTTTTAATTACATCCATCCGCAGGCGATGTTGAACACACCTTTTGTCTCTGGTAAGCGTATCCATTGCAGACTGGTGGGAGTGGCTGTTAGCAATATGCCCAGTGCATTATGGGTGTTGATGTTCCACCTATTGGACGAAAGGGAAGACAACAGTCTTTTTTTTTTGTCTGTGTAGTTAGTCAGGTAGCACAGATTTACAAAAAAAATAGTGCATAGCCAGACAAGATTTATTTAAAGCCTATTTTGCCAGCAGTGAAGTTCATCAACCCTGGTAGATACCCTTTATATAAATGTCCAATGGACTCTCGTGCTTGGGATAGACATTCATCTAAAAGCCCAAACAAACCATCAGAAAGTGATGGAGCAGGCTAGCACAAGTCATACTGACGTAAATAGTGTTAGATCATTTGAACAATTGCTCATTAAATAATCTTTGATTATAAAATGTGTTTGTAAATGTATATTTTATTGCGTGGTTGTGTTGGTATGTTGTATCACACATTCTGACCCTGCAGCCAATGAACTGCTCTATCAAACTCTATGATAGAGTTTAATGTCTATCATGCAACTCTTATTTAACTGAAGGTCAGATGATTCTCCAGAGGGTGTGTTCAATAGATTTGTCTGCCATCTGAGTTTGATTAACATGATCATGGTACTGTCTGGGTCTGATCTGACATATACTTGCAAGGTAAAGAAGTAATGGTAACACTTTATTTTGATGGTGCACTTTAGACATTCTTCTTAAGTAACTTTGCAACAACATGTCAGCTACCAATATTAGTAAAGAGTCTGCTTAATATCTGCTAACACTTTATTTTGATGGTCCACCAACAAATATCCTACAGACTATAAGTAACTTTACACCTACATGTCAACTTATTCTACTAACCACAACTCTAAATAGTCTACTATCTACTAATACTCTAATGACTGGTTTTTGACATGTAGTTGCAAAGTTCCTTATAGTTAGTAGAATGCTTAAAATGGACCATCGAAATAAAGTTAATCCATCTCTTTCCTGTGTAAATAATTCCAATGTCTTAAAGGTCAACTATGAAAACACAAGGATATATCTCGATCCCTTCATACACATTACATTGACCCTCGGATGAGTAAGACACGCTGCTGTAACTCTTAGTGATTTCACTACAATTTATAGCATTGCCCCTCTGTGGTCGACATGTCTCTTATTCAACAGTCGGCTGAATTTAAGTCTGTTCCATTGACCTCTGCGTTGTGGTGAGGCTGACAGTGACTATAGTTTCATGCTGCTAATCAAATTCTAGCCGAGCGGCGATGTTTCCCTGAAAAGTCCTCTGCATTGCCCCCAGCTTTGAATTGAAGTGTGGAGGTTCTGTTTCATTACAGCTCATAGGGAATTGTGTAGTCTTCCTACCTGGAGGGCAAAGGATAATGGCAATGACAATGGAACGCACGCATCAAGGGGGGAAGCGTATAAGAGCATGGCAGCGTGTCGTGATATGCACCTGACTCTCCTCTCATTTCCATTGTGAAAACCCCACCATATCAAGGTATTAAGGCAAAGCATGAATGTTTTTGTGTGTGTGTGTGTGTGCGTTCGTGTGATCCCTTAGGTGAGCACTTAGACTGGGAAGGGAGAAACTTGACAACTTCTTACATCTTTATTCGTTTCCTCTGGCTGATTTCTTATTTATCAGAATCCCTCTAGGTGGATTCTTCAGGTCCCAGCGCAGCCCTCTCCACAGGTACCACCACTGATAAAAACACATCATCCCCGCCATATTCCACTTCCTCTCAATTTGGGTTCAGGAAAAAAAAAAAAACAATTCTGCGTTCCCAAACGTGGTGGAGTCTGCCTGCCACTCCTTCCTTGACATCTCCTGTTGGATTCATCCACAGATGTGACTGTCCGACAACTGTAAACGCTTGGGAATACACAGTCTTTTCCTTCTCTCTCTCCTCCCAACCTGCATTTCTGGGTCACGGAAGACATTTAAACTCCACTTATAATTAACAGCTATTTTTAAACGGAGTGAGAGAGTGTGGAAATGGAGCAGTGGTGAGGTAAAAAAGCATTAAAATTGCCCCAGATTCGCTATTGAATGGGACACATCACGGCAATGTGCTTGCTGATCAAAGTGAAAGGGAAAGAGTGGAGACGGGGCCGATCAGTGGGGATAAATGGATCTCTTATAATAGTGTAAGAATAGGGCCCCTTTTTACAGCTGAAACAATTTAATAACCGCATTCATTACAGACCACTCGCTGTCCACTCGCTATCTCCTCGCTGCTTCCTCTGCCTTTTTTTTTTTTTTTTTTTGCCTATGAAAAGAAAGGCTGGTTACAGCAGCCCAAGCTGAATTAGGGCTGTTTGAGGGCTGAAATGAAGATGTGCTAGCTTCCTCTGACACTCCTAAATGAAAACCTTATACAAGAGCAAGCAGTTATCACAGAAGCTCCCCAAGGACACGCTACACTCCTCAGCCTGCTAATTATATCCAATGCAAATGCACTGTCTGCATAGTTAGCGCTTGCGCTCAGCACTTATTTATATATTTCTGTATTATTTCATTCATTCATTCAGACCGTCCTGTGTCAGGGGGAATAAAAGAGGCAGATAATAGCATGAACTGAGTGAACTATTAGAAGCCCCTTCGCCTTTGTCTGTCTCGCTCGCTCATTTGCTCAATCTGCACTCCTTCCTGATCTCCTTCTCCTTCACTTTCTCTCCTGTTGATCTGGTAGGAATGTAGTATGCGGTCCTCTGAGGGGAAGTCCTATAGACACGTTCCGGTGGCATTCATAAGGATATGGTTCGGAAGTGCATCTTTATTAAAAGCGCTTTGTCTTGCAGCCTGTGTGCGCATGTTTGCCATCTTATCTGTCCATTAGCCTGCAGTGACCTGCCCACTCCTCTATTCCTCTTCCTGCTGGCTTTAATGGGTAATTTAGTGATGCTGGCCTGACATATACTCCTTGTTTGTTGCTATGGTTACGGGGTCTTATATTCCCTCTCTTTTTTACCTGTGGAGAGTTTGGTCAGTAAAAATACATTCATTTCCCTGGAGAACTGGGGTCAGATGCATGGTTGTTGTCTTGTAATTTTCTTACTCTAAGTAAACACTTTTGGGGATTTTTTGAATAAATCTTGAATGCAAAAAAAGGTTTGTTACTTAGAATTTATATTTTATAATACTAAGTCTAGACTATATGCAAAAATGTTCTTGTGTCAGTCATTAATCCAATTATATATATATACACTATATTTTACTGCTTACTATACTTTGGTATCAGAGTGAAAAACAAATTAATGACAAGTCTGGCGTTAGTATAGAACACCTGCTTCAAATTTTAGAACATTTAAACACTGATTTTAAAAGTGACGGTAAAGACATTTTTAATGTTACAAACTATTTATATTTTAAATAAAGGCTCTTTTGAACTTTCTAGTCATCAATGAATCCTGAAAAAAAAAAAAAAAAACAGATCACGGTTTTCTCAAAAAATACAGCACAACTGTTTTCAACATTAATACCCTTTCTTGAGCACCAATTCAGCATATTAGAATCATTTCTAAACGATCATTTGACTCTGAAGTGTGGAGTAATGACACTGAAAATGCTGCTTTATTTGTACAGTAATAAATTTCATTTTAAAACTGAAAACAATTATTTTAAATTGTAACAATATTTCAAAATATATAAATGTAGCTCCGGTGGTCGCAGTCTGTATGTGACACCCATTAATTATAGGAAGCCATGACATGCTTCCAGTACCAGGTGACTGTGCAGTTCCGGCTGTGAGTCTTCTCTTATTTGTAGCACACACTCTCACAAGGTCATACTTCCGAACTGCTGTCAGCAGGAGAGATATGAATTAAAAAGGCTGTTTCATCTGCTGCTCTATCTGTTTTGGTTTTGTTTTATTGTCCATGGATAGGGAAATAATAACTTGCTGTGGTCCAATGTACGGTGTTATATTTTTCACCAGGTTTTATGGCTTCCGTATGTATGTTATGACAGAACTGAGGCCGGGTGCGGGCCTGTCTGATAAATGACTTGCTTTGTACTTCCCCCCAAAAAGAAATCATAATTCCACTTCCTCTCCAAAGCCTGTGCTGTGGCAAGCATGATGGGTGGTGCCACAGCACCCGATATATACAGACATATATATATATATATATATATATATATATATATATATATATATATATATATATATATATATATATATATGTATATACAGAGATAGATAGACAGACTGACAGACAGATAGATAGACAGGTACATATACATAAAAAATAAGGATCGACTTCATTCTGCTCCTTTTGAAAACTTAGGATGGTTGTTGTTCCTGGTCAAGCCCCTTAAAGTGCCCCTCTGCCCTTTTTGGCCCTCTTCTTCTCGGGGGTTAAAACGCACCTTCCCTCTAAAGGTTACAGAGGTCGCACATCTGCATGTGAAATGTGAACCCTTTGACATTCCACGGCTGGTCTGAATCCACTCGAGCCCTTTTTGTTAGCTTAAACACTAAAGTCGTGCCTAACAAGCTCACCGCAGAACTAAACATTGTAACACAAGCCCTCTCCAGTGACTATTTAAGTGAACATAAAAAAAAAGAAAAACGTGTGATTAATGAGATGGTCGCACCTAAATGCAAAGAAAGGTGGATAGAGTATCATATCACACAAACTTCACAGGCTCAAATTTTTAATGTTTATTTTACGATATTTGGATATATTTAAACTATATGTAATTATTATTTTGTAGGATTAAACTATAGAATGCCTAAAATAGCAGAATGTTCTTCTAAAACTTATATTTATGTCGTCCTGTTCATGCTGTTTCTAGACACATAATCAGTATACTACAGACAATATGCAGAATTAATGCATATTAATACAAAATATAATATTAATATTTTTAATAATTCATAATATTAATTTATATTATATTATATATATATATATATATATATATATATATATATATATATATATATATATATATGTGTGTGTGTGTGTGTGTGTATATATATATATATATTAATATATAATTAATATATATATATATATATATATATATATATATATATGTATATATAAAATTATTTGTAAAATGATCATTTCTGTTAAATCAGCGTTCAAACTTTATTTGCAACTTTCAAATCTCATTCATGCATCCTTTGGTCAATAATCATAAGTAAACCCATCCCATTCGTTCACTCAGTCTTTCCAGCGCTGTCCATTTTAGCTTTCATAATATCCATAAAATGGAAGAGTGCAGCTTTACTTGAACTAATAAAATGAGAGCTTACAGCTGGTGATTGATGATCTTCATAGAGAGGCGGATCGCTCTCATCTTTCTTGAGATTTTTAGCATTACCTTGTTTGCAGTCATGTGCAATCAGAGGATCCAGGGGGGGTAATAAATGTTTGATGTATGATACTCACACTTCTTTTGTCATAGATACATACCTTGGTTTTGGATCCTCCATCCCAACTCTGGCTCAACACATTTGAGACTTTGACTGTGAATCCTGTGAACAATCTGTTTATTTTTGTACTTTTTTTTTTTTCAAGTGGTGGGAATGTCTGCACTTGGGGGATGGGCCAAGACGTGCACATTTGTCCGGTTTAAGCATTGCCAAGAAGTCATGGTAAAAATAACAGTGAACCACAGTAATACCCCCAAATGAACACATGCAAACACACATACACTGACGTACCTACACAAGCTAACTCTTTTAACATCCTCCTATCAAAGATTAAAAGGTTTTTTTAGTTGAGGTATGGGTCCTTTCCCTCCCTTTGAGGACTTAATATCCTTCATAGCATGCCAAGAACGCACAACTTTTTAAATAATATAAATCATGTTTATGGGATCGGCTGTTTGCCTACTTTAACTCTTCTGCTGCAAATCAACGCCAGAGGAAATCCTCCTGGTGATGGTTGGGATTTGCTCTTTTAGTGCGTTAAGGATAGTGGGAGGGACATGGGCAGTCAGCTTTCTCATGTGGCCTCTGTTCTGTTTGATAAGAAGTATCATCCAATGCAGAAAGCACCTTGACTTTTAATGCCTTTTCCCCTCAAAAAAAGCAACACAATTTCTCTGCCTGTAAGGGAACCCTGCATGCATTTATGAGATTTGTTTGTAGCCACTGCTACCGTTTCTGAGTCATGCTCTTCGACTTTAAATGCGGAGTGCTTTTACAATGTGACAAAATGACCCTGTCTTAGGCTGTCTGATAAAATGAATAAAGGGTCGAGGTGATGGAGTCCAATTACAGGCATAAATTGACGTAAATTGTAACCCGGGTCGACGTGGCCTTGCTTGCTCGTGTCCTTTCTTAAACTTGGACTTCTAACAAGAGTCATCTCATATTCATAGCCTCGTCCTCAAACTCAGCGTCCTCTCTCTCCCTCGCTTTTTCTCCCGTGGAGCAGAGGTACCTCCTCCAGTTGTCAGAGGATCCTGAAATGATTGATTGTTTCTCAGTGTGTCCTGACAGGAAATGTAGTAGCGTGGGGCCCCTAGGGTCCGGGAAGCCAGCGCCTCCTGATTAAGACCCCCACAGTAATCATTCCCACTGAGCCAACCCTACACAACACCCGTCAACAGCACAAAAAAAGGAAGAGAGTGAAACGGTGCTTTTCTTTTCTTTCGAGATAACACCGCCATCGCTAAGAGGCTGCTGAAAGTTTTCGACGCAGCCATCTCATTGTCGACAGGGTTAAAGAGTAGTTTATATCAGTTGCAATTCAAAAAAGTAGAAAAGCAAAGGTCCTACACCCAATAAACTCTTGCTCTTCCTTGCCAATGTAAACCAGACAAGCTTTAAACCTATTACAGGCGCGTAATAGCATTAAAGATAAAAATCTCATTGTTCCAGAGAGAGGAGGAGAGGAAAAAGAATGAGCCCTGCTCACTATCACATGAGTGAGGTGAAAAAGAATTCAAATTATCCTGGAGTTGTGAGTTACATCTCCGCTGTGGTGAGGATTTGACTCTTGGGGTCACCGCACCATCTAAAAGAAGAAATACGGATGAGTTAACCCTTTAAATGTGATCACCTTTCATTTGTCACATCTGTGCAATTGGAAACAATGACTAACACGAGTGATTCTGTTGACTGTACTTATCTTATTTTCAAAGAACCTGTGCACTTAAACAATATCCCGGGTTCAATACAAGTTATTCTTAATCAGCAGCATTTATTAATTTTGATTACCACAAAAATATATTGATCAATTAATGTTTTACTTAATACTCCTTTTTTCACAATGGGGCCAATGTTGTTTTTTGTTTTTGTCATTTTGTCATTATGTTGTCTTGTCAGCAAAGCTGTGAAGTTGGGATCAGTAGAGCAGATAAGCACTAACATTACTCTAAAATCATGTAATCATGCATATTGGTCATGTCTTGTGGCTACACCTTTGAGTATTTTTATGTTTAGGGATTGTTTAATGCTTGGTTGTAACCTAGTTTTTTTTTTTTTTTACAAGATACAAAAAAAGTGGAAATTCATTTTTGTGGTAGGGTTGAATTCTGGTTTATTGTGACAATTTTTCCAAGTCGTATCAATGGCAAAAAACTGTCCCAATCACCCTGAACAGCCACAAGTGCTGTCGGTTGAGCTCAACTTGATTTGAACCTGGAATATTCCTGTAATGCAGTCTAGTTTTTATTGATATTTGATATTCATATTATTATTGATATTATCCTAATCCCTTTACAAATACTATATACCCTAATCGAGCCCCAATGCTATTTGTATAATGATTTATGTAAAGCACTGAGTTATTTCAAGCAGAGACAAAACAAGTGACATTTGTGGTTTTTCAATGAGCTGGTCTCCAAATTGAACCTAAGTGTGTCAAGTCACCTTGACCTGGCCATTTAAACAGCTAAAGCTGTCTAAAGCGCCCTGCCGCTGACTACTTTTATTTTTTATTATTATTATTATTATTTTTTTCTTTTTTCTAGTGGGGCACTTCACAACCTTTGCTTCCCTGAATATACTGTGTAATACACAAAGTGGATTCTCAGTATATACATAGTTCTTGTGAATGTTGTATCCAGGCAAGGCACATTCAGTTTGTACAGTTTGTACTCTCCTCTTAGTACCAATAGGTGTGTTCAACAAGTCTATTCTAGTGCCATTCATCAGTAGTGGAATTAATTAAAGTAAATGGGAGGTGTGAATACAGCTGGATACTGGGACCAGCTCCAGAGCAAAGGTCTACAATCTGGAGGAATCCTAATCAAAATTTGGGCCCATTCCAGCTTCACACATTGCCCATTCTGGGCTCTGCTGAAAGATGGATCATCACACGCTTAAGTTTCTCAAGTGGAATCACTTGTCCCTTATTTTACTGAGGTAATTCAGTCTTTGATTGATAATATTCTTAGACACAGCTCCACATACTTCTATGTCACCTCTAATGCATTTTTTGTTCATTAATTAACTTTTTGACACATGCTGAATGGCACATATTGATTTTGTTGACTTTAATTGATCCTACACTGCACTCCCGCAGTGTTGTGAGTATACAGACTTTGAGCCAAAACATGTAATGGTATGTGGAAGCCTTGCCATGATTTAGCCCAAGTGCTACATTTTAGCCTAGCGTGTTTTAGTGAGGGTTAACGTACAGTATGTGATGCTGTCTGTCTCTGTGGCTGTTGTGCAGTTCAGCATGGGCAGCTACTGCATCTGTGTCTGGGAGAGCTATGCTGTCTGGAGGAGCATTCCAGTCACATCCCTTCCTCAGAGTCCCAACACAGATGGTTCCAGCTGCAACAGCCACAGCGTGGTGCAACATCTGACAGCTCCAAAAATACACACTGATAGAACCATAGAGAGAACGCTTTCTGTTTAATAACAGAGAAACTAGCAATACTAAGGATGTTCAATGTTCAAAGATGTCCATTTACACACACACACACACACACACACACACACACACACACACACACACACACACACACACACACACACACACACACACACACACACACACATATATACACTCACTTAAAGGATTATTAGGAACACCATACTAATACTGTGTTTGACCCCCTTTCGCCTTCAGAACTGGCTTAATTCTACATGGCATTGATTCAACAAGATGCTGAAAGCATTCTTTAGAAATGTTGGCCCATATTGATAGGATAGCATCTTGCAGTTGGTGGAGATTTGTGGGATGCACATCAAGGACACGAAGCTCCCGTTCCACCACATCCCAAAGATGCTCTATTGGGTTGAGATCTGGTGACAATTGGGGCCATTTTAGTACAGTGAACTCATTGTCATGTTCAAGAAAACAATTTGAAATTATTCGAGCTTTGTGACATGGTTCATTATCCTGCTGGAAGTAGCCATCAGTGGAAATGGTGGCCCTAAAGCGATGGACATGGTCAGAAACTATGCTCAGGTAGGCCGTAGCATTTAAACAATGCCCAATTGGCACTAAGGGGCCTAAAGTATGCCAAGAAAACATCCCCTACACCACCACTACCAGCCTGCACAGTGGTAACAATGCATGATGGATCCATGATCTCATTCTGTGTATGCCAATTTCTGACTCTACCATCTGAATGTCTCAATAGAAATCGAGACTCATCAGACCAGGCAAAATTTTTACAGTCGTCAACTGTCCAATTTTGGTGTTGCAAATTGTAGCTCTTGCAAATTGTAGCTTCTTTTTGCTATTTGTAGTGGAGATGAGTGGTACCCGGTGGGTCTTCTGCTTTTGTAGCCCTTCCGCCTCAAGGTTGTGCATGACATGTTGTGGGTTCACAAATCCTTTGCTGCATACCTCGGTTGGTTATTTCAGTCAAAGTTACTCTTCTATCAGCTTGAATCAGTTGGCCCATTCTCCTCTGACCTCTAGCATCAACAAGGCATTTTCACCCACAGGACTGACGCAAACTGGATTTTTTTTTTTCCTTTTCACACCATTCTTTGTAAACCCTAGAAATGGTTGTGCGTGAAAATCCCAGTAACTGAGCAGATTGTGAAATACTCAGACCAGCCCATCTAGCACCAACAACCATGCCAGGCTCAAAATTGCTTAAATCACCTTTCTTTCCCATTCTGACATTCAGTTTGGAGTCCAGAAGATTGTCTTGACCAGGACCACACCCCTAAATGTATTGAAGCAACCACCATGTGATTGGTTGATTAGATAATTGCATTAATGAGAAATTTAACAGGTGTTCTAATAATCCTTTATATATATATATATATATATATATATATAAAATGTGTGTGTGTGTGATTGTATTCATATTTAACCTCATTATTGTACATTAGAGATGACAGAAGAGTGTTGCTTGCCCTGCTATTGTTTTAAATTTAGCCCATAAATATCCATTTTTATACAGCATCCATATTTCTTTACAAAACGCTTTTAACAATGGGGTTTTCCTAAGCTCTCATTGACAAATTACTTGTGGAAAAGATCTAAATGTATCCGCTTGTTCCCAGAGAGGTAGAATCCTTGCTGGAGCTAATGGAGCTCCTCCTTTCATACAGATTTATGAAGTATGCACATTATTTATACTGTCTGCAGGTACGGGGATGATGAGACATGGTGTTGTCAGCCACGCTACTTTGATTGTAGTAAAGCAGAGAAACATTGACTTTGTCTTGTTAGCAAAATTTATTTCCCCCCAAATGACAATTCTTTAAGTAGGAGCCAGGCAGCCGGCCAGGGTTGTGTGTCATACATTGCCATTTGCAAGCACAGTGCATAATTTAAACTGTTTTCTAAGGATTGTATAGGCATAGATCTTCCCTTTGCATCCCTTCTATAATGAACAGGCCTGTCTGAACTAATTCAAATTTGGCATATTTTATTGAGGGAAAGAGATAGACTTCATCAGGGACTCCTGGTCCTATCTGTTTGTGATTGTTGTCAAACCTACATACTGTAGCTCTACCCGGCTGGTCCCCACAGGCCAATCAATAGAAATGCATCTCTATGTTCAGAGGAGATGGAGAGGGGTTGTTATGCCCACCATAAACAGGGTGGAGTTTTGAGCCTGCCTGAAATATGATGCTTTGTGCAATAGGCATTCATCAGCTCCATGCAGAAATCAATCGGAAGATGACGAAGAATTATTGCTTTGACATGCAACAGCAGTCGTGCATATGTCTGGCTCACAAGCCGCGATGAGGGCAATTTCACACTGTGTCAGTGACTCTCTGCAAGTTGTGCTTCTGTTTTTCTGTCTGTCCGTTCGTTGTTCTGTCTGTCTGTCATTCTATCTGTCTGTATTCTGTCTTATAATAAAATTTTTATTTTTGTATTTTTTTTAAATTAATATAAAAATATATTCAATAAATATTATATATTTTAATTAATATTAAAAAAATAAATATATAAATTAAAATAAAAGCAACCAAAACAGGATTTGTGACTCAATCTGTTTGATTTAATTCAAGAAAATAGGAGCGCAGAGGATAAAGTCCTCAGTCCATTTGAGGTTGAGCGTATGTGTTCTATACAAAATGTCAGTACTTTATTACCTCAAACACACTCACATATTGGATTTGCACATTGCAATTCTCTGGACATCAGATCTTTTCATTGTGCTGCAGTAATGTGTTTAGGTGATCTATAAAACATTATTATTTAAAACAAGGCTCTTTATGGATTGCTTATGAGGCATGCTTATCACTAGATTGATTTGACCTTTCCATGATGGCTGTTCAAGATAAAAATAAATAAATAAAAAACAACATACTTCTTGCCCTTTTTGCCAATGTTGTCAAATACCTCTGATAAACATTATAGGATTAGTGTGGAAGCTCATTTCCACTCAAGAATAAAAAAAAAATAATAATAATAATAATAATAAAATGCAAAAGATAATTGTAACTTTACTTCTCAAAATTCTTATACACTTATAAATGTAATTGCAAGTTATAATGTCAGAATTGAGAGATATATAATAACGAGAAACAAAGTCAGAATTGACAAATCACAACGATTGCGAGTTTATGTCTCACAATTCTGTCAAAGTAAGAATTGAGAGAAAATAAGTCAGAATTGCGAGTTTATATCTCACAATACTGACTATATTTCTTGAAATTGAGTTTATATCATGCAGTTCTGAGAAAAGAAGTCAGAATTGCGGGTCAGCACTTAAATCAAATCATGATATAGCCTAGTAATTGTGTCAGTGAAAATTAAGCTGCAAAAAGACTATAAAATACGAGTCTTGCATGTTCTGCGTGTCTCTGTGTGAATGAATGGCGAATACACGGAGTGCTTTTCAGCCTGTCACTAGGCCTAAAAGAGAACATGAATGCATGAACTTCATCTCCAGACTCACTTCGCAAGCATTTTACTGTTTCATTTGAGAAAATCTATCGTCATATCATAAACACACACTCGAAGGTATTCACGGCAACCTGTCAAAATAAAAGTTCAGTTTAACTTCAAGAAATTGTGACAGGAATATATTACAAATTTGTACGATTTGTCCAAACCCCAGTGATAGGGGAAGGGTCAGGAGTAGGGCATTCGTACGAATTCATACGAATTGAGCAACTCGTAAAATATGTACGATTTAACAAAAATCTTACGAACAAGTGAGGTCGTATTAATTCGTACGAATTAGCCACCTCATAAAATACGTACGAATTGCTGTACGATCGGGTTGTACAGTAGAATTTTGCTACGTCTTAAAGTACTAATAATATACGTATTTAATTTATACAGTCATGAATATGCCGTGTTATTTTACACTTCATTAGAAATTATTTGATGATCCTGCAACAATAAACTATAGCTAGTATAACTTAATGTATGTTTGTTTTTTTTTGTTTGTTTTTTTACTTTGCTGATTTAAAACATGATCAAAACACTATCAATGTTAATGACAAAAGTAAAAAAAAGAGACAAGTTAATTGTCACAATGTAACCTGCCATTAAACAATGCAGTATGGTGTCAGATTATGTTAATAAATTATGATGTCCATTGATATTTCAACCATGCAGATTCCTGTTTGTTCTGAAAATCTTTTTTATGGTCATTCTAATGTAAGATGTCATTTAAGAGACCTTCATTTATGTTTAGTGGCCAGAGGAGCACATGCATATAGAGTGATTTCACCAGAGCACACAGCTTTTTAATTTCCCCTTTGTCATTATTTACCCGGCATATCTCAATCCTGGTCATGGGGCTTAATGCATTAATCAAAGTCTGGCATATCTATGTGCAGTGATTCTGCATGCAAGTGCCTGTGCATTTATTGTGTGTGTGTGTGTGTGTGTGTGTTTAGAAACAGACAAACTATGGATTGATGTGGCCTCGGCACTGAAGGGTCCGCTCCGTTTTCTTGTGATAATTAAAATCAACCTCATAAACATTATTGACTCGTGCTGCATCTGCGCTGCAACTCCTGCGACTTTGCAGGTTTGTAAAAATGCATCTTAAAACATAAAATACTGCATATTAAGTCCCACATATTTCCCCTTTATGTTGAGCATTTTGATGTGGTTAAGTTATCATAATGTGCAATGAAACCTGCATGAGAAATCTGTAATCCACTTTGGAAAATTGCTTATGATACAGTGTTTAACATCATCGCTTAAAAGAGCTTTTCAGAAGCGCATGCCAGGTTTATTGTGCCATAATTTAACCATACCTCAATGCAAAGGCAGTAAATATAAATTTATTAGCGGCACGCTTAAACGGGCGGACCCCTGTGAGAGAGGGGTCTAATAAGAGCTTTGACTGGAGCATGTTGCTTTCTTGGCTGGCTCTGAAAGCAGAGATGTCTCCGCTTTGAGGGATGTCTGGTCTACATTAGGCCTACTTTGACAATGTAATTGACAGTTCCGGGTAAACGGTTTTAATCAGAGTTCAGTGTGTCTCAGACTAATTCCACAGGAAAGCATCAATAAAGAGATCTGAGTGAGGGTGTAATCTGGTATGGATTACGTTTCAAACGGTGGGCTGTCACTCTTTCATTCTAAAGGAGTGTTGACTGTACAGCCCCGATGCTTTTACTTAAGCAGGTTACTGTTGTGCACGCTCAGAGAAAGAGTTGTGAACTGTAAACCTGAAAGCTGGGATGTGGTCTTTAGTGTCAGCGCTTGTTGTTATGTGCTGAGGTGTGAGTATAGCAGGTATTCAACGCAAATCTTTTTTAAAGCCCATTTTTATGTGTAAATGTTTTGTGTGTGGACAAATTTTCGATTTATATCATTATCAGTGATATATCATTATGCGACATATCAGTGTCATAACAGACTCTAGAGATTTTATGTATATTATTTTACCATATTTCATCCAATAAAGTATTCAACAACAACAAAAAAAACAATATAAAATTTAATATGCCTCAACTATACATATACACTAACACTATATAATAAACTATATGTACACTTTATTCAAATAAATCCATAAGTTTTTCTATACAAAAAAAAAATCTAAAATAAAAAATCTAAAAATATTATATATAAAATATAACTGCAACATTTGAGTGTATATATATATATATATATATATATATATAATAAACTATACATGTACACTACATTCAAATAAATCCATAAGTTTTTCTATACAAAAATATCTAAAACTATTATGTATAAAATAATATATAAAATATAACTGCAAAATTTGAGTGTGTATATCACTGTAAAAAAATATTGTTGGTTTAACTTAAAAAATGAAGTAACCTGGTTGCCTTAAAATTTTAAGTTCATTGAAATGGAAAAATTGAGTTAATACAATAAAGGAGATTGATTTAATCATCAGAAACTCAAAATATTATGTTATCTGAACTACATAAATTGTTTGTTGTTTTCACAAAAGAAAAAATGTTGTGATTACATTTATATATATATATATATATATATATATATATATATATATTATTATTTTTTTTTTTTTTACAGTGTACGTATACATATAAAATATAGCTGGAATGGTAAATAATATATACATCTCAAAATTAATGTGAAATATAACTGAAAATCTGAATAGCTAACATGTCATATTACATCTTGTGACCTTCCAATTGCTGTAATTCTAGATTAAACCAGAAGAAAAGTCTCTAGATCTTTAAACAAAGACACAGTCTCCAGCTCCGTCATCTGGGAAACATTCTTAAAGAGCTGTGCTGAGTTTTCCTGAGCATGTCCAGCATCTTTTCCCATCTGCTTTGTGTATGTGTGAAAGAAAAGAAAAAAAAAAAAAAAAAAAAAAAAACTGAGAGATGCTCAAAGAAATGTCAGGTCCCTGTCTTATTCGAGCTTTCCAGGAAAATACTTGTCACAGACTCTTGAACCTCTGAGAACAAGTGTCTGAATGCATATGTTTCCAGAACAATTATTGTTTTGTTGAAGAGGCTTTGGAGACGGTCCACATTCCTGCAGTGTATGGGCTCCGCTACAGGGAGAGGACTTGTGTGCGCTGTGGCCTGTGAAACTTGTCATGCTGCAGTTATCACTGGAGGCACAGGTGGGTTTCATACACACTAACACACACACACACACACTCTCTGTCAAACACAAGCTATTAGCCATATATCATTCCCAAAACAATTTGAAAACAATTAACGCTGAGCCAGCCTGTCACTGACTAAGGCAAACTCAGTATCCGTGCAAAGCACACAATGTAATTACTGTGTATCTAACTATTGAGCTTTGTCATGCATTAAATTTGCCTCACTCTCAGTGTGTGTGTGTGTGTGTGTGTGTGTGTGTCCGTTTGTGAAAAAATTAGAAGAGAAAAATGCTTTTAGTAGACCGACTGGACATAAGAATTGACAGGGAAGAAGATGCAATGATCTTTTCTGCCATCGAATTCTTTTTCAAGACACGTTTCTACTATTCTATGTGTACAAAAAACTAAATAAGTCATTTTCTTTCTGGAATAGATCAACACGATTTTTTTTTTTTTTTTTGAAAAAGTGAGAGGTGAAATGTGAACAGCCTGCCCTGAGCCAACCATTTTATAATTCTCTCAGCAAAACATCAGCCTCTAGAGTGACTCTGCCAGTCTGCTGTAGGTCTTTTGCAAGACCTGCTCTTTTAAAGCTGTTTGGCTGCAGACAATCCTGTTGTTTTGGCTCAAACAGAAACTGAGGTCAGGCCTGGCACCGGTAGACCCCACTTATGTAATGAGAGGGAGCCTTTTGGGGCAAGGTTTTTATGCATCTCCTGGACCAAACCTCATAAAACACGCCTATATAAACCAACCTGTGCACTCACAAAGGCTGCTTGGGTCATTTCAGTGAATGCAACCTCTATTGAGTATCTCTTTTTTATCATTTTTCTCTCCTATTGTTTTTTTCTTTTTGGGGTGATATAACTATATAATAAAATTAAAAGAATAATTTTATTGAAACGAAACCCTTATTTCATTGTAATAACAGTTTGATTTGAATAACATCTGATTCACTGCTTGTTTGTTTATAGTTTAATATTTGAAAAGTTGTCCATCAAATCAGAGTCATGTGATTAAATATGCAGAAGCAAAAAAATCTAAAACATTCTATGATAATTTAACCCTTTATGACAAGGCAAGATTCAGCTGTAAAATGGCAACTCCATAAAACGCAGTTAATGATATATATGTAGCCTATGTTGTCATAAATAATATGTTATATAAAATATGTGTGTGTGGGATGGTCCAAGCTAGTCCAAGTTCCTTCTTAAAATAGAAAAACAGAGTGGATTTGACACAGTTTTTTTCCCCATTTTGTTTTGTGTTTGTTTTGATGTAAAGCCATGCTGAGTCAAAGGCACAACTTTGCCAGGAATACATGCCCACCTCTGAGTTAATGTGTGTGTGTGTTATTTTCGAGGCACAAAATATATAATGATTATACTATACAAGTGTTCTAGGCATCAGTCAAATTTAACTTTTTGCTTGAATTTTCTTTCTTTCTTTCTTTATTTTTTCTGTATTTTGGACAGTCCCGTTAAATTATATTGAAGTGGGGAGTGATGACCTTGGCCTATGAGCAACAACTTAGTAACACCATAGCAACATGTTACCAACCACTCAGTATACCTTATTAACCATCCTCAACACCCTATAGCGCCTTGTTTTCCTGGCTATGATGACTAAATAACTGTTCAATTAATACCTACAGGGAAAAGTTACCTGTCTGGCTTACAACTTCAGATTTCCTCCCTGGGTCTCTGTATGTCACCGTGCACGTTAGCTGTTGGTTAATCGGTAGGCTAGCTCTCAAAGAGCACCCTCGGCTCACCTGGGGGCTCCCAATCCTATTAGCCTAACTGTCCTGATGGCACGCATCGGGAGACTGTGGCGTTTGATCACTGGTGCTTAGCCGAGAGAGTTGTTTTTCCGGCTGATAAGTGCAGAGGGAAGAGAACGCTTTAAAAGTAGAGACTTGGCAACCTGATCTCCTTAACTCTCATCAGGGAGAGGGAGAGTTCAGCACCCCACCTCTAGTTTTGACACCCCTGTGCGGTTGGAGGACTTTAAAGTGCTGATAGTGGCTGAGAGGCGTGACGACACACATTACTCTTTAGCTGTGTTTGTTGAGTGAGTGTGTGGAGTGTGGGGCTGAGAGTTGGATGTGTGCTGTATCATCTGCTTCATCACGCATTTGAGTAATTTAGTCATCTGGGTCATAAAAAATGGAAATCACATTAGTTTGTTTTATTATATTACTTATTTTTTCACATTATGCCAATCAATTAATCAACATAAGGATTGCTTATGAAAAATATTTGGAATACTTTGATTTCTTAGGAACAAGGTGTTATGCACTAATATGAAAAACTGATTGTTGTTGTTTTGTACTTACTTTAATCAAAATGTATTAAACAAAGCATGTTATCCCTACGCTATCTCACGACCAATTGGTACAAATTCGTACGAGTGATTAAAAAGTGGCTAATTTGTACTAATTCATACGACCTCACTCGTACAAATTCGTACGATTTGTCCAAACCCACGTGATGGGTAGGTTTACGGGCGGGGTCAGGGGTAGCTCATTCGTACGAGTTCATACGAATTGGCCAATTCGTAAAATATGTACGATTTAGCAAAAACATACTAATTCATACGAGTGAGGTCATACGAATTGTTACGAATTAGCTACCTCGTAAAATTCGTCCAAATTCTCGTGATTGTTAATTATTTCATAGACTTTTCCAAAGTCCTCAATTTCACTTTCTATCATTTTAGACTTTTAGTGAAATCCATTTAACAAACAAGTCGAATGTCTTTAGAAACATCGTCCTTCGGAAGCTGACATAATTTCTGTCAACAGTTCAAACCATAGGCAATGTATTAGCAATGGATCTGATGAATTCCAATTGAAGACATTCCATCCTGATAGATGAAATACATAAATTGGTGTAATAATATTATAAAAGACTTTCGAGTTGACACCATGATGTTAGGTGGTTTTCCCTTTTGTTTCCAACTAGTTAACATCTCAATTTAATGTTTTTAACTAATTAAGCTATAATTAATAAAGTTTAAGTGCCTAAGTGTAACCTGTATGTTATATTTTAGGTTTGTTTTTGGCGTATGTATGACAATCCAATTCGTATTTCCATTTTTGGCATGCTATCGACACACATAATCGCTTTTCAGCATGTTTATGAACGCCGTTGACTTAACGTTACATTAGCTACTGTATAAATGTATGACCTACTCCAACCCCGTCCCTCAACCTACCCATCACTGGGGTTAATAGCATTTATGAGTCTTCCCCTACCATCCTTGGAAAAAAAAAAATATCGCTCCCGAGATGTAGATCTACATTTTGCTTCGTTTGACTTGGACAATTAACTGCGTGTACATACATGCGGAATCACTCGGACATTTAACGGCATAGACATATACGCGTACACATGGATAGCTCAAAATGCATATAGTTAATACGCCACTTGACTTGAAAGTGGTGTGTATGTTTACGCAAAACGTGACCTTATAATTATAAGGTTCTATCTCCGTTTAGGGTAATTCTGAGATATTAAGCATCAAAGTTTTTACATCCCAGCTGGCAAAACTGTTATGTAGTATAATCTTCTATTATAGTTTCATCTATTAATCTTTTTTTTTTTTTTTTTTTTTTTTACAAAAATAACACCACACAGGCATTAATAAACACCTAATGGATCAGATTATGTCAAAAACTCAATTTCGACCAAAAGTGGAGATAGAACCTTATAATTCTAAGCTCACGAAAAGTCATGATGTCATGTTGCAGTTTCGGTTCTACTTAGTTCATAGTTAGCTTCCCTGTTTAGTAATAAGTTTCTATAGTTCTTCAATTTGTACACATGTTCTGTTTCTCGATTACTTTCTCTGAGTATATAAGCCCGGACTTTCCCTTCATTTTCCAATATTGTCTGTGCCAAGAGTTTTTACTCTAATTCCCCTGTGTTCCCCTTGATTATTAAAAGACTGTTTCATTTGACTACTCCCTTGTCTTGCACTTTCTTGATACAACACCCACACATGACATTGAGCTTGATTAGTCTGCTACCTACTAGAAAAAAAATACTTTCTAAATTACAACACAAACATATTCACTTTTAGTTACACAGTTTAAAAGATACTTTTAGCCTTTTGCTCTTAAAGTTGAGTGTATCTGGATGCCCATGCGTTTGTCAAGCTCTCCCTCGTTTATCTCTCTCTCTTTCTGTTTTGTCAGACTAGGGAGTTGTAGGGTGGTCAGTAATGTTTTGTGCAGGCATTACTCTATTGGTAAGCACCAGGCTCCCCCGTCCTGCTCGCTGGCTCAGAGACCCATGTGTTTCCAAATGCCTCTGGATGGAAAATCGAAGCACCGCTTCTCTGTTTATAAAGGAGCCATTCCGTCACCTCGCCTGGCCAAAACTCGCTACAAATTGGTGACAGCAACAACACACACATACACACACTCACACATAAACGTCTACGGAGTTGACTGAAAGCAGTTTGGGCTGTGTTCATTTTTATTACTAATGTCAGGAGAGAGGTGAGAGGTGGCTAATGTGCGCGCACACACACAGGCACACTCACACTGAAAGCCTTGTTGTGTGTGGCCCAGCCAAAAGTCTTGAACACTGTCAAAACCACACAACAATGCTTGGTTAACTGGTTTCCCATACGAAACAGGTGGAGTAAGAGAAATGAAGAAACAGCGAAATTAAGAACAATTAGCTTGGTAGAATCAGTTCGCTATAAACATAAATATTTCCACAAATAGAAAGCTTGATTAAATGCAATGAAAATCTTATGAAGAGATTTTCTGACGACACACTCCTGTCAGTTATTTTTTTTTTTTCTGCAGTGTGCTTGTTACAATGTTATTATAAAGGAAGACAATCACATTTTTTTTAAAGAAATTAATACTTTTATTAGCAAGGATGCATTAAATTAAGCAAAGATTGTTATACTGATACAAAAAAAATAAAATAAATGTTGTTCTTTAAAATTTTGTTTATTAAATAACCCTAAAATAATATAATAATGTACAAAATGCTTTTTGGGACACTCAAGACTGGGGAAATTGCTGCCGAAAATTCAGCTTTATCAAAAGAATACATTACATTAAAATATATATTAAAATAGAAAAACAGCTGCTTTAAATTTCACAATAATACATTTTAGTGTATTTTTTTACTAAATTAATGCAGCCTAGAGAGCAAAAGAGACTTTGATAAAAGTAAATACATATATAAAATAAAATAAAACCCAAACTGACCCCTAACTCAAACAGTTTCATTATTACCTGGCTTCTATTAAAGAAATACATGTTTTGATAAGCATCCAATTTACAACATGAAATTGTAAATTCTTTGTATATAAACATGTACCCTTATAAAACAGAGTTCTGGTTATCTTTAACATCTCATTCAACATTTCACACATCAACATTCAACACTTTTCTTTCAAAATCATGTTCAAATGATTCCATTATTCCAACTACATAACCTTTTATGTGTTTTATTCAAAGGGTGGGAAGTATTTTTGAGCATCCTTACTAATCATCCACAATGCAAGTAAATTACAGTGCTTATTTAATGGGCCTGTGTTCCATGCATCCTTACTTGGTTTCTATACCACGTAAGTCATTTTTTTCCGGCCTTGTTATTTCCTTTGTAATTCAGCATCTTCCTCAGACTGCTTGCACAAAGAGGACAGAGGTTAAACAACAACAAGCTGAACTATTCACCGCTGTGACTCACCTCAGAATGATGGCATGTAATGGAGCATTGATCTGAAGGAAACCAGGTCAATTTTCCTGGAGATCAATGCAGTGCTTGGGGGGTGAATGACAGAGCGAAAGCCGATTGAGGTAATTTTGAGCTAAATCTTATAAGCTTATAAAAATGTAAAGGTGTGCATAGTTATAAGGTTATTTTTAACTAATATTCTAGCACCTTATGAATTGGGTGAACTAAAACAAGCTACAGCAGTGAATCAAAAACTCCTCTTTAGCCTAGTTTTGAATCAAAATGTTCTGCACTCAAGTTCAGATTTGAAGACTCCAAAAAAACATGCATAACTTAAAATATGGCACTCCTTCATTAATTTATCATTACAGGGCATACATACACTGTTATTTAAAGTCTAAATTCAGAGTAGAGCTGTTAAAAGAAAAAAAAATCTGCACAACACACCGAAATCAGGAAAACGTTTTCCAATTTGTGCCTCTAAGTAACTGTTGCACATTTTAAAAATAAATATATAAATCCAAAATCCAATTTTACATATATATACTCAGACATATAAAATGACATTACACAGCCACATACTCACACACCGAGACTCTTGGAGGTTGCAGTGCATGCCAGAAGTTTCATTTAAAATTCCTTAAGAGTGATCAATTGTGGCCCGCGAAGATTTTCTGCGCTCCATATTTGTAAATAGACCCTTTGTAAATACTGCCTTTCTTGCCTGTCAGACGGCTGCGCTGTGCACAGTTGCATTAAAAATTGATCTACAGCAGTGGCAGGATAGGAGAGGCTTAGCACATTGCCAAATAACTGATTAAAAGGAAAAGCTTTAATCTTTGCTTAAAAGTGTCGACCAGCTTGGCATGCCCTCCGCCCTGCCCTACCTCGCACTGGAGGAGAGGGAGGGTGGAAAAGTGAGCAAAGGGGGGAAGGGCACAGCTACTGTATAGCTGCATAAAGCAGGTCAAGTGTGGGGTGAAGACTACATTACACCCCTGGTTCTGAGAGAATTATGGAGAATTATTGTGCTCAGATTTTTCGGCCTACTTTTAATTGGAGGAGGGTTACTCTGCAACTGACATTACTTCATCCTTTACTCACCATTATGTCATTCCAAACCATTTTGACCCCATTTGACCACATTTTTTTTTTAAAAAAAGAAAGTCATATACTCTCACCGGCCACTTAATTAGGTACAACATTGAAAAGCTTGTAAAGACAAATATCTAATCAGCCAATCACATTGCAGCAATTCAATGCATGTAGACATGGTCAAGGCAATCTGCTCTAGGCCAAATTGAGCATCAGAATGGGGAAGAAAGGTGATTTAGGAGACCTTGAACGTGCCATGGTTGATTGTGCCAGACGGGCTGGTCTGAGTATTCAGAAACTGCCGAACTACTGGTATTTTCCACTCAAAACCATCTCTAGGATAAAATATTTGGGCGATCACTCCCGTTGCGTCTCACTATACCTTTATCCTTTCAACCAGAGTAACAGAGGGAGCTCATGGACAGAAAACAGGAGTTATGAGTTATAGGTTTTTTATGACATGTGGATGTGGTATCAACAAAGGCAAAGGGAAGAGACAGATAAAACATGAAACCAGGTAAATACATGATTGTAATCATATATGATTGCCTACTTTCTTCATGCAGTCTTTCCATAAACATATGTTTGTTATCGCAATGGTTAGCATATCCTTTAAAATTTCTGCCTCATAATATAGTGATCAGAATACCCATGGTGGGTAAACGCTCGCTGGTGTCTGACAGTGAGTTTTTAGCTGATTTTTTTTTTTTTTTTTTTTTTTTTTTTTTTTAATGTCCTAAATGTTGAAGTTAGCTTGTAGGCTGATAAAACAACATGGGAAATGAGCAGCAGTGTTAACCATCTTTGACTCAGATAAACTTTGTTCACTCCTCAATCCCCAGTTGGCCGTGTTTTTTTTTTTTTTTTTTTGACCAAACTTACTCAGCAGGCAAAAACCCTATAGCCGTTGGCACAGAGGAAGCCCCGATGAGGTCCGATCAAGCCCCGGAAGTTATAGTGGACACCTCACTGGCTCTGGGACACACTAGCATGTTTGCTTTTGGTCCGACAGTGGAAACACAGCTAATAAAGCCCTTGTTTACTTTGTTCGTAATGTATTTGATTATCAAATATACAGCCCGTTCTCATCCCAAGGCATCATCTAACTGACGCTTTTGACCATGCGTCAACATCCGACGAATGAGATGCGCCTCCTAGTGGTCTAACCCGAACCCTACCCCAGACCTAAACCTACCCGTGCCATCTAACATACGCTAAAGGTTGCCATGTGCGTCGGATTTAGACGCATGGTTAAAAGCGTCAGTTATGACGCCCTTAGATGAGAATGCATTGAAATAGCCTAGTTTATAAAAATGTCACTATTGTATTACGTGGGCTAATGAATAAATATGTAATCATGATACTAAATAATGAGGAGTGTCTCAAGGAGTGAAATAAAATAAGCAGGATGAAAAGACAAGATGTAGACAGACATGCTCTTCGGTGTTTGTATAAGCCAAGCCTTATAGATGGGGGTGTGCCTGTATGTGTTTTCACTGGCATTGCAGAGAGGAGCAAGGGGAATAGAGAATCTGATTTCACAGAAACTGGAGCTCGCTTCAAAGAAGACAGCAACTATCCCCCACTGATAGAGCACAAGCAAAAGAAAACAGCAACCAAGTATGTAACTCAGACAAACACGCATACACACATTAACACAAGTGCATATGCTCATGCTTAAGACTTAAGCACTCGAACACAAGTTCTTTTTCTCTTCAGTCCGGCACAACAAAAAGTCCCACTCTCATTTATAACATTCCCAGCATCTGCACCCATTTTGTTTATCCCTACTTAACCTCAATTGGTTATTTATTTTCATTACTGTTGTCTTTTTATAATTGATATGGATAATTTAGAAGCTTCAATACATACAAATGACGTAACAATAGCAGTCTTTCCTCAGCATCAGTTGTATTGAGTACCAGCACAGTACCTGTGGGTTGTCTAACTTACTTATTTGTGTACTAATGCAACTGCGAACATTCAAAAAGCACTTCTTAGTCAAAAAGTAAATTGCTAAGTAAATAAAACAACTATTATTGAAGTACATTTTACAAGGAAATACTATTTCAGTTTAAATGTCACGTTTAATTCAATATGTTACTTGCCGTTTCTTTGTAATTGTTTGTGTAAGTTATTATTGAAATAGATTATAGTTTAGTGATTTTTTTTTCCAGTGTTTTCAGTCTTGATCTGGTCTGAAAGGGAGACCTGAACATCAGGATGTCCTGTAAGTGCTGTCCCGAGTCTCACACTTTCTCTCTCACTGTCTTTCTTTCTCACTTTGTTCATTGGTTTTCCACCATTCTGCGAGAATTGTGAGCTGAAAACCAATCGGTTAGAAGATGATGGGCCAAAGTATATAGAATAATTCGCCACAATATAAATATCAAGTTTTGAAATGAATCACGAGAAGCTGATAAAAATGGGCCATAGTCAGCCTGTCTGCTCCACTTTCACCCAATTGAGAGCTTCATTAGCCAGTCTCTTTCCACTGTAAGAGTGCAGTGCAAGATAGATAGATAGAGAGAGAGAGAGAGAGAGAGAGAGAGAGAGAGAGAACCTGCTAAATTATTTATGGGTAAAATCCTACTTAATTGGTATCAAGTTTTTAAATGGGGTCAAATGTTGTTGTGCAGCATCACACAGGCTGTTCTTTTACCCAGCGCAGGGGCATCACATCAGATGCTGAGCGCACATCAATTGCAATTCCCTTTGATGGGCACGGCCCACTGTGCCAAGTCAGGACAAAAAAGGAGGGGTGGGGGGGACTTAATGAAAAGAAACCTAGTGAAGTATATTAACACTGTAGTTCATTAGCTTTTAATGTACATCAAATTCTAGTACTTTAATACTGAAGGCCTTGTTAGCCTCCTAGCATGTGCTAAAACAATATACTTCATCGAAGTCTATTATTAGTGCAGAGTAACTGATGTGATGAGCAAGGGGAAATTCATGGTAAAAATTTATGTAAAAATTGATGTAAAAAAAATGTTACATCACTTTGATACGTGAGTATTATTTTGGAGCACTGTGCTGCTCTTCGTTGCTCTGTCTTTGTTTGTCTTGCTTTATATTGTGTTGTCAAGTTTGTTTTATTTGTTCATTCCATGTATTTTTCTGAAGTCTTTAAGTGCTTAGTACTGTGTTCTAATCGCAAGAGGAAAAAAACTGTTTCTCAGATGTTGCTCATGAAACTTAATGGTGTTCTCATTTTAAAAGGGATAGTTCACCCAAAAAGTATTTGTTGTTCTCATGTTGTTCCAAACCTGTATGACTTTCTTGGTAACTCTTTACTTGAAGGGGTGTGCATAAGACTGACTTGACACCTTCATAACCATGACATGACACCTGTCTTGAATATGAAGTAAGGTTTATGCATATTTATGACAACTGTCATTAAGTGTCTTTCACTCAATGACATTTTGAATTCAAATATGACATTGTTTAAGATGTCTTTGTCGTGACAACTTGACATAAACCATAGCATCATAACCTGTCAGTATCTTTGTCATGACAACTTGACATAAAATTAAGTTAAACTGTCATGTGATTGGCTTTGACATTGGCTGTTATGAGGGCATTATAACGTGTCATGAATTTTTTTGGTGACCTCAACAGTGGTACTAATTGAATTTGTCATTAAAAAGTTATAATGGCTTCATGACAGCCAATGTCAAAACCAACCACCTGACAGTTTAATGTAATGTTAACCAATAAAGCCAGATGGTTTCTTAAGTTGGATAATTAATCTGCTGTCATGTTTATGACAGGTTGTGTTGTCTTTGTAATGTCAAGTTGACAAAGACACTGACAGGTTATGATGTATTGGTTTATGTCAAGGTTTCATAACAAAGACATCTCAAACTGTAATCTGTAAACTGTAAACAAAATCTGTAATTTTTCATTAAAAATGTCATGACTGAGTGAATTACACTTAATGACAGTTGTCACAAACATGCATAAAACTTCCTTCATATTCATAAAATATGTCATGTCATGATTATGAAGGTGCTATGCTAGTCTTATGCACACCCCTTCAAGTAAAGTGTTACCACTTTTTTTTTTTTTCTGTGGAACAGAAAAAGATATTGATGTTTTGGACCCCACTGACTTTCATTGTATGAACAAAAACAGTTGAAATATTTTACAGTTTTTGACAATTGCATAGACACCATTTCTAAAACTATGGCTCATTTTCTATAAACTCTACACTCAAATGTGCAAAACAGTTACAAAACACAATCACATTCAACACATGCATCATAACACAAACCATCAAATGACTGGCTCTTATACACAGCAACTACACAAAGGGGAGAAAAATGTAAAACACTACCACCTTGTAGAGTATGTATGCATGTTCGGATTATATTTACATTAAATACAGAAGTGCAGGGAAGATTATTTATTTTGCTTTGGTTTCTAAGTGAACTAATTATATTTACCGTATTCAGAAATGTAACTGTGTTTGGTGTTTTGCAAAAAGTTTGTTTTACAATTTCAAACTGAGAGTGAAGCAGATGATGTGCTTGCTGTCTTGCAGACTGTGTCTAAAGATTGAATATAATGGTTTCACATGTTATGCCTGAAGAACCACTTTTAGTGTGCAAGCAATTTAAAAAAAATAGTAAACAAGTTATTTTTGTGTTCTGCAGGAGAAGGAAAGTTATACAGCTTAGAACAGCATGGGAGTGACTAAAATGATTATTTTAGCATGAATATCTCTTAAGTGTCAACTTTGTCTCAGATGTTTCTCCTAAATTGAAATCTAAACAAATGAGACAGTTATTGAGCAGAGAGCTATCATGTTCATAAGATAAAGGATGCTCAGGTAATTCACTTTTGGAGTAGTTTGTTGGGAAATGTTTGAGTGCAGACTTGCAGACTGATTTCTAGGTGAATATATTCTGATGCATTTTTTCAGATCTCTTCAAGACTCTAGAGAAGACACATGTGAAATGACTGGGGTCTTTCTCGTGAACAACATCTGACAAGCAGAAGACTATAGCTCATTGCCGAGCAAAAATTAGACATTAAATAGATTTCATTTCTACATTTGTTTTTCTCTTTCCAATGGGTTTCCCTGAGTCATTGCCTACATACCTGTCTCTCATTCTGTGTGACCACAATGCATCCACTCTAGACAAACCTTGTCTTGTGGAGCACTGGAGACAGCCTAATGCTTATAGCACACACCTTTTCCTTTCCTTTTCTCTTTTCCCATCCTCACACTGGTTAGCTAGACCAGTGTTCACTCACCCACACCACCATCACCGGCTTTGGTCTGGTCCACTGCAGTGTCTGGAGCCGGCCCGGCACAACCTCCAGCGCATGGATGCTTCATTTGATGGCTTAAAAAGAAACTCATCCCTCCGAGAGGAGTCTTCACATGGTACATCAGTGGAGAAGAGCCGGGTGCTGTCTGAGAGGGAGAAGTACGGAAATGGCTTCTCATCAATCACCTTCCGAGAGAGGCATGGCAGGAGAGGAGATCCCAGGGGGAACCGAGGGAAAAAGCGAGCAGTCAGGCAACTGTCTACACTGGCTGCAGAATGTAGACCCAGACTCGAAAGACGTGTCTCCTGTGTGTATACGATACACAGATGTATAGGGATAGACGCTCTTCTGTGCCTTCGGGAGGAGACGGGAGATGGAAATGGACAGGTGAGCAATAGAAGAGGGAAAGCACATGTTATGCATTGTTGTGTCTGTCTGTTGGGAGATATGCTAATGGTTACGTTGCTGTGTTTCCATTTTTTAACTGTATTTCTCATTACAGTCGAAGTATCCCTGAGTCATAAAAGCCCTCTGTCCCAGCCTATACACAGCAAATCCTCTCAAACTGTCCACAACAACCTCCATCTTTGCTCAGTTTCCAAGACTCTCAAGGAAACTTGCCTAGAGCTATGTGAAACTGGCAGTGTATTCCTCTGGCTCAGACTAAAGAGATGTGTCCACGTCAGCTGGTCCAATTCTGTCTTGCAGACGTCTAAAAACCACCCCCAGTGAACTACTCTGCCAGGACCACCACATATAACCGGGGGTAATTCACAGCTTTGAATCAAGGGATCTTAGAAGTTAAAAACACATTTTTAAGAACTTGCAGTGTTTTACTTGCTGCCACAAGAGCTTCTGACCACCTTCTTGTTTTCTACCTTGGAACAGAAACTTCCAAATGTTTGCTGTGGATGTGCACAGCTGCAGCTCTGGGATGTTGCGTGGCGAGACATTTCCAAGTTTGGAAAATCACTCCAGGGTCTGTGCTTTAATAAATATGTGTGAAAAATGGATTTGTCATATAGACTACTGTGAATGGATTTTCACAACAATACAGAAATAAAAACAGCTCCTTGTTGTCTTGTTAATGTTTTATTTTGGTTTGATGAATATACGGTTTTATCCACCCACAACACTACTATCAAGTTGGTGTGCATCCTAGTTAACAGGAAATGTTCTGGCAAGGTTTTCTTAAATTTGTGAACAAAGCTTATTCCAGTAATGTTACATCCAGTAAAGCTTCTTCCAGAACGTTATTTCAAAGTTAGCTGTTTCTTTAATAATGTTCTCAAAACATTAGCACAAAAATATTATTTATACTTTATTCATGGAAAGTATTATATTATTATTATTATTATTTTATATACTTGTTACTTTTGAATGTTCTTTGTACATTCTGAAATATTCCTATTAAGTTTGCAAAATTATTAAATTGAATGCTCCCTTAACGTGTGCACTGTAAGTTGCTTTGGGTAATAGTGTCTGCCACATGCTTACTGTACATAAATGATATTAGGCAAATGACGATAGAATTATGATATTCTGTGAGTGGTAATCAGTGAATGCTAATGTGATACTGTGTTTTCATATGTTAAATTCTGTAGCTCAGCTGGCAGAGCATGAAGTAATGTTAGTTGGATGTCCTACTTTTGCTAAAAGTGTCTGATCAGTGCAAAAAATCTAAAGTCAGAACCTTATCAAACCTTTTTGTTGTAGTAAGTCTTCTCTTGTGGAGATGTTGACACCTTACGTGAATCGGTCACCCATGGACGGAAGTTCTGACTCTCTCCACTCTATCGGAGTTTATTGATTCCAGTGCAAGTGGTCGATCATCCTACCTGTGCTCTCGGATTCTCTCTCTCTCTCTTGCACTATATCAATACTCTCATACTTCCCAATCGATCACCTCTCCATCGTGAAGTGGTCTCACCATAATGCTAATTTTGTGACAGATTTACAATAAATCTGAGGTTATTATTTAACTGTTCCGTCTTTGGCGTTTTCTGTGATTTACTGTTGAAGTGGGAAGGAAGAGTTATTGTCGACGCAGATGTCCCACATCGAACTAGAAGGTAAGCCTGGTCATAACTCACTGCCCGAGTGTCTAGTTAGTCAATCACTTGTTCTGTAATCACAAATGCTGCCAGATATTACATGAGTGATGAGTGGCAATAAAATATCTTGCGTTTTTCTGTACCGGGGTCTTAAGTGTTATTGGCTGAGGCCACTTTTCCTCAGGAGAGCTAGACTGTGAAACACAATCCACTGAAATATACTGCCTCATTGGTTCTGACGTTCCTGCCACTGCAATGTGTTATGCTGGTTGTATTTGTTTGAGAGTGAATTTTGTAGAAAGACTGTAGTGACATCATTGTGCAAACCATAAACTTATCCATCCATGCATCCATCCATCAACTCCAAGAATCATTACAAAAATTAACCATGGTTTTACTACACCAAAAATAAATAACTATAAAACAAAACATAAAAACATGGTTATTGTAGTATGGTAACCACATATGGTAACCACAAATTAACCATGGTTTTGACCATGGTTTTGACCAAGGTTAGTGGCTACAGTAACCAGGTTAACCATGGTATTTGTAAAACTGTTGAAAAAAAAATGGAAATCAATAAAAAAAAACATGGTTAATGTGCAACATTATTATTATTAAATAATTAGGCTATTTTCAGTCCTCCAATTTGATTGGGTAAGCAGAAGGCTTCTCCAAAAGTGCTGATGCACAACAGCACAGCATCTTACTCCTTTATTTTGAGAGGACAAATATGAAACAGAAACTGACCTCGAGATGGGACTTAAACTCGCGTTCAATTGGCGCTAAAAGGCTAAAAGACAAGATTGAAATAGTCGTGTTGATTGTTGATTGTTCAGTTCTTTCTACATGTTACATCTTTACACCAATAGGAGGCGACAGGGGACTGTATATTTTAGTAAATAAATCAGTCAACGATTCTTTTAAAATGGTTGATTCATTCGGGGAGGAAATGAGGGACGAATCTTCAAATCTTTGTTCACTCAACCGATTCTTTCGAAATCATTCATAGAAGCTTGTGTTGCTAAGAGAGACCCGCCGCGACAGTTGAACTCTTTAAAATATTTTCTTTGACGGAGCAACACACAAGAAATAACTGCCAATATTGTGTCAAAACTGTGTCAAAACTGCCAATACTGTGCCAATACTTTCGTATAAAACAATATCACACTCGCAATCATGGTGCTTTTGATATAGCTTAAGATGTAAGTTAATTTGGTTTCTATTCTTGATTTGATACCATAATACTGAATATTCATTAATAGACAAAATCAAATGTGCAGGTTTATTGCATGGGCATTTATGGCCATAATTGAATGATGTTATAATCTCTATTGATAAAGATAAGGAAATGATATTAATCTCCCAGCCCCCTCTCCAAGTTTTTGACTGCTTACAGCATGTTCACGACCAAGAGATCAAGCATGACAGCTTTATTGCAGATTTATTGATACAGGAGGCCAGAATAATTACACAATGGCAGGCTGACACTATTGATCACACTATTGATAAAATCATATTTTAATGCAAAGCTCTGCTCTCTGAACACAAAAACAGCCAGGAGTGGTTGATCTGTCCCAATAAAAGACAATACATCACACATGCTCATACACAAAATTACCACAAATCATTAAGCCTTTTTTTTAAAAAAAGAAGACGTTTCAAAGAACTAGAATAGAGAATAGAGATGAACAGCACTTTATAACACCTAGGAGGACAGTGATGATAACTCGATGATGATAATTTGAAGAGTTCAGATGAAAAAGTCTCTAAATGCCATTTAAAATTTTCTTCTAAAATGATCATTTTTATCAAGCTTGTATATTTAAGTTCAGTAATTTCACTTAAATGGCAATGAAGATTACCTATTAATTGTCATTTAAGTGAAATTACTGAAATTAAATATACAAGCTTGATAAAAATGGTCATTTTAGAAGAAAATTTCAAATGGCATTTAGAGGCTTTTGCATCTGAACTCTTCGTTTGTACTCTGACTACAAACAGAATGCCGGGCCCTTACAGAATATGACGTTCTTTAAATGTCCTGTATGACATAATATGACAAGAGGAAATGGCATTAATAACTGTCACCCAGAGGGGTGTGTGAAAAGAGGGAAGAGTGTACTTAGGCTTAAATTACATCCATCCTATGCCCTATTTCAAATGTCAGTCATCAAACCAATATTTTGGTTTGTTGTATTAACTTTTTTGTTTGACTTTTCCCACGGTGCTCCATATATTTTCTTTCTTTCACCGCTGCAATTGGTTGCTGAAGTCCAAGTGCAACATATAGTAAAAATGAAACAAGATTTGTGTGTGACATTGAGAGGCATGAGCTAAAATCTATTGATGCATATGGTTTTCTGAATTATCACCCTTTGATCCACACCTAGAAAAACATTAAGCTTACATAAAAAGGAAAGACCAAATTTATTGCTATATGAGGGAACAAAAATAGTTCTTATGACTCGTTAAAATTAGCAGCACTAGACCGTGTTTCCGTTTTGGCAAAGAGTTCAAAGCACATCTCTCGTTCTTTTTTTCCATTTCAGCCAGACCCTGAGCCACTGGGGTGCAGTTTCACAAAGATCATACCACTGAGTGGTTTTCAGATTTAAGGGCCAAAGACCCACAAATGTTCTTGGCCGTGGTATTCAGTGACAAAACATCACAGTTTTAGCTGTGAATATGTGGCTGTTCTGATAGCAGAACAAATTTTACCTTTCGGACACATTATGGAATGCCAAAAATTCAGGTCGTTTCAATCAAGATGAATTGTTTTAAATCTAATTAAACCAGACGAAGTATGCAATAACTTTACCTAGTTATGGGGGCAGGTAGAAATGATGAGACATGCAGTCGCTTCTGAATCAGATGCCAAGAAAAATACAGTTTTCCTTTTATATGACCAATTGAATGAACAGAGCCTCCTTTAGGAGACTATCCTCCCTTTTAACTATGCCGTCTGCTTACATAGGACTGCTGTTACAATGGATTACACAGATAGTTAAATGAGTGATTACTTTTAAATATGTTGTGGTATGGTATGCTTAGAATGATGTAATTGCACAGGCTAATATCAGGGAACCTGGAAAGGGAGCTTCATACACACACAAAAAGATAAAACAACTGTTCTTCAAAAGCACAGTTGTCGGTACCCAGACAAAAGCTGTTGTTTCATCTAAGCAAAGGAACGACGATTCCCTGTGACAGCGTGATGGATATAAGTAAGCTGCGTATTTACAGAAGCTGATTGCATTTGAAAAAGAAAGAGTTTTCCACCCATCCTTCCTCTTATCTCCGGTCATAGATCACCCCTGCTGGCCTGCATAAATGGGGCTCTTCATAAACTTGGCACAAGCAATTCCATTTTAACCTTTGTATGTGGCACTGGTCATACACTCTAAATGCAGATTGTGACCCTCATGACCTTGACCATTCATATTTAATAGTTATTAAAAGCCGGTGGCAATCTAGGCAACAAAAACAGCACTTACTGAAATCATTAATGTGTTTTCCATACGACATGTCCATAGGTAAGATATGCATAAAGATGAGCAGTTGAGCATATGCGCTTCCCGCATCTTTCCATTTCATCGAATGCTCCATAATTAGTCTTATGACCATGCTAACCTTTGACTTGGGTCCCCACTGTAAAGGCTTTGCTCTTTGCCCCTAGTCCATTAGACCTGGCTCAAGTATACCTTTATAATTGCCACAGCGACCATCAAATGAACATATGAAAGCATAGTGGGGATGGGTAGAGGAGTCTGGCTGCTAACCTTTTGGCCTCTAGGTCAACATGTGCACCAGATGCTTTTGTCGAGACAGTTCATTCTGCCTCTAGCTTTGTACTGTATGGGTCGGCATGTCAGCGTTATTGATGGACCGACCCCCGACAAATATTTTATAGTTTGTGTTCGACCTTTGACGTCGGTGGAGTAAAATGACAGCAGACTATGTGTCACCACTGCAAACTACATCAGAATAAATGGCTGCAACGGTTGAATGAACCCTGTTTACAGTTTTAGCGTTTCTATGATCAGAGATCAGTCCTCTTTTTGTATATCTTAATTTGGCTTCGAAGTACTTGAGTTAATAGATGTTTGGTTGCATTTGCTGACCCTTGTAAGAGGCCTTCTTAGTTGTTGTTATTTTGTTCAATGTTACCGAAAGACCCTGTATAGTGTTATGGATCCTGAATGCAGTTTTCCTCCAACCATTACCCTTAAACAGTGACTCAGTGGCAACATCAAAGGCTTCACAAACCCTCAAGTTTCTGTACTTTACTGATATACATAACAAACCATGACAAAAGGATTGTGCCTTGACTTGCTTGTTTGCTTCTAGACGGCTCAAAGGTGTTGCTGCGTTTCCATTCCATTTGTTCTTTTTGTTTTTCTTCTGTATGAAATATTGTTGTGTGTATTACTACTCCGACACTTTGTCCACATTATGTTTGGTAGCTTGACGCTAACTTTCTATACTTTGGTCTGGCTATCTCAGCACACCAGGCAGGCAAAAAAAAAAAGAAAAAGAACAACGAAATCCCTCAGCTAGCCACCCTCCCCTTTAGCACCATTAGCCTCTTCATAACACAGACCCAGGCTTATGCTGAAGCACTGTGATTAAGATAAGCCCAACCGCAGCTGGACAATTACCTGACAACTAACCTTTTCTGGAGCCACTTAAGGATGTAAGGACCCCTGAGAACTGTTTTTTTTTTTTTTTTTTTTTTTTCAAGGAACACAGCTCTTGGCAGCAAGGAGCTTGGGAAGAGGCCACCAATGAGTTAGTATCATAGCTGAGATTACCTTATTTCACCCACAGCATCAGTGTTGAAGGACTTTGTTTCTAGACAGAGCTGAAAGGGCATTAGAATTGATTTGGTCTGTGTCTGTTGAGTGTTTACTGTACACTGCAGTGCCTTCAGTGGAAGGACAGTAAGTAATTCTGCTCAAACAAACAGAGATGGAGACTGCAAACCTGAATCTTTTAAAAATGACAAGTGGTTGAAATCAACCCTGGTATAACTGAAATGTAATTAATTTATTTATTTCTCTCTTTATAAATTAGACATTAGACAATTTGTGCAAGCAGGGTGTTGAACTGCAAGACTTGATGGGAGAAGAACCACTGTCATTTTAATTTTAATTTATATTAAAATTTAGGTAATCAATAAATATCAGTAAAAAATAGGTATTAATAGGTAATCTTCATTGCAATTTAAGTGAAATTACTGAATTTAAATATACAAGCTTGATAAAAATGATCATTCTAGAAGAAAATTTCAAATGGCACTTAGAGGCTTTTGCATCTGAACTCTTCATATATATATATATATATATATATATATATATATATATATATATATATATATATATATATATTGTCCATTCCAATGGACATCAGGTCAAAACAGGTGTACTTCCCAAAAATGTACCAACATGAAATAAATTAATAGACATAAATTTTGTTGGTCTATACTTTAAGCTTTTTCTCAAGGTAAAAAAACATTCCAGCAGTATACCATTTCAACTATAATTTTGAGGTTTTTGTTTTACAGATTGCACATTGGTTGTAACAAATTAAATATATTGGAATCAATCAATCTGGTCATATTAGAGTCATTTTCTGTGTGCATCTTTCTTTTTTTAGAACAAAAATTTGAACATTATAACATTACAACTTTAATCGTAAGGTTTTTCCTTTATATTGCACATTTGTTTATTCATAACAAAATAAACATAGGAATCAACCAATGCATTCATGTTAGAGTCATTTCCTGTGTGCATCCTGTGTTTTCTTGTATTTTTACAGTACTGGCAGGACGGTTGCCAGCAAGTCACTGTATTTCGATTCCAACGTCAAAATTTTTTCAAAATTCCACCGTCCGCGAACCCACTATTTTTATAATGGGATACATGCTACGTGGGATCTCAATATCTCAGCTCAGGAAGGGTCTAGAAACTCCATTCTTGCACTCAGGTCTAAGTCTCATGGCCTCATCAGAATCCAAAAGTCTCATCAGAATCCAGAATTTCAAGAAGATTAGAGAAACTCAAAATTTCGCCCCCCGAAAAAACAAAACAAAAGGGGTAACACTGTTGTTTTTTTCGGGGGGCGAAATTTTGAGTTTCTCCAATCTTCTGAAAACTCTGGATTCTGATAGAGGGCCATGAGACTTAGACCTGAGTGCAAAAATGGAGTCTCTAGACCCATCCTAAGCTGAGATATTGAGATCCCACGTAGCATTTATGCCATTATAAAAATAGTGGGATATTAGACAAAAAGTGGGTTTGTGGACACGTGGTTTCTAAGCTTAGCTTTCAAAATTGCGGGATGAAGACCATTTTACTGCACTCAGGGAGGCCCCCTGACTCCGTGACACCAAGGGCCTTCCCGAAATTCCACCGTCCGCGAACCCACTATTTTTATAATGGGATAAGTGCTACGTGGGATCTCAATATCTCAGCTCTGGAAGGGTCTAGAGCCTCCATTTTTGCACTCAGGTCTAAGTCTCATGGCCCTCTATCAGAATCCAGAGTTTTGAGAAGATTGGGGATACTTAATTTTTGCCCCCCCCTCAAAATTTTGAGTTTCGATATCTCATGTCTGGAAGGGTCTAGAGCCTCCATTTTTGAACTCAGGTCTAGGTCTCATGGCCCTCTATCAGAATCCAGAGTTTTGAGAAGATTGGGGATACTTAATTTTTCGCCCAAAAAAAGCGTAAGGGGTAACACTGTCATTTTTTTTTTCTGCTCGAAATTTTGAGTTTCGATATCTCAGACCTGGAAGGGTCTAGAGCCTCCATTTTTGCACTCAGGTCTAAGTCTCATGGCCCTCTATCAGAATCCAGAGTTTTGAGAAGATTGGGGATACTTAATTTTTCACCCAAAAAAAAAAAAAAAAAAAAAAAAAAAAAAAAAAAAACGTAAGGGGTAACACTGTCATTTTTTTTTTCTGGTCAGAATTTTGAGTTTCGATATCTCAGCTCTGGAAGGGTCTAGAGCCTCCATTTTTGCACTCAGGTCTAAGTGTCATGGCCCTCTAACAGAATCCAGAGTTTTGAGAAGATTGGGGATACTTAATTCCCCCCTCCAAAAAAAAAAAAAAAAAAAAAAAAAAAAAACCGTAAGGGGTAACACTGTCATTTTTTTTTTCTGGTCGAAATTTTGAGTTTCGATATCTCAGCTCTGGAAGGGTTTAGAGCGTCCATTTTTGCACTCAGGTCTAAGTCTCATGGCCCTCTATCAGAATCCAGAGTTTTGAGAAGATTGGGGATACTTAATTTTTCGCCCCAAAAAAAAAAAAAAAACGTAAGGGGTAACACTGTCATTTTTTTTTTCTGGTCGAAATTTTGAGTTTCGATATCTCAGCTCTGGAAGGGTCTAGAGCCTCCATTTTTGCACCCAGGTCGAAGTCTCATGGCCCTCTATCAGAATCCAGAGTTTTGAGAAGATTGGAGAAAATTTTTTTCGCCAAAAAAAAAAAAAAATAAATAAAGAGTGGTACCCCTTTCGTTTTTTTTTTCCGGTGGAAATTTTGAGTTTCGATATCTCAGCTCTGGAAGGGTCTAGAGCCTCCATTTTTGCACTCAGGTCCAAGTCTCATGGCCCTCTATCACAAACCAGAGTTTTGAGAAGATTGGGGAAACTTAATTTTTCGGCCAAAAAAAAAAAAAAAACATTAGGGGTAGCACTGTCGTTTTTTTTCTGGTGGAAATTTTGAGTTTCGATATCTCATGTCTGGAAGGGTCTAGAGCCTCCATTTTTGAACTCAGGTCTAGGTCTCATGGCCCTCTATCAGAATCCAGAGTTTTGAGAAGATTGGGGATACTTAATTTTTCACCCAAAAAAAAAAAAAAAAAAAAAAAAAAAAAACCGTAAGGGGTAACTGTCATTTTTTTTTGCTGGTCAGAGTTTTGAGTTTCGATATCTCAGCTCTGGAAGGGTCTAGAGCCTCCATTTTTGCACTCAGGTCTAAGTGTCATGGCCCTCTAACAGAATCCAGAGTTTTGAGAAGATTGGGGATACTTAATTCCCCCCTCCAAAAAAAAACAAAAAAAAAACAAACAAACAAAAAAAAAAAAAAACCGTAAGGGGTAACACTGTCATTTTTTTTTTTCTGGTCGAAATTTTGAGTTTCGATATCTCAGCTCTGGAAGGGTTTAGAGCCTCCATTTTTGCACTCAGGTCTAAGTCTCATGGCCATCTATCAGAATCCAGAGTTTTGAGAAGATTGGGGATACTTAATTTTTCGCCCCCCAAAAAAAAAAAAACGTAAGGGGTAACACTGTCATTTTTTTTTCTGGTCGAAATTTTGAGTTTCGATATCTCAGCTCTGGAAGGGTCTAGAGCCTCCATTTTTGCACTCAGGTCTAAGTCTCATGGCCCTCTATCAGAATCCAGAGTTTTGAGAAGATTGGAGAATTTTTTTTCGCCAAAAAAAAAAAAAAAAAAAAGAGTGGTACCCCTTTCGTTTTTTTTTCTGGTGGAAATTTTGAGTTTCGATATCTCAGCTCTGGAAGGGTCTAGAGCCACCATTTTTGCACTCAGGTCCAAGTCTCATGGCCCTCTATCACAATACAGAGTTTTGAGAAGATTGGGGAAACTTAATTTTTCGGCCAAAAAAAAAAAAAAAAAAAAAACATAAGGGGTAACACTGTCGTTTTTTTTTTTTTTTTCTGGTGGAAATTTTGAGTTTCCATATCTCAGCTCTGGAAGGGTCTAGAGCCTCCATGTTTGCACTCAGGTCCAAGTCTCATGGCCTTCTATCACAATCCAGAGTTTTGAGAAGATTGGGGAAACTTAATTTTTCGGCCAAAAAAAAAAAAAAAACATTAGGGGTAGCACTGTCGTTTTTTTTTCTGGTGGAAATTTTGAGTTTCGATATCTCAGCTCTGGAATGGTCTAGAGCCTCCATTTTTGCACTTAGGTCCAAGTCTCATGGCCCTCTATCAGAATCCAGAGTTTTGAGAAGATTGGGGAAACTTAACTTTTCGGCCAAAAAAAAAAAAAACATAAGGGGTAACACTGTCGTTTTTTTTTTTTTTTTTTCTGGTGGAAATTTTGAGTTTCCATATCTCAGCTCTGGAAGAGTCTAGAGCCTCCATTTTTTGCACTCAGGTGCAAGTCTCATGGCCCTCTATCACAATCCAGAATTTTGAGAAGATTGGAGAAACTTAATTTTTCGGCCAAAAAACAAAAAACAAAAGGGGTAACACTGTCGTTTTTTTTGTTTTTTTGTTTTTTTGTTTTTTCTGGTGGAAATTTTGAGTTTCGATATCTCAGCTCTGGTAGGGTCTAGAGCCTCCATTTATTTTTGCACTCAGGTCCAAGTCTCATGCCCCTCTATCACAATCCAGAGTTTTGAGAAGATTGGAGAAACTTAATTTTTCGGCCAAAAAAAAAAAACAAAAAAAAAACATAAGGGGTAAAACTGTCGTTTTTTTTTTTTCTGGTGGAAATTTTGAGTTTTGATATCTCAGCTCTGGGAGGGTCTAGAGCCTCCATTTTTGCACTCAGGTTCAAGTCTCATGGCCCTCTATCAGAATCCAGAGTTTTGAGAAGATTGGGGAAACTTCATTTTTCGGCAAAAAAACAAACAAAAAAAAAAAAAAAAACATAAGGGGTAACACTGTCGTTTTTTTTTTCTGGTGGAAATTTTTAGTTTCCATATCTCAGCTCTGGAAGGGTCTAGAGCCTCCATATTTGCGCTCAGGTCCAAGTCTCATGGCCCTCCATCACAATCCAGAGTTTTGAGAAGATTGGGGAAACTTAATTTTTCGGCCAAAAAAAAAAAAAAAAAACATAAGGGGTAACACTGTCGTTTTTTTGTCTGGTGGAAATTTTGAGTTTTGATATCTCAGCTCTGGAAGGGTCTAGAGCCTCCATTTTTGCACTCAGGTCCAAGTCTCATGGCCCTCTATCAGAATCCAGAGTTTTGAGAAGATTGGGGAAACTTAAATTTTTTCGGCAAAAAAAAAACAAACAAACAAAAAAAAAAAAAAAACATAAGGGGTAACACTGTCGTTTTTTTTTTTCTGGTGGAAATTTTGAGTTTTGATATCTCAGCTCTGGAAGGGTCTAGAGCCTCCATTTTTGCACTCAGGTTCAAGTCTCATGGCCCTCTATCAGAATCCAGAGTTTTGAGATGATTGGGGAAACTTAATTTTTCGGCCAAAAAAAACAAAACAACAACAAAAAAAAAAAAAAAACATAAGGGGTAACACTGTCGTTTTTTTTTTTTTTTTTCCGGTGGAAATTTTGAGTTTCCATATCTCAGTTCGGGAAGGGTCTAGAGCCTCCATTTTTGCTCTCAGGTCCAGGTCTCATGGCCCTCTATCACAATCCAGAGTTTTGAGGAGATTGGGGAAACTTAATTTTTCGGCCAAAAAAAAAAACAAAACAAAAAAAAAAAACATAAGGGGTAACACTGTCGTTTTTTTTTCTGGTGGAATTTTTGAGTTTCCATATCTCAGCTCTGGAAGGTTCTAGAGCCTCCATTTTTGCACTCAGGTCTAAGTCTCATGGCCCTCTATCAGATTCCAGAGTTTTGAGAAGATTGGGGAAACTTAATTTTTCGGCCAAAAAAAAAAAAACGTAAGGGGTAACACTGTCGTTTTTTTCTGGTGGAAATTTTGAATTTCCATATCTCAGCTCTGGAAGGGTCTAAAGCCTCCATTTTTGCACTCAGGTTCAAGTCTCATGGCCCTCTATCAGAATCCAGAGTTTTGAGAAGATTGGGGAAACTTAACTTTTCAGCCAAAAAAAAAAATAAAATAAACATAAGGGGTAACACTGTCGTTTTTTTTTTTCTGGTGGAAATTTTGAGTTTTCGATATCTCAGCTCTGGAAGGGTCTAAAGCCTCCATTTTTGCACTCAGGTTCAAGTCTCATGGCCCTCTATCAGAATCCAGAGTTTTGAGAAGATTGGGGAAACTTAACTTTTCAGCCAAAAAAAAAAAAAAAAAAAAACATAAAGGGCAACACTGTCGTTTTTTTTTTTCTGGTGGAAATTTTGAGTTTCCATATCTCAGCTCTGGAAGGGTCTAGAGCCTCCATTTTTGCACTCAGGTCCAAGTCTCATGGCCCTCTATCAGAATCCAGAGTTTTGAGAAGATTGGGGAAACTTAACTTTTTGGCCAAAAAAAAAAAAAAAAAAAAAAAAAAAACATAAGGGGTAACACTGTCGTTTTTTTTTCTGCTGGAAATTTTGAGTTTCCATATCTCAGCTCTGGAAGGGTCTAGAGCCCCCATTTTTGCACTCAGGTCTAAGTGTCATGGCCCTCTATCAGAATCCAGAGTTTTGAGAAGATTGGGGAAACTTAATTTTTTGCCAAAAAAAAAAAAAAAAACATAAGGGGTAACACTGTGGTTTTTTTTTCTGGACAAAATTTCGAATTTCAATATCTCAGCTCTGGAAGGGTCTAGAGCCTCCATTTTTGCACTCAGGTCTAAGTGTTATGGCCCTCTATCAGAATCCAGAGTTTTGAGAAGATTGGGGAAACTTAATTTTTTGCCAAAAAAATAAACAATATAAGGGGTAACACTGTGGTTTTTTTTTTTCTGGACAAAATTTTGAATTTCAATTTCTCAGCTCGGGAAGGGTCTAGAGCCTCCATTTTTGCACTCAGGTCTAAGTGTCATGGCCCTCTATCAGAATCTAGAGTTTTGAGAAGATTGGGGAAACTTAATTTTTTGCCAAAAAAAAAACATAAAAAAAACATAAGGGGTAACACTGTCGTTTTTTTTCCTGGACAAAATTTGGAATTTCAATATCTCAGCTCGGGAAGGGTCTAGAGCCTCCATTTTTGCACTCAGGTCTAAGTGTCATGGCCCTCTATCAGAATCCAGAGTTTTGAGAAGATTGGGGAAACTCGTTTTTTTTTTTCTGGACAAAATTTTGAATTTCAATATCTCGGCTCTGGAAGGGTCTAGAGCCTTCATTTTTGCACTCAGGTCTAAGTGTCATTGCCCTCTATCAGAATCCAGAGTTTTGAGAAGATTGGGGAAAACTTAATTTTTTGCAAAAAAAAAAAAAAAAAAAAAACATAAGCGGTAACACTGTCGTTTTTTTTTTTTCTGGACAAAATTTTGAATTTCAATATCTCAGCTCTGGAAGGGTCTAGAGCCTCCATTTTTGCACTCAGGTCTAAGTGTCATGGCCCTCTATCAGAATCCAGAGTTTTGAGAAGATTGGGGAAACGTAATTTTTTGCCAAAAAATAAATAAATAAATAAAAAAACATAAGGTGTAACACTGTCGTTTTTTTTCCTGGACAAAATTTAGAATTTCAATATCTCAGCTCGGGAAGGGTCTAGAGCCTCCATTTTTGCACTCAGGTCTAAGTGTCATGGCCCTCTATCAGAATCCAGAGTTTTGAGAAGATTGGGGAAACTTATTTTTTTGCCAAAAAAAATAATAAAACATAAGGGGTAACACTGTCGTTTTTTTTTCCTGGACAAAATTTTGAATTTCAATATCTCAGCTCGGGAAGGGTCTAGAGCCTCCATTTTTGCACTCAGGTCTAAGTGTCATGGCCCTCTATCAGAATCCAGAGTTTTGAGAATATTGGGGTGACCCACGAGACATGGACCTGGGTGCAAAAAATGAGGCTGTAGACCCTTCCAGAGCTGAGATATTGAAACTCAAAATTTTGACCAGAAAAAAAAAAATGACAGTGTTACCCCTTACATTTTTTTTCGGGGGGTGAAAAATTAAGTTTCTCCAATCTTCTCAAAACTCTGGATTCTGATAGAGGGCCACGAGACATGGACCTGGGTGCAAAAATTGAGGCTGTAGACCCTTCCAGAGCTGAGATATTGAAACTCAAAATTTTGACCAGAAAAAAAAAAAATGACAGTGTTACCCCTTACATTTTTTTTTTCGGGGGGTGAAAAATTAAGTTTCTCCAATCTTCTCAAAACTCTGGATTCTGATAGAGGGCCACGAGACATGGACCTGGGTGCAAAAATTGAGGCTGTAGACCCTTCCAGAGCTGAGATATTGAAACTCAAAATTTTGACCAGAAAAAAAAAATGACAGTGTTACCCCTTACATTTTTTTTCGGGGGGTGAAAAATTAAGTTTCTCCAATCTTCTCAAAACTCTGGATTCTGATAGAGGGCCACGAGACATGGACCTGGGTGCAAAAATTGAGGCTGTAGACCCTTCCAGAGCTGAGATATTGAAACTCAAAATTTTGACCAGAAAAAAAAAAAATGACAGTGTTACCCCTTACATTTTTTTTCGGGGGGTGAAAAATTAAGTTTCTCCAATCTTCTCAAAACTCTGGATTCTGATAGAGGGCCACGAGACATGGACCTGGGTGCAAAAATTGAGGCTGTAGACCCTTCCAGAGCTGAGATATTGAAACTCAAAATTTTTATCAGAAAGAAAAAAATGACAGTGTTACCCCTTACATTTTTTTTCGGGGGGTGAAAAATTAAGTTTCTCCAATCTTCTCAAAACTCTGGATTCTGATAGAGGGCCACGAGACATGGACCTGGGTGCAAAAATCAAGGCTGTAGACCCTTCCAGAGCTGAGATATTGAATTTCAAAAATTTGACCAGAAAAAAAAAATGACAGTGTTACCCCTTATGTTTTTTTTTGGGGGGGGTGAAAAATTAAGTTTCTCCAATCTTCTCAAAACTCTGGATTCTGATAGAGGGCCACGAGACATGGACCTGGGTGCAAAAATTAAGGCTGTAGACCCTTCCAGAGCTGAGATATTGAATTTCAAAAATTTGACCAGAAAAAAAAATGACAGTGTTACCCCTTATGTTTTTTTTCGGGGGGTGAAAAATTAAGTTTCTCCAATCTTCTCAAAACTCTGGATTCTGATAGAGGGCCACGAGACATGGACCTGGGTGCAAAAATTAAGGCTGTAGACCCTTCCAGAGCTGAGATATTGAATTTCAAAAATTTGACCAGAAAAAAAAAATGACAGTGTTACCCCTTATGTTTTTTTTCGGGGGGTGAAAAATTAAGTTTCTCCAATCTTCTCAAAACTCTGGATTCTGATAGAGGGCCACGAGACATGGACCTGGGTGCAAAAATTAAGGCTGTAGACCCTTCCAGAGCTGAGATATTGAATTTCAAAAATTTGACCAGAAAAAAAAAATGACAGTGTTACCCCTTATGTTTTTTTTCGGGGGGTGAAAAATTAAGTTTCTCCAATCTTCTCAAAACTCTGGATTCTGATAGAGGGCCACGAGACATGGACCTGGGTGCAAAAATTAAGGCTGTAGACCCTTCCAGAGCTGAGATATTGAATTTCAAAAATTTGACCAGAAAAAAAAAATGACAGTGTTACCCCTTATGTTTTTTTTTCGGGGGGTGAAAAATTAAGTTTCTCCAATCTTCTCAAAACTCTGGATTCTGATAGAGGGCCACGAGACATGGACCTGGGTGCAAAAATTAAGGCTGTAGACCCTTCCAGAGCTGAGATATTGAATTTCAAAAATTTGACCAGAAAAAAAAATGACAGTGTTACCCCTTATGTTTTTTTTCGGGGGGTGAAAAATTAAGTTTCTCCAATCTTCTCAAAACTCTGGATTCTGATAGAGGGTCACGAGACATGGACCTGGGTGCAAAAATTAAGGCTGTAGACCCTTCCAGAGCTGAGATATTGAATTTCAAAAATTTGACCAGAAAAAGAAATGACAGTGTTACCCCTTATGTTTTTTTTTCGGGGGGTGAAAAATTAAGTTTCTCCAATCTTCTCAAAACTCTGGATTCTGATAGAGGGCCACGAGACATGGACCTGGGTGCAAAAATTGAGGCTGTAGACCCTTCCAGAGCTGAGATATTGAAACTCAAAATTTTGACCAGAAAAAAAATGACAGTGTTACCCCTTATGTTTTTTTTTCGGGGGGTGAAAAATTAAGTTTCTCCAATCTTCTCAAAACTCTGGATTCTGATAGAGGGCCACGAGACATGGACCTGGGTGCAAAAATTAAGGCTGTAGACCCTTCCAGAGCTGAGATATTGAATTTCAAAAAATTGACCAGAAAAAGAAATGACAGTGTTACCCCTTATGTTTTTTTTTCGGGGGGTGAAAAATTAAGTTTCTCCAATCTTCTCAAAACTCTGGATTCTGATAGAGGGCCACGAGACATGGACATGGGTGCAAAAATTGAGGCTGTAGACCCTTCCAGAGCTGAGATATTGAAACTCAAAATTTTGATCAGAAAAAAAATGACAGTGTTACCCCTTATGTTTTTTTTTCGGGGGGTGAAAAATTAAGTTTCTCCAATCTTATCAAAACTCTGGATTCTGATAGAGGGCCACGAGACATGGACCTGGGTGCAAAAATTAAGGCTGTAGACCCTTCCAGAGCTGAGATATTGAATTTCAAAAATTTGACCAGAAATAAAAATGACAGTGTTACCCCTTATGTTTTTTTTCGGGGGGTGAAAAATTAAGTTTCTCCAATCTTCTCAAAACTCTGGATTCTGATAGAGGGCCACGAGACATGGACCTGGGTGCAAAAATTAAGGCTGTAGACCCTTCCAGAGCTGAGATATTGAATTTCAAAAATTTGACCAGAAAAAAAAAATGACAGTGTTACCCCTTATGTTTTTTTTCGGGGGGTGAAAAATTAAGTTTCTCCAATCTTCTCAAAACTCTGGATTCTGATAGAGGGCCACGAGACATGGACCTGGGTGCAAAAATTAAGGCTGTAGACCCTTCCAGAGCTGAGATATTGAATTTCAAAATTTTGACCAGAAAAAAAAATGACAGTGTTACCCCTTATGTTTTTTTTCGGGGGGTGAAAAATTAAGTTTCTCCAATCTTCTCAAAACTCTGGATTCTGATAGAGGGCCACGAGACATGGACCTGGGTGCAAAAATTAAGGCTGTAGACCCTTCCAGAGCTGAGATATTGAATTTCAAAAATTTGACCAGAAAAAAAAATGACAGTGTTACCCCTTATGTTTTTTTTCGGGGGGTGAAAAATTAAGTTTCTCCAATCTTCTCAAAACTCTGGATTCTGATAGAGGGCCACGAGACATGGACCTGGGTGCAAAAATTAAGGCTGTAGACCCTTCCAGAGCTGAGATATTGAATTTCAAAAATTTGACCAGAAAAAAAAAATGACAGTGTTACCCCTTATGTTTTTTTGGGGGGGGTGAAAAATTAAGTTTCTCCAATCTTCTCAAAACTCTGGATTCTGATAGAGGGCCACGAGACATGGACCTGGGTGCAAAAATTAAGGCTGTAGACCCTTCCAGAGCTGAGATATTGAATTTCAAAAATTTGACCAGAAAAAAAAATGACAGTGTTACCCCTTATGTTTTTTTTCGGGGGGTGAAAAATTAAGTTTCTCCAATCTTCTCAAAACTCTGGATTCTGATAGAGGGCCACGAGACATGGACCTGGGTGCAAAAATTAAGGCTGTAGACCCTTCCAGAGCTGAGATATTGAATTTCAAAAATTTGACCAGAAAAAAAAAAATGACAGTGTTACCCCTTATGTTTTTTTTCGGGGGGTGAAAAATTAAGTTTCTCCAATCTTCTCAAAACTCTGGATTCTGATAGAGGGCCACGAGACATGGACCTGGGTGCAAAAATTAAGGCTGTAGACCCTTCCAGAGCTGAGATATTGAATTTCAAAAATTTGACCAGAAAAAAAAAATGACAGTGTTACCCCTTATGTTTTTTTTCGGGGGGTGAAAAATTAAGTTTCTCCAATCTTCTCAAAACTCTGGATTCTGATAGAGGGCCACGAGGCATGGACCTGGGTGCAAAAATTAAGGCTGTAGACCCTTCCAGAGCTGAGATATTGAATTTCAAAAATTTGACCAGAAAAAAAAATGACAGTGTTACCCCTTATGTTTTTTTTCGGGGGGTGAAAAATTAAGTTTCTCCAATCTTCTCAAAACTCTGGATTCTGATAGAGGGCCACGAGACATGGACCTGGGTGCAAAAATCAAGGCTGTAGACCCTTCCAGAGCTGAGATATTGAATTTCAAAAATTTGACCAGAAAAAAAAATGACAGTGTTACCCCTTATGTTTTTTTTCGGGGGGTGAAAAATTAAGTTTCTCCAATCTTTTCAAAACTCTGGATTCTGATAGAGGGCCACGAGGCATGGACCTGGGTGCAAAAATTAAGGCTGTAGACCCTTCCAGAGCTGAGATATTGAATTTCAAAAATTTGACCAGAAAAAAAATGACAGTGTTACCCCTTATGTTTTTTTTCGGGGGGTGAAAAATTAAGTTTCTCCAATCTTCTCAAAACTCTGGATTCTGATAGAGGGCCACGAGACATGGACCTGGGTGCAAAAATCAAGGCTGTAGACCCTTCCAGAGCTGAGATATTGAATTTCAAAAATTTGACCAGAAAAAAAAAATGACAGTGTTATCCCTTATGTTTTTTTTGGGGGGGTGAAAAATTAAGTTTCTCCAATCTTCTCAAAACTCTGGATTCTGATAGAGGGCCACGAGACATGGACCTGGGTGCAAAAATTAAGGCTGTAGACCCTTCCAGAGCTGAGATATTGAATTTCAAAAATTTGACCAGAAAAAAAAAATGACAGTGTTACCCCTTATGTTTTTTTTCGGGGGGTGAAAAATTAAGTTTCTCCAATCTTCTCAAAACTCTGGATTCTGATAGAGGGCCACGAGACATGGACCTGGGTGCAAAAATTAAGGCTGTAGACCCTTCCAGAGCTGAGATATTGAATTTCAAAAATTTGACCAGAAAAAAAAAATGACAGTGTTACCCCTTATGTTTTTTTTTCGGGGGGTGAAAAATTAAGTTTCTCCAATCTTCTCAAAACTCTGGATTCTGATAGAGGGCCACGAGACATGGACCTGGGTGCAAAAATTAAGGCTGTAGACCCTTCCAGAGCTGAGATATTGAATTTCAAAAATTTGACCAGAAAAAAAAAATGACAGTGTTACCCCTTATGTTTTTTTTCGGGGGGTGAAAAATTAAGTTTCTCCAATCTTCTCAAAACTCTGGATTCTGATAGAGGGCCACGAGACATGGACCTGGGTGCAAAAATTAAGGCTGTAGACCCTTCCAGAGCTGAGATATTGAATTTCAAAAATTTGACCAGAAAAAAAAAATGACAGTGTTACCCCTTATGTTTTTTTTTTCGGGGGGTGAAAAATTAAGTTTCTCCAATCTTCTCAAAACTCTGGATTCTGATAGAGGGCCACGAGACATGGACCTGGGTGCAAAAATTAAGGCTGTAGACCCTTCCAGAGCTGAGATATTGAATTTCAAAAATTTGACCAGAAAAAAAAATGACAGTGTTACCCCTTATGTTTTTTTTCGGGGGGTGAAAAATTAAGTTTCTCCAATCTTCTCAAAACTCTGGATTCTGATAGAGGGCCACGAGACATGGACCTGGGTGCAAAAATTAAGGCTGTAGACCCTTCCAGAGCTGAGATATTGAAACTCAAAATTTTGACCAGAAAAAAAATGACAGTGTTACCCCTTATGTTTTTTTTTCGGGGGGTGAAAAATTAAGTTTCTCCAATCTTATCAAAACTCTGGATTCTGATAGAGGGCCACGAGACATGGACCTGGGTGCAAAAATTAAGGCTGTAGACCCTTCCAGAGCTGAGATATTGAATTTCAAAAATTTGACCAGAAATAAAAATGACAGTGTTACCCCTTATGTTTTTTTTCGGGGGGTGAAAAATTAAGTTTCTCCAATCTTCTCAAAACTCTGGATTCTGATAGAGGGCCACGAGACATGGACCTGGGTGCAAAAATTAAGGCTGTAGACCCTTCCAGAGCTGAGATATTGAATTTCAAAAATTTGACCAGAAAAAAAAAAATGACAGTGTTACCCCTTATGTTTTTTTTTGGGGGGGGTGAAAAATTAAGTTTCTCCAATCTTCTCAAAACTCTGGATTCTGATAGAGGGCCACGAGACATGGACCTGGGTGCAAAAATTAAGGCTGTAGACCCTTCCAGAGCTGAGATATTGAATTTCAAAAATTTGACCAGAAAAAAAAATGACAGTGTTACCCCTTATGTTTTTTTTCGGCGGGTGAAAAATTAAGTTTCTCCAATCTTCTCAAAACTCTGGATTCTGATAGAGGGCCACGAGACATGGACCTGGGTGCAAAAATTAAGGCTGTAGACCCTTCCAGAGCTGAGATATTGAATTTCAAAAATTTGACCAGAAAAAAAAAATGACAGTGTTACCCCTTATGTTTTTTTTTTCGGGGGGTGAAAAATTAAGTTTCTCCAATCTTCTCAAAACTCTGGATTCTGATAGAGGGCCACGAGACATGGACCTGGGTGCAAAAATTAAGGCTGTAGACCCTTCCAGAGCTGAGATATTGAATTTAAAAAATTTGACCAGAAAAAAAAAATGACAGTGTTACCCCTTATGTTTTTTTTCGGGGGGTGAAAAATTAAGTTTCTCCAATCTTCTCAAAACTCTGGATTCTGATAGAGGGCCACGAGACATGGACCTGGGTGCAAAAATTGAGGCTGTAGACCCTTCCAGAGCTGAGATATTGAATTTCAAAAATTTGACCAGAAAAAAAAAATGACAGTGTTACCCCTTATGTTTTTTTTCGGGGGGTGAAAAATTAAGTTTCTCCAATCTTCTCAAAACTCTGGATTCTGATAGAGGGCCACGAGACATGGACCTGGGTGCAAAAATTAAGGCTGTAGACCCTTCCAGAGCTGAGATATTGAATTTCAAAAATTTGACCAGAAAAAAAAATGACAGTGTTACCCCTTATGTTTTTTTCGGGGGGTGAAAAATTAAGTTTCTCCAATCTTCTCAAAACTCTGGATTCTGATAGAGGGCCACGAGACATGGACCTGGGTGCAAAAATTAAGGCTGTAGACCCTTCCAGAGCTGAGATATTGAATTTCAAAATTTTGACCAGAAAAAAAAATGACAGTGTTACCCCTTATGTTTTTTTTCGGGGGGTGAAAAATTAAGTTTCTCCAATCTTCTCAAAACTCTGGATTCTGATAGAGGGCCACGAGACATGGACCTGGGTGCAAAAATTAAGGCTGTAGACCCTTCCAGAGCTGAGATATTGAATTTCAAAAATTTGACCAGAAAAAAAAATGACAGTGTTACCCCTTATGTTTTTTTTTCGGGGGGTGAAAAATTAAGTTTCTCCAATCTTCTCAAAACTCTGGATTCTGATAGAGGGCCACGAGACATGGACCTGGGTGCAAAAATTAAGGCTGTAGACCCTTCCAGAGCTGAGATATTGAATTTCAAAAATTTGACCAGAAAAAAAAAATGACAGTGTTACCCCTTATGTTTTTTTTGGGGGGGTGAAAAATTAAGTTTCTCCAATCTTCTCAAAACTCTGGATTCTGATAGAGGGCCACGAGACATGGACCTGGGTGCAAAAATTAAGGCTGTAGACCCTTCCAGAGCTGAGATATTGAATTTCAAAAATTTGACCAGAAAAAAAAATGACAGTGTTACCCCTTATGTTTTTTTTTCGGGGGGTGAAAAATTAAGTTTCTCCAATCTTCTCAAAACTCTGGATTCTGATAGAGGGCCACGAGACATGGACCTGGGTGCAAAAATTAAGGCTGTAGACCCTTCCAGAGCTGAGATATTGAATTTCAAAAATTTGACCAGAAAAAAAAAATGACAGTGTTACCCCTTATGTTTTTTTTCGGGGGGGTGAAAAATTAAGTTTCTCCAATCTTCTCAAAACTCTGGATTCTGATAGAGGGCCACGAGGCATGGACCTGGGTGCAAAAATTAAGGCTGTAGACCCTTCCAGAGCTTAGATATTGAATTTCAAAAATTTGACCAGAAAAAAAAATGACAGTGTTACCCCTTATGTTTTTTTTCGGGGGGTGAAAAATTAAGTTTCTCCAATCTTCTCAAAACTCTGGATTCTGATAGAGGGCCACGAGACATGGACCTGGGTGCAAAAATCAAGGCTGTAGACCCTTCCAGAGCTGAGATATTGAATTTCAAAAATTTGACCAGAAAAAAAAATGACAGTGTTACCCCTTATGTTTTTTTTGGGGGGGGTGAAAAATTAAGTTTCTCCAATCTTCTCAAAACTCTGGATTCTGATAGAGGGCCACGAGACATGGACCTGGGTGCAAAAATTAAGGCTGTAGACCCTTCCAGAGCTGAGATATTGAATTTCAAAAATTTGACCAGAAAAAAAAATGACAGTGTTACCCCTTATGTTTTTTTTCGGGGGGTGAAAAATTAAGTTTCTCCAATCTTCTCAAAACTCTGGATTCTGATAGAGGGCCACGAGACATGGACCTGGGTGCAAAAATTAAGGCTGTAGACCCTTCCAGAGCTGAGATATTGAATTTCAAAAATTTGACCAGAAAAAAAAAATGACAGTGTTACCCCTTATGTTTTTTTTCGGGGGGTGAAAAATTAAGTTTCTCCAATCTTCTCAAAACTCTGGATTCTGATAGAGGGCCACGAGGCATGGACCTGGGTGCAAAAATTAAGGCTGTAGACCCTTCCAGAGCTGAGATATTGAATTTCAAAAATTTGACCAGAAAAAAAAATGACAGTGTTACCCCTTATGTTTTTTTTTCGGGGGGTGAAAAATTAAGTTTCTCCAATCTTCTCAAAACTCTGGATTCTGATAGAGGGCCACGAGACATGGACCTGGGTGCAAAAATCAAGGCTGTAGACCCTTCCAGAGCTGAGATATTGAATTTCAAAAATTTGACCAGAAAAAAAAAATGACAGTGTTACCCCTTATGTTTTTTTGGGGGGGGGTGAAAAATTAAGTTTCTCCAATCTTCTCAAAACTCTGGATTCTGATAGAGGGCCACGAGACATGGACCTGGGTGCAAAAATTAAGGCTGTAGACCCTTCCAGAGCTGAGATATTGAATTTCAAAAATTTGACCAGAAAAAAAAATGACAGTGTTACCCCTTATGTTTTTTTTCGGGGGGTGAAAAATTAAGTTTCTCCAATCTTCTCAAAACTCTGGATTCTGATAGAGGGCCACGAGACATGGACCTGGGTGCAAAAATTAAGGCTGTAGACCCTTCCAGAGCTGAGATATTGAATTTCAAAAATTTGACCAGAAAAAAAAAATGACAGTGTTACCCCTTATGTTGTTTTTCGGGGGGTGAAAAATTAAGTTTCTCCAATCTTCTCAAAACTCTGGATTCTGATAGAGGGCCACGAGACATGGACCTGGGTGCAAAAATTAAGGCTGTAGACCCTTCCAGAGCTGAGATATTGAATTTCAAAAATTTGACCAGAAAAAAAAATGACAGTGTTACCCCTTATGTTTTTTTTCGGGGGGTGAAAAATTAAGTTTCTCCAATCTTCTCAAAACTCTGGATTCTGATAGAGGGCCACGAGACATGGACCTGGGTGCAAAAATTAAGGCTGTAGACCCTTCCAGAGCTGAGATATTGAATTTCAAAAATTTGACCAGAAAAAAAAAATGACAGTGTTACCCCTTATGTTTTTTTTCGGGGGGTGAAAAATTAAGTTTCTCCAATCTTCTCAAAACTCTGGATTCTGATAGAGGGCCACGAGACATGGACCTGGGTGCAAAAATTAAGGCTGTAGACCCTTCCAGAGCTGAGATATTGAATTTCAAAAATTTGACCAGAAAAAAAAATGACAGTGTTACCCCTTATGTTTTTTTTCGGGGGGTGAAAAATTAAGTTTCTCCAATCTTCTCAAAACTCTGGATTCTGATAGAGGGCCACGAGACATGGACCTGGGTGCAAAAATTAAGGCTGTAGACCCTTCCAGAGCTGAGATATTGAATTTCAAAAATTTGACCAGAAAAAGAAATGACAGTGTTACCCCTTATGTTTTTTTTTTCGGGGGGTGAAAAATTAAGTTTCTCCAATCTTCTCAAAACTCTGGATTCTGATAGAGGGCCACGAGACATGGACCTGGGTGCAAAAATTGAGGCTGTAGACCCTTCCAGAGCTGAGATATTGAAACTCAAAATTTTGACCTGAAAAAAAATGACAGTGTTACCCCTTATGTTTTTTTTTCGGGGGGTGAAAAATTAAGTTTCTCCAATCTTATCAAAACTCTGGATTCTGATAGAGGGCCACGAGACATGGACCTGGGTGCAAAAATTAAGGCTGTAGACCCTTCCAGAGCTGAGATATTGAATTTCAAAAATTTGACCAGAAATAAAAATGACAGTGTTACCCCTTATGTTTTTTTTCGGGGGGTGAAAAATTAAGTTTCTCCAATCTTCTCAAAACTCTGGATTCTGATAGAGGGCCACGAGACATGGACCTGGGTGCAAAAATTAAGGCTGTAGACCCTTCCAGAGCTGAGATATTGAATTTCAAAAATTTGACCAGAAAAAAAAAATGACAGTGTTACCCCTTATGTTTTTTTTTGGGGGGGTGAAAAATTAAGTTTCTCCAATCTTCTCAAAACTCTGGATTCTGATAGAGGGCCACGAGACATGGACCTGGGTGCAAAAATTAAGGCTGTAGACCCTTCCAGAGCTGAGATATTGAATTTCAAAAATTTGACCAGAAAAAAAAAATGACAGTGTTACCCCTTATGTTTTTTTTCGGGGGGTGAAAAATTAAGTTTCTCCAATCTTCTCAAAACTCTGGATTCTGATAGAGGGCCACGAGACATGGACCTGGGTGCAAAAATTAAGGCTGTAGACCCTTCCAGAGCTGAGATATTGAATTTCAAAAATTTGACCAGAAAAAAAAAAAATGACAGTGTTACCCCTTATGTTTTTTTTCGGGGGGTGAAAAATTAAGTTTCTCCAATCTTCTCAAAACTCTGGATTCTGATAGAGGGCCACGAGACATGGACCTGGGTGCAAAAATTAAGGCTGTAGACCCTTCCAGAGCTGAGATATTGAATTTCAAAAATTTGACCAGAAAAAAAAAATGACAGTGTTACCCCTTATGTTTTTTTTTCGGGGGGTGAAAAATTAAGTTTCTCCAATCTTCTCAAAACTCTGGATTCTGATAGAGGGCCACGAGACATGGACCTGGGTGCAAAAATTAAGGCTGTAGACCCTTCCAGAGCTGAGATATTGAATTTCAAAAATTTGACCAGAAAAAGAAATGACAGTGTTACCCCTTATGTTTTTTTTTCGGGGGGTGAAAAATTAAGTTTCTCCAATCTTCTCAAAACTCTGGATTCTGATAGAGGGCCACGAGACATGGACATGGGTGCAAAAATTGAGGCTGTAGACCCTTCCAGAGCTGAGATATTGAAACTCAAAATTTTGACCAGAAAAAAAAATGACAGTGTTACCCCTTATGTTTTTTTTTTCGGGGGGTGAAAAATTAAGTTTCTCCAATCTTATCAAAACTCTGGATTCTGATAGAGGGCCACGAGACATGGACCTGGGTGCAAAAATTAAGGCTGTAGACCCTTCCAGAGCTGAGATATTGAATTTCAAAAATTTGACCAGAAATAAAAATGACAGTGTTACCCCTTATGTTTTTTTTCGGGGGGTGAAAAATTAAGTTTCTCCAATCTTCTCAAAACTCTGGATTCTGATAGAGGGCCACGAGACATGGACCTGGGTGCAAAAATTAAGGCTGTAGACCCTTCCAGAGCTGAGATATTGAATTTCAAAAATTTGACCAGAAAAAAAAAATGACAGTGTTACCCCTTATGTTTTTTTTCGGGGGGTGAAAAATTAAGTTTCTCCAATCTTCTCAAAACTCTGGATTCTGATAGAGGGCCACGAGACATGGACCTGGGTGCAAAAATTAAGGCTGTAGACCCTTCCAGAGCTGAGATATTGAATTTCAAAAATTTGACCAGAAAAAAAAATGACAGTGTTACCCCTTATGTTTTTTTTCGGGGGGTGAAAAATTAAGTTTCTCCAATCTTCTCAAAACTCTGGATTCTGATAGAGGGCCACGAGACATGGACCTGGGTGCAAAAATTAAGGCTGTAGACCCTTCCAGAGCTGAGATATTGAATTTCAAAAATTTGACCAGAAAAAAAAATGACAGTGTTACCCCTTATGTTTTTTTTCGGGGGGTGAAAAATTAAGTTTCTCCAATCTTCTCAAAACTCTGGATTCTGATAGAGGGCCACGAGACATGGACCTGGGTGCAAAAATTAAGGCTGTAGACCCTTCCAGAGCTGAGATATTGAATTTCAAAAATTTGACCAGAAAAAAAAAAATGACAGTGTTACCCCTTATGTTTTTTTTCGGGGGGTGAAAAATTAAGTTTCTCCAATCTTCTCAAAACTCTGGATTCTGATAGAGGGCCACGAGACATGGACCTGGGTGCAAAAATTAAGGCTGTAGACCCTTCCAGAGCTGAGATATTGAATTTCAAAAATTTGACCAGAAAAAGAAATGACAGTGTTACCCCTTATGTTTTTTTTTCGGGGGGTGAAAAATTAAGTTTCTCCAATCTTCTCAAAACTCTGGATTCTGATAGAGGGCCACGAGACATGGACCTGGGTGCAAAAATTGAGGCTGTAGACCCTTCCAGAGCTGAGATATTGAAACTCAAAATTTTGACCAGAAAAAAAATGACAGTGTTACCCCTTATGTTTTTTTTTCGGGGGGTGAAAAATTAAGTTTCTCCAATCGTATCAAAACTCTGGATTCTGATAGAGGGCCACGAGACATGGACCTGGGTGCAAAAATTAAGGCTGTAGACCCTTCCAGAGCTGAGATATTGAATTTCAAAAATTTGACCAGAAATAAAAATGACAGTGTTACCCCTTATGTTTTTTTTCGGGGGGTGAAAAATTAAGTTTCTCCAATCTTCTCAAAACTCTGGATTCTGATAGAGGGCCACGAGACATGGACCTGGGTGCAAAAATTAAGGCTGTAGACCCTTCCAGAGCTGAGATATTGAATTTCAAAAATTTGACCAGAAAAAAAAAATGACAGTGTTACCCCTTATGTTTTTTTTGGGGGGGGTGAAAAATTAAGTTTCTCCAATCTTCTCAAAACTCTGGATTCTGATAGAGGGCCACGAGACATGGACCTGGGTGCAAAAATTAAGGCTGTAGACCCTTCCAGAGCTGAGATATTGAATTTCAAAAATTTGACCAGAAAAAAAAATGACAGTGTTACCCCTTATGTTTTTTTTCGGGGGGTGAAAAATTAAGTTTCTCCAATCTTCTCAAAACTCTGGATTCTGATAGAGGGCCACGAGACATGGACCTGGGTGCAAAAATTAAGGCTGTAGACCCTTCCAGAGCTGAGATATTGAATTTCAAAAATTTGACCAGAAAAAAAAAATGACAGTGTTACCCCTTATGTTTTTTTTCGGGGGGTGAAAAATTAAGTTTCTCCAATCTTCTCAAAACTCTGGATTCTGATAGAGGGCCACGAGACATGGACCTGGTTGCAAAAATTAAGGCTGTAGACCCTTCCAGAGCTGAGATATTGAATTTCAAAAATTTGACCAGAAAAAAAAAATGACAGTGTTACCCCTTATGTTTTTTTTTCGGGGGGTGAAAAATTAAGTTTCTCCAATCTTCTCAAAACTCTGGATTCTGATAGAGGGCCACGAGACATGGACCTGGGTGCAAAAATTAAGGCTGTAGACCCTTCCAGAGCTGAGATATTGAATTTCAAAAATTTGACCAGAAAAAGAAATGACAGTGTTACCCCTTATGTTTTTTTTTCGGGGGGTGAAAAATTAAGTTTCTCCAATCTTCTCAAAACTCTGGATTCTGATAGAGGGCCACGAGACATGGACATGGGTGCAAAAATTGAGGCTGTAGACCCTTCCAGAGCTGAGATATTGAAACTCAAAATTTTGACCAGAAAAAAAATGACAGTGTTACCCCTTATGTTTTTTTTTCGGGGGGTGAAAAATTAAGTTTCTCCAATCTTATCAAAACTCTGGATTCTGATAGAGGGCCACGAGACATGGACCTGGGTGCAAAAATTAAGGCTGTAGACCCTTCCAGAGCTGAGATATTGAATTTCAAAAATTTGACCAGAAATAAAAATGACAGTGTTACCCCTTATGTTTTTTTTCGGGGGGTGAAAAATTAAGTTTCTCCAATCTTCTCAAAACTCTGGATTCTGATAGAGGGCCACGAGACATGGACCTGGGTGCAAAAATTAAGGCTGTAGACCCTTCCAGAGCTGAGATATTGAATTTCAAAAATTTGACCAGAAAAAAAAAATGACAGTGTTACCCCTTATGTTTTTTTTCGGGGGGTGAAAAATTAAGTTTCTCCAATCTTCTCAAAACTCTGGATTCTGATAGAGGGCCACGAGACATGGACCTGGGTGCAAAAATTAAGGCTGTAGACCCTTCCAGAGCTGAGATATTGAATTTCAAAAATTTGACCAGAAAAAAAAATGACAGTGTTACCCCTTATGTTTTTTTTCGGGGGGTGAAAAATTAAGTTTCTCCAATCTTCTCAAAACTCTGGATTCTGATAGAGGGCCACGAGACATGGACCTGGGTGCAAAAATTAAGGCTGTAGACCCTTCCAGAGCTGAGATATTGAATTTCAAAAATTTGACCAGAAAAAAAAAATGACAGTGTTACCCCTTATGTTTTTTTTCGGGGGGTGAAAAATTAAGTTTCTCCAATCTTCTCAAAACTCTGGATTCTCATAGAGGGCCACGAGACATGGACCTGGGTGCAAAAATTAAGGCTGTAGACCCTTCCAGAGCTGAGATATTGAATTTAAAAAATTTGACCAGAAAAAAAAATGACAGTGTTACCCCTTATGTTTTTTTTCGGGGGGTGAAAAATTAAGTTTCTCCAATCTTCTCAAAACTCTGGATTCTGATAGAGGGCCACGAGACATGGACCTGGGTGCAAAAATTGAGGCTGTAGACCCTTCCAGAGCTGAGATATTGAAACTCAAAATTTTGACCAGAAAAAAAATGACAGTGTTACCCCTTATGTTTTTTTTTCGGGGGGTGAAAAATTAAGTTTCTCCAATCTTCTCAAAACTCTGGATTCTGATAGAGGGCCACGAGACATGGACCTGGGTGCAAAAATTGAGGCTGTAGACCCTTCCAGAGCTGAGATATTGAAACTCAAAATTTTGACCAGAAAAAAAAATCACAGTGTGACCCCTTATGTTTTTTTTTCGGGGGGTGAAAAATTGAGTTGCTCCAATCTTCTCAAAACTCTGGATTCTGATAGAGGGCCACGAGACATGGACCTGGGTGCAAAAATTGAGGCTGTAGACCCTTCCAGAGCTGAGATATTGAAACTCAAAATTTTGACCAGAAAAAAAAATGACAGTGTTACCCCTTATGTTTTTTTTCGGGGGGTGAAAAATTAAGTTTCTCCAATCTTCTCAAAACTCTGGATTCTGATAGAGGGCCACGAGACATGGACCTTGGTGCAAAAATTGAGGCTGTAGACCCTTCCAGAGCTGAGATATTGAATTTCAAAAATTTGACCAGAAAAAAAAAATGACAGTGTTACCCCTTATGTTTTTTTTCGGGGGGTGAAAAATTAAGTTTCTCCAATCTTCTCAAAACTCTGGATTCTGATAGAGGGCCACGAGACATGGACCTGGGTGCAAAAATTAAGGCTGTAGACCCTTCCAGAGCTGAGATATTGAATTTCAAAAATTTGACCAGAAAAAAAAAAATGACAGTGTTACCCCTTATGTTTTTTTCGGGGGGTGAAAAATTAAGTTTCTCCAATCTTCTCAAAACTCTGGATTCTGATAGAGGGCCACGAGACATGGACCTGGGTGCAAAAATTAAGGCTGTAGACCCTTCCAGAGCTGAGATATTGAATTTCAAAATTTTGACCAGAAAAAAAAAAGACAGTGTTACCCCTTATGTTTTTTTTCGGGGGGTGAAAAATTAAGTTTCTCCAATCTTCTCAAAACTCTGGATTCTGATAGAGGGCCACGAGACATGGACCTGGGTGCAAAAATTAAGGCTGTAGACCCTTCCAGAGCTGAGATATTGAATTTCAAAAATTTGACCAGAAAAAAAAATGACAGTGTTACCCCTTATGTTTTTTTTCGGGGGGTGAAAAATTAAGTTTCTCCAATCTTCTCAAAACTCTGGATTCTGATAGAGGGCCACGAGACATGGACCTGGGTGCAAAAATTAAGGCTGTAGACCCTTCCAGAGCTGAGATATTGAATTTCAAAAATTTGACCAGAAAAAAAAAATGACAGTGTTACCCCTTATGTTTTTTTTGGGGGGGGGTGAAAAATTAAGTTTCTCCAATCTTCTCAAAACTCTGGATTCTGATAGAGGGCCACGAGACATGGACCTGGGTGCAAAAATTAAGGCTGTAGACCCTTCCAGAGCTGAGATATTGAATTTCAAAAATTTGACCAGAAAAAAAAATGACAGTGTTACCCCTTATGTTTTTTTTCGGGGGGTGAAAAATTAAGTTTCTCCAATCTTCTCAAAACTCTGGATTCTGATAGAGGGCCACGAGACATGGACCTGGGTGCAAAAATTAAGGCTGTAGACCCTTCCAGAGCTGAGATATTGAATTTCAAAAATTTGACCAGAAAAAAAAATGACAGTGTTACCCCTTATGTTTTTTTTCGGGGGGTGAAAAATTAAGTTTCTCCAATCTTCTCAAAACTCTGGATTCTGATAGAGGGCCACGAGACATGGACCTGGGTGCAAAAATTAAGGCTGTAGACCCTTCCAGAGCTGAGATATTGAATTTCAAAAATTTGACCAGAAAAAAAAAATGACAGTGTTACCCCTTATGTTTTTTTTCGGGGGGTGAAAAATTAAGTTTCTCCAATCTTCTCAAAACTCTGGATTCTGATAGAGGGCCACGAGGCATGGACCTGGGTGCAAAAATTAAGGCTGTAGACCCTTCCAGAGCTGAGATATTGAATTTCAAAAATTTGACCAGAAAAAAAAATGACAGTGTTACCCCTTATGTTTTTTTTTTCGGGGGGTGAAAAATTAAGAAAAATCAAGGCTGTAGACCCTTCCAGATCTGAGATATTGAATTTCAAAAATTTGACCAGAAAAAAAAATGACAGTGTTACCCCTTATGTTTTTTTTTGGGGGGGGGGGGGGGGGGTGAAAAATTAAGTTTCTCCAATCTTCTCAAAACTCTGGATTCTGATAGAGGGCCACGAGACATGGACCTGGGTGCAAAATTTAAGGCTGTAGACCCTTCCAGAGCTGAGATATTGAATTTCAAAAATTTGACCAGAAAAAAAAATGACAGTGTTACCCCTTATGTTTTTTTGGGGGGGGGGGGTGAAAAATTAAGTTTCTCCAATCTTCTCAAAACTCTGGATTCTGATAGAGGGCCACGAGACATGGACCTGGGTGCAAAAATTAAGGCTGTAGACCCTTCCAGAGCTGAGATATTGAATTTCAAAAATTTGACCAGAAAAAAAAAATGACAGTGTTACCCCTTATGTTTTTTTTCGGGGGGTGAAAAATTAAGTTTCTCCAATCTTCTCAAAACTCTGGATTCTGATAGAGGGCCACGAGACATGGACCTGGGTGCAAAAATTAAGGCTGTAGACCCTTCCAGAGCTGAGATATTGAATTTCAAAAATTTGACCAGAAAAAAAAAATGACAGTGTTACCCCTTATGTTTTTTTTCGGGGGGTGAAAAATTAAGTTTCTCCAATCTTCTCAAAACTCTGGATTCTGATAGAGGGCCACGAGACATGGACCTGGGTGCAAAAATTAAGGCTGTAGACCCTTCCAGAGCTGAGATATTGAATTTCAAAAATTTGACCAGAAAAAAAAAATGACAGTGTTACCCCTTATGTTTTTTTTCGGGGGGTGAAAAATTAAGTTTCTCCAATCTTCTCAAAACTCTGGATTCTGATAGAGGGCCACGACGCATGGACCTGGGTGCAAAAATTAAGGCTGTAGACCCTTCCAGAGCTGAGATATTGAATTTCAAAAATTTGACCAGAAAAAAAAAATGACAGTGTTACCCCTTATGTTTTTTTTTCGGGGGGTGAAAAATTAAGTTTCTCCAATCTTCTCAAAACTCTGGATTCTGATAGAGGGCCACGAGACATGGACCTGGGTGCAAAAATCAAGGCTGTAGACCCTTCCAGAGCTGAGATATTGAATTTCAAAAATTTGACCAGAAAAAAAAAATGACAGTGTTACCCCTTATGTTTTTTTTTGGGGGGGGGGGGGGGGGGGTGAAAAATTAAGTTTCTCCAATCTTCTCAAAACTCTGGATTCTGATAGAGGGCCACGAGACATGGACCTGGGTGCAAAAATTAAGGCTGTAGACCCTTCCAGAGCTGAGATATTGAATTTCAAAAATTTGACCAGAAAAAAAAATGACAGTGTTACCCCTTATGTTTTTTTTCGGGGGGTGAAAAATTAAGTTTCTCCAATCTTCTCAAAACTCTGGATTCTGATAGAGGGCCACGAGACATGGACCTGGGTGCAAAAATCAAGGCTGTAGACCCTTCCAGAGCTGAGATATTGAATTTCAAAAATTTGACCAGAAAAAAAAATGACAGTGTTACCCCTTATGTTTTTTTGGGGGGGGGTGAAAAATTAAGTTTCTCCAATCTTCTCAAAACTCTGGATTCTGATAGAGGGCCACGAGACATGGACCTGGGTGCAAAAATTAAGGCTGTAGACCCTTCCAGAGCTGAGATATTGAATTTCAAAAATTTGACCAGAAAAAAAAAATGACAGTGTTACCCCTTATGTTTTTTTTCGGGGGGTGAAAAATTAAGTTTCTCCAATCTTCTCAAAACTCTGGATTCTGATAGAGGGCCACGAGACATGGACCTGGGTGCAAAAATTAAGGCTGTAGACCCTTCCAGAGCTGAGATATTGAATTTCAAAAATTTGACCAGAAAAAAAAAATGACAGTGTTACCCCTTATGTTTTTTTTCGGGGGGTGAAAAATTAAGTTTCTCCAATCTTCTCAAAACTCTGGATTCTGATAGAGGGCCACGAGACATGGACCTGGGTGCAAAAATTAAGGCTGTAGACCCTTCCAGAGCTGAGATATTGAATTTCAAAAATTTGACCAGAAAAAAAAATGACAGTGTTACCCCTTATGTTTTTTTTCGGGGGGTGAAAAATTAAGTTTCTCCAATCTTCTCAAAACTCTGGATTCTGATAGAGGGCCACGAGACATGGACCTGGGTGCAAAAATTAAGGCTGTAGACCCTTCCAGAGCTGAGATATTGAATTTCAAAAATTTGACCAGAAAAAAAAAATGACAGTGTTACCCCTTATGTTTTTTTTTCGGGGGGTGAAAAATTAAGTTTCTCCAATCTTCTCAAAACTCTGGATTCTGATAGAGGGCCACGAGACATGGACCTGGGTGCAAAAATTAAGGCTGTAGACCCTTCCAGAGCTGAGATATTGAATTTCAAAAATTTGACCAGAAAAAAAAATGACAGTGTTACCCCTTATGTTTTTTTTCGGGGGGTGAAAAATTAAGTTTCTCCAATCTTCTCAAAACTCTGGATTCTGATAGAGGGTCACGAGACATGGACCTGGGTGCAAAATTAAGGCTGTAGACCCTTCCAGAGCTGAGATATTGAATTTCAAAAATTTGACCAGAAAAAGAAATGACAGTGTTACCCCTTATGTTTTTTTTTTCGGGGGGTGAAAAATTAAGTTTCTCCAATCTTCTCAAAACTCTGGATTCTGATAGAGGGCCACGAGACATGGACCTGGGTGCAAAAATTGAGGCTGTAAACCCTTCCAGAGCTGAGATATTGAAACTCAAAATTTTGACCAGAAAAAAAATGACAGTGTTACCCCTTATGTTTTTTTTTCGGGGGGTGAAAAATTAAGTTTCTCCAATCTTATCAAAACTCTGGATTCTGATAGAGGGCCACGAGACATGGACCTGGGTGCAAAAATTAAGGCTGTAGACCCTTCCAGAGCTGAGATATTGAATTTCAAAAATTTGACCAGAAATAAAAATGACAGTGTTACCCCTTATGTTTTTTTTCGGGGGGTGAAAAATTAAGTTTCTCCAATCTTCTCAAAACTCTGGATTCTGATAGAGGGCCACGAGACATGGACCTGGGTGCAAAAATTAAGGCTGTAGACCCTTCCAGAGCTGAGATATTGAATTTCAAAAATTTGACCAGAAAAAAAAAATGACAGTGTTACCCCTTATGTTTTTTTTGGGGGGGGTGAAAAATTAAGTTTCTCCAATCTTCTCAAAACTCTGGATTCTGATAGAGGGCCACGAGACATGGACCTGGGTGCAAAAATTAAGGCTGTAGACCCTTCCAGAGCTGAGATATTGAATTTCAAAAATTTGACCAGAAAAAAAAATGACAGTGTTACCCCTTATGTTTTTTTTCGGGGGGTGAAAAATTAAGTTTCTCCAATCTTCTCAAAACTCTGGATTCTGATAGAGGGCCACGAGACATGGACCTGGGTGCAAAAATTAAGGCTGTAGACCCTTCCAGAGCTGAGATATTGAATTTCAAAAATTTGACCAGAAAAAAAAAATGACAGTGTTACCCCTTATGTTTTTTTTCGGGGGGTGAAAAATTAAGTTTCTCCAATCTTCTCAAAACTCTGGATTCTGATAGAGGGCCACGAGACATGGACCTGGGTGCAAAAATTAAGGCTGTAGACCCTTCCAGAGCTGAGATATTGAATTTAAAAAATTTGACCAGAAAAAAAAATGACAGTGTTACCCCTTATGTTTTTTTTTGGGGGGTGAAAAATTAAGTTTCTCCAATCTTCTCAAAACTCTGGATTCTGATAGAGGGCCACGAGACATGGACCTGGGTGCAAAAATTGAGGCTGTAGACCCTTCCAGAGCTGAGATATTGAAACTCAAAATTTTGACCAGAAAAAAAATGACAGTGTTACCCCTTATGTTTTTTTTTCGGGGGGTGAAAAATTAAGTTTCTCCAATCTTCTCAAAACTCTGGATTCTGATAGAGGGCCACGAGACATGGACCTGGGTGCAAAAATTGAGGCTGTAGACCCTTCCAGAGCTGAGATATTGAAACTCAAAATTTTGACCAGAAAAAAAAATCACAGTGTGACCCCTTATGTTTTTTTTTCGGGGGGTGAAAAATTAAGTTGCTCCAATCTTCTCAAAACTCTGGATTCTGATAGAGGGCCACGAGACATGGACCTGGGTGCAAAAATTGAGGCTGTAGACCCTTCCAGAGCTGAGATATTGAAACTCAAAATTTTGACCAGAAAAAAAAATGACAGTGTTACCCCTTATGTTTTTTTTCGGGGGGTGAAAAATTAAGTTTCTCCAATCTTCTCAAAACTCTGGATTCTGATAGAGGGCCACGAGACATGGACCTGGGTGCAAAAATTGAGGCTGTAGACCCTTCCAGAGCTGAGATATTGAATTTCAAAAATTTGACCAGAAAAAAAAAATGACAGTGTTACCCCTTATGTTTTTTTTCGGGGGGTGAAAAATTAAGTTTCTCCAATCTTCTCAAAACTCTGGATTCTGATAGAGGGCCACGAGACATGGACCTGGGTGCAAAAATTAAGGCTGTAGACCCTTCCAGAGCTGAGATATTGAATTTCAAAAATTTGACCAGAAAAAAAAAATGACAGTGTTACCCCTTATGTTTTTTTCGGGGGGTGAAAAATTAAGTTTCTCCAATCTTCTCAAAACTCTGGATTCTGATAGAGGGCCACGAGACATGGACCTGGGTGCAAAAATTAAGGCTGTAGACCCTTCCAGAGCTGAGATATTGAATTTCAAAATTTTGACCAGAAAAAAAAATGACAGTGTTACCCCTTATGTTTTTTTTCGGGGGGTGAAAAATTAAGTTTCTCCAATCTTCTCAAAACTCTGGATTCTGATAGAGGGCCACGAGACATGGACCTGGGTGCAAAAATTAAGGCTGTAGACCCTTCCAGAGCTGAGATATTGAATTTCAAAAATTTGACCAGAAAAAAAAATGACAGTGTTACCCCTTATGTTTTTTTTCGGGGGGTGAAAAATTAAGTTTCTCCAATCTTCTCAAAACTCTGGATTCTGATAGAGGGCCACGAGACATGGACCTGGGTGCAAAAATTAAGGCTGTAGACCCTTCCAGAGCTGAGATATTGAATTTCAAAAATTTGACCAGAAAAAAAAATGACAGTGTTACCCCTTATGTTTTTTTTTGGGGGGTTGAAAAATTAAGTTTCTCCAATCTTCTCAAAACTCTGGATTCTGATAGAGGGCCACGAGACATGGACCTGGGTGCAAAAATTAAGGCTGTAGACCCTTCCAGAGCTGAGATATTGAATTTCAAAAATTTGACCAGAAAAAAAAAATGACAGTGTTACCCCTTATGTTTTTTTTCGGGGGGTGAAAAATTAAGTTTCTCCAATCTTCTCAAAACTCTGGATTCTGATAGAGGGCCACGAGACATGGACCTGGGTGCAAAAATTAAGGCTGTAGACCCTTCCAGAGCTGAGATATTGAATTTCAAAAATTTGACCAGAAAAAAAAATGACAGTGTTACCCCTTATGTTTTTTTTCGGGGGGTGAAAAATTAAGTTTCTCCAATCTTCTCAAAACTCTGGATTCTGATAGAGGGCCACGAGACATGGACCTGGGTGCAAAAATTGAGGCTGTAGACCCTTCCAGAGCTGAGATATTGAAACTCAAAATTTTGACCAGAAAAAAAATGACAGTGTTACCCCTTATGTTTTTTTTTCGGGGGGTGAAAAATTAAGTTTCTCCAATCTTCTCAAAACTCTGGATTCTGATAGAGGGCCACGAGACATGGACCTGGGTGCAAAAATTGAGGCTGTAGACCCTTCCAGAGCTGAGATATTGAAACTCAAAATTTTGACCAGAAAAAAAAATCACAGTGTGACCCCTTATGTTTTTTTTTCGGGGGGTGAAAAATTAAGTTGCTCCAATCTTCTCAAAACTCTGGATTCTGATAGAGGGCCACGAGACATGGACCTGGGTGCAAAAATTGAGGCTGTAGACCCTTCCAGAGCTGAGATATTGAAACTCAAAATTTTGACCAGAAAAAAAAATGACAGTGTTACCCCTTATGTTTTTTTTCGGGGGGTGAAAAATTAAGTTTCTCCAATCTTCTCAAAACTCTGGATTCTGATAGAGGGCCACGAGACATGGACCTGGGTGCAAAAATTAAGGCTGTAGACCCTTCCAGAGCTGAGATATTGAATTTCAAAAATTTGACCAGAAAAAAAAAATGACAGTGTTACCCCTTATGTTTTTTTTCGGGGGGTGAAAAATTAAGTTTCTCCAATCTTCTCAAAACTCTGGATTCTGATAGAGGGCCACGAGACATGGACCTGGGTGCAAAAATTAAGGCTGTAGACCCTTCCAGAGCTGAGATATTGAATTTCAAAAATTTGACCAGAAAAAAAAAATGACAGTGTTACCCCTTATGTTTTTTTTGGGGGGGGTGAAAAATTAAGTTTCTCCAATCTTCTCAAAACTCTGGATTCTGATAGAGGGCCACGAGACATGGACCTGGGTGCAAAAATTAAGGCTGTAGACCCTTCCAGAGCTGAGATATTGAATTTCAAAAATTTGACCAGAAAAAAAAATGACAGTGTTACCCCTTATGTTTTTTTTCGGGGGGTGAAAAATTAAGTTTCTCCAATCTTCTCAAAACTCTGGATTCTGATAGAGGGCCACGAGACATGGACCTGGGTGCAAAAATTAAGGCTGTAGACCCTTCCAGAGCTGAGATATTGAATTTCAAAAATTTGACCAGAAAAAAAAAAATGACAGTGTTACCCCTTATGTTTTTTTTCGGGGGGTGAAAAATTAAGTTTCTCCAATATTCTCAAAACTCTGGATTCTGATAGAGGGCCACGAGGCATGGACCTGGGTGCAAAAATTAAGGCTGTAGACCCTTCCAGAGCTGAGATATTGAATTTCAAAAATTTGACCAGAAAAAAAAATGACAGTGTTACCCCTTATGTTTTTTTTTCGGGGGGTGAAAAATTAAGTTTCTCCAATCTTCTCAAAACTCTGGATTCTGATAGAGGGCCACGAGACATGGACCTGGGTGCAAAAATCAAGGCTGTAGACCCTTCCAGAGCTGAGATATTGAATTTCAAAAATTTGACCAGAAAAAAAAATGACAGTGTTACCCCTTATGTTTTTTTTTGGGGGGGGGGTGAAAAATTAAGTTTCTCCAATCTTCTCAAAACTCTGGATTCTGATAGAGGGCCACGAGACATGGACCTGGGTGCAAAATTTAAGGCTGTAGACCCTTCCAGAGCTGAGATATTGAATTTCAAAAATTTGACCAGAAAAAAAAATGACAGTGTTACCCCTTATGTTTTTTTGGGGGGGGGGTGAAAAATTAAGTTTCTCCAATCTTCTCAAAACTCTGGATTCTGATAGAGGGCCACGAGACATGGACCTGGGTGCAAAAATTAAGGCTGTAGACCCTTCCAGAGCTGAGATATTGAATTTCAAAAATTTGACCAGAAAAAAAAATGACAGTGTTACCCCTTATGTTTTTTTTCGGGGGGTGAAAAATTAAGTTTCTCCAATCTTCTCAAAACTCTGGATTCTGATAGAGGGCCACGAGACATGGACCTGGGTGCAAAAATTAAGGCTGTAGACCCTTCCAGAGCTGAGATATTGAATTTCAAAAATTTGACCAGAAAAAAAAAAAATGACAGTGTTACCCCTTATGTTTTTTTTCGGGGGGTGAAAAATTAAGTTTCTCCAATCTTCTCAAAACTCTGGATTCTGATAGAGGGCCACGAGACATGGACCTGGGTGCAAAAATTAAGGCTGTAGACCCTTCCAGAGCTGAGATATTGAATTTCAAAAATTTGACCAGAAAAAAAAAATGACAGTGTTACCCCTTATGTTTTTTTTCGGGGGGTGAAAAATTAAGTTTCTCCAATCTTCTCAAAACTCTGGATTCTGATAGAGGGCCACGAGGCATGGACCTGGGTGCAAAAATTAAGGCTGTAGACCCTTCCAGAGCTGAGATATTGAATTTCAAAAATTTGACCAGAAAAAAAAATGACAGTGTTACCCCTTATGTTTTTTTTTCGGGGGGTGAAAAATTAAGTTTCTCCAATCTTCTCAAAACTCTGGATTCTGATAGAGGGCCACGAGACATGGACCTGGGTGCAAAAATCAAGGCTGTAGACCCTTCCAGAGCTGAGATATTGAATTTCAAAAATTTGACCAGAAAAAAAAATGACAGTGTTACCCCTTATGTTTTTTTTGGGGGGGGGGTGAAAAATTAAGTTTCTCCAATCTTCTCAAAACTCTGGATTCTGATAGAGGGCCAAGAGACATGGACCTGGGTGCAAAAATTAAGGCTGTAGACCCTTCCAGAGCTGAGATATTGAATTTCAAAAATTTGACCAGAAAAAAAAAATAACAGTGTTACCCCTTATGTTTTTTTTGGGGGGGGGGTGAAAAATTAAGTTTCTCCAATCTTCTCAAAACTCTGGATTCTGATAGAGGGCCACGAGACATGGACCTGGGTGCAAAAATTAAGGCTGTAGACCCTTCCAGAGCTGAGATATTGAATTTCAAAAATTTGACCAGAAAAAAAAATGACAGTGTTACCCCTTATGTTTTTTTTCGGGGGGTGAAAAATTAAGTTTCTCCAATCTTCTCAAAACTCTGGATTCTGATAGAGGGCCACGAGACATGGACCTGGGTGCAAAAATTAAGGCTGTAGACCCTTCCAGAGCTGAGATATTGAATTTCAAAAAATTGACCAGAAAAAAAAAATGACAGTGTTACCCCTTATGTTTTTTTTCGGGGGGTGAAAAATTAAGTTTCTCCAATCTTCTCAAAACTCTGGATTCTGATAGAGGGCCACGAGACATGGACCTGGGTGCAAAAATTAAGGCTGTAGACCCTTCCAGAGCTGAGATATTGAATTTCAAAAATTTGACCAGAAAAAAAAAATGACAGTGTTACCCCTTATGTTTTTTTTTCGGGGGGTGAAAAATTAAGTTTCTCCAATCTTCTCAAAACTCTGGATTCTGATAGAGGGCCACGAGACATGGACCTGGGTGCAAAAATTAAGGCTGTAGACCCTTCCAGAGCTGAGATATTGAATTTCAAAAATTTGACCAGAAAAAGAAATGACAGTGTTACCCCTTATGTTTTTTTTTTCGGGGGGTGAAAAATTAAGTTTCTCCAATCTTCTCAAAACTCTGGATTCTGATAGAGGGCCACGAGACATGGACATGGGTGCAAAAATTGAGGCTGTAGACCCTTCCAGAGCTGAGATATTGAAACTCAAAATTTTGATCAGAAAAAAAATGACAGTGTTACCCCTTATGTTTTTTTTTCGGGGGGTGAAAAATTAAGTTTCTCCAATCTTATCAAAACTCTGGATTCTGATAGAGGGCCACGAGACATGGACCTGGGTGCAAAAATTAAGGCTGTAGACCCTTCCAGAGCTGAGATATTGAATTTCAAAAATTTGACCAGAAATAAAAATGACAGTGTTACCCCTTATGTTTTTTTTCGGGGGGTGAAAAATTAAGTTTCTCCAATCTTCTCAAAACTCTGGATTCTGATAGAGGGCCACGAGACATGGACCTGGGTGCAAAAATTAAGGCTGTAGACCCTTCCAGAGCTGAGATATTGAATTTCAAAAATTTGACCAGAAAAAAAAAATGACAGTGTTACCCCTTATGTTTTTTTTCGGGGGGTGAAAAATTAAGTTTCTCCAATCTTCTCAAAACTCTGGATTCTGATAGAGGGCCACGAGACATGGACCTGGGTGCAAAAATTAAGGCTGTAGACCCTTCCAGAGCTGAGATATTGAATTTCAAAATTTTGACCAGAAAAAAAAATGACAGTGTTACCCCTTATGTTTTTTTTCGGGGGGTGAAAAATTAAGTTTCTCCAATCTTCTCAAAACTCTGGATTCTGATAGAGGGCCACGAGACATGGACCTGGGTGCAAAAATTAAGGCTGTAGACCCTTCCAGAGCTGAGATATTGAATTTCAAAAATTTGACCAGAAAAAAAAAATGACAGTGTTACCCCTTATGTTTTTTTTCGGGGGGTGAAAAATTAAGTTTCTCCAATCTTCTCAAAACTCTGGATTCTGATAGAGGGCCACGAGACATGGACATGGGTGCAAAAATTGAGGCTGTAGACCCTTCCAGAGCTGAGATATTGAAACTCAAAATTTTGATCAGAAAAAAAATGACAGTGTTACCCCTTATGTTTTTTTTTCGGGGGGTGAAAAATTAAGTTTCTCCAATCTTATCAAAACTCTGGATTCTGATAGAGGGCCACGAGACATGGACCTGGGTGCAAAAATTAAGGCTGTAGACCCTTCCAGAGCTGAGATATTGAATTTCAAAAATTTGACCAGAAATAAAAATGACAGTGTTACCCCTTATGTTTTTTTTCGGGGGGTGAAAAATTAAGTTTCTCCAATCTTCTCAAAACTCTGGATTCTGATAGAGGGCCACGAGACATGGACCTGGGTGCAAAAATTAAGGCTGTAGACCCTTCCAGAGCTGAGATATTGAATTTCAAAAATTTGACCAGAAAAAAAAAATGACAGTGTTACCCCTTATGTTTTTTTTCGGGGGGTGAAAAATTAAGTTTCTCCAATCTTCTCAAAACTCTGGATTCTGATAGAGGGCCACGAGACATGGACCTGGGTGCAAAAATTAAGGCTGTAGACCCTTCCAGAGCTGAGATATTGAATTTCAAAATTTTGACCAGAAAAAAAAATGACAGTGTTACCCCTTATGTTTTTTTTCGGGGGGTGAAAAATTAAGTTTCTCCAATCTTCTCAAAACTCTGGATTCTGATAGAGGGCCACGAGACATGGACCTGGGTGCAAAAATTAAGGCTGTAGACCCTTCCAGAGCTGAGATATTGAATTTCAAAAATTTGACCAGAAAAAAAAAATGACAGTGTTACCCCTTATGTTTTTTTTCGGGGGGTGAAAAATTAAGTTTCTCCAATCTTCTCAAAACTCTGGATTCTGATAGAGGGCCACGAGACATGGACCTGGGTGCAAAAATTGAGGCTGTAGACCCTTCCAGAGCTGAGATATTGAAACTCAAAATTTTGACCAGAAAAAAAATGACAGTGTTACCCCTTATGTTTTTTTTTCGGGGGGTGAAAAATTAAGTTTCTCCAATCTTATCAAAACTCTGGATTCTGATAGAGGGCCACGAGACATGGACCTGGGTGCAAAAATTAAGGCTGTAGACCCTTCCAGAGCTGAGATATTGAATTTCAAAAATTTGACCAGAAATAAAAATGACAGTGTTACCCCTTATGTTTTTTTTCGGGGGGTGAAAAATTAAGTTTCTCCAATCTTCTCAAAACTCTGGATTCTGATAGAGGGCCACGAGACATGGACCTGGGTGCAAAAATTAAGGCTGTAGACCCTTCCAGAGCTGAGATATTGAATTTCAAAAATTTGACCAGAAAAAAAAAATGACAGTGTTACCCCTTATGTTTTTTTTGGGGGGGGGGTGAAAAATTAAGTTTCTCCAATCTTCTCAAAACTCTGGATTCTGATAGAGGGCCACGAGACATGGACCTGGGTGCAAAAATTAAGGCTGTAGACCCTTCCAGAGCTGAGATATTGAATTTCAAAAATTTGACCAGAAAAAAAAATGACAGTGTTACCCCTTATGTTTTTTTTTCGGGGGGTGAAAAATTAAGTTTCTCCAATCTTCTCAAAACTCTGGATTCTGATAGAGGGCCACGAGACATGGACCTGGGTGCAAAAATTAAGGCTGTAGACCCTTCCAGAGCTGAGATATTGAATTTCAAAAATTTGACCAGAAAAAAAAAATGACAGTGTTACCCCTTATGTTTTTTTTCGGGGGGTGAAAAATTAAGTTTCTCCAATCTTCTCAAAACTCTGGATTCTGATAGAGGGCCACGAGACATGGACCTGGGTGCAAAAATTAAGGCTGTAGACCCTTCCAGAGCTGAGATATTGAATTTCAAAAATTTGACCAGAAAAAAAAAATGACAGTGTTACCCCTTATGTTTTTTTTTCGGGGGGTGAAAAATTAAGTTTCTCCAATCTTCTCAAAACTCTGGATTCTGATAGAGGGCCACGAGACATGGACCTGGGTGCAAAAATTAAGGCTGTAGACCCTTCCAGAGCTGAGATATTGAATTTCAAAAATTTGACCAGAAAAAGAAATGACAGTGTTACCCCTTATGTTTTTTTTTCGGGGGGTGAAAAATTAAGTTTCTCCAATCTTCTCAAAACTCTGGATTCTGATAGAGGGCCACGAGACATGGACATGGGTGCAAAAATTGAGGCTGTAGACCCTTCCAGAGCTGAGATATTGAAACTCAAAATTTTGACCAGAAAAAAAATGACAGTGTTACCCCTTATGTTTTTTTTTCGGGGGGTGAAAAATTAAGTTTCTCCAATCTTCTCAAAACTCTGGATTCTGATAGAGGGCCACGAGACATGGACCTGGGTGCAAAAATTAAGGCTGTAGACCCTTCCAGAGCTGAGATATTGAATTTCAAAAATTTGACCAGAAATAAAAATGACAGTGTTACCCCTTATGTTTTTTTTCGGGGGGTGAAAAATTAAGTTTCTCCAATCTTCTCAAAACTCTGGATTCTGATAGAGGGCCACGAGACATGGACCTGGGTGCAAAAATTAAGGCTGTAGACCCTTCCAGAGCTGAGATATTGAATTTCAAAAATTTGACCAGAAAAAAAAAATGACAGTGTTACCCCTTATGTTTTTTTTCGGGGGGTGAAAAATTAAGTTTCTCCAATCTTCTCAAAACTCTGGATTCTGATAGAGGGCCACGAGACATGGACCTGGGTGCAAAAATTAAGGCTGTAGACCCTTCCAGAGCTGAGATATTGAATTTCAAAAATTTGACCAGAAAAAAAAATGACAGTGTTACCCCTTATGTTTTTTTTCGGGGGGTGAAAAATTAAGTTTCTCCAATCTTCTCAAAACTCTGGATTCTCATAGAGGGCCACGAGACATGGACCTGGGTGCAAAAATTAAGGCTGTAGACCCTTCCAGAGCTGAGATATTGAATTTAAAAAATTTGACCAGAAAAAAAAATGACAGTGTTACCCCTTATGTTTTTTTTCGGGGGGTGAAAAATTAAGTTTCTCCAATCTTCTCAAAACTCTGGATTCTGATAGAGGGCCACGAGACATGGACCTGGGTGCAAAAATTGAGGCTGTAGACCCTTCCAGAGCTGAGATATTGAAACTCAAAATTTTGACCAGAAAAAAAATGACAGTGTTACCCCTTATGTTTTTTTTTCGGGGGGTGAAAAATTAAGTTTCTCCAATCTTCTCAAAACTCTGGATTCTGATAGAGGGCCACGAGACATGGACCTGGGTGCAAAAATTGAGAATGTAGACCCTTCCAGAGCTGAGATATTGAAACTCAAAATTTTGACCAGAAAAAAAAATCACAGTGTGACCCCTTATGTTTTTTTTTCGGGGGGTGAAAAATTAAGTTGCTCCAATCTTCTCAAAACTCTGGATTCTGATAGAGGGCCACGAGACATGGACCTGGGTGCAAAAATTGAGGCTGTAGACCCTTCCAGAGCTGAGATATTGAAACTCAAAATTTTGACCAGAAAAAAAAAAATGACAGTGTTACCCCTTATGTTTTTTTTCGGGGGGTGAAAAATTAAGTTTCTCCAATCTTCTCAAAACTCTGGATTCTGATAGAGGGCCACGAGACATGGACCTGGGTGCAAAAATTGAGGCTGTAGACCCTTCCAGAGCTGAGATATTGAATTTCAAAAATTTGACCAGAAAAAAAAAATGACAGTGTTACCCCTTATGTTTTTTTTCGGGGGGTGAAAAATTAAGTTTCTCCAATCTTCTCAAAACTCTGGATTCTGATAGAGGGCCACGAGACATGGACCTGGGTGCAAAAATTAAGGCTGTAGACCCTTCCAGAGCTGAGATATTGAATTTCAAAAATTTGACCAGAAAAAAAAAATGACAGTGTTACCCCTTATGTTTTTTTTGGGGGGGGTGAAAAATTAAGTTTCTCCAATCTTCTCAAAACTCTGGATTCTGATAGAGGGCCACGAGACATGGACCTGGGTGCAAAAATTAAGGCTGTAGACCCTTCCAGAGCTGATATATTGAATTTCAAAAATTTGACCAGAAAAAAAAATGACAGTGTTACCCCTTATGTTTTTTTTCGGGGGGTGAAAAATTAAGTTTCTCCAATCTTCTCAAAACTCTGGATTCTGATAGAGGGCCACGAGACATGGACCTGGGTGCAAAAATTAAGGCTGTAGACCCTTCCAGAGCTGAGATATTGAATTTCAAAAATTTGACCAGAAAAAAAAAATGACAGTGTTACCCCTTATGTTTTTTTTCGGGGGGTGAAAAATTAAGTTTCTCCAATCTTCTCAAAACTCTGGATTCTGATAGAGGGCCACGAGACATGGACCTGGGTGCAAAAATTAAGGCTGTAGACCCTTCCAGAGCTGAGATATTGAATTTCAAAAATTTGACCAGAAAAAAAAAATGACAGTGTTACCCCTTATGTTTTTTTTCGGGGGGTGAAAAATTAAGTTTCTCCAATCTTCTCAAAACTCTGGATTCTGATAGAGGGCCACGAGGCATGGACCTGGGTGCAAAAATTAAGGCTGTAGACCCTTCCAGAGCTGAGATATTGAATTTCAAAAATTTGACCAGAAAAAAAAATGACAGTGTTACCCCTTATGTTTTTTTTTCGGGGGGTGAAAAATTAAGTTTCTCCAATCTTCTCAAAACTCTGGATTCTGATAGAGGGCCACGAGACATGGACCTGGGTGCAAAAATCAAGGCTGTAGACCCTTCCAGAGCTGAGATATTGAATTTCAAAAATTTGACCAGAAAAAAAAAATGACAGTGTTACCCCTTATGTTTTTTTTTTTGGGGGGGGGGGGGAAATTAAGTTTCTCCAATCTTCTCAAAACTCTGGATTCTGATAGAGGGCCACGAGACATGGACCTGGGTGCAAAAATTAAGGCTGTAGACCCTTCCAGAGCTGAGATATTGAATTTCAAAAATTTGACCAGAAAAAAAAATGACAGTGTTACCCCTTATGTTTTTTTTCGGGGGGTGAAAAATTAAGTTTCTCCAATCTTCTCAAAACTCTGGATTCTGATAGAGGGCCACGAGACATGGACCTGGGTGCAAAAATTAAGGCTGTAGACCCTTCCAGAGCTGAGATATTGAATTTCAAAAATTTGACCAGAAAAAAAAAAATGACAGTGTTACCCCTTATGTTTTTTTTCGGGGGGTGAAAAATTAAGTTTCTCCAATCTTCTCAAAACTCTGGATTCTGATAGAGGGCCACGAGACATGGACCTGGGTGCAAAAATTAAGGCTGTAGACCCTTCCAGAGCTGAGATATTGAATTTCAAAAATTTGACCAGAAAAAAAAAATGACAGTGTTACCCCTTATGTTTTTTTTCGGGGGGTGAAAAATTAAGTTTCTCCAATCTTCTCAAAACTCTGGATTCTGATAGAGGGCCACGAGGCATGGACCTGGGTGCAAAAATTAAGGCTGTAGACCCTTCCAGAGCTGAGATATTGAATTTCAAAAATTTGACCAGAAAAAAAAATGACAGTGTTACCCCTTATGTTTTTTTTCGGGGGGTGAAAAATTAAGTTTCTCCAATCTTCTCAAAACTCTGGATTCTGATAGAGGGCCACGAGACATGGACCTGGGTGCAAAAATCAAGGCTGTAGACCCTTCCAGAGCTGAGATATTGAATTTCAAAAATTTGACCAGAAAAAAAAATGACAGTGTTACCCCTTATGTTTTTTTTCGGGGGGTGAAAAATTAAGTTTCTCCAATCTTTTCAAAACTCTGGATTCTGATAGAGGGCCACGAGGCATGGACCTGGGTGCAAAAATTAAGGCTGTAGACCCTTCCAGAGCTGAGATATTGAATTTCAAAAATTTGACCAGAAAAAAAAATGACAGTGTTACCCCTTATGTTTTTTTTCGGGGGGTGAAAAATTAAGTTTCTCCAATCTTCTCAAAACTCTGGATTCTGATAGAGGGCCACGAGACATGGACCTGGGTGCAAAAATCAAGGCTGTAGACCCTTCCAGAGCTGAGATATTGAATTTCAAAAATTTGACCAGAAAAAAAAAATGACAGTGTTATCCCTTATGTTTTTTTTGGGGGGGTGAAAAATTAAGTTTCTCCAATCTTCTCAAAACTCTGGATTCTGATAGAGGGCCACGAGACATGGACCTGGGTGCAAAAATTAAGGCTGTAGACCCTTCCAGAGCTGAGATATTGAATTTCAAAAATTTGACCAGAAAAAAAAAATGACAGTGTTACCCCTTATGTTTTTTTTCGGGGGGTGAAAAATTAAGTTTCTCCAATCTTCTCAAAACTCTGGATTCTGATAGAGGGCCACGAGACATGGACCTGGGTGCAAAAATTAAGGCTGTAGACCCTTCCAGAGCTGAGATATTGAATTTCAAAAATTTGACCAGAAAAAAAAAATGACAGTGTTACCCCTTATGTTTTTTTTTCGGGGGGTGAAAAATTAAGTTTCTCCAATCTTCTCAAAACTCTGGATTCTGATAGAGGGCCACGAGACATGGACCTGGGTGCAAAAATTAAGGCTGTAGACCCTTCCAGAGCTGAGATATTGAATTTCAAAAATTTGACCAGAAAAAAAAAATGACAGTGTTACCCCTTATGTTTTTTTTCGGGGGGTGAAAAATTAAGTTTCTCCAATCTTCTCAAAACTCTGGATTCTGATAGAGGGCCACGAGACATGGACCTGGGTGCAAAAATTAAGGCTGTAGACCCTTCCAGAGCTGAGATATTGAATTTCAAAAATTTGACCAGAAAAAAAAAATGACAGTGTTACCCCTTATGTTTTTTTTTTCGGGGGGTGAAAAATTAAGTTTCTCCAATCTTCTCAAAACTCTGGATTCTGATAGAGGGCCACGAGACATGGACCTGGGTGCAAAAATTAAGGCTGTAGACCCTTCCAGAGCTGAGATATTGAATTTCAAAAATTTGACCAGAAAAAAAAATGACAGTGTTACCCCTTATGTTTTTTTTCGGGGGGTGAAAAATTAAGTTTCTCCAATCTTCTCAAAACTCTGGATTCTGATAGAGGGCCACGAGACATGGACCTGGGTGCAAAAATTAAGGCTGTAGACCCTTCCAGAGCTGAGATATTGAAACTCAAAATTTTGACCAGAAAAAAAATGACAGTGTTACCCCTTATGTTTTTTTTTCGGGGGGTGAAAAATTAAGTTTCTCCAATCTTATCAAAACTCTGGATTCTGATAGAGGGCCACGAGACATGGACCTGGGTGCAAAAATTAAGGCTGTAGACCCTTCCAGAGCTGAGATATTGAATTTCAAAAATTTGACCAGAAATAAAAATGACAGTGTTACCCCTTATGTTTTTTTTCGGGGGGTGAAAAATTAAGTTTCTCCAATCTTCTCAAAACTCTGGATTCTGATAGAGGGCCACGAGACATGGACCTGGGTGCAAAAATTAAGGCTGTAGACCCTTCCAGAGCTGAGATATTGAATTTCAAAAATTTGACCAGAAAAAAAAAATGACAGTGTTACCCCTTATGTTTTTTTTTGGGGGGGGTGAAAAATTAAGTTTCTCCAATCTTCTCAAAACTCTGGATTCTGATAGAGGGCCACGAGACATGGACCTGGGTGCAAAAATTAAGGCTGTAGACCCTTCCAGAGCTGAGATATTGAATTTCAAAAATTTGACCAGAAAAAAAAATGACAGTGTTACCCCTTATGTTTTTTTTCGGCGGGTGAAAAATTAAGTTTCTCCAATCTTCTCAAAACTCTGGATTCTGATAGAGGGCCACGAGACATGGACCTGGGTGCAAAAATTAAGGCTGTAGACCCTTCCAGAGCTGAGATATTGAATTTCAAAAATTTGACCAGAAAAAAAAAATGACAGTGTTACCCCTTATGTTTTTTTTTTCGGGGGGTGAAAAATTAAGTTTCTCCAATCTTCTCAAAACTCTGGATTCTGATAGAGGGCCACGAGACATGGACCTGGGTGCAAAAATTAAGGCTGTAGACCCTTCCAGAGCTGAGATATTGAATTTAAAAAATTTGACCAGAAAAAAAAAATGACAGTGTTACCCCTTATGTTTTTTTTCGGGGGGTGAAAAATTAAGTTTCTCCAATCTTCTCAAAACTCTGGATTCTGATAGAGGGCCACGAGACATGGACCTGGGTGCAAAAATTGAGGCTGTAGACCCTTCCAGAGCTGAGATATTGAATTTCAAAAATTTGACCAGAAAAAAAAAATGACAGTGTTACCCCTTATGTTTTTTTTCGGGGGGTGAAAAATTAAGTTTCTCCAATCTTCTCAAAACTCTGGATTCTGATAGAGGGCCACGAGACATGGACCTGGGTGCAAAAATTAAGGCTGTAGACCCTTCCAGAGCTGAGATATTGAATTTCAAAAATTTGACCAGAAAAAAAAATGACAGTGTTACCCCTTATGTTTTTTTCGGGGGGTGAAAAATTAAGTTTCTCCAATCTTCTCAAAACTCTGGATTCTGATAGAGGGCCACGAGACATGGACCTGGGTGCAAAAATTAAGGCTGTAGACCCTTCCAGAGCTGAGATATTGAATTTCAAAATTTTGACCAGAAAAAAAAATGACAGTGTTACCCCTTATGTTTTTTTTCGGGGGGTGAAAAATTAAGTTTCTCCAATCTTCTCAAAACTCTGGATTCTGATAGAGGGCCACGAGACATGGACCTGGGTGCAAAAATTAAGGCTGTAGACCCTTCCAGAGCTGAGATATTGAATTTCAAAAATTTGACCAGAAAAAAAAATGACAGTGTTACCCCTTATGTTTTTTTTTCGGGGGGTGAAAAATTAAGTTTCTCCAATCTTCTCAAAACTCTGGATTCTGATAGAGGGCCACGAGACATGGACCTGGGTGCAAAAATTAAGGCTGTAGACCCTTCCAGAGCTGAGATATTGAATTTCAAAAATTTGACCAGAAAAAAAAATGACAGTGTTACCCCTTATGTTTTTTTTGGGGGGGTGAAAAATTAAGTTTCTCCAATCTTCTCAAAACTCTGGATTCTGATAGAGGGCCACGAGACATGGACCTGGGTGCAAAAATTAAGGCTGTAGACCCTTCCAGAGCTGAGATATTGAATTTCAAAAATTTGACCAGAAAAAAAAATGACAGTGTTACCCCTTATGTTTTTTTTTCGGGGGGTGAAAAATTAAGTTTCTCCAATCTTCTCAAAACTCTGGATTCTGATAGAGGGCCACGAGACATGGACCTGGGTGCAAAAATTAAGGCTGTAGACCCTTCCAGAGCTGAGATATTGAATTTCAAAAATTTGACCAGAAAAAAAAAATGACAGTGTTACCCCTTATGTTTTTTTTCGGGGGGGTGAAAAATTAAGTTTCTCCAATCTTCTCAAAACTCTGGATTCTGATAGAGGGCCACGAGGCATGGACCTGGGTGCAAAAATTAAGGCTGTAGACCCTTCCAGAGCTTAGATATTGAATTTCAAAAATTTGACCAGAAAAAAAAATGACAGTGTTACCCCTTATGTTTTTTTTCGGGGGGTGAAAAATTAAGTTTCTCCAATCTTCTCAAAACTCTGGATTCTGATAGAGGGCCACGAGACATGGACCTGGGTGCAAAAATCAAGGCTGTAGACCCTTCCAGAGCTGAGATATTGAATTTCAAAAATTTGACCAGAAAAAAAAATGACAGTGTTACCCCTTATGTTTTTTTTGGGGGGGGTGAAAAATTAAGTTTCTCCAATCTTCTCAAAACTCTGGATTCTGATAGAGGGCCACGAGACATGGACCTGGGTGCAAAAATTAAGGCTGTAGACCCTTCCAGAGCTGAGATATTGAATTTCAAAAATTTGACCAGAAAAAAAAATGACAGTGTTACCCCTTATGTTTTTTTTCGGGGGGTGAAAAATTAAGTTTCTCCAATCTTCTCAAAACTCTGGATTCTGATAGAGGGCCACGAGACATGGACCTGGGTGCAAAAATTAAGGCTGTAGACCCTTCCAGAGCTGAGATATTGAATTTCAAAAATTTGACCAGAAAAAAAAAATGACAGTGTTACCCCTTATGTTTTTTTTCGGGGGGTGAAAAATTAAGTTTCTCCAATCTTCTCAAAACTCTGGATTCTGATAGAGGGCCACGAGGCATGGACCTGGGTGCAAAAATTAAGGCTGTAGACCCTTCCAGAGCTGAGATATTGAATTTCAAAAATTTGACCAGAAAAAAAAATGACAGTGTTACCCCTTATGTTTTTTTTTCGGGGGGTGAAAAATTAAGTTTCTCCAATCTTCTCAAAACTCTGGATTCTGATAGAGGGCCACGAGACATGGACCTGGGTGCAAAAATCAAGGCTGTAGACCCTTCCAGAGCTGAGATATTGAATTTCAAAAATTTGACCAGAAAAAAAAAATGACAGTGTTACCCCTTATGTTTTTTTGGGGGGGGGTGAAAAATTAAGTTTCTCCAATCTTCTCAAAACTCTGGATTCTGATAGAGGGCCACGAGACATGGACCTGGGTGCAAAAATTAAGGCTGTAGACCCTTCCAGAGCTGAGATATTGAATTTCAAAAATTTGACCAGAAAAAAAAATGACAGTGTTACCCCTTATGTTTTTTTTCGGGGGGTGAAAAATTAAGTTTCTCCAATCTTCTCAAAACTCTGGATTCTGATAGAGGGCCACGAGACATGGACCTGGGTGCAAAAATTAAGGCTGTAGACCCTTCCAGAGCTGAGATATTGAATTTCAAAAATTTGACCAGAAAAAAAAAATGACAGTGTTACCCCTTATGTTGTTTTTCGGGGGGTGAAAAATTAAGTTTCTCCAATCTTCTCAAAACTCTGGATTCTGATAGAGGGCCACGAGACATGGACCTGGGTGCAAAAATTAAGGCTGTAGACCCTTCCAGAGCTGAGATATTGAATTTCAAAAATTTGACCAGAAAAAAAAATGACAGTGTTACCCCTTATGTTTTTTTTCGGGGGGTGAAAAATTAAGTTTCTCCAATCTTCTCAAAACTCTGGATTCTGATAGAGGGCCACGAGACATGGACCTGGGTGCAAAAATTAAGGCTGTAGACCCTTCCAGAGCTGAGATATTGAATTTCAAAAATTTGACCAGAAAAAAAAAATGACAGTGTTACCCCTTATGTTTTTTTTCGGGGGGTGAAAAATTAAGTTTCTCCAATCTTCTCAAAACTCTGGATTCTGATAGAGGGCCACGAGACATGGACCTGGGTGCAAAAATTAAGGCTGTAGACCCTTCCAGAGCTGAGATATTGAATTTCAAAAATTTGACCAGAAAAAAAAATGACAGTGTTACCCCTTATGTTTTTTTTCGGGGGGTGAAAAATTAAGTTTCTCCAATCTTCTCAAAACTCTGGATTCTGATAGAGGGCCACGAGACATGGACCTGGGTGCAAAAATTAAGGCTGTAGACCCTTCCAGAGCTGAGATATTGAATTTCAAAAATTTGACCAGAAAAAGAAATGACAGTGTTACCCCTTATGTTTTTTTTTTCGGGGGGTGAAAAATTAAGTTTCTCCAATCTTCTCAAAACTCTGGATTCTGATAGAGGGCCACGAGACATGGACCTGGGTGCAAAAATTGAGGCTGTAGACCCTTCCAGAGCTGAGATATTGAAACTCAAAATTTTGACCTGAAAAAAAATGACAGTGTTACCCCTTATGTTTTTTTTTCGGGGGGTGAAAAATTAAGTTTCTCCAATCTTATCAAAACTCTGGATTCTGATAGAGGGCCACGAGACATGGACCTGGGTGCAAAAATTAAGGCTGTAGACCCTTCCAGAGCTGAGATATTGAATTTCAAAAATTTGACCAGAAATAAAAATGACAGTGTTACCCCTTATGTTTTTTTTCGGGGGGTGAAAAATTAAGTTTCTCCAATCTTCTCAAAACTCTGGATTCTGATAGAGGGCCACGAGACATGGACCTGGGTGCAAAAATTAAGGCTGTAGACCCTTCCAGAGCTGAGATATTGAATTTCAAAAATTTGACCAGAAAAAAAAAAATGACAGTGTTACCCCTTATGTTTTTTTTTTGGGGGGGTGAAAAATTAAGTTTCTCCAATCTTCTCAAAACTCTGGATTCTGATAGAGGGCCACGAGACATGGACCTGGGTGCAAAAATTAAGGCTGTAGACCCTTCCAGAGCTGAGATATTGAATTTCAAAAATTTGACCAGAAAAAAAAAATGACAGTGTTACCCCTTATGTTTTTTTTCGGGGGGTGAAAAATTAAGTTTCTCCAATCTTCTCAAAACTCTGGATTCTGATAGAGGGCCACGAGACATGGACCTGGGTGCAAAAATTAAGGCTGTAGACCCTTCCAGAGCTGAGATATTGAATTTCAAAAATTTGACCAGAAAAAAAAAAAATGACAGTGTTACCCCTTATGTTTTTTTTCGGGGGGTGAAAAATTAAGTTTCTCCAATCTTCTCAAAACTCTGGATTCTGATAGAGGGCCACGAGACATGGACCTGGGTGCAAAAATTAAGGCTGTAGACCCTTCCAGAGCTGAGATATTGAATTTCAAAAATTTGACCAGAAAAAAAAAATGACAGTGTTACCCCTTATGTTTTTTTTTCGGGGGGTGAAAAATTAAGTTTCTCCAATCTTCTCAAAACTCTGGATTCTGATAGAGGGCCACGAGACATGGACCTGGGTGCAAAAATTAAGGCTGTAGACCCTTCCAGAGCTGAGATATTGAATTTCAAAAATTTGACCAGAAAAAGAAATGACAGTGTTACCCCTTATGTTTTTTTTTCGGGGGGTGAAAAATTAAGTTTCTCCAATCTTCTCAAAACTCTGGATTCTGATAGAGGGCCACGAGACATGGACATGGGTGCAAAAATTGAGGCTGTAGACCCTTCCAGAGCTGAGATATTGAAACTCAAAATTTTGACCAGAAAAAAAAATGACAGTGTTACCCCTTATGTTTTTTTTTTCGGGGGGTGAAAAATTAAGTTTCTCCAATCTTATCAAAACTCTGGATTCTGATAGAGGGCCACGAGACATGGACCTGGGTGCAAAAATTAAGGCTGTAGACCCTTCCAGAGCTGAGATATTGAATTTCAAAAATTTGACCAGAAATAAAAATGACAGTGTTACCCCTTATGTTTTTTTTCGGGGGGTGAAAAATTAAGTTTCTCCAATCTTCTCAAAACTCTGGATTCTGATAGAGGGCCACGAGACATGGACCTGGGTGCAAAAATTAAGGCTGTAGACCCTTCCAGAGCTGAGATATTGAATTTCAAAAATTTGACCAGAAAAAAAAAATGACAGTGTTACCCCTTATGTTTTTTTTCGGGGGGTGAAAAATTAAGTTTCTCCAATCTTCTCAAAACTCTGGATTCTGATAGAGGGCCACGAGACATGGACCTGGGTGCAAAAATTAAGGCTGTAGACCCTTCCAGAGCTGAGATATTGAATTTCAAAAATTTGACCAGAAAAAAAAATGACAGTGTTACCCCTTATGTTTTTTTTCGGGGGGTGAAAAATTAAGTTTCTCCAATCTTCTCAAAACTCTGGATTCTGATAGAGGGCCACGAGACATGGACCTGGGTGCAAAAATTAAGGCTGTAGACCCTTCCAGAGCTGAGATATTGAATTTCAAAAATTTGACCAGAAAAAAAAATGACAGTGTTACCCCTTATGTTTTTTTTCGGGGGGTGAAAAATTAAGTTTCTCCAATCTTCTCAAAACTCTGGATTCTGATAGAGGGCCACGAGACATGGACCTGGGTGCAAAAATTAAGGCTGTAGACCCTTCCAGAGCTGAGATATTGAATTTCAAAAATTTGACCAGAAAAAAAAAAATGACAGTGTTACCCCTTATGTTTTTTTTCGGGGGGTGAAAAATTAAGTTTCTCCAATCTTCTCAAAACTCTGGATTCTGATAGAGGGCCACGAGACATGGACCTGGGTGCAAAAATTAAGGCTGTAGACCCTTCCAGAGCTGAGATATTGAATTTCAAAAATTTGACCAGAAAAAGAAATGACAGTGTTACCCCTTATGTTTTTTTTTCGGGGGGTGAAAAATTAAGTTTCTCCAATCTTCTCAAAACTCTGGATTCTGATAGAGGGCCACGAGACATGGACCTGGGTGCAAAAATTGAGGCTGTAGACCCTTCCAGAGCTGAGATATTGAAACTCAAAATTTTGACCAGAAAAAAAATGACAGTGTTACCCCTTATGTTTTTTTTTCGGGGGGTGAAAAATTAAGTTTCTCCAATCGTATCAAAACTCTGGATTCTGATAGAGGGCCACGAGACATGGACCTGGGTGCAAAAATTAAGGCTGTAGACCCTTCCAGAGCTGAGATATTGAATTTCAAAAATTTGACCAGAAATAAAAATGACAGTGTTACCCCTTATGTTTTTTTTCGGGGGGTGAAAAATTAAGTTTCTCCAATCTTCTCAAAACTCTGGATTCTGATAGAGGGCCACGAGACATGGACCTGGGTGCAAAAATTAAGGCTGTAGACCCTTCCAGAGCTGAGATATTGAATTTCAAAAATTTGACCAGAAAAAAAAAAATGACAGTGTTACCCCTTATGTTTTTTTTGGGGGGGGTGAAAAATTAAGTTTCTCCAATCTTCTCAAAACTCTGGATTCTGATAGAGGGCCACGAGACATGGACCTGGGTGCAAAAATTAAGGCTGTAGACCCTTCCAGAGCTGAGATATTGAATTTCAAAAATTTGACCAGAAAAAAAAATGACAGTGTTACCCCTTATGTTTTTTTTCGGGGGGTGAAAAATTAAGTTTCTCCAATCTTCTCAAAACTCTGGATTCTGATAGAGGGCCACGAGACATGGACCTGGGTGCAAAAATTAAGGCTGTAGACCCTTCCAGGGCTGAGATATTGAATTTCAAAAATTTGACCAGAAAAAAAAAAATGACAGTGTTACCCCTTATGTTTTTTTTCGGGGGGTGAAAAATTAAGTTTCTCCAATCTTCTCAAAACTCTGGATTCTGATAGAGGGCCACGAGACATGGACCTGGTTGCAAAAATTAAGGCTGTAGACCCTTCCAGAGCTGAGATATTGAATTTCAAAAATTTGACCAGAAAAAAAAAATGACAGTGTTACCCCTTATGTTTTTTTTTCGGGGGGTGAAAAATTAAGTTTCTCCAATCTTCTCAAAACTCTGGATTCTGATAGAGGGCCACGAGACATGGACCTGGGTGCAAAAATTAAGGCTGTAGACCCTTCCAGAGCTGAGATATTGAATTTCAAAAATTTGACCAGAAAAAGAAATGACAGTGTTACCCCTTATGTTTTTTTTTCGGGGGGTGAAAAATTAAGTTTCTCCAATCTTCTCAAAACTCTGGATTCTGATAGAGGGCCACGAGACATGGACATGGGTGCAAAAATTGAGGCTGTAGACCCTTCCAGAGCTGAGATATTGAAACTCAAAATTTTGACCAGAAAAAAAATGACAGTGTTACCCCTTATGTTTTTTTTTCGGGGGGTGAAAAATTAAGTTTCTCCAATCTTATCAAAACTCTGGATTCTGATAGAGGGCCACGAGACATGGACCTGGGTGCAAAAATTAAGGCTGTAGACCCTTCCAGAGCTGAGATATTGAATTTCAAAAATTTGACCAGAAATAAAAATGACAGTGTTACCCCTTATGTTTTTTTTCGGGGGGTGAAAAATTAAGTTTCTCCAATCTTCTCAAAACTCTGGATTCTGATAGAGGGCCACGAGACATGGACCTGGGTGCAAAAATTAAGGCTGTAGACCCTTCCAGAGCTGAGATATTGAATTTCAAAAATTTGACCAGAAAAAAAAATGACAGTGTTACCCCTTATGTTTTTTTTCGGGGGGTGAAAAATTAAGTTTCTCCAATCTTCTCAAAACTCTGGATTCTGATAGAGGGCCACGAGACATGGACCTGGGTGCAAAAATTAAGGCTGTAGACCCTTCCAGAGCTGAGATATTGAATTTCAAAAATTTGACCAGAAAAAAAAATGACAGTGTTACCCCTTATGTTTTTTTTCGGGGGGTGAAAAATTAAGTTTCTCCAATCTTCTCAAAACTCTGGATTCTGATAGAGGGCCACGAGACATGGACCTGGGTGCAAAAATTAAGGCTGTAGACCCTTCCAGAGCTGAGATATTGAATTTCAAAAATTTGACCAGAAAAAAAAAATGACAGTGTTACCCCTTATGTTTTTTTTCGGGGGGTGAAAAATTAAGTTTCTCCAATCTTCTCAAAACTCTGGATTCTCATAGAGGGCCACGAGACATGGACCTGGGTGCAAAAATTAAGGCTGTAGACCCTTCCAGAGCTGAGATATTGAATTTAAAAAATTTGACCAGAAAAAAAAATGACAGTGTTACCCCTTATGTTTTTTTTCGGGGGGTGAAAAATTAAGTTTCTCCAATCTTCTCAAAACTCTGGATTCTGATAGAGGGCCACGAGACATGGACCTGGGTGCAAAAATTGAGGCTGTAGACCCTTCCAGAGCTGAGATATTGAAACTCAAAATTTTGACCAGAAAAAAAATGACAGTGTTACCCCTTATGTTTTTTTTTCGGGGGGTGAAAAATTAAGTTTCTCCAATCTTCTCAAAACTCTGGATTCTGATAGAGGGCCACGAGACATGGACCTGGGTGCAAAAATTGAGGCTGTAGACCCTTCCAGAGCTGAGATATTGAAACTCAAAATTTTGACCAGAAAAAAAAATCACAGTGTGACCCCTTATGTTTTTTTTTCGGGGGGTGAAAAATTGAGTTGCTCCAATCTTCTCAAAACTCTGGATTCTGATAGAGGGCCACGAGACATGGACCTGGGTGCAAAAATTGAGGCTGTAGACCCTTCCAGAGCTGAGATATTGAAACTCAAAATTTTGACCAGAAAAAAAAATGACAGTGTTACCCCTTATGTTTTTTTTCGGGGGGTGAAAAATTAAGTTTCTCCAATCTTCTCAAAACTCTGGATTCTGATAGAGGGCCACGAGACATGGACCTTGGTGCAAAAATTGAGGCTGTAGACCCTTCCAGAGCTGAGATATTGAATTTCAAAAATTTGACCAGAAAAAAAAAATGACAGTGTTACCCCTTATGTTTTTTTTCGGGGGGTGAAAAATTAAGTTTCTCCAATCTTCTCAAAACTCTGGATTCTGATAGAGGGCCACGAGACATGGACCTGGGTGCAAAAATTAAGGCTGTAGACCCTTCCAGAGCTGAGATATTGAATTTCAAAAATTTGACCAGAAAAAAAAAAATGACAGTGTTACCCCTTATGTTTTTTTCGGGGGGTGAAAAATTAAGTTTCTCCAATCTTCTCAAAACTCTGGATTCTGATAGAGGGCCACGAGACATGGACCTGGGTGCAAAAATTAAGGCTGTAGACCCTTCCAGAGCTGAGATATTGAATTTCAAAATTTTGACCAGAAAAAAAAAAGACAGTGTTACCCCTTATGTTTTTTTTCGGGGGGTGAAAAATTAAGTTTCTCCAATCTTCTCAAAACTCTGGATTCTGATAGATGGCCACGAGACATGGACCTGGGTGCAAAAATTAAGGCTGTAGACCCTTCCAGAGCTGAGATATTGAATTTCAAAAATTTGACCAGAAAAAAAAATGACAGTGTTACCCCTTATGTTTTTTTTCGGGGGGTGAAAAATTAAGTTTCTCCAATCTTCTCAAAACTCTGGATTCTGATAGAGGGCCACGAGACATGGACCTGGGTGCAAAAATTAAGGCTGTAGACCCTTCCAGAGCTGAGATATTGAATTTCAAAAATTTGACCAGAAAAAAAAAATGACAGTGTTACCCCTTATGTTTTTTTTGGGGGGGGGTGAAAAATTAAGTTTCTCCAATCTTCTCAAAACTCTGGATTCTGATAGAGGGCCACGAGACATGGACCTGGGTGCAAAAATTAAGGCTGTAGACCCTTCCAGAGCTGAGATATTGAATTTCAAAAATTTGACCAGAAAAAAAAATGACAGTGTTACCCCTTATGTTTTTTTTCGGGGGGTGAAAAATTAAGTTTCTCCAATCTTCTCAAAACTCTGGATTCTGATAGAGGGCCACGAGACATGGACCTGGGTGCAAAAATTAAGGCTGTAGACCCTTCCAGAGCTGAGATATTGAATTTCAAAAATTTGACCAGAAAAAAAAATGACAGTGTTACCCCTTATGTTTTTTTTCGGGGGGTGAAAAATTAAGTTTCTCCAATCTTCTCAAAACTCTGGATTCTGATAGAGGGCCACGAGACATGGACCTGGGTGCAAAAATTAAGGCTGTAGACCCTTCCAGAGCTGAGATATTGAATTTCAAAAATTTGACCAGAAAAAAAAAAATGACAGTGTTACCCCTTATGTTTTTTTTCGGGGGGTGAAAAATTAAGTTTCTCCAATCTTCTCAAAACTCTGGATTCTGATAGAGGGCCACGAGGCATGGACCTGGGTGCAAAAATTAAGGCTGTAGACCCTTCCAGAGCTGAGATATTGAATTTCAAAAATTTGACCAGAAAAAAAAATGACAGTGTTACCCATTATGTTTTTTTTTTCGGGGGGTGAAAAATTAAGAAAAATCAAGGCTGTAGACCCTTCCAGATCTGAGATATTGAATTTCAAAAATTTGACCAGAAAAAAAAATGACAGTGTTACCCCTTATGTTTTTTTTTGGGGGGGGGGGGGGTGAAAAATTAAGTTTCTCCAATCTTCTCAAAACTCTGGATTCTGATAGAGGGCCACGAGACATGGACCTGGGTGCAAAATTTAAGGCTGTAGACCCTTCCAGAGCTGAGATATTGAATTTCAAAAATTTGACCAGAAAAAAAAATGACAGTGTTACCCCTTATGTTTTTTTGGGGGGGGGGGTGAAAAATTAAGTTTCTCCAATCTTCTCAAAACTCTGGATTCTGATAGAGGGCCACGAGACATGGACCTGGGTGCAAAAATTAAGGCTGTAGACCCTTCCAGAGCTGAGATATTGAATTTCAAAAATTTGACCAGAAAAAAAAATGACAGTGTTACCCCTTATGTTTTTTTTCGGGGGGTGAAAAATTAAGTTTCTCCAATCTTCTCAAAACTCTGGATTCTGATAGAGGGCCACGAGACATGGACCTGGGTGCAAAAATTAAGGCTGTAGACCCTTCCAGAGCTGAGATATTGAATTTCAAAAATTTGACCAGAAAAAAAAAATGACAGTGTTACCCCTTATGTTTTTTTTCGGGGGGTGAAAAATTAAGTTTCTCCAATCTTCTCAAAACTCTGGATTCTGATAGAGGGCCACGAGACATGGACCTGGGTGCAAAAATTAAGGCTGTAGACCCTTCCAGAGCTGAGATATTGAATTTCAAAAATTTGACCAGAAAAAAAAAATGACAGTGTTACCCCTTATGTTTTTTTTCGGGGGGTGAAAAATTAAGTTTCTCCAATCTTCTCAAAACTCTGGATTCTGATAGAGGGCCACGACGCATGGACCTGGGTGCAAAAATTAAGGCTGTAGACCCTTCCAGAGCTGAGATATTGAATTTCAAAAATTTGACCAGAAAAAAAAAATGACAGTGTTACCCCTTATGTTTTTTTTTCGGGGGGTGAAAAATTAAGTTTCTCCAATCTTCTCAAAACTCTGGATTCTGATAGAGGGCCACGAGACATGGACCTGGGTGCAAAAATCAAGGCTGTAGACCCTTCCAGAGCTGAGATATTGAATTTCAAAAATTTGACCAGAAAAAAAAAATGACAGTGTTACCCCTTATGTTTTTTTTTGGGGGGGGGGGGGGGGGGTGAAAAATTAAGTTTCTCCAATCTTCTCAAAACTCTGGATTCTGATAGAGGGCCACGAGACATGGACCTGGGTGCAAAAATTAAGGCTGTAGACCCTTCCAGAGCTGAGATATTGAATTTCAAAAATTTGACCAGAAAAAAAAATGACAGTGTTACCCCTTATGTTTTTTTTCGGGGGGTGAAAAATTAAGTTTCTCCAATCTTCTCAAAACTCTGGATTCTGATAGAGGGCCACGAGACATGGACCTGGGTGCAAAAATCAAGGCTGTAGACCCTTCCAGAGCTGAGATATTGAATTTCAAAAATTTGACCAGAAAAAAAAATGACAGTGTTACCCCTTATGTTTTTTTGGGGGGGGGGGGTGAAAAATTAAGTTTCTCCAATCTTCTCAAAACTCTGGATTCTGATAGAGGGCCACGAGACATGGACCTGGGTGCAAAAATTAAGGCTGTAGACCCTTCCAGAGCTGAGATATTGAATTTCAAAAATTTGACCAGAAAAAAAAAATGACAGTGTTACCCCTTATGTTTTTTTTCGGGGGGTGAAAAATTAAGTTTCTCCAATCTTCTCAAAACTCTGGATTCTGATAGAGGGCCACGAGACATGGACCTGGGTGCAAAAATTAAGGCTGTAGACCCTTCCAGAGCTGAGATATTGAATTTCAAAAATTTGACCAGAAAAAAAAAATGACAGTGTTACCCCTTATGTTTTTTTTCGGGGGGTGAAAAATTAAGTTTCTCCAATCTTCTCAAAACTCTGGATTCTGATAGAGGGCCACGAGACATGGACCTGGGTGCAAAAATTAAGGCTGTAGACCCTTCCAGAGCTGAGATATTGAATTTCAAAAATTTGACCAGAAAAAAAAATGACAGTGTTACCCCTTATGTTTTTTTTCGGGGGGTGAAAAATTAAGTTTCTCCAATCTTCTCAAAACTCTGGATTCTGATAGAGGGCCACGAGACATGGACCTGGGTGCAAAAATTAAGGCTGTAGACCCTTCCAGAGCTGAGATATTGAATTTCAAAAATTTGACCAGAAAAAAAAAATGACAGTGTTACCCCTTATGTTTTTTTTTCGGGGGGTGAAAAATTAAGTTTCTCCAATCTTCTCAAAACTCTGGATTCTGATAGAGGGCCACGAGACATGGACCTGGGTGCAAAAATTAAGGCTGTAGACCCTTCCAGAGCTGAGATATTGAATTTCAAAAATTTGACCAGAAAAAAAAATGACAGTGTTACCCCTTATGTTTTTTTTCGGGGGGTGAAAAATTAAGTTTCTCCAATCTTCTCAAAACTCTGGATTCTGATAGAGGGTCACGAGACATGGACCTGGGTGCAAAATTAAGGCTGTAGACCCTTCCAGAGCTGAGATATTGAATTTCAAAAATTTGACCAGAAAAAGAAATGACAGTGTTACCCCTTATGTTTTTTTTTCGGGGGGTGAAAAATTAAGTTTCTCCAATCTTCTCAAAACTCTGGATTCTGATAGAGGGCCACGAGACATGGACCTGGGTGCAAAAATTGAGGCTGTAAACCCTTCCAGAGCTGAGATATTGAAACTCAAAATTTTGACCAGAAAAAAAATGACAGTGTTACCCCTTATGTTTTTTTTTCGGGGGGTGAAAAATTAAGTTTCTCCAATCTTATCAAAACTCTGGATTCTGATAGAGGGCCACGAGACATGGACCTGGGTGCAAAAATTAAGGCTGTAGACCCTTCCAGAGCTGAGATATTGAATTTCAAAAATTTGACCAGAAATAAAAATGACAGTGTTACCCCTTATGTTTTTTTTCGGGGGGTGAAAAATTAAGTTTCTCCAATCTTCTCAAAACTCTGGATTCTGATAGAGGGCCACGAGACATGGACCTGGGTGCAAAAATTAAGGCTGTAGACCCTTCCAGAGCTGAGATATTGAATTTCAAAAATTTGACCAGAAAAAAAAAATGACAGTGTTACCCCTTATGTTTTTTTTGGGGGGGGTGAAAAATTAAGTTTCTCAAATCTTCTCAAAACTCTGGATTCTGATAGAGGGCCACGAGACATGGACCTGGGTGCAAAAATTAAGGCTGTAGACCCTTCCAGAGCTGAGATATTGAATTTCAAAAATTTGACCAGAAAAAAAAATGACAGTGTTACCCCTTATGTTTTTTTTCGGGGGGTGAAAAATTAAGTTTCTCCAATCTTCTCAAAACTCTGGATTCTGATAGAGGGCCACGAGACATGGACCTGGGTGCAAAAATTAAGGCTGTAGACCCTTCCAGAGCTGAGATATTGAATTTCAAAAATTTGACCAGAAAAAAAAAATGACAGTGTTACCCCTTATGTTTTTTTTCGGGGGGTGAAAAATTAAGTTTCTCCAATCTTCTCAAAACTCTGGATTCTGATAGAGGGCCACGAGACATGGACCTGGGTGCAAAAATTAAGGCTGTAGACCCTTCCAGAGCTGAGATATTGAATTTAAAAAATTTGACCAGAAAAAAAAATGACAGTGTTACCCCTTATGTTTTTTTTTGGGGGGTGAAAAATTAAGTTTCTCCAATCTTCTCAAAACTCTGGATTCTGATAGAGGGCCACGAGACATGGACCTGGGTGCAAAAATTGAGGCTGTAGACCCTTCCAGAGCTGAGATATTGAAACTCAAAATTTTGACCAGAAAAAAAATGACAGTGTTACCCCTTATGTTTTTTTTTCGGGGGGTGAAAAATTAAGTTTCTCCAATCTTCTCAAAACTCTGGATTCTGATAGAGGGCCACGAGACATGGACCTGGGTGCAAAAATTGAGGCTGTAGACCCTTCCAGAGCTGAGATATTGAAACTCAAAATTTTGACCAGAAAAAAAAATCACAGTGTGACCCCTTATGTTTTTTTTTCGGGGGGTGAAAAATTAAGTTGCTCCAATCTTCTCAAAACTCTGGATTCTGATAGAGGGCCACGAGACATGGACCTGGGTGCAAAAATTGAGGCTGTAGACCCTTCCAGAGCTGAGATATTGAAACTCAAAATTTTGACCAGAAAAAAAAATGACAGTGTTACCCCTTATGTTTTTTTTCGGGGGGTGAAAAATTAAGTTTCTCCAATCTTCTCAAAACTCTGGATTCTGATAGAGGGCCACGAGACATGGACCTGGGTGCAAAAATTGAGGCTGTAGACCCTTCCAGAGCTGAGATATTGAATTTCAAAAATTTGACCAGAAAAAAAAAATGACAGTGTTACCCCTTATGTTTTTTTTCGGGGGGTGAAAAATTAAGTTTCTCCAATCTTCTCAAAACTCTGGATTCTGATAGAGGGCCACGAGACATGGACCTGGGTGCAAAAATTAAGGCTGTAGACCCTTCCAGAGCTGAGATATTGAATTTCAAAAATTTGACCAGAAAAAAAAAATGACAGTGTTACCCCTTATGTTTTTTTTGGGGGGTGAAAAATTAAGTTTCTCCAATCTTCTCAAAACTCTGGATTCTGATAGAGGGCCACGAGACATGGACCTGGGTGCAAAAATTAAGGCTGTAGACCCTTCCAGAGCTGAGATATTGAATTTCAAAAATTTGACCAGAAAAAAAAATGACAGTGTTACCCCTTATGTTTTTTTTCGGGGGGTGAAAAATTAAGTTTCTCCAATCTTCTCAAAACTCTGGATTCTGATAGAGGGCCACGAGACATGGACCTGGGTGCAAAAATTAAGGCTGTAGACCCTTCCAGAGCTGAGATATTGAATTTCAAAAATTTGACCAGAAAAAAAAAATGACAGTGTTACCCCTTATGTTTTTTTTCGGGGGGTGAAAAATTAAGTTTCTCCAATCTTCTCAAAACTCTGGATTCTCATAGAGGGCCACGAGACATGGACCTGGGTGCAAAAATTAAGGCTGTAGACCCTTCCAGAGCTGAGATATTGAATTTAAAAAATTTGACCAGAAAAAAAAATGACAGTGTTACCCCTTATGTTTTTTTTCGGGGGGTGAAAAATTAAGTTTCTCCAATCTTCTCAAAACTCTGGATTCTGATAGAGGGCCACGAGACATGGACCTGGGTGCAAAAATTGAGGCTGTAGACCCTTCCAGAGCTGAGATATTGAAACTCAAAATTTTGACCAGAAAAAAAATGACAGTGTTACCCCTTATGTTTTTTTTTCGGGGGGTGAAAAATTAAGTTTCTCCAATCTTCTCAAAACTCTGGATTCTGATAGAGGGCCACGAGACATGGACCTGGGTGCAAAAATTGAGGCTGTAGACCCTTCCAGAGCTGAGATATTGAAACTCAAAATTTTGACCAGAAAAAAAAATCACAGTGTGACCCCTTATGTTTTTTTTTCGGGGGGTGAAAAATTGAGTTGCTCCAATCTTCTCAAAACTCTGGATTCTGATAGAGGGCCACGAGACATGGACCTGGGTGCAAAAATTGAGGCTGTAGACCCTTCCAGAGCTGAGATATTGAAACTCAAAATTTTGACCAGAAAAAAAAATGACAGTGTTACCCCTTATGTTTTTTTTCGGGGGGTGAAAAATTAAGTTTCTCCAATCTTCTCAAAACTCTGGATTCTGATAGAGGGCCACGAGACATGGACCTTGGTGCAAAAATTGAGGCTGTAGACCCTTCCAGAGCTGAGATATTGAATTTCAAAAATTTGACCAGAAAAAAAAAATGACAGTGTTACCCCTTATGTTTTTTTTCGGGGGGTGAAAAATTAAGTTTCTCCAATCTTCTCAAAACTCTGGATTCTGATAGAGGGCCACGAGACATGGACCTGGGTGCAAAAATTAAGGCTGTAGACCCTTCCAGAGCTGAGATATTGAATTTCAAAAATTTGACCAGAAAAAAAAAAATGACAGTGTTACCCCTTATGTTTTTTTCGGGGGGTGAAAAATTAAGTTTCTCCAATCTTCTCAAAACTCTGGATTCTGATAGAGGGCCACGAGACATGGACCTGGGTGCAAAAATTAAGGCTGTAGACCCTTCCAGAGCTGAGATATTGAATTTCAAAATTTTGACCAGAAAAAAAAAAGACAGTGTTACCCCTTATGTTTTTTTTCGGGGGGTGAAAAATTAAGTTTCTCCAATCTTCTCAAAACTCTGGATTCTGATAGATGGCCACGAGACATGGACCTGGGTGCAAAAATTAAGGCTGTAGACCCTTCCAGAGCTGAGATATTGAATTTCAAAAATTTGACCAGAAAAAAAAATGACAGTGTTACCCCTTATGTTTTTTTTCGGGGGGTGAAAAATTAAGTTTCTCCAATCTTCTCAAAACTCTGGATTCTGATAGAGGGCCACGAGACATGGACCTGGGTGCAAAAATTAAGGCTGTAGACCCTTCCAGAGCTGAGATATTGAATTTCAAAAATTTGACCAGAAAAAAAAAATGACAGTGTTACCCCTTATGTTTTTTTTGGGGGGGGGTGAAAAATTAAGTTTCTCCAATCTTCTCAAAACTCTGGATTCTGATAGAGGGCCACGAGACATGGACCTGGGTGCAAAAATTAAGGCTGTAGACCCTTCCAGAGCTGAGATATTGAATTTCAAAAATTTGACCAGAAAAAAAAAATGACAGTGTTACCCCTTATGTTTTTTTTCGGGGGGTGAAAAATTAAGTTTCTCCAATCTTCTCAAAACTCTGGATTCTGATAGAGGGCCACGAGACATGGACCTGGGTGCAAAAATTAAGGCTGTAGACCCTTCCAGAGCTGAGATATTGAATTTCAAAAATTTGACCAGAAAAAAAAATGACAGTGTTACCCCTTATGTTTTTTTTCGGGGGGTGAAAAATTAAGTTTCTCCAATCTTCTCAAAACTCTGGATTCTGATAGAGGGCCACGAGACATGGACCTGGGTGCAAAAATTAAGGCTGTAGACCCTTCCAGAGCTGAGATATTGAATTTCAAAAATTTGACCAGAAAAAAAAAAATGACAGTGTTACCCCTTATGTTTTTTTTCGGGGGGTGAAAAATTAAGTTTCTCCAATCTTCTCAAAACTCTGGATTCTGATAGAGGGCCACGAGGCATGGACCTGGGTGCAAAAATTAAGGCTGTAGACCCTTCCAGAGCTGAGATATTGAATTTCAAAAATTTGACCAGAAAAAAAAATGACAGTGTTACCCATTATGTTTTTTTTTTCGGGGGGTGAAAAATTAAGAAAAATCAAGGCTGTAGACCCTTCCAGATCTGAGATATTGAATTTCAAAAATTTGACCAGAAAAAAAAATGACAGTGTTACCCCTTATGTTTTTTTTTGGGGGGGGGGGGGGTGAAAAATTAAGTTTCTCCAATCTTCTCAAAACTCTGGATTCTGATAGAGGGCCACGAGACATGGACCTGGGTGCAAAATTTAAGGCTGTAGACCCTTCCAGAGCTGAGATATTGAATTTCAAAAATTTGACCAGAAAAAAAAATGACAGTGTTACCCCTTATGTTTTTTTGGGGGGGGGGTGAAAAATTAAGTTTCTCCAATCTTCTCAAAACTCTGGATTCTGATAGAGGGCCACGAGACATGGACCTGGGTGCAAAAATTAAGGCTGTAGACCCTTCCAGAGCTGAGATATTGAATTTCAAAAATTTGACCAGAAAAAAAAATGACAGTGTTACCCCTTATGTTTTTTTTCGGGGGGTGAAAAATTAAGTTTCTCCAATCTTCTCAAAACTCTGGATTCTGATAGAGGGCCACGAGACATGGACCTGGGTGCAAAAATTAAGGCTGTAGACCCTTCCAGAGCTGAGATATTGAATTTCAAAAATTTGACCAGAAAAAAAAAATGACAGTGTTACCCCTTATGTTTTTTTTCGGGGGGTGAAAAATTAAGTTTCTCCAATCTTCTCAAAACTCTGGATTCTGATAGAGGGCCACGAGACATGGACCTGGGTGCAAAAATTAAGGCTGTAGACCCTTCCAGAGCTGAGATATTGAATTTCAAAAATTTGACCAGAAAAAAAAAATGACAGTGTTACCCCTTATGTTTTTTTTCGGGGGGTGAAAAATTAAGTTTCTCCAATCTTCTCAAAACTCTGGATTCTGATAGAGGGCCACGACGCATGGACCTGGGTGCAAAAATTAAGGCTGTAGACCCTTCCAGAGCTGAGATATTGAATTTCAAAAATTTGACCAGAAAAAAAAAATGACAGTGTTACCCCTTATGTTTTTTTTTCGGGGGGTGAAAAATTAAGTTTCTCCAATCTTCTCAAAACTCTGGATTCTGATAGAGGGCCACGAGACATGGACCTGGGTGCAAAAATCAAGGCTGTAGACCCTTCCAGAGCTGAGATATTGAATTTCAAAAATTTGACCAGAAAAAAAAAATGACAGTGTTACCCCTTATGTTTTTTTTTGGGGGGGGGGGGGGGGGTGAAAAATTAAGTTTCTCCAATCTTCTCAAAACTCTGGATTCTGATAGAGGGCCACGAGACATGGACCTGGGTGCAAAAATTAAGGCTGTAGACCCTTCCAGAGCTGAGATATTGAATTTCAAAAATTTGACCAGAAAAAAAAATGACAGTGTTACCCCTTATGTTTTTTTTCGGGGGGTGAAAAATTAAGTTTCTCCAATCTTCTCAAAACTCTGGATTCTGATAGAGGGCCACGAGACATGGACCTGGGTGCAAAAATCAAGGCTGTAGACCCTTCCAGAGCTGAGATATTGAATTTCAAAAATTTGACCAGAAAAAAAAATGACAGTGTTACCCCTTATGTTTTTTTGGGGGGGGGTGAAAAATTAAGTTTCTCCAATCTTCTCAAAACTCTGGATTCTGATAGAGGGCCACGAGACATGGACCTGGGTGCAAAAATTAAGGCTGTAGACCCTTCCAGAGCTGAGATATTGAATTTCAAAAATTTGACCAGAAAAAAAAAATGACAGTGTTACCCCTTATGTTTTTTTTCGGGGGGTGAAAAATTAAGTTTCTCCAATCTTCTCAAAACTCTGGATTCTGATAGAGGGCCACGAGACATGGACCTGGGTGCAAAAATTAAGGCTGTAGACCCTTCCAGAGCTGAGATATTGAATTTCAAAAATTTGACCAGAAAAAAAAAATGACAGTGTTACCCCTTATGTTTTTTTTCGGGGGGTGAAAAATTAAGTTTCTCCAATCTTCTCAAAACTCTGGATTCTGATAGAGGGCCACGAGACATGGACCTGGGTGCAAAAATTAAGGCTGTAGACCCTTCCAGAGCTGAGATATTGAATTTCAAAAATTTGACCAGAAAAAAAAATGACAGTGTTACCCCTTATGTTTTTTTTCGGGGGGTGAAAAATTAAGTTTCTCCAATCTTCTCAAAACTCTGGATTCTGATAGAGGGCCACGAGACATGGACCTGGGTGCAAAAATTAAGGCTGTAGACCCTTCCAGAGCTGAGATATTGAATTTCAAAAATTTGACCAGAAAAAAAAAATGACAGTGTTACCCCTTATGTTTTTTTTTCGGGGGGTGAAAAATTAAGTTTCTCCAATCTTCTCAAAACTCTGGATTCTGATAGAGGGCCACGAGACATGGACCTGGGTGCAAAAATTAAGGCTGTAGACCCTTCCAGAGCTGAGATATTGAATTTCAAAAATTTGACCAGAAAAAAAAATGACAGTGTTACCCCTTATGTTTTTTTTTCGGGGGGTGAAAAATTAAGTTTCTCCAATCTTCTCAAAACTCTGGATTCTGATAGAGGGTCACGAGACATGGACCTGGGTGCAAAATTAAGGCTGTAGACCCTTCCAGAGCTGAGATATTGAATTTCAAAAATTTGACCAGAAAAAGAAATGACAGTGTTACCCCTTATGTTTTTTTTTCGGGGGGTGAAAAATTAAGTTTCTCCAATCTTCTCAAAACTCTGGATTCTGATAGAGGGCCACGAGACATGGACCTGGGTGCAAAAATTGAGGCTGTAAACCCTTCCAGAGCTGAGATATTGAAACTCAAAATTTTGACCAGAAAAAAAATGACAGTGTTACCCCTTATGTTTTTTTTTCGGGGGGTGAAAAATTAAGTTTCTCCAATCTTATCAAAACTCTGGATTCTGATAGAGGGCCACGAGACATGGACCTGGGTGCAAAAATTAAGGCTGTAGACCCTTCAGAGCTGAGATATTGAATTTCAAAAATTTGACCAGAAATAAAAATGACAGTGTTACCCCTTATGTTTTTTTTCGGGGGGTGAAAAATTAAGTTTCTCCAATCTTCTCAAAACTCTGGATTCTGATAGAGGGCCACGAGACATGGACCTGGGTGCAAAAATTAAGGCTGTAGACCCTTCCAGAGCTGAGATATTGAATTTCAAAAATTTGACCAGAAAAAAAAAAATGACAGTGTTACCCCTTATGTTTTTTTTTGGGGGGGTGAAAAATTAAGTTTCTCAAATCTTCTCAAAACTCTGGATTCTGATAGAGGGCCACGAGACATGGACCTGGGGTGCAAAAATTAAGGCTGTAGACCCTTCCAGAGCTGAGATATTGAATTTCCAAAATTTGACCAGAAAATAAAAAATGACAGTGTTACCCCTTATGTTTTTTTTCGGGGGGTGAAAAATTAAGTTTCTCCAATCTTCTCAAAACTCTGGATTCTGATAGAGGGCCACGAGACATGGACCTGGGTGCAAAAATTAAGGCTGTAGACCCTTCCAGAGCTGAGATATTGAATTTCAAAAATTTGACCAGAAAAAAAAATGACAGTGTTACCCCTTATGTTTTTTTTTCGGGGGGTGAAAAATTAAGTTTCTCCAATCTTCTCAAAACTCTGGATTCTGATAGAGGGCCACGAGACATGGACCTGGGTGCAAAAATTAAGGCTGTAGACCCTTCCAGAGCTGAGATATTGAATTTCAAAAATTTGACCAGAAAAAAAAATGACAGTGTTACCCCTTATGTTTTTTTTTCGGGGGGTGAAAAATTAAGTTTCTCCAATCTTCTCAAAACTCTGGATTCTGATAGAGGGGCCACGAGACATGGACCTGGGGTGCAAAAATTGAGGCTGTAGACCCTTCCAGAGCTGAGATATTGAAACTCAAAATTTTGACCAGAAAAAAAAATGACAGTGTTACCCCTTATGTTTTTTTTTCGGGGGGTGAAAAATTAAGTTTCTCAAATCTTCTCAAACTCTGGATTCTGATAGAGGGCCACGAGACATGGACCTGGGTGCAAAAATTGAGGCTTGTAGACCCTTCCAGAGCTGAGATATTGAAACTCAAAATTTTGACCAGAAAAAAAAATCACAGTGTGACCCCTTATGTTTTTTTTTCGGGGGGTGAAAAATTAAGTTTGCTCCAATCTTCTCAAAACTCTGGATTCTGATAGAGGCCACGAGACATGGACCTGGGTGCAAAAATTGAGGCTTGTAGACCCTTCCAGAGCTGAGATATTGAAACTTCAAAATTTTGACCAGAAAAAAAAATGACAGTGTTACCCCTTATGTTTTTTCTTTCGAGGGGGTGAAAAATTAAGTTTCTCCAATCTTCTCAAAACTCTGGATTCTGATAGAGGGCCACGAGACATGGACCTGGGTGCAAAAATTAGGCTGTAGACCTTCCAGAGCTGAGATATTGAATTTCAAAAATTTGACCAGAAAAAAAAATGACAGTGTTACCCCTTATGTTCTTTTTCGGGGGGTGAAAAATTAAGTTTCTCCAATCTTCTCAAAACTCTGGATTCTGATAGAGGGCCACGAGACATGGACCTGGTGCAAAAATTAAGGCTGTAGACCCTTCCAGAGCTGAGATATTGAATTCAAAAATTTGACCAGAAAAAAAAAATGACAGTGGTTACCCCTTATGTTTTTTTTTGGGGGGTGAAAAAATTAAGTTTCTCCAATCTTCTCAAAACTCTGGATTCTGATAGAGGGCCACGAGACATGGACCTGGGTGCAAAAATTACAGGCTGTAGACCCTTCCAGAGCTGAGATATTGAATTTCAAAATATTGACCAGAAAAAAAAATGCACAGTGTTACCCCTTATGTTTTTTTTTCGGGGGGTGAAAAATTAAGTTTCTCCAATCTTCTCAAAACTCGGATTCTGATAGAGGGCCACGAGACATGGACCTGGGTGCAAAAATTAAGGCTGTAGACCCTTCCAGAGCTGAGATATTGAATTTCAAAAATTTGACCAGAAAAAAAAATGACAGTGTTACCCTTATGTTTTTTTTCGGGGGGTGAAAAATTAAGTTTCTCCAATCTCTCTCAAAACTCTGGATTCTGATAGAGGGCCACGAGACATGGACCTGGGTGCAAAAATTAAGGCTGTAGACCCTTCCAGAGCTGAGATATTGAATTTCAAAAATTTGACCAGAAAAAAAAATGACAGTGTTACCCCTTATGTTTTTTTTCGGGGGGGTGAAAAATTAAGTTTCTCCAATCTTCTCAAAACTCTGGATTCTGATAGAGGGCCACGAGACATGGACCTGGGTGCAAAAATTAGAGGCTGTAGACCCTTCCAGAGCTGAGATATTGAATTTCAAAAATTTTGACCAGAAAAAAAATGACAGTGTTTACCCTTATGTTTTTTTTCGGGGGTGAAAATTAAGTTTCTCCAATCTTCTCAAAACTCTGGATTCTGATAGAGGGCCACGAGACATGGACCTGGCGTGCAAAAATTAAGGCTGTAGACCCTTCCAGAGCTGAGATATTGAATCTATCAAAAATTTGACCAGAAAAAAAATGACAGTGTTACCCCTTATGTTTTTTTTTCGGGGGGTGAAAAATTAAGTTTCTCAATCTTCTCAAAACTCTGGATTCTGATAGAGGGCCACGAGACATGGACCTGGGTGCAAAAATTGAGGCTTGTAGACCCTTCCAGAGCTGAGATAATTGAAACTCAAAAATTTGACCAGAAAAAAAAATGACAGTGTTACCCCTTATGATTTTTTTTCGGGGGTGAAAAATTAAGTTTCTCCAATCTTCTCAAAACTCTGGATTCTGATAGAGGGCCACGAGACATGGACCTGGGTGCAAAAATTGAGGCTGTAGACCCTTCCAGAGCTGAGATATTGAAACTCAAAATTTTGACCAGAAAAAAAAAATGACAGTGTACCCCTTATGTTTTTTTTTCGGGGGGTGAAAAAATTAAGTTTCTCCAATCTTCTCAAACTCTGGATTCTGATAGAGGGCCACGAGACATGGACCTGGGTGCAAAAATTGAGGCTGTAGACCCTTCCAGAGCTGAGATATTGAAACTTCAAAATTTGACCAGAAAAAAAAATGACAGTGTTACCCCTTATGTTTTTTTTCGGGGGGGTGAAAAATTAAGTTTCTCCAATCTTCTCAAAACTCTGGATTCTGATAGAGGGCCACGAGACATGGACCTGGGTGCAAAAATTGAAGGCTGTAGACCCTTCCAGAGCTGAGATATTGAATTTCAAAAAATTTGACCAGAAAAAAAAATGACAGTGTTACCCCTTATGTTTTTTTTCGGGGGGTGAAAAATTAAGTTTCTCCAATCTTCTCAAAACTCTGGATTCTGATAGAGGGCCACGAGACATGGACCTGGGTGCAAAAAATTAAGGCTGTAGACCCTTCCAGAGCTGAGATATTGAATTTCAAAAATTTGACCAGAAAAAAAAAATGACAGTGTTACCCCTTATGTTTTTTTTCGGGGGGTGAAAAATTAAGTTTCTCCAATCTTCTCAAAACTCTGGATTCTGATAGAGGGCCACGAGACATGGACCTGGGTGCAAAAATTAAGGCTGTAGACCCTTCCAGAGCTGAGATATTGAATTTCAAAAATTTGACCAGAAAAAAAAAATGACAGTGTTACCCCTTATGTTTTTTTTCGGGGGTGAAAAACTTAAGTTTCTCCAATCTTCTCAAAACTCTGGATTCTGATAGAGGGCCACGAGACATGGACCTGGGTGCAAAAATTAAGGCTGTAGACCCTTCCAGAGCTGAGATATTGAATTTCAAAATTTGACCAGAAAAAAAAATGACAGTGTTACCCCTTATGTTTTTTTTCGGGGGGTGAAAAATTAAGTTTCTCCAATCTTCTCAAAACTCTGGATTCTGATAGAGGGCCACGAGACATGGACCTGGGTGCAAAAATTAAGGCTGTAGACCCTTCCAGAGCTGAGATATTGAATTTCAAAAAATTTGACCAGAAAAAAAAATGACAGTGTTACCCCTTATGTTTTTTTTGGGGGGGGTGAAAAATTAAGTTTCTCCAATCTTCTCAAAACTCTGGATTCTGATAGAGGGCCACGAGACATGGACCTGGGTGCAAAAATTAAGGCTGTAGACCCTTCCAGAGCTGAGATATTGAATTTCAAAAATTTGACCAGAAAAAAAAATGACAGTGTTACCCCTTATGTTTTTTTTTCGGGGGGGTGAAAAATTAAGTTTCTCCAATCTTCTCAAAACTCTGGATTCTGATAGAGGGCCACGAGACATGGACCTGGGTGCAAAAATTAAGGCTGTAGACCCTTCCAGAGCTGAGATATTGAATTTCAAAAATTTGACCAGAAAAAAAAATGACAGTGTTACCCCTTATGTTTTTTTTTCGGGGGGTGAAAAATTAAGTTTCTCCAATCTTCTCAAAACTCTGGATTCTGATAGAGGGCCACGAGACATGGACCTGGGTGCAAAAATTAAGGCTGTAGACCCTTCCAGAGCTGAGATATTGAATTTCAAAAATTTGACCAGAAAAAAAAAAATGACAGTGTTACCCCTTATGTTTTTTTTTCGGGGGGTGAAAATTAAGTTTCTCCAATCTTCTCAAAACTCTGGATTCTGATAGAGGGCCACGAGACATGGACCTGGGTGCAAAAATAAGGCTGTAGACCCTTCCAGAGCTGAGATATTGAATTCAAAAATTTGACCAGAAAAAAAAATGACAGTGTTACCCCTTATGTTTTTTTTTCGGGGGGGGGTGAAAAATTAAGTTTCTCCAATCTTCTCAAAACTCTGGATTCTGATAGAGGGCCACGAGACATGGACCTGGGTGCAAAATTAAGGCTGTAGACCCTTCCAGAGCTGAGATATTGAATTTCAAAAATTTGACCAGAAAAAAAAATGACAGTGTTACCCCTTATGTTTTTTTTGGGGGGGGGGTGAAAAAATTAAGTTTCTCCAATCTTCTCAAAACTCTGGATTCTGATAGAGGGCCACGAGACATGGACCTGGGTGCAAAAATTAAGGCTGTAGACCCTTCCAGAGCTGAGATATTGAATTTCAAAAATTTGACCAGAAAAAAAAATGACAGTGTTACCCCTTATGTTTTTTTTCGGGGGGTGAAAAATTAAGTTTCTCCAATCTTCTCAAAACTCTGGATTCTGATAGAGGGCCACGAGACATGGACCTGGGTGCAAAAATTAAGGCTGTAGACCCTTCCAGAGCTGAGATATTGAATTTCAAAAATTTGACCAGAAAAAAAAAAATGACAGTGTTACCCCTTATGTTTTTTTTCGGGGGTGAAAAATTAAGTTTCTCCAATCTTCTCAAAACTCTGGATTCTGATAGAGGGCCACGAGACATGGACCTGGGTGCAAAAATTAAGGCTGTAGACCTTCCAGAGCTGAGATATTGAATTCTCAAAAATTTGACCAGAAAAAAAAAAATGACAGTGTTACCCCTTATGTTTTTTTTCGGGGGGTGAAAAATTAAGTTCTCCAATCTTCTCAAAACTCTGGATTCTGATAGAGGGCCACGAGACATGGACCTGGGTGCAAAAATTAAGGCTGTAGACCCTTCCAGAGCTGAGATATTGAATTTCAAAAATTTGACCAGAAAAAAAAAATGACAGTGTTACCCCTTATGTTTTTTTTTCGGGGGGTGAAAAATTAAGTTTCTCCAATCTTCTCTAAACTCTGGATTCTGATAGAGGGCCACGAGACATGGACCTGGGTGCAAAAATCAAGGCTGTAGACCCTTCCAGAGCTGAGATATTGAATTTCAAAAATTTGACCAGAAAAAAAAATGACAGTGTTACCCCTTATGTTTTTTTTCGGGGGGGGTGAAAAATTAAGTTTCTCCAATCTTCTCAAAACTCTGGATTCTGATAGAGGGCCAAGAGACATGGACCTGGATCCGAGCAAAAATTAAGGCTGTAGACCCTTCCAGAGCTGAGATATTGAATTTCAAAAATTTGACCAGAAAAAAAAAATAACAGTGTTACCCCTTATGTTTTTTTTGGCGGGGGGGTGAAAAATTAAGTTTCTCCAATCTTCTCAAAACTCTGGATTCTGATAGAGGGCCACGAGACATGGACCTGGGTGCAAAAATTAAGGCTGTAGACCCTTCCAGAGCTGAGATATTGAATTTCAAAAATTTGACCAGAAAAAAAAATGACAGTGTTACCCCTTATGTTTTTTTTCGGGGGGTGAAAAATTAAGTTTCTCCAATCTTCTCAAAACTCTGGATTCTGATAGAGGGCCACGAGACATGGACCTGGTGCAAAAATTAAGGCTGTAGACCCTTCCAGAGCTGAGATATTGAATTTCAAAAATTGACCAGAAAAAAAAATGACAGTGTTACCCCTTATGTTTTTTTTCGGGGGGTGAAAAATTAAGTTTCTCCAATCTTCTCAAAACTCTGGATTCTGATAGAGGGCCACGAGACATGGACCTGGTGCAAAAATTAAGGCTGTAGACCCTTCCAGAGCTGAGATATTGAATTTCAAAAATTTGACCAGAAAAAAAAAATGACAGTGTTACCCCTTATGTTTTTTTTTCGGGGGGTGAAAAATTAAGTTTCTCCAATCTTCTCAAAACTCTGGATTCTGATAGAGGGCCACGAGACATGGACCTGGGTGCAAAAATTAAGGCTGTAGACCCTTCCAGAGCTGAGATATTGAATTTCAAAATTTGACCAGAAAAAAGAAATGACAGTGTTACCCCTTATGTTTTTTTTTTCGGGGGGTGAAAAATTAAGTTTCTCCAATCTTCTCAAAACTCTGGATTCTGATAGAGGGCCACGAGACATGGACCTGGGTGCAAAAATTGAGGCTGTAGACCCTTCCAGAGCTGAGATATTGAAACTCAAAATTTTGATCAGAAAAAAAATGACAGTGTTACCCCTTATGTTTTTTTTCGGGGGTGAAAAATTAAGTTTCTCCAATCTTATCAAAACTCTGGATTCTGATAGAGGGCCACGAGACATGGACCTGGGTGCAAAAATTAAGGCTGTAGACCCTTCCAGAGCTGAGATATTGAATTTCAAAAATTTGACCAGAAATAAAAATGACAGTGTTACCCCTTATGTTTTTTTTCGGGGGGTGAAAATTAAGTTTCTCCAATCTTCTCAAAACTCTGGATTCTGATAGAGGGCCACGAGACATGGACCTGGGTGCAAAAATTAAGGCTGTAGACCCTTCCAGAGCTGAGATATTGAATTTCAAAAATTTGACCAGAAAAAAAAAATGACAGTGTTACCCCTTATGTTTTTTTTCGGGGGGTGAAAAATTAAGTTTCTCCAATCTTCTCAAAACTCTGGATTCTGATAGAGGGCCACGAGACATGGACCTGGGTGCAAAAATTAAGGCTGTAGACCCTTCCAGAGCTGAGATATTGAATTTCAAAATTTTGACCAGAAATCAAAAAATGACAGTGTTACCCCTTATGTTTTTTTCGGGGGGTGAAAAATTAAGTTTCTCCAATCTTCTCAAAACTCTGGATTCTGATAGAGGGCCACGAGACATGGACCTGGGTGCAAAAATTAAGGCTGTAGACCCTTCCAGAGCTGAGATATTGAATTTCAAAAATTTGACCAGAAAAAAAAAAATGACAGTGTTACCCCTATGTTTTTTTTCGGGGGGTGAAAAATTAAGTTTCTCCAATCTTCTCAAAACTCTGGATTCTGATAGAGGCCACGAGACATGGACATGGGTGCAAAATTGAGGCTGTAGACCCTTCCAGAGCTGAGATATTGAAACTCAAAATTTTGATCAGAAAAAAATGACAGTGTTACCCCTTATGTTTTTTTTTTCGGGGGGTGAAAAATTAAGTTTCTCCAATCTTATCAAAACTCTGGATTCTGATAGAGGGCCACGAGACATGGACCTGGGTGCAAAAATTAAGGCTGTAGACCCTTCCAGAGCTGAGATATTGAATTTCAAAAATTTGACCAGAAATAAAAATGACAGTGTTACCCCTTATGTTTTTTTTCGGGGGGTGAAAAATTAAGTTTCTCCAATCTTCTCAAAACTCTGGATTCTGATAGAGGGCCACGAGACATGGACCTGGGTGCAAAAATTAAGGCTGTAGACCCTTCCAGAGCTGAGATATTGAATTTCAAAATTTGACCAGAAAAAAAAATGACAGTGTTACCCCTTATGTTTTTTTTCGGGGGGTGAAAAATTAAGTTTCTCCAATCTTCTCAAAACTCTGGATTCTGATAGAGGGACACGAGACATGGACCTGGGTGCAAAAATTAAGGCTGTAGACCCTTCCAGAGCTGAGATATTGAATTTCAAAATTTTGACCAGAAAAAAAAATGACAGTGTTACCCCTTATGTTTTTTTTCGGGGGTGAAAAATTAAGTTTCTCCAATCTTCTCAAAACTCTGGATTCTGATAGAGGGCCACGAGACATGGACCTGGGTGCAAAAATTAAGGCTGTAGACCCTTCCAGAGCTGAGATATTGAATTTCAAAAATTTTGACCAGAAAAAAAAATGACAGTGTTACCCCTTATGTTTTTTTTCGGGGGTGAAAATTAAGTTTCTCCAATCTTCTCAAAACTCTGGATTCTGATAGAGGGCCACGAGACATGGACCTGGGTGCAAAAATTGAGGCTGTAGACCCTTCCAGAGCTGAGATATTGAAACTCAAAATTTTGACCAGAAAAAAAATGACAGTGTTACCCCTTATGTTTTTTTTTCGGGGGGTGAAAAATTAAGTTTCTCCAAATCTTATCAAAACTCTGGATTCTGATAGAGGGCCACGAGACATGGACCTGGGTGCAAAAATTAAGGCTGTAGACCCTTCCAGAGCTGAGATATTGAATTTCAAAAATTTGACCAGAAATAAAAATGACAGTGTTACCCCTTATGTTTTTTTTCGGGGGGTGAAAAATTAAGTTTCTCCAATCTTCTCAAAACTCTGGATTCTGATAGAGGGCCACGAGACATGGACCTGGGTGCAAAAATTAAGGCTGTAGACCCTTCCAGAGCTGAGATATTGAATTTCAAAAATTTGACCAGAAAAAAAAAATGACAGTGTTACCCCTTATGTTTTTTTTGGGGGGGGGTGAAAAATTAAGTTTCTCCAATCTTCTCAAAACTCTGGATTCTGATAGAGGGCCACGAGACATGGACCTGGGTGCAAAAATTAAGGCTGTAGACCCTTCCAGAGCTGAGATATTGAATTTCAAAAATTTGACCAGAAAAAAAAATGACAGTGTTACCA